>JAQFVV010006277.1:5043337-5691886 GCA_028023455.1 Epiperipatus broadwayi | reverse complement strand
TGTACCGAGATACATCAGGAAGGAGTGTGTTTTCTTTGGAGTTACACATAATTTTGGA
Source organism: Epiperipatus broadwayi (assembly GCA_028023455.1). NCBI lineage: Eukaryota > Metazoa > Onychophora > Udeonychophora > Euonychophora > Peripatidae > Epiperipatus > Epiperipatus broadwayi. The sequence goes on along the minus strand of JAQFVV010006277.1, from coordinate 5,691,828 downwards.
GAAATATAAATTGATAAAAGATTTGTTTAAATATTTAATAAAAATAAAAGGTCTTGTAGGGTAAAATAAGAAAAAAAATTTTTTTTTATCATAGAAGGGTTTATCGTTAAAAGCATAAATTAGACAGTTTTATAAGATATAATTTTAGAATCACATTTAAATAAAACTTAAAGAATTAAAAACTTGATTTAACTAAAACTTGATTTAATTGAAATTTGATTTAAGATTGCTTTTAAAAAAAAAAAAAAGCAAGGTGGAGTTCGTTTTGTCTTATAATAATAAAAAAAAATATAATCAAAGGAATGTAGTAAACAATGGGAGCTAATGACAAACATGAGAAATTTCCATTAAACGGCTAGTTAGTGAAATAACTCTAACAAAGAAATTGAAATTTGCAATCATCTAAAGAATGACCAATGAAACTGTGTAGAGAGTCGAAAGAAAAGAAATAATTGTCCAATAGCAGAAATTCAGAATGTAGATTGAATCCGCAAGATAAGGACCATAAAATATAAAAGGGGCGAACTTTCTATTGTTATAGTTATTAGATTGAATTTGATATTATGATTAAAATTTGATTCTGATTCAGTTCGGTTACTTATTCTTAAATTCATATTCATATTATTAATATACGTCCAAAGTTAAATAAAACATAATGCTGCATTGTTAAACCCATCGTGTGGACAGCCGGCCGAATCCTTCCCTGCAATACCAACAGCAGACAGTTCGAAGGTCGATCATGTTCGCGTAAAACAAGAAGGAAACGGAGTGTCCATGGTGAAGCCCACAGGATCCCAATGACATCGGGAAAAGGATCGCAAAGAGTTAGCGCTAACTGACCGAAGGAAATACTATCAGAAGCTATGCTCGGAACTAGGCATAAAAGAGAATGCTAGGTAATATTTATTTTATTCTTAATTCACTAATTAAAAGCCGTAGTAATGTATGGAATAATAAACTCTGAACTTTATGTTACGAACAATAATTACTAATTGTCTTTAGCTCCATTATCCAGGGATTTTTATTGTGATTTCAAATATATTTGTGTGTGTATAATTGTTTTCTAAATGTATGTATAATATGATATTGTGGTTATATTAAATATTATCTAAACTTGAGCAAAAGTGTAATTAATTATATTATAAGACCAAACAAAGTGAAACAGCGTAAATGGAGATTTAATGGGTTAGTGATTACTTATAAAAAAAAAAAAAGGAAATAAATATCGTAGATCAAATAAATAATAAATGTTATAATAATGAATTTTAGTTTAGAAATGGGATATGAATATCCTATGAGATTATGAGAGCGAAATAAATTTTAAATTAGAATTTGGGAAAGGAAGCGAGAAAACTAGCACAGAGAAAGATTTGTAAATTGATTTTTTTAAGTAGGTGGATTTTGTATTTTATTGATTGTTTTAGCTGAGCTAGCGGGAGTGGGTACTAGATCATATTGGTCAGGCAGACTTCTCGACAAAGGTCGGCTGGTGCCCATTGGATTTTTTTCTTTAAATAAATAAAGAGTTTGGTTGGCTAATGTGTAATCTAGTAAACGAGTATTAATATTATTGGTGAATGTTTGCAAATGATATTGACCACTCTACCCGAGGTACCGACAGCCCCATGATAGGATTTTGTGTAAGAGGGAGGTACAAAGTTCTGTATCGAGTCGTTATTATAAATATTAATTATTTTATTGATGTTATATAAGTGATGTTTATAAAAGTTATAAGACGACGCAAAAGGGGGCTAGGTATAAATGGCAAGTCAACGTGGAACGAAACTAAATGTTTTGAATGGCAGGACCGATGTGAGTCCTGACTGGACGTTTTAAGCGGTGTGGCCAGAGTCGTGTATGAGTGACATAAATGATAGCTAGTAAAAAGAAGCGGGAGGGAGTGTGATAGTAGGATTAGAAAATGGTATAAGCAGCGCAACTGTAAAAGTGATTTTGCAATTATATAAAACATGGAGGCATAGGGACACTCCGGGGAATTTTAGCATAAAAAAAAAAAGAACTGGGAAGGTTAGGTTTTGGTTGTATGTACGTAAGTTTATTATTATTAAAAAAAAAAAGAAAAAAATGGACGAAAGTGGAAACGACGGGAGGGCAACGCCAGAAGTAAGCCCGATATTTTTTAAAAATCCGCAAATAGTGGAAGAAAGTGCATTCCAAATTTTGATGAACATGATGAAAGAGATACGGGAAGACATCAAACAAAATCAACAAGAAATGAAGCAGGAAATTAATGAACTTAGGACAGAGATGAGAGAAATGAAACAGGAATTGACAGCAAGAATGGACGCATACGAGGAAGTGATAGGAGTAATGAAAAAGGGTGTAGAAGAAGAAAGGCACGAAATATTAGAATTAAAAGAAAATATAGAAGTGAGGGAAGAGTCAAGCAGTATAGGGAAAAGCCAGCTAGAAGAGAGAATAGTACACGTGGAAGAGATATGTCAAGACCTAATAAGTAGCCAGGAAACAACAAGACAGGAATTAGGGAACTTAGAGAATGAAATAGAGACCACCAAGAATATAAAAACTAAAGTAAAGGAGATATGTAAAGATATAGTGCGAGACACAGGGCAGAAAATAAGACAGGTAGAACAGAAATATGAGGATTTTAAGATTGAGAATAGACACAGTGAACAGACGAGTAGATTTATGGAGAAGCAGTTTACCATTTCAGTATTCAAAGCGGAGGTAGGAGAAAACCCGCTGAAACATTTAGAAAGCCTGAGTAATCTGTTCCATAGTAAAAGTTTACCGGAAGAGAACAAGGTTGCGGTGGCCAGTAGTTACCTCCAAGAGACAGCAAGTGATTGGTGGCACACCTTGGACGAGAAACCACAGACATTCGGAGAATATAGATGGGCTATGTTAAGGGCATTTTGGAATGAAGCTAGGCAAGACGGAATCCTGTATAAAATATTCCACGAGAGATATTCAAATGCGCAGGGAGAGACGTATGCGAAATTCTTTTACCGACAAGTGTCAAAACTTAAGGCATTGACGGCATTCTCTATGTCAGATGGTCAGATAATCAGAACACTACGCAATAATATGCCGCCAAACATACAACAGATAATGTTAAGTAAAGATGGACGGTCAGTGGAGGAAATGGCAGAATTTCTAACACAGGTTGATTATGGCTATCTAGCTAGGGAACCTCCAGATCGATAGAGGAGATGGGATGGGTACAACGACCCACATGGCAGAAAGGGAGAACCACCTGATCGAGCGTAAATAAAAAATATAAATAAATGGATATAACTAGACCGAAAACTTAACAAGTAACACGGTCACACGAGAATAAGAAAGGACAAACTTCCATCAAAATAAATCGAGGGGATTGTATAGTAAGAATAAAGTTAAACGTTGAAACTAAAACCTTCAGATTGATATTTTAGTTTCAAAAGGGGGGACGGAGAAATGTACCGAGATACATCAGGAAGGAGTGTGTTTTCTTCGGAGTTACACATAATTTTGGAGAAATATAAATTGATAAAAGATTTGTTTAAATATTTAATAAAAATAAAAGGTCTTGTAGGGTAAAATAAGAAAAAAAATTTTTTTATCATAGAAGGGTTTATCGTTAAAAGCATAAATTAGACAGTTTTATAAGATATAATTTTAGAATCACATTTAAATAAAACTTAAAGAATTAAAAACTTGATTTAACTAAAACTTGATTTAATTGAAATTTGATTTAAGATTGCTTTTAGAAAAAAAAAAAAGCAAGGTGGAATTCGTTTTGTCTTATAATATTTTTTTATTATATATATATATATATATATATATTATATTATTATATATATATATATATATATATATATATATATATAATCAAAGGAATGTAGTAAACAATGGGAGCTAATGACAAACATGAGAAATTTCCATTAAACGGCTAGTTAGTGAAATAACTAACAAAGAAATTGAAATTTGCAATCATCTAAAGAATGACCAATGAAACTGTGTAGAGAGTCGAAAGAAAATAAATAATTGTCCAATAGCAGAAATTCAGAATGTAGATTGAATCCGCAAGATAAGGACCGTAAAATATAAAAGGGGCGAACTTTCTATTGTTATAGTTATTAGATTGAATTTGATATTATGATTAAAATTTGATTCTGATTCGGTTACTTATTCTTAAATTCATATTCATATTATTAATTTATGTCCAAAGTTAAATAAAACATAATGCTGCATTGTTAAACCCATCGTGTGGACAGCCGGCCGAATCCTTCCCTGCAATACCAACAGCAGACAGTTCGAAGGTCGATCATGTTCGCGTAAAACAAAAAGGAAACCGAGTGTCCATGGTGAAGCCCACAGGATCCCAATGACATCGGGAAAAGGATCGCAAAGAGTTAGCGAAACTAACCGAAGGAAATACTATCAGAAGCTATGCTCAGAACTAGGCATAAAAGAGAATGCTAGGTAATATTTATTTTATTCTTAATTCACTAATTAAAAGCCGTAGTAATGTATGGAATAATAAACTCTGAACTTTATGTTACGAACAATAATTACTAATTGTCTTTAGCTCCATTATCCAGGGATTTTTATTGTGATTTCAAATATATTTGTGTGGGTATAATTATTTTCTAAATGTATGTATAATATGATATTGTGGTTATATTAAATATTATCTAAACTTGAGCAAAAGTGTAATTAATTATATTATAAGACCAAACGAAGTGAAACAGTGTAAATGGAGATTTAATGGGTTAGTGATTACTTATAAAAAAAAAAAAGGAAATAAATATCGTAGGTCAAATAAATAATAAATGTTATAATAATGAATTTTAGTTTAGAAATGGGATATGAATATCCTATGAGATTATGAGAGCGAAATAAATTTTAAATTAGAATTTGGGAAAGGAAGTGAGAAAACTAGCGCAGAGAAAGATTCGTAAATTGATTTTTTTTAGTAGGTGGATTTTGTATTTTATTGATTGTTTTAGCTGAGCTAGTGGGAGCAGGTACTAGATCATATTAGTCAGGCAGACTTGTCGACAAAGGTCGGCTGGCACCCATTGGATTTTTTTCTTTAAATAAATAAAGAGTTTGGTTGGCTAATGTGTAATCTAGTAAACGAATATTAATATTATTGGCGAATGTTTGCAAATGATATTGACCACTCTACTCGAGGTACCGCCAGCCCCATGATAGGATTTTGTGTAAGAGGGAGGTACATAGTTCTGTATCGAGTCGTTATTATAAATATTAAATATTTTATTGATATTATATAAGTGATGTTTATAAAAGTTACAAGATGACGCAAAAGGGGATTAGGTATAGTATAGAATCTACAAAATCTAAGGAAATGTGTTGTGGATAGAGCATTAAGATTAATCTTAAGTAGCAAATCAAATAATTTGGATTATAGTGACCATTTTCTGAATTTTTACAGTAGTTGCCTTTTGTCTATCCCATGAGCTGACAGATATAGATTATGTGTCTGGTTTGGGTATAGTATATTATAAATATCCCAGTATGCATACTTGTTGTCATTATTGAGTGATATTTTGTTGTATATTGGTTTGAGTTCTTCAATCAGTGTGGATATATATGCAAATAAAGGGGGTGATCTGTCTGTGGGTATTATATTGATCACACACTCCAGGTTGAGGAATCTTCTTATGGTTGCTCTTAATAAATTTACTGATTTCTGTGTGTAAAAAACATTGATTGTATGGAGTCCAAGTCCATTGATATGTGGATGTCTGCTCAATTTTTTTAAAGAGATCGCCCCTGTTTTCTCTTCCATATTAGTTTGTTACAGATTGATGAGATTTTAGATATGAATATTTTTGCAAATTTGATTATAGGTGTGTAGTAGGTAATTTTGTTGTAATTATAAGTTGATTAAATAGCGCTACCATTGCGTATATTGACAGGTATGATTCTTCAAGTGATGCTGTAATTTTTTCTTCATCTTTTTTAAATTTATTTTGAATTTTTTGCCTCATTCCATTCGTTCCAAGGTAAAATGGCAAACCAAGGAAAGCAGACGGTTTACCATTAAACATATTTGTACAGTGCTTCCCTGTGTATATTGATCTTGCAGCAGTTTTATTTTTGTTAATTTTTATATATACATTTTGCGAAGAGCAAAGCACTGAAAGGGGCCTTATCGGATGGATTGATTACGTCTGAAAACTAGTGTTTTTTTCCCATTCAATGTGATGTGAATTTCACAGCTGAGTAGTGGATTGGTTATTATATATAGTGGTGATATAAGGGTTGTTGTTTTTTTACCATATATAATAATTTGGCAATAATCACCGAGTCAAAAGCTGCACCAATGTCTAGCTGAACTATAATAATTCTATATTTTTTTATTTTTTTTAACTACTTCGATAATTGTCTTGTACATTAGGGCACCCTGGCTAATGGATGAGCTTTTTTTTGGCATGTTGTGCTGATGATAACACAGGTAGTAGGTGTTGTTCTATTTTCGCCTTTATTTCTCTTTCAAGAATTTTTATTCCTAAAGGTCCCATTGAAATTGGTCATAGATTAGATAAAGATGATATTGCTGTTGTTTTTTTTTGTTAAATGGAACCATTGCAATTGGATATAGAATTTGTATGTTGTAAATTTCTTGGGATATGTAATTAGCTAGATTACGTAGATATTTGGATGTGAAGTAGCTAAGATGTTTGAACACAAATTTGGGAATGTCTTGTGGTCCTAGGTGACATGTGTTTGTTCTTGTTTCAAGTTGAAACACAATGAAAGTTGTTGTTATTGGTGTGTCTGTTTCAGGATCACTGAATATATCTTCATTTGGTATGGACATTTTTTGTTTTTGCAGTTTTTTTTAAATGTTGACATATTGGGTTTATGATGTTATGTATGTCTGTTATAGAGCCATATATATTTATATGGCATAGGGACTCTGACTGTGAATTGTTATCCAATTCCCACCATATGTCTGCCCCAGTCCAGGTGTGTTGTTGTTTAAAGTATATATTTTTCTTTTTTATTAATGCATATTGCTTTAGGGTGTAGATGTATTGTTGTACATTGCTGTAAGTTTTCTAATTTGTGTCTGATTGTCTGTAGTTGGTCTGGAAATAATTATTCTTGTATGTAGTTCATCTGCCAAAGCTTATAATCTGGTGGGATGTGTTGAATTGCCAGTAATATGATTAATGTTGAAAGAAGTATATTGGTAAATGTTATATATTTTTTACTGGATTGAGTGACATGCTTTTGAAATTTTTGTAGCATTATGTATGTTTCTTAAAATAGGAATTCTATTGTTTGTGCTGGAATAAGTATTTGCATATTCTTTTGAAGGGCTATTGTTGTATTCTGTATTTGTATTATGTCGAGGGTGTTGATCTGGGCTTTTGATCTGAGATTATAGATGTACATAGTTCAAAATTAAGATAATGATGTAACATTGATGAGTAGAAACTCAAATCTATAAGTTACTTATATCTATTGTTATTATATAATATTGAGTTTGATGGTAGAAAATCTTTAGCACTCATAAGTGGGATTGTTATTTGATGGATATATTTAGCAACAAAAGTTTGATAGATAATGTTGAAATCTCCCAGGAGTATTATGGGATTTGGTGTTGCTGTAAGCATCAAATTTATTGTTGTTATTATTTTGGAAATGATAACACGGCCTGGTGGTATATGAGAAAATACTAGGTTAAGTGTGATATTTTTATGATGGAGTGTTATTATGATAAGATTAGAGTCAATATATATAATTTTTAAAGAATTAAAAAAGCAGTTGCGGGATACAATTATACCTGTGCCACCTAATGGTGATGATAATTCTCTTGAGCAGGCACAAATTCCTTGGCTGACTAAATATTTTGATGGATAAATTTGAGATCTGGTGTATATTTTTGTTTCCAATAGACCCAGTATGTGTGGTTGTGCTGTATGTAACCATTTTTTTTAGTTGAGAGTTATTTGGTGGCATTTAAACCTCTAATGTTGATAGATCCTATTTTTATCTTCATGTTTTTGTATACTTATATACCTAAGTGTTGATTTTTATTTTTGAATTCTAAAGATTTTTGTTTAAATTGCAGTAGATAAATGCTGATGCATATTCAAGTCTTTGTAGGATTTATCATCAGTTTTTCTTTCATTTAATATTGGTTCAGATTCTATATAGACCATTTGTGTTGAAACTGAACAGTTGTCCATTTGTTGATGACTTATATCTATTTTTATTTTATCATTTTCTAGGTTGTATATGTCTGATGAGTTGTGCTTATGGTCTATTTTTTTTTTTGTTTTTGCTTTTTTGGATTTGTGTTTTTAGGTGGTCTAGCTGACATTATTTTCCCCTCTGGTGTATTCTCATGAATAGGTGGAAAGGGGGGTTCTATTGCATGTATTATATTTGATGCAGTTTTGTTTATTATTGTAGTTTGTTTTAATATTGGTATCTTTACATTATCTAGATTTATATTTTCTTTATATAGCTTTGTCTCTTTATTTTCAGTTTGTTGATTTTTACTTGGTACAACTTTTGTTTTATTGAGATGCTGATCCTGTGATGTATATTGCTATATCTTGTATTGTGGTTTTTTGAGAGTAATTTTTGTTTGAATTTCAGGTCTTTATGTAAGTTTTTGTGTTATTATTCTTTTGGTTGGTCATTGATATAGGCAAATCTGTTCGGTTATAATTTTTGTTTGTGGGTGTTTGAACCTCTTTTTTCCAGTTTCTATTTTTGTGTTACCAATGGATATAGTGTTTTTAAATATTTTATTTTCATCATCAGTGGATTGTTCTGGGGAGAAGAGATTGGCTTGTTCTCAGTGATTGCCTTTTGTGTTATCACACTGAGTTGCTTGATGGTTTCACTGTCCACAGGTGAAACACTGTGGCTTTAAAGCTCTTATCTGAATAAAGAGTGTTGCTTCTTGCTTGGTAATTTTTGTTGGGATTATGGTGGCATCTATGCTTTTAAATTCAAAATGACTATTGCATATCAGTATTGGTGTGTTTTTAAAATATATGGGCTGTAGGGCAATTACTTTTCCAAACAGGTTCATCATTTTTTAAAATCCGTGTATGTTATATTTAAGGTATTTTTTAGTACTCCAATAATAGTATTTTGGCAGTTTTCATCTATAATTATGAATGCATAATTATAGAGTGTTAAAATAGTGGATTGAAAATGTTCTTTGTTTGCTGGGTTTATAAAAATCAATGGTTAAATAGTGAGAATGTGGATGGTCTGCAATACAAGTGATTGTTTCCCATAGTGCATTTTGTGTAATTGTTCATAGTGTAAAGCTTTTAGGAAATGATGTAGTGAGCATTGGTTATCAGTGACTGCAAGTACTAGTGATGTTGGGGATAAAATCTGCAAAAAGTTTCAAAAATATTCATGTCATCATATTATTAAAATGGTCCATTGCATTATCAAGCATTTTTTCGTCCAGATTGTGGCTGGGGGTTGATGTTCTTCTTGAGTATGGAGATCAAGATTTTTTTATATCATTTGTATTTGTTCTTTGGAAACGAGGTATTTGGGTTGGTGCTGTAATATTGTTGTTGCTTTTAAGCATTTTTGCATATGAAATTGGTGATGTTAAAACTAACATTGTTAACTTCGTTTTGTTGCTTAACTCGCTCAACTTGACTGGGCAGTAGCCATGATTAATTATTCTGACTCAAATCAGTTTTTTTTTTAAAAGATATGGATACACACTGATTTTTTTTAAAAAACACTCTATTAAACTATTATATGATTCAATTTGTCTTGTATTATGTTTGTTTTGGGAATAACAAGTTGAACCAAAAGAATAATATAAATACATCGGAGAGCTTTAGGATTGTTTCTTACCTCAGCAAAGATTTGCTGCGGGATTATTATTATTATTATTATTATTATTATTATTATTATTATTATTATTATTATTATTATTATTATTATTATTATTATTATTATTATTATTATTATTATTATTATTATTATTATTATTATTATTATTATTATTATTATTATTATTATTATAATCATCATCATTATTATTATTATTTCAAACAACATTATTAAGCAATCAACGGTTACCGAGCTTATTACACATAATATGATATATAGGAATTTGATACAGTTAGTTCAGTAACAATGGAATAGCAACATGTACTTGGGAAATATACAAAGAATATGAATGAACACTAAAAAAAGGAGGATAAAAATACACCCAGGTCTTGTTTTATGTGGATTTATTTAATGTGATTCATGATTCTTCTTAATATCTTTGTATGTGGTTTTCTTTCATGCGATAAAAATTATTAGATCAGAAGTCAAGCTCCGACAATGCGCTATTACTTTAAATATTATAAATGTTGTGACTCACGTCATATTTAAAGTAATAGCGCATTATCAGAGTTCGACTTCCATCTAATGATTTCAATATTTTCAGCACTTTATAATAGTACTGTAATAGATTTTATGTAATAAAGAAGTTCATAATTCACTTAAAATCAGAATTTCCCATTTTGTATACACACATTAAATTTTACAAGAAAATAATGTAAATCTGTTTAAAAGTTATAGATGCCTATACAATGTATGTTGTTGTTTTTGCATTTTAAATCATGTTCAATTTTTGCTTTTTATAAAATGAGTATGTAATCAATTAATCATTTAGTGTCTGCATGTTTATTTTTAAAAGGTGAGTAACAGTGTTGGGCACAATTAAATTTGACAATTAAAATCTGATTTTTAATTGTAATTAACAATTTAAAAATTACGTAACCAGGTGATGGTAAATGATGAAAATTGATTTTTAAATGGAATTGAAAATTAAAAAATTAAAGACAATAATAAGAATTTAATTTTTAATTGTTAGTTTTAAGTAAATTTTGCCCAACAGTGGTCACTTGGTGTCTTTTTATTATCATAAGTCCAAGTTCTTATTTTTATTTTAAACTTTTAGTTTACTCTAACAGAGAGAAAAAAAAACATCCAAATAAAATGAATTTCTTTGGAAACAAGAATTTCGATTTTAGATCACTTAGCGAAATGGGAAGGATCAACAGTGATTGGAAAATATTTTAGCTGTATTTCCTCTTGACTTTGTGTATGAATAAATGCAGAAAAGAGTCCTCATGTTATGTTGGATGGTGGTGGTGACAGAAGCCAACACAAAGAGACTTATTTTTATGATAAAACACAGAAAGAGTTCCCGACAGCTGCCAGTTATGGCTTTTTTCTATGCTAAAAGCAAAGAGAAATAAATGCCTTTATTGGCTGCCATAGTACTTGATTTTGTTAATCATTTTCTCATAATAGTAGAATATCTATTTTATTTGTAGTTTCATGTGAGAGTTTGTGTATTTGAGCCAGTCGTAGTTTTTTTTAAAAATTTGATAAGACATATATATTTTTTTAATGTGTTGTAACTTACTTTACTGTTGTAAGTTTAGTAATAATGTCCTGAAGATTCCATTACGAATTGGTAACCCTCAAAAATTGCTTTTAAGGGTGTGGAACGGCAAAATTTTCAAGGATCATCTTTTCGCGAGAATTCGTCCGTGACGAGTTACTTTTGCTATATATATGCACAAACAAAAACAACTCAGTGTCTAATTATTAGTAATTACTTGTCCAAAAAAGAAAATTAGTCAGGTATTTTTTATTTTTTTTACATTTATTATTTCAAAATAAGATTAGTTTTTATATCTACACACTAACAAAAACAACCCAGTTCCTGATTAATTACTGTCTAAAAAAAAAAGAAAGCAAATTAAACGGGGTTTGATTTTTTCAATGTAGTATTTGAATTACGGTATTTTTTATATATACACAAGATTTACAAAAAAAAAAAAAAAAAAACACTTTCTGATTAATGACTGTCAAAAGAAATGCAAATTAGTTGGCTATAATTTTTAAATTTATTATTTAAATAATGGTACCTTTTTATATAGACACACTAACAAAAAGAACCTACTTTCTGATTAATTACTGTCCCCCAAAAAAAGCAAATTATTTGATGGATATCATTTTAGAATTGTAGTGTGATTTTTTTCAATGTTGTGATTAAATCGAATCTTGTAGAATTACGTATTATTTTCGATTGAAAAAAGGGTATCCTAACTTTTTATATATACACACAAAGAAAATAAAACCCACTTTCTAATTAATTACTGTCAATACCCCCCCAAAAAAGTTATTCGCACGTATCATTTTTAAATTTACTATTTCAATAATATTACGGCTTTTGATAATATCTACACACTAATAAAACCAATCCACTTTCGTATTCATTACTGTCCCAAAAAAAAATGCAACATAGTCGGGTATCATTTTGAAATGTAGTATTTCAAGAACGGTACTTTTTATATCTATAAACACACAAAAATAATCCACTTTCTGATTAATTACTGTCCAAACATATAAAAAAAAAATAGCAAATTTAGTTGGCTATCATTTGTAAATTTAGCATGAATGTAGCAATTTTGGGTAAATTGAATTTTAAAAAATGTATAATTGCATTTTCGATTAAAAAAATCCCGTAATTTTTGACAGATACACACCAACAGAACTACCCATTTTATGATTAATTACTGTCCAAAAAACGTCAATTATTCGGTTATCATTTTTAAATTGAATGTGAATTTCTATTTTTTTTTAAATAGTAATATTATTTACTAATAGTAGTTGGGTATCAATTCTACATTGTAGTATATAAATTACATTCCTTTTTATATCTTTATAATTACGTATTGGTTTTTAATAAAATTATTTCTTTATTCTTAAAAAAATACCATAACTTTAAAAAAAAACAAAACACATAAACTAAAATAAATAAATAGAAAAACACAGTAACTTTAAAGACACCCACACACACAAAGTAAAAAAAAAAAAAAACAATATAAGATCAATAAACATTTACAAAAATGAAAGACTAACATCTATTAGAAATCTAAATCAGATATTTTTATATAAAATCAATCACAGACCCGGAATCGTTATATGTATATGTTTTCGGTTAGCATCAAGGTCATCTTATGGCAAACACCAGGGAATATAATTTTACCAATAATTCATATGGGCTATTGGTGAGGCAGTTAAAATTTTATATCAGAATGAAACATTGATTACTTTGAGATCAAACTAACTCACTTGGACAATATGTCATTTTATGTTACATTCACTACAGCAGAATTCTAAGTGTATTTACATTTAACACTGTAACTAATAAACAGTATTAACACTAAAACAATAAATATCACATGACCACCACCTCTTATGCATGTGTATAACTGTTCTTAAAACAGGCAAACCTCACTATACTTATTGCCACACACAGCAAGCTAGAAAAACTAGTCTGGGGATATTGGGGAAGTAGGCACTAGATGGGGATTTTATGTACAAGCCTTCTGGCATCCATTGATTACTCTAGCTTGCTGTGTGTGGCAATACGTATAGTGAGTTTTGCCTGTTTTAAATATTAACACTCCTTGAAACACATCCATAGCATATATATATAATACAGTAATTAAAATTTGTTAAAAAGAACAAAATATATAAGTATCACTTAGGAGCGCTTTCAACTATCCTTGTAGTTTTTGTCAACAAATAATTTGAAAGGTCCACTTTTCCATAATTCCATCATCTTAACGGTTTCTCTCTGCCTATTGATTAAGACTTGCTTGTATTTATATATTAACATAGCTTCCTTGATTTTTTTTCTTATTATTTCTTACAGTTTGCAATATTTTTACAGTATTATAATTGAAATCAAATCTATGTATACATAATTTATTATGGTCATAATTTATATGTTTACATATTATTTTGAAGAAATATAGATATGTATTTGTATTATATATATTAAAGGTTAAATGAATGATGATTCACATGGATGTTGCTCATAGGTGACAATTTAAGTAGATAAGACCATGACACCTGATTGGGGAATGTACAAAAATATGAAGACAGACATCGATAGGCTGTGAAACAAATTGTTCATGCTATTGCAAACTTACCCCATTTAATATAAATAAATGTTTATACACTCACAATATATGAGTTCAAGTCTACCTTAAAATAATTAAAAATGTATAAACACACATAAGACCTTTTTCTTAATTTAAATAAAGCATAAGAAAATATACCCGTCTTCTATATTTTTTATAAGACTATACATAAATGTGTTGTGGGTATGTTTGATACTACCAAAAGAATAACAGTTGAAAATTTGTCGAAACTAAATGCTCAGTAAGTACTATTTTCTGGATCTGATTTCATTTTCCAGGAATTTTGGTTGTTGTGTTTTTTGATCATGTAGCCACATATGGTACATAGATTTCCTTTAAATAAAATCATCATATGGACTGTTGTATGGCGGAAAACACTTTTAACTAGACTGTTGTATGGCGGAAAACACTTTTAACTAGCTGTTATTTTATTTCTTAACATGGAATACTGCAACATTGGTAAAAGTAGATGACACTGAAATTAAATATGGAGCAAAAATACTGGACGTTCTGAAATTAGAATACGAATATTGTCTAATTGGTTGTTTCAGACCTATTTATACCTATGTGATATTGTTCAACAATATATTTTCAAACAACACATACACCACCAGTTAGGAAAAATTAGCTTCATTAGATGAATATATTTTTGAAAACATATTCTTACTCTCTTTATAACATAGTGTGGATTTTACATATTTTATAAATAAATAAGTGGTAATAAGAGCAGCAAAAATAGTTCTTTTTACCTTTTTTTACATTATGTAACCTAAGAAGGAAAATTCATTGTCAATCTTTAATTTATAAAATGTTATTAATTTTAAAATATGAATATTATTTTCAAATATACCATCAAATTTTCTATAAAACTGTGTGAGACATTATTCAAAACTAAGTTTAAAATAGGAAAGTAAAATACTTCAAAAATGCTTTGGATTTTTAAAAACTATGCAATTTAAAATTATTTTGCATATAAAAATATTCTTCCTCATTTCCATTATAATTCATCATTATTATTTTACATATTACACAGTACATTTATACATTATGATCAAATTCATAAAATAATCCTTTCAAATTTTTATGCAGCTCATTCAAATAACTCACAACATTATTATTCATTCTTCATTTTTCTTCTGCCACTTCTTCTATGTACGTGGTTTTTTTAATCTCTTCCAGAAATCAAGTCGGTTACACTCCAAAGTGTAATTTTTTAAACATTATTATTTTATAAAATTTAGTAAGGGAATTCTAGTTATCGGACAGGTTTAAGAAAGGATGTCAGGCTAATTTTTTTACAAGGGATATTTTCTTCAATCTCCAATCAGTTAAATTTTAAATTAACACTTTTAAATGTATTTATATGCTTATAACATAAATCTACTTTATTTGCCTATATCTTCTACTGTTAAGGAAGAAATGAATTTGTGTAAACTTTATAATCTTTTAAAAAAATTTATGCAGGATTGTTCAATAAAGCCTATCATAGACTCTAAGTTTAAATTCTCTTCTAATTATATAAAAGTTAAGTTAAAATGAGAGGATGTCTGTATAATTTATTGTGCTATGTTTTGAACTACTATGTGATAATAACTACACTTATCATTCATGTTTATAAAATATTCTATTAAAGAAGTAAGTGAGTGTGTAGCTTATAAAGAATTAACCATTAATTAGTATTTATTAATGTGTACCTCATTTATGTCAAGTAGAAGGACACTAATATTATATAGTTCTTGTTCTCCTCGGTAGATGGACATATTATAAAAGAAAAATATTATTATCTATGGAATTGCAGATTTTGTGAACAATTAGCAATGGGCCAAAATAATTATAATCGTGCTAACTTATGAAGTTATGGCAAGCCAATGTTCTTTTGGAAACCTAATAAATTTACTGTTAAGTTAAAAATTTCCAGAATTAATTAAATGGCTAATATCAATCAAATATGTAGCTGAAATTATCTATCTATTATCTCCATCATTCTATATTTTCTTAAAGACTTTATCTTGGGTTTGAAAAAGTGGGAGTATTCATTTATATAGTGACATCTGCAAAGCGCATGTGTATCAGCTTATTGGCTTATTAATATTACAGATTATCTCCATCATTGTAAATAATGTTCTTACACATCATATTAGTGAGCTCAATTAGCTATTGCTAAGAACATTTCAGACTGCTTAATTAAATCTATAATTGTCAATGTTTATTCTATAGGAATTTGTCTTCATGTTTTACTAACACATACTCATTTGAAGTCATCATCCTTGTCATCACGTCATTCAGGAGTCTTTATGTTAAAAAAAAAAAACAACAACTTTGCAAGTGAATTTTTTTTTGGTTGAAGAAGAATGACTATTTTTTTGTTTTGCTATTGGTATATCATAGACAGACAGATAGGTTTATTTATTTACCTATTTATTTTGTGGTATTTCCGTGACTTCAAGAACATCTCAGATAGCATGTTACAAGTTGCAATACACTGGTAATTGATCGTTATTTAAATATAATTTTTATGGGGATTATATATACGTTTTTGTGTGTTTTATTAAAGAAAGGTATTTCTCTATTTAATGTCTCGAAGTGAGCATTTGGCTTAGAGTGTAGCAAATGAATGAAAGATAAATATTGTTGTCAGAAATGGTGAAACCTGTTAATAATAATTACTGCAATTTACAATTTTAAAACATCTAATAGTATGTCATAAACTAAAAGCTTTTATTTTCAGTTCACCATTTACTTTACCGTAACATTTGTATATTATATAATTTGAAGTTATTTGCATGCTGTTATTCATTTCTTATGCAGTTATTTCACATATACTTAGTAAATATTCAGTTTTATGATTTTGTTTCTTTCTGTCGGTTTCGGATCAAGTCATATGCTAAAAGAAATGAAAGAACTAGGGACATATCTTTGTTTGTAATTATTTTCCAGTGTATAGAATCACATTTATAGAGTAGCTGTGAGAAAAAAAGTTATCAGTGATTGAGAACTCTCTCCCTTAATATATCTAAGTATTTGCCATGAGTGAAGTATATTTCCAGATTATGTATTTATGCATTGTAAAAATTATATTTTATGAAGTTAAGTTGTGTATTTCCCTTTATTCTGGTGGTGAAACAAATTTCCACACCAATAGTGTATCTCAAAGTTATGTGGGGAGTCACTATTCGTCATTTAAAGATATTAGTCAAGCAGCTTGTTTATTCCTCATGTGGTTAAATTTTTCTTTTGAATATTTTTTGTTATCATAGAATAATAGCTATCTGTAATGTAGTTGGTGGTTGAATAAATGGTAATACTAAATACGTTATGGAATATTTAAAGCAAAAATAGTGTTATATTTGTTGGTTGGGCTATGGCATTATTTATATTATGACTTTATTAACTCAAAAAAAAAAGACGCAAGTATATTGACTTTGCCTTAATTTTAGCATAGGATGTGACACACACATAATGCAAATAACCTTGCAGACATGAGAGTATAGTACTATTAAACTTATACATCAGGAATCATCAGATGATTACTTTTATTTTGAATGTGTGAAAGTTATCGATATTTAAAGGGATTATTTGATCGAGTTATTTAAGGTTACACTTTTGACAGCTAAAATTATTAATTTGTTTTATCCCAATAATTGATAGTGTCATCTCCCAACCTGTATATTTGCGCCCATAATAAGATATTTATTTATCCAGTGTTGTTTGCCAATAAAAGATGTTAGAGTTAATTAACAGCCTAAATATATTCGAAGTTAGAATATGAGGGCATTATTGATTTGTTTATTCATGTCTTATAAACGTCGAATCAATAAATAATAAAGTGTGTAATGAAATAGATATCTGATCCAGATTGGCAAATGTATTTAGAAATTTAGGAATTAGGACAAACAGTCCCAATGTCAAACAATTATATTTATTTTGATTACAAAATGTAAATAAATGCGTTATTTATTTATTTAAAACTCTGTCTCGAGTTATTCTTATATGCAATCGTATTCTACTTTCCACATTCCACATATCTATTACATCATAAATGCACTAGTTTATAAATTTGATAATGAACATACTTAAGTCTGATAATATTGTTCTCTTGATCCAAACAATCTGTGAATTAGTGTTTTTTCTGAGGATTTGTGATGATGGTATTCTAGCTGTTTTTTTTTTTTGGACTATTTCCACCATCTAATATGTTTGTGGAATTTTTTTTAAAAAATGGGGGTAGGGGTTCTTTAAAATTCAATAATCAAAAATCTAAGGACCCAGGTTAATTTCATTTAATTTTTTCACTTGTTAGCCAAACAACCTTAAAAAAAGAGAGGAAAAAATTCCTTTTTGAAGTTTGTATATACTAATTTGTTTGTTGTTATATTACTAATAGTTGAATGTTTTTGAATATTAAAAACCCCCCAAAATATGATGAAAAAAAAAAAAAAATTATGTGAATTACTTTACCATTTGGTAAACTTATGAAGAAGGGTGTATACTCAATTTATTATTTAGACAATGATGTGAGATTAAGAGGTACCCTGTTTCCTTCATTATCTAATTTCTAGTCCAGTGGAACATCATTGAATTAATTCCATTGTTGTTGTTTTTTTTATTATTATTATTGTTATAAGTTATTGTATAATAGAATTTATTTAATCAAATTGTATTAAAGATTCCCTGAGATCTGATTTCAGGGTTCCAAATTAATATAAATTTAGCTATTTAGATTAAGACGTACTAGATAGTAGCGTTATTTAATATCATGTTTTTCTGTTAAAATTATATTGTAGCTTATGTAAAAATATATGTAGATGATGGAAGAGATGAAATTAAAATTATAGTCTATTAGCTTGAATAAATAAAACTTTATTGATTTCTTTCACTTGGCTTCTTAACAAATGAGGCATATATCTTATTTTAATTATCAATAGTATTTCTTCCGTCATTTATTTATATTCTGTACATTCTTGACTTCCTATAACCCTCCACTGAGCTAACCTACAAGTCAGGCATAAGTAGAAGAGTCTCTATACTAATTCAAAGCAAAATAAAGTCGTTAATTTATTCTATTCATAATAGAATTGGCGCTCTGGGTATTTGTTCATATAATGTGTACGATCGGTGTTAAGTGGGGGGGGGGATACTGGATTTCTTAACCATGTGGGGTGATTTATGAACGTCTTCTATATACCATGAAGAATTATTCAATTTTATTTATATAGACTGTGTTGATTTTAATTACACATACACACTGCTTGTTCCTAATACAGAACATTGCCATTGTATCTGAATTTAAATAATTAATTTTGTGTAGTTCGGCAGTGAAATTGTTAGAGTAAATAATGCTTAAGAAAATAGATATGGGGAAGCTTCATATTTCGACGGAAGTCATAATATCATAAGCCATAGGATTATTTCTCCAGAGATATTACTCTCTTTTCTTTTTTGTTCATATATAGCTTTTCCCAAAAATTAATCTCTTCAATAAACAATATACTTTCTGAATTATTATTATTAATAATGAATACTCTTTCTATAGAGTAATATTCACTTCGAAAATAATATGCGTAAATATTATTCATTATTGGATTATCTCTAGTCTAATGAATGACTAATGAAAAAAATTATTATTAGTAATATTTTGTGCTTTTTTTTTCTAACAATTAATCAGTAAACTATTGTTTTGAGTTTTTTTTATTCTCTCATTATCTTAATTATGTTTTTTTAACGTATTTAATATTAATAAATTATTTTTAATTAGTTCTATTTTTGATAGATTTTAATTTGATTAAATTATTAAAGAAATTTGCAATGTATATAAAACTTACCCTTATTGTTTTCTGCTGAAGTATTTTCAAATTTTACAAATGGTTTTTTGTATATAAAATATAATTGTTACTGTGTTTAATTCTATTTAAACCATGTAATCAGTTAAGTGTAAGCCATCAACCGAAAAAATCCTTTATTATAGTTTTTCTTTTATTATATTCTAGATTTAGTCTGTCCTTGTATTTAAGTTTGATTATTTGAGTAGGCTTGTAATACTCAAGCCATGTTCATATCATTATCATCTATACATAAGTTGTAAAACATATACAGGAAAAAAAAAATATGTCAAAACGTAAAATACATTATTTTGTATTAAAGAAAATTTGTTTCATTAATAAAATGTAAAAAAAAAAAAAAAAACAGGTACATTTAGTATGTTTAACACTAAAACAAGATGTAAATAAGGTTTACTTATAATTATGTACATAATGAATAACCATTATTTATTCTGTCGATAAAATGCCAAAGAAAATATCAGTAATGCAATGAAATAACAAAGAATGATGAAGTTCCAGAAAATGATGGAATAATTATCGATAGAATTAAAAAGTGTCTCATAAATTCTATATAAATTTACAAAATATTTAGAGTATAAAAATACATTAAATTTATGTGTGCAGCACTTATTTCATTACTTTATACATAATGTTCAGAAAAGTTTTTAAGTTTAACAAATAAATAAATAATACTTCTCTTAATATATAGCTATAAATATAATATAACAATTTGCCAGTTGTTAAAACAGACAATCTTCAATATAAATTTATTTATAACTAACTATTGTCAAGCACTTTCAACTCCAGTTCTTATCAAGGCAATGAAAAAAAAACTTCTCCTAGGTGATAAATTCATCATTTCATTGTATTGGCCAGGAACAACTAATCGAAAAGCTGACTAATTTTGAATTCATAGTACAAGATGAATTGTGTGTAAGATACGATTCTTTAATCTTGCATTATTTATCATGTGTTTTATGCATTAATTTTGTAAAATCCTTTGAAGTAGATGTATGGCCTGTACTATTTTGGTGAACATGATAAAAAATGCAAGGGTAAAGAATCATATCTTATACAAAATTATTGTGCTATGAATTCAAAATTAACCAGCTTTCTGATTAGTTGTTCCTGGCCAATACAATGAAATGTTGAATTTATCACAGAGGAAAAAAAATGGAAATTTTTTTCTTTGCCTTGATAAGGACTCGTAAGAGTTGAAAGTGCCTGAAAACAGTTAGTTATTGTTATTTTATTTATATTAAAGATTATCTGTTTGAACAATTGATAAATTGTTATACACCTGGGTCTCGTTTTATGCGGATTATGTTAATGCGATTTTGAAGTTATGCAATTCACGTTTCTTCTTAATATCTTTTATATTTCACTATATTTATTATATATCAAGAAATTTAAATTATTAATAACTAATTTTGACTTAAAATACTTTTTTTTTTCAAAAATATGTTATATTAGCAGCTAAGGTGAATATGGCCTGAAACTGTGTTTAGAATTTTAGCTTCTATGTAAATAATCTATTTATACTTTAACTGACAACCCTGTTCTTCCATCCTACTCAATGCTTGTCAACAAGAATTAAATAAAACAGATCTTCAAAAATGGACATGTGGGCCACACAGTAGACTAGATGGAAATACTATGGCTGTCTAGTCACCATAACACCTGCAGATAATATTTAAATACTATCTACCAAATAAGAATTCGAATATGAATTAATTATTTAAGTATTATTTCATAGACACAATTTCTAAATATTATGTGTATATGATTTACGAAAAAAAAAATGAATTGAAAGTTTTCCGGTGGACATAGTCCCTTGAAGAAGATCTATAAAAATATATATGGAAAAATATATTTATGAGCATCAGTTTATACCTGGCCTTGAGCGCCAGACTCACTATTATGGTGAGAATTATATTTTCCCTACTTTTCCTATCACAAGAGGTGCCTGACCCAAGGTAGCTCATTCTCAGGGTTGGGAGGAAAACCCATTGATGAATGGAGATGACAAAAATGTGGATTTGAATGTAACAGATACTGAACCCATAAATGTGTCTATTCACATCGGACATATTTGAATAATTTGCCCTTTATTTGGCAGGTAAAGCAATAGGAGAATATAAACGATAAACAATAGGTAAGTTCAATGCAAAGATAAATATATATAAAATTTTATTATTGATACTTTAACATAATATTTATAAAATCAAATTATATCATTCCCAACTAAAAATATAACAAACCCTGAACCATAAATGAAATAATAAAAAAATTAATATAGAACAAATAAATATTAATTTATAATATATATATATACATATATACATATATATATATATATATATATACAATAGTTTAATAGGTAGTTGAGAAGAATCTGTACTGCTACCATCAGATGGCACTGTGACACCATCAACAAACAACCGGCCTGAAACCTGCAAGTGATAAATTTATTTACCAAAGTGGCTCAAAAATGACAAACAAAAGAAAAATCTGATGAAAGTGGGTCAAAAATGACAAATCAAAAAAGTAATCGATGAAAGTGCCTCAAAAATGACAAATAAAAAAAAACCAGATAAAAGTGGCTGAAAAATAGGCAAAAAACAAAAACTCTGATGAAAGTAGCCGAAGAGACAAAAAAAAAACCCCGATGAAAGTGGTGAAAGTGGGTCACAAATAACAAATTAAAAAACAAACAAACAATGAAAGTGGCCCAAAAATGAGAAATAAAACAAAAACCAGATGAAAGTGGTTAAAAAATGACAAATAAAAAAAATAATCGATGAAAGTGTGTCAAAAATCACAAATAAAAAAACCATGAAAGAGGCTGATCCCCCCCCCCTAATATCAAAATTTCTTCACTTAAATCAAAAAATAAAAATGGCTGAAGATATATGTATACAAGAAATAGATAAAAAGGACAAATTATTAAAAAAAACACAATATAATGGTATCAGATCCTGTAATAATTCAAATTTAAAAAATAAAAGTCTGTGATTAATAGAAAAACAAACATGGTGGACAATGGCGGACAAAACGCGGGAAATTCAAAGCAACGGTTATACAGTATAAACTAACAAGAATATTACTCCCCTCAATGAAGACTTTCTATCCAAAAATAACTCGTTGTAAAATTATAATGAAAGATGGCAACCACTGATTAACTTTTCTAAAATGTACTAAATCTTATCAATTTTTAAAAAATCAAAGGCTATTTGCAAATATGCTGTGCATTATTTAAGTAACAGATATAATAATAATTCATAACACATAATAATAATAATTCATAACACAGATTAATACATAGTAGGCAAGTTTAAAAAAGAAAGTGGAAAAATTACCTTTGTCATGTTCTGTGAATTGTAGCTTTCTTTGTAAATTTCTTAAAAAATTATTGAACAGGTTATCCCAATTTGGCTGCAGAAAGGAGTTTGCTATTAACTGAAAGGAGACCCTTTGATTTCTCTTGGAGGCTTTAAAGGAACTGAGCAGGGCAAATTCCTAATGTCCACCCCATACATTCTTGTCATTGCAGCTGTTATTACTATGTGATTATTCATATAGTATATGAACATGGATGGGCTGCTCACCAACACACATTAGAAAGCGTGGTGAGTTTATTGGCTTTTTACCTCTGAGTTTAAGATCAAGAAACACCATGGTCTTTCTTCTCAGTGCCTGATAAGGCAGAATGAATGTTTGTGTAAATGATAAATATTTTTCCCATACATATATACAATTATGACAGACAAAAATAAAGCATGGACCTTATTCCCAGGAGGCTGTAAAGTCACCAACCAAGGCAGCAGTTGGTGGCCGAAGGCGGAGGGTGCTAAGAATCCCCTGATTGTGGACCCAGGCTGCCATTTGATGATGACTTTTTATTTAGGTACTTACAACTGCAGATCACTTTCAAGTGAAGGAAGATTGCAAGAATTAGAAGAAGAACTGTCTTATATTAAATGGGACATTATTGGACTTTGTGAAGTTAGAAGAAAAGGAGAAGAAACAATTGATTTAAAAAGTGGACCTATACTCTATATATAAAGGCACACATATTGGAAATACAAGTGGAGTAGGATTCATTATAAATAAAAAGTGGAAGAACAATATTGTAGAGATTGATGGTGTATCGGACCAGAGTGGCAAGATTAGTTATACAACTTAATAGCAGATACCAAATGCAGATAATTCAGGTTTATGCCCCAACAAGTTCTCATAGTGATGAAGTAGTAGAAGATTTTTATATGGATGTAGAAAAGGCTTTTGATCAGAGTAAACAACATTTTAAAATTGTTATGGGAGACTTTAATGCTAGAATTGGTAGACAAATGAAAGATGAAATTGCTGTAGGTAATTTTGGTTATGGTAATAGAAATGAGAGAGGACATAGACTTGTGGAGTTTGCAGAAAAAAAAACTTTATATTATGAATTCATTTTTTGAGAAAAATGTTAAAAGGAAATGGACATGGAAGCATCCAAATGAAGGTACAGCAGAATTGGATTATATTTTGACTAACAGAAAATGCATATTTCAAGATTGTAATGTTCTTAATAAATTTAACACAGGAAGTGATCATCGATTAGTAAGGTTTAAGTTATGTGATAATGTAAAACTATAGAGGCAAAAATTATTAAGAAAAACAATATTTACAGTTGATATTCCTAATCTTCAGAGACATTCTAATGAATTTAAATTAGAACTTACAAATAGGTGTCAAGTGTTAGGAGATTTTGAACATGATTCAGATTTGAATGAAATTAATATGAAAGTAACTGATACACTTTTAAAAACTGCAACAAACATAGCTGTTAGAAAAAAGCAGCAATTGACTAATAAAGTTTCTACTGAGAGTAGAGAATTTATGAAGAAAAGAAGGAATATGAAGATAAAGAAAAATGATATATTAAAAAGGATTGAATATCTCGAATTTTGTAAAATGGTAGGAAAAGAGTTGAAAATGATATAAGAAAGTATAACTGTGAAATAACAAGGAAAGCTGTAGAAGAAAATAAAAGTCTCAAAATGTTAAACAACATTTTGGTATTGTTATGAAATTTATATCTGCAATAAGAAAAAAAAGATGTAATTATTACTAAAAAGAGAGATGATATCATGAAATTGGTAGAAGATTTTTATCAAGAATAATATAGTAATAAAGAACAAGTTCCTCCTATATCTATTACATCTTCCGAATTGCCCAGAATTTTAAACGAAGAAGTGAGACATGCAATTAAGTGTATGAAGAAAGGAAAGGCTCCAGGAGGTGATGGAATTATAATTGATATATTAAAAGAAGCAGGTGAAGAAATAGAAACAATTTTAGCAAAGTTATATACTGAAGCAATGGATCTGAAGTCCAATCCATGCTTCACATCTTCCTATAAACTTGATTAATATTGTAGACCTGAATTAAGTTTATAGTCCAATATCAGCAGGGTTTTGCATTAGAGTTAAAAATAATTATGCTTATTAAATGTGTAGTACATTTAAATATTTTGTTTTAAATAAATTTCATTCTATTAATAAAAATTGCTTAACGTATTAGTCAAACATATATATACATCTAGCGTATATATATGAGTTAATGCAAAATTCTGCTGAAATAAAATGCTTATTCTACTATAAAAAAAAATATTGTTAAAATTTTGTTAAAATATTTAGTATGATTTGATTTTGAGATAAGCCCACCAACATTTTCTAAAAGAATGTATATTTTAATTAGTTAAGCCCATTCAAGTCTAATTAAAGATGGCCTTCTCTTTCTTTCTTTTTAATTAATAGAATTCAAACTTTAAAGAAAGAAATTTAGAGTAAAAAAGTAAAAGTTATTTTTATAAAATGTTACTTTAAAACAAAGGAGCACGGGGAGGCTTATCAAGATCTCAGATCATACAAACAATAGAAGGTAGCTGACAGAGAGGGTATAAATAGAAGTGAGAACAAAAGGCTTATTATTCAGATTTTTTCTTTGGAAGGATTTATTATTCAGATTTTTCTTTTTGAAGGCTTCAGATTATTATTCAGATTTTTCCTTTGGAAGGATTCAGTATTCAGATTTTTCTTTTTGAAGGATTCAGATTATTCAGATTTTCCTTTTGAAGGTGATTCATTCAAAGTTTTCTTGCTGGCATTCAGATTTCTCTTTGGAGAACTTTTTCAGATTTTGCTTGTGGAGATTTTATTTAAAAAAATGTAGACAACTGCCATCTTCAAAACCATGAAGAGGTTTGAACATGCTCAAGTTAAAAGCAACAGTATTTTGAGGGAAATGAATATGCTTGGCTAGACAAATAAATAGCTTTGCCTATCGCCGAGGTTCCTGAATACCATCCAAAATGCCATAGTATCCACTCAATAGTCATCTGAACTCTGTGCCGTGTCTGGAGAACTTTTCGTGAAACCATACTACATATTTCCATTTTCATTGTCTGGACAAATACCTATCGACGGTCGGATCAAGCCATGAACGCCGTAGGGAACATGACCAAGGAAAAAAGGACGATAATCGTATCTCCTCCATTGAACTATTTCTTATGCTACCTTTTGTTCATACCTTTTTTTTTAATTGCTTCATTGAATTATATGTATGAAATGTAGTATTTAATTATATATGTTATGTAACCATTTTTATTAGACTAGTCTTAAAATATATATATATATATATATATATATATATATATATATATATATATATATATATATATATATATATATATATATATATATATATATATATATATATTGTGTGATCATCTATATATTGAGATCAAAAACTGTTTCAAAAAACATTTATATAAAAACGGGTTTTACCGAACTATAACGAAGTGTATACCATATACACCCATATATATGAATATGTACATCATTAAATAAGCATATATATGACTACATATAAATATACAAACAGATATACCTATACAAATATTTCTTTTATTATTATGTACATGATTTTCTTAGAAATATTCATCATATTGCGGACCGCATACTCCTATTATTTCAGGCTAGTAAACGCTGGTCGCCACTATGACAAGGAAGCAATGATTGCAGAAATAGACCTATTATTTCAGGCTACTCAGCAATTTTAAACTCTAAAGTGTAAGGGGTCTTCACCTAAACGGTTACTAAAAGAATCTTCATAAACGATCACTAAAAAACAAGGGCTTCACCTAATGGTTACTTCAAAGGGGCTTCACCTAATGGTTACTTCAAAGGGGCTTCACCTAACGGTTACTCAATAAATGATTCAATAGCATAATCTGAATTGAGAGAAGAAAAAAAATCTTAACTAAAGGTGGCTGACATATATGTTATGCAAAAATACTTTAATATATATATATATTTATTAAACAAACATACGCATTTACTTCGTATTAAGTTGAAAATTAAATTTGATATTTACGAAACTTATACTTATATATTTGTGAGGAAACGTAACTGCAAAATATTTAAAAGTAAAAAAAAATTTTGCATGATTAAAATTATTCATTATATATAAAAACAATATGCAGAGAAAGTGAAAAAAATATTTGCTAACACCGTATGTTGACACGTGTTAATTTGAACTTATCAAAACTTCTTGATCTTCGAAAAACTTTCTATTAATGGAAAAATGTTATCTCTTAGATCTTCACAAAAATTTATACAAACGGAAATTTTTTTTTATCTATTTGTAATTTTTACTAAAATATTAACACTATCGTATATATGTTATATTTCGAAAAACATTATTATTTCAAAACTTCTCATGTTTAAGTAGTACTAAAGTAACATAAAGTACGAAAGCTATTTTAAGGGAGGGCGGGTGGGTATATATTTGACACTTCCGCCTCATCGAAGCGATATACTTTATAAGACAAACAACAATATGGCGACTGGCCATGACAAAACTACTCATTCGGAAAAAAAAAATTTCTATAACTCTGATATTTTATTCTCCTTATATATATATAAAAAAAACAACTAACGGAGTGTTAACTTTTCTAAACGTAAAACATTCATTTTAGCAATTTAAAACTCGGGGAAAAATTTTTTTTTTACCTTATAGACACATTTAACCCATTAATTAATTAAAAAAATGACATTTGCTCTCATTAGGAAACAAAACTCGGAAAAATTATACGTATATTTTTATATAACTATATTAAACTAAAACTAACTTCTCAGGGTAGTAATTTTTTTTTTAAAAAAAAATGACATACGTCCCACTGCGACAAACTAGAAGGAAAAAAATTCACGTATAACTAACAATTATTTTGTTATTTTTTTTTTAAAAAAAACCATTATATATATATGTGTACAAATTACTCATTAATTTAAAACAGAAAAAAGAAAAAACATTATACACACATACAAATGTTATACAGGGCATTGCAGGGTATGGAAAATTTCGAATAGCCACACGATGGGCGTCCAGAATACGGAGAAAAAAAATTCTTATACATCTACCTATATTTTCAAATACCCTATTCCTATTCTTCCACTAAAAAAATGAAATTCGGCCCACGTTGGTCGACAGAATACGGAGAAAAAAAAATTTACTGTGACAGTCAGATGATGTATGTTGGTTTAACCCAGTTCGAATACTAGGTGAAAGTACCTCGAGGCCACCCATACGTGAGATATTAAATCAAGAATACTATGACCTCTGCCCATTCGCCTATTCTCGAGGCCTGATCACAAACAAACAACACTATCTGAGCCATGCATAAATTATTTTTCAACCGGCGACAGCTTAGCATCAGCGGAAAGAAACATGGACAGGAAACTTACGGAACTAAATAGTTAAATGTGCAAAAGTACTAAGAAATATGTGTTTTGCATGCCTGGATCATTAGAAAAGTAAAATAAAGCATTATAATAAAATTAGGAAACTCAAGCTTTTGATAGTTAAATAATATGTTTAATTAATGGCTTTAAAATATGAATAATGATTTAATGGCCTCCGCTATTCCTCTAAATTAATGAAACAAACTAATTAGACAAAAAAACGGATTAATAGGTTTGCGGTCTAAATCTCTTCCCAACTTTAATAAAATTGTCAACTCGATCTTCTCGATAAAGTACAAAAAAAAGGATCTTTCGCAAAGCATTTCTAATTGCTTTGCGCTAAAAACAGTTTAAAATTATTTAAGACATATATAGCTAAATCAGATATATGTAATAAGCTAGTGGCGGACAAAAGAGGCGTTATCGAGGAAATCAAGTTGGCAAACAAAAGAAACTGACTTGTATTTAATTAACAAACACAAATAAAATTGGAAAGAGATTTTACTTGAACAAAAATTAACTTTTAAACTTAACCGCAATGGAATACTAAATATTTACACATGTTAGTAATGAAGAATAGCGAAGGAAAAAAAAAAGGTTAAAATATATAGATGATCACACAATATATATATATATATATATATATATATATATATATATATATATATAATATATATATATATTTAAGACTAGTCTAATAAAAATGGTTACATAACATATATAATTAAATACTACATTTCATACATATAATTCAATGAAGCAATTAAAAAAAAGGTATGAACAAAAGGTAGCATAAGAAATAGTTCAATGGAGGAGATACGATTACCGTCCTTTTTTCCTTGGTCATGTTCCCTACGGCGTTTGTGGCTTGATCCGACCGTCGATAGGTATTTGTCCGGACAATGAAAATGTAAATATGTAGTATGGTTTCACGAAAAGTTCTCCAGACACGGCACAGAGTTCAGATGACTATTGAGTGGATACTATGGCATTTTGGATGGTATTCAGGAACCTCGGTGATAGGCAAAGCTATTTATTTGCCTAGCCAAGCATATTTATTTCCCTCAAAATACTGTTGCTTTTAACTTGAGCATGTTCAAACCTCTCCATGATTTTGAAGATGGCAGTTGTCTACTTTTTTTTAAATAAAATCTCCACAAGCAAAATCTGAAAAAGTTCTCCAAAGAGAAATCTGAATGCCAGCAAGAAAACTTTGAATGAATCACCTTCAAAAGGAAAATCTGAATAATCTGAATCCTTCAAAAAGAAAAATCTGAATACTGAATCCTTCCAAAGGAAAAATCTGAATAATCTGACCTTTTCAAAAAGAAAAATCTGAATCCTTCAAAAAGAAAAATCTGAATCTTCTAGTCTTTTGTTCTCACTTCTATTTATACCCTCTCTGTCAGCTACCTTCTATTGTTTGTATGATCTGAGATCTTGATAAGCCTCCCCATGCTCCTTTGTTTCAAAGCAACATTTTCTAAAAATAACTTTTACTTTTTTACTCTAGATTGCTTTCTTTAAACATTGAATTCTATTAATTAAAAAGAAAGAAAGAGAAGGCCATCTTTAATTAGACTTGAATGGCTCACTAATCAAAACTATACATTCTTTTAGAAAATATTGGCGGGCTTATCTCAAAATCAAAGCATACTAAATATTTTAACAACAATATATTATTATTTTTTTATAGTAGAATAAGCATTTTATTTCAGCAGAATTTTGCATTAACTCATATATATACGCTAGATGTATATATATGTTTGACTAATAGGTTAAGCAATTTTTATTAATAGAATGAAATTTATTTAAAACAAAATATTTAAATGTACTACACATTTAATAAGCATAATTATTTTTAACTCTAATGCAAAACCCTGCTGATATTGGACTATAAACTTAATTCAGGTCTACAATATTAATCAAGTTTATAGGAAGATGTGAAGCATGAATTGGACTTCAGATCCATTGCTTCAATACCAAATGTCTAAATGATAAAGATGTACCAGAAGATTGGAAGAATGCAGTAATAATATTAATATTTAAAAAAGGTAATAAAGAAGATATTAGAAATTACAGACCTATCAGCCTTTTATCAGTTTTATATAATTTTTTTACCAAGATAATTACAACTCGTCTAGAGAGAACTTTGGATTTCTACCAACCAAGAGAACAAGCTGGATTTAAAAGTGTTTTTAGTACAATAGATCATATCCAGGTATTGAGAAAAGTCATAGAAAGGACAAACAAATATGAGTTGTCATTATGTTTTGGATTTGTAGATTATGAAAAGGCATTCGATTCTATACACATTTTTTCAGTGATTAAAGCATTGGATCATCAAGGCATAGACCCAGGATATTGTCATATTTTAAAGAATATTTATAAAAATGCAACAGCAACAATTAGATTACATAATGATACTGGAAAAATCAACATTGAGAAAGGTGTAAGACAAGGTGACTCCAAAACTCAAAGGAGTGAAAGTAAATGGAGAGTATTTAAGTCATTTAGATTTCGCAGATTATGTAGTTGTTTTTGCAAATAATGCTTCAGAGCTGCAGGAAATGTTGCAGGAGTTAGCAGATGAAAGTATAAAAGTAGGACTAAAGATAAATGTTAAAAAGACTAAAGTAATGTTTAATCGATTTGCTAAAAAATATGAAAATAAAGATTGATTATGAAGAATTAGAAGAGGTTAACAGTTACAAATACCTTGGTCAGATTATTAATACAGATGGAAACATAATGGAGGAAATTAATCATAGAATTAAATTTGGTTGGAGTGCTTTTGGTAGAAATAACTTGATACTAAAAGGAAATATGCCTATGTGTTTGAAAAGGATAGTTTTTAACAAATGTGTTTTACCGGTTCTCACTTATGGATCTGAGACTTGGTCACTTAATAGAAGAGCAATACATAGACTTCAGACCACTCAAAGGAGTATGGAGAGATGTTGGGAGTAACAAGAAGAGATTGAAAATGCAATGTATGGGTATGGGTAAGACAACAAACAGGTTTTACTGACCGTATTGAAAAAATTAAAAGATTGAAATGGAGTTGGGCTGGACATATTGCTAGAAGAGATGATAATAGATGGACAATTGAAATTTTAAACTGAATTCCAAGAGATTGTAAAAGACCCAGAGGGAGACCACATGTGAGATGGATGGATGAAATAAGAAAATGTGCAGGGGTGTTGTGGAGAAGAGAGGCTAGAGATCGGAGAGGATGGATTAGACTTGGAGAGACCTTCATCCTGCAGTGGATTGATAATGGTTGATGATGATGGTGATCCCAATTTAATTTAACAATAATAAATGATTGTCCACTATATTCATATTATTCAATTTTTTTATTTAAACAAAGTGGCTAAAAATGACAAATAAAAAAAATAATCGATGAAAGTGTCTAAAAAATCACAACTAAAATGTACCGATGAAAGTGGTTGACCCCCCCTTAATTTGAAAATTTCTTCACTTAAATCAAAAAATAAAAATGGCTGAAGATATATGTATACAAAAAATACATAAAAAGTATAAATTATTAAAAAAAAACAAGAAAATTGTTTCAAATCCTGTAATAATTCAAATTTAAAAAATAAATAAGTCCGTGATTAATACAAAAACAAACATAGCGGACAATGGTGGACAAAACATGGGAAATCCAAAGCAACGGTTATATATGAATGGGCAAATTAGATGGCTGTCAATATTTGCAAACGATCACATATAAAAGTGATGGTTATATAAGCTAAAAAGAATATTATTGTTTTGAAATGATGGCATATCATGAAAAATAAGTCAAATTAAGTAGCTGTCAATATTTGCAAACAATCAGATTTAAAAGCAAATGTTATATAAATTAAAAAGAATATTACATGAGAGAATCTATTTCTCAAATTGCATCAAGAATACGATCAAAAATAATTAAAATGCAAATACAGAATTTGTGTATTATGAAGAATTACTGAGTAACTTTTCAAAAAATAAAAAGACTATTTGCAAATAAGAAATCACAACACTTAAATACAGAGTAATAAATAGTAAGTAATTAAATATATTAGCAAGTTTAAAATAGAAAGTTTAAAATAATCATCGACTACACTTTCAGGAAAAAATATTATATTTATTGGCAAGAATGTTACAAGATGTTATTTTAACAAGAATTTAAATAATTAAAAATATTAAAATAGAGAGTTTTAAATATATATATATTTTATTGTCATAGCATCGGCCGGGACGCGAACCCGCAACCCGGGCAACTGCCTGCAAGTGCAAGGCAGTCATGCTGACCTCTCGACCACGAATGCAAGACTAAAAATATATTTGTAGAAATATTACCATGGCAGAAGGAAGTCCGAACTGAACTCTGAACAAAAATTTGGTAATATTTCTAAAAATATATTTGTAGAAATATTACCAAATTTTTGTTCAGAGTTCAGTTCGGACTTCCTTCTGCCATGTTTAAACTCTTCTTTAATTAAAATTATAGCCCTGTAATCTTACATTAAAAAATAGTTCCAATTGGAATGTGATGTAGGAGCTACTTTTTACATGAAAAAAATATAACACCCCAATCCAATTTAAAATAATACGTTTCTTCAGCATTTAACCCAAGATAAAATATTTTCTTAAAAAGATACTTTAGTATTATATTCTGCCATAGTAAATATATATAAGTTGCCAATTCCTTTTTTTTAAGTAGGAGATATCTAATTACAAATGTCAATTTTCCCCTTACCACCAAATAGCATTAATTAACAAGTTAAGTCAGCATAGATTTTCAAAAAATATACTAAATACTTTTAAAAGAAAAGTACTTTCAACATCAAAAAAGATACTTTAGTATTATATTCTGAATAGTAAATATATATATAAGATGGATATTTCATCATGTTTTATTTAAACAAAGTTACCAATTCCTTTTTTTTAGTAGGAGATGTCTAATTACAAATGTAAATTTCCCCCTTTCCCACCAAATAGCATTAATTAACAAATGAAGTCGGCATAGATTTTCAATAAATATACTAAATACTTTTAAAAGAAAAGTACTTTCAACATAAGATAGCAACTTTGTTTAAATAAAACGTAATGAAATATCCATCTTATATACATTTACTATGAACAGAATATATATGTATATATATATATATATATATATATATATATATATATATATATATATATATTTACTATGAACAGAATATAATACTAAAGTATCTTAAAAGTATTTAGTATATTTTTTGAAAATCTATGCCGACTTCATTTGTTAATTAACACTATTTGGTGGGAAGGCAGGAATTTACATTTGTAATTAGACATCTCCTACTAAAAAAAAAATTGGCAACTTTGTTTAAATAAAACATAATTAAATATCTATCTTATATATATATTTACTATGGCAGAATATATTACTAAAGTATCTTTTTTGATGTTGAAAGTATTTTTGTCTTTTAAAAGTATTTAGTATATTTTTTGAAAATCTAAGCCGTCTTCACTTGTTAATTAACACTATTTGGTGGGAAGGGGGGGGGGATTTACATTTGTAAATAGACATCTACTAAAAAAAAAGGAAATGGCAACTTTGTTTAAATAAAACGTAATGAAATATCCATCTTATATATATTTACTATGACGGAATATAATACTAATGTATCTTTTTAAGAAAATATTTTCTCATACGCTAAATGCTGAAGAAACATGTATTATTTTAAATTGGATTGGGGTGTTATATTTTTTTCATGTAAAAAGTATCTCTTATGTCACATTCCCTGTGGAACTATTTTTTAATGTAAGATTACAGGGCTATAATTTTAATTAAAGAAGAGTGGTAAACATGGCAGAAGGATGTCGAACTGATCTCTGAACAAAAATTTGGTAGTATTTCTACAAATATATTTTTAAAACTCTCTACTTTAATTATTTAAATTCTTGTTAAAGTAACATCTTGTAACATTCTTGCCAATAAATATAATATTTTTTCCTGAAACTGTAGTCGGTGATTATTTTAAACTTTCTATTTTAAACTTGCTAATATATTTAATTACTTACTATTTATTACTCTGTATTTAAGTGTTGTGATTTCTTATTTGCAAATAGTCTTTTTATTTTTTGAAAAGTTACTCAGTAATTCTTCGTAATACACAAAATTTTGTATTTGCATTTTAATTATTTTTGATCATATTCTTGATGCAATTTGAGAAATAGATTCTCTCATGAAATATTCTTTTTAATTTATATAACCTTTGCTTTTAAATCTGATCGTTTGCAAATATTAACAGCTACTTAATTTGACTTATTTTTCATGATATGCCATCATTTCAAAACAGTAATATTCTTTTTAGCTTATATAACCATTGCTTTTATATGTGATCATTTGCAAATATTGACAGCCACCTAATTTGCCTATTCATATATAACCTTTGCTTTGGATTTCCCGTGTTTGTCTGCCATTGTCCGCCATGTTTGTTTTTGTATTAATCACAGACTTATGTATTTTTTAAATTTGAATTATTACAGGATTTGAAACAATTTTCTTGTATTTTTAAAATAATTTGTACTTTTTATGTATTTCTTATATACATTTATCTTAAGCCATTTTTATTTTTTGACTTAAGTGAAGAAATTTTGATATTAGGGGGGGGGGAGGTCAAGCACTTTCATCATTTTTTTTATTTGTGATTTTTTAGACACTTTCATCGATTTTTTTTTTTATTTGTCATTTTTAGCCACTTTGTTTAAATAAAACAATTGAATAATATGAATATAGTGGACAATCATTTATTGTTTTTAAATTGAATTGGGATAACCTGTTCAATATTTTTTTAATAAATTTACAAAGAAAGCTACATTTTGCAGAATGTGATGAAGGTAATTTTTCCACTTTCTCTTTTAAAGTTGCCTACTATGTATTATTCTGTGTTATGAATTATTACTATGTGTTATGAATTAATATTATATCTGTTACTTAAATAATGCACAGCATATTTGCAAATAGGCTTTGATTTTTTGAAAAATTGATAAGATTTAGTACATTTTAGAAAAGTTACTCAATGGTTGCCATATTTTATTATAATTTTACACAGTTATTTTTGGATGGAAAGTCTTCATTGAGGGGATTATATTCTTGTTAGTTTATACTGTATAACCATTGCTTTGGATTTCCCGCGTTTTGTCTGCCATTGTCCACCATGTATGTTTTTCTATTAATCACAGACCTATTTATTTTTTAAATTTGAATTATTACAGGATCTGATACCATTTTATTGTGTTTTTTTAATATTTTGTCCTTTTTATCTATTTCTTGTATACATATATCTTCAGCCATTTTTATTTTTCAATTTAAGTGAAGAAATTTTGATATTAGGGGGGGGGCAGCTACTTTCATGGTTTTTTTAATTTGTGATTTTTGACACATTTTCATCGATTATTTTTTAGTCATTTTTTAGCCACTTTCATCTGGTTTTTGTTTTATTTGTCATTTTTGGCCACTTTCATCAATTTTTTTTTTTAATTTGTCATTTTTGACCCACTTTCATCGGGTTTTTACTTTTTTTGTCACTTTTCTTCCACTTTCATCGGAGTTTTTGTTTTTTTGCCCATTTTTCAGCCACTTTTATCTGTTTTTTTTTATTTCTCAGTTTTGAGGCACTTTCATCGATTCCTTTTTTGATTTGTCATCTTTGACCCACTTTCATCAGATTTTTTTTTTGTTTGTCATTTTTGAGCCACTTTGGTAAATAAATTTATCACTTTCAGGTTTCATGCTGGTTCTTGATGGTGTCAAAGTGCCATCTGATGGCAGCAGTACAAATTCTCCTCAAGTACCATTTAATACTATGAACTAATCAAATACAATTATTATGAGTGCAGCTAGAAGCGATTCCAAGTTATATATAAAAAAATACAAAGTTCATGGTACCTGATGAACCCTGGGGTATGGATTAGAATATAGTCAAAAATGTCATATAACTGGTTGAATTCCATGGTCCTGCAGTACTCAAAGTTTGCTTTATGAGAGCATGTTATTGTTTCTTTTTGTAAAGTCTGGCATTACAGTGTATTTGGATTATGGATAAGACACGATTTAAGTTCTTGAGGATGTAGTCTTCCAAAATAAATTTATTCATATTTTTGAGACATGATTCTCCCCAATTTTGTCCTATGTTAGATAGTACATATTATTGATGACCTTCCCAGGTTCTTCTCTTGGCAGACAGTGTATAGAGTCAGTTTTGTATCAGCAGTGGATGGTGAAGCCTTTCACGTATCGGTGATTACCCAGTCATTTTAAACATTGGTATTAATATATCTACAGTTCTCTCTGGGTCAGCTGTTTCAAAACTAACTGTCTTTAACTGCCCTCTCCACTTTCTAAGAAAAGAATTTTATCGGATCTCCAATCTTTTTCCTTTCTTGAATACTGTTTCTTTTTAAAAATATTTCTTTTTTTTTCTTTCTTTAACATTTCCTTACATTTCCTTTGTCTTTTGGTGCCATCATTCCTGGTCTTTTTAGTTCACAATACATTCCTTGGCTTTCTTGGAATTTTCTTTTTTTTTAAGTAATTAATGGTTTCTATACAACCCAAAATTGCTTGGAGGCGTATACAATATTTATTTTCGCTACCCTCATTAATTTGAGATATGATTGAAACTAAAATCTATATTTGAGACAATCCTAAACAATATATATATATATATATATATATATATATATATATATATATATATATATATATATATATATATATATATATATATATATATATATATATATATATATATATATATATTGTGCCCTTTTGTATGGGTCACCATTTAAGTTTTGTGCTAATTTAGTAGAAAATTTTAAATTTAAGAAGTATTTTAAATGTGTGATGTTGACTTTGCTTGTGGTAATGTTACCATAAGTTTAATTAGAGCAATCTATGAGTATTTGATATGTGAATTGTGTTGATATTGAGAAGATATTTAAAATGATGATGATTATGATGTAATACTGCATTAATAAATTTAATGACAAATGTTTAAAGCTAAAATATTTAAAAGACAGGTTAAAATTAGACAAAGATATTTATTTAGTTTAAAATATATGTTAAAAGTGAATAAAAATATTTTAAATTATAAGTATTTAAATTGAGATTAATATTTGATTTTAATCATATCAAATAATTATTTTAAAATCTGATATAATATCTTATTTATTTTTAAAAATAAATATTTATTTTTAAAAAGCAATTGTTAAGTTTATTTTTAGACAAGCGTTTCTTGTATTATAAAGAACAGATGTTACACACACATGCGTGGAAGTTGTCTAATAAAGTTGCATAATTATTTTAAAAAATCATGTTATAAATTTATAAATAATACGTGAGTTATCACGAGATAAAAATAAAGATATTAATGTAAAATATTAAATTTGATTTTTAAAAATATTACTTTAAAAATATAACGTATTTAAAAAGATTTAGTTTATTTTAAATGATCTTATAAAAGTTAAGATTTAAATCAAGTGAGAAAGAATATTTTAAAAAATGTTTGATAGATTTGAATAAACGATAAAATTATTTTTAAAATGTGATAATATTAAATATTAAATAAGTCATTATTTTATTTTTAATAGTGTGTTAATAAATATGTAAATAAGCAAAGTTTGATTGTTTAAACGTACCAATCAGATGTGGAGTCTCTTCCAGTATAAAAGCTGGATTCAATTGTTGAAGGGCTCTCTGTAATTAAATTTCTAAGTTAAACGTGCTATTGAGAAAATAGCCAAGTAAATTTATAAACGCTCTTAAAATCAGTTGTAAAATCATAAGAGTGTTATTGAATAATTTATAATATTTTTAAAGTAATGAATATGCAGTAGAAACTTAATAATTCCCTATTGTCTTCTCAATATCGAAACTCAGTTTACGTACAAATGATCATGGAAACATCACGTATCGTAGAAATATATCAGAAACTTTATTTTAGAAAAGTAACAGACGCTGGATTAGTACAGAAAACTATAAGATGGAGAAAAGTAGTATTTTGGACTATAAATAGTTTTAAAGTTAAATTACTATTGTCTGTTATTAATAGATATTTTAAAGAAATAAAAATACTTCTGTGGAAAAAAAGTATTTTTGACAAATTATAGAAGTAAAATGTATATCTTAAGGAAAGATATAAGAAGCAGTAGTAATTTTAAATAAATACTTGCCTTGTTAAGTCTTTGTGCTTAAAAGACTAAATATTGACGTTTTAAAAGGCAAATAGATTATAAATATGATTATTTAAAATCGTAATATAATAAAATTGCTATATTGAAGTAATCTAAAACGCTGGACGTTATAGATGAAGAAATTAATTCTTACCTGAATATGTTATTTATAAATGCGCAAGTAATACATGGATGTCCAAACTAAATTAAATTAAGCCAAGCATGCCAAGTTGATTAAAAAATTCAATGTAAATAATTTATAAACTATAAATTAATTTAGAAATAATAACTTTTAAACAATAATCTATGAAGAACTGGATCCAGAAAGAACTTATAAACTATTGTTTTAATTTTATTTGTTTTCTTGTTGGAACTTATTATTTTTTTTTAAAAAAGAACATTATCATTTTTATTATAAACTTTCAAGAAACACGTGATACAACGGAACAGGAAATAGTGTTCTATTGACTTTATACGTAGGATATTTGTTAGAACTTTTATGGTAGAACAAAAGTCATCGCTGGAATATGTAATATAATTTTTATTTTATTTATTTAACATAAAATTTAAAATATTATTAAACTATTAAAAAGTAGGTTAGGTACATTTATTAAATAGTAACTTAAAAATAATATAATAATTAATTACATAAATTTATTTTTATAATTAATATAACACGGAATATTTTAGTGAATGTTATGAGTATGAATGTGTATTATTTTTGTTTTCTGAAGCTGCAAATTCCGAAGACTACTGGATAGCAGAATGGACATTATTATTATTGTGGTAAAAACATTGTATAATAATTTTGATGAATTTAATATGTTTTCTTTAGATCAACTAAATATTATGTTTTGTGGGATGAATGTGTAGATATTTTTTAAGAAAAACATACATTATATTGGCAACGAACTTTATTAAAATATGCATAAGTTTTAATTTATAATATAAACTTGATACAACATTACGTAAGAAGCTTAGAAATAATTATATGATTCTTTCATAAATAAATTTTGATATTTTTTATTATGTTATAGTATTAGAATTATATTTATTTTTTATTTAAGTATTATTTTATTATTTGCAAGATAGGAATAGATTTGAAAGACTCTATTTTTGTTTATATTTTGTTTTATTAAATAAGTTAAGTTATGTTATGGGTAGAAGCTTATATTTTGATTGAAGTTTATTAAGTATAAACGATGTAGTATAAGGAATTTGGATGATGAATATTTTATTTTAAATTGATGTTTGTTTTTCTGGAAATTTTAGATAAGTTTAGGATATGTTTTTTTTTTTTTTATAAATAGAAATTTATTAGAAAGGTTAGTAAAGCACATAGGGTAAAATAATGATTTTACACAGAAAGGAATCATAAAATTTATCTAATGTAATGTTTTATGAATTTAAAATTGATAAATGATTTAAATATTAATGTTTGAATAATACAGATATGGAATGCATATTTGATAAAATATATAACAGGAATTACATTAGGTGGAATATAATTATAGCCAATCATTTGTTTGACATTATAAAGAGATATTAATTTTATATAAAGATATTAAGCAATGCTAATAATAAAGTGAATACAGGATAATACATTATAAATGGTAATACTTAATTAATGTAGCTATTTAATAAGTAGAGCTACATTATGTACACATGCTACATAGATAGTTTTGACATATATTATTATTTGTAATAATTAAAGTACACTACTATTTATTTAAAATCTAAGTTTTGAAAATACACTATAATATTATTAATATAGCTTTTGAAAGAATGTATAATTGCTTATTAAGTATATGATTTAATAACAATGTAAACAGATTGTATTATTATTTTCTTACTTAGTTCAGTTTATATTTGTTTTCTTAAATTCTAAAACTGTAAATAGTGTAAATAAAATTTTATTTGAAGTTATTGTAAATAAATTTGTTAATTTGTTTTAAAAGTGTGTCGAGTTTTCATTATTTTTCACCACAGCATTTTGACCTCAGATGATTTGAAATAAACATAATATTTGCACAAAGATGAATTTGTTATTATTATTTAAAAATGAATATAATATTTGCTTACTGTCATTTTATAAGAATTGATTGATATGAACATAAATATTACAATGGTCATAAGATGATTATAATACACATTATAAGAATATAGTATTGTTTAATGCCACAGATTATTAAGTATAAGATTTTGATTTATTCTAAAATGAAGATACCATATGAAATAAAAGATATACATAGGATTGTTTATTCATTTAATGATTGATTACATAACAGAGATAGATGAGATTAAATTACACTCTAAGATTAGTATTATTTATTATTATTATTAAAATAAGTTAAGTGTATTTAAGTATGATATAAAATCCCACATCATACTTATTTACATGAGTTATTATTGTTATTTTAAAACAACTTAGAAGAACCTGAGATTATTTAATTATATTTTAAGTTAAAAGTTAGGAATTATTTTAGTATTATTAAATATAATTTATTTCATTTAAAAGTCATAAGAATGCTATAGATGTAGTAGTAAAATGATAAGGTAGTGGTAGTATTCTTATGCCACTGAGACAGTATCTTGGGAGATATTGACTCAGTGTAAATCTGCTTATTACTTTGTAACTTTACTTCGCAGTCTCATAATTTTATAAATACTTATTTAATTAGTATAATCTAGAACTATATTGATTTTGATGATTGATAATAAATTTAATTAAGATATGATAATATAAAAGTATATTAAAGATAGATATGCAAATTTTAATTAAGCGTAATAATGTAACTGAGCTAGTTGTATTTTAAACTATTTTATATATCAAGAAGTAAGGGTACAAATATATATATATATATATATATATATATATATATATATATATATATATATATATATATATATATATATATATATATATATATATATTTGTGCATAACTGTATTTTTTCAAATTTATAATATTTTAAAAATAAAACATTCTAAGATAAATAATTATGCTTAATTAATCCCTTTTCCATTTGTTTTCTTAAAAAAAAAGATTTCAAATTAATTCACGTACATATATATGTCTAATTCCTTAAACATTTTTAACCTCTTAATGACAGCTTAAATGAGTATATGTATTAAGGGTAATATGTTCACGTTATTTAACTTTCTTGTAACAGGGTTTGAACCCCGCTACTGTTACAATACTAATGAGTAAATAATAATAGTAGATTTATACTTTCATATAAAAATATCACAATAAATATTCAAAAAATTTAAACTTTTAAACCATATTTTGTTATATATAACAAATAAATAATCTTTTAGATTTTTAAAATAAAAAATGAAGATTTTATAAACTGAAAATAATCTTTCTAATGATAATGTATAATCATGTTTTTATTGAGATCTCATTTTTTAATATAGAAACAGAAAACCATTAATGCAGCTCAAAACTAAAAGTGGTACTATTTGTTTATCACATCATGAATAAAAGTAAAGTGGCTAACAGGTTTTTCCAGGCATAAATGCTGAGAGATTCTTAACTCCGTTTAAGGAGAAGCCACAATACATCACATCACATCGAATCTGATTTCTTACCAGTTTACAAATGAATGCTACCAGTAATGATTAAAATATATATGAAAAATATAAAATTAAATACTGTAATTAATAAAAAAAGTTTGTCTTGTATTATTTTTTTTCAAATATTTGGAATTTTTTATTAGTCATACTTTATTTGCTTATTTTTTTAATGCAAATTTTCAAGTAATTTTTATTTCTTGCTTTGCTTTTATGCGAATTCTGAATAATACAGAACGTATCCCCCAATTATGAAGGTAAGTTAATTCTAATTTTGTGCGATTTTTTTTAATGCTGATTTTCTGCGGAACCTATCTACCACATAAAATGAGACCCAAGTGTAATATATTTATAAGTTTAACAAAGAGTTTATTAGTCAGAAAATATTAGTTTGCCAAGGTTTATTATAAAATTGAAAATGGTTGTCATATGATACTCCCCATAAGTGGCATTATCTTGAGTATCTTCCTAAATCTCTTCGAAGAAAAGATCTTATCTGCTTATGGAATCTTATATAATTTTATATTATATATTTACTATATGGATGCCATTTTTATTTGCACTAGAGGCCAGCATTTGCCAAATCCAACAGTTACCTGGTGCATGCAAATCACTAATATGGATCAGACAAAATTAAGACAATCTTTATGGCATAAAGTGACTTACTCTCTACATACAACGTAAACACCTTCATTTCAATTATAAAATTATTATAAAATGTATACACATATGTAGTCTTATTCACTCAAAATTACTCACATCACAGTGCTCATAAACTAGCCAGCCTTAAAGCTTTACAACATCATA
The DNA here is from genome assembly GCA_028023455.1 of Epiperipatus broadwayi. Lineage (NCBI taxonomy): Eukaryota > Metazoa > Onychophora > Udeonychophora > Euonychophora > Peripatidae > Epiperipatus > Epiperipatus broadwayi. Next base: position 5,648,635 of record JAQFVV010006277.1, on the reverse strand, counting down.
ACAGCCACCTTTGCAAATTAGAATCAGAGAGATTGGACAACATAAGCACATACATTAAAAGGCTTGGATTTTCCTACACACTCAACATTTTCCACCATATTACTAAATATATTATGGAAATACACCAAGGACCATTCCACATATAACCCCCCTTACATTGTCTACTCAACAACTTGAAGAACAAATGGCCAAATGACTTCCACCCTCTAATAGTCTATATAATCAAATGTCATGATCCAACCTGCCCATTCATCTACTATAAGGATTCTCAGGCCAAATTATCAAACCATATTGTTCACACTCAACCTTTATAATAAATTCAAGAAAACACATATTGGCATGTGCTCAATCATCATGGAACACTGTGGTAAGGCCAGTCATACCTTCAATCTCACCAACTTTAACATCATTTGCATCAAGTGCAATCTTACCAAATACAAAACCAAAGAAGCTTGGCACACATTTCAACAATTGTCCCAACCAAATTACATAATGATAAATGCAAATTTTATGTGCATTAGCTTGTACACAAAATATTGTGATGTATGCATGTTACAGTTTATAATTTCCTTTGTAGTGTATAAGTAAATAAAGAGAACAATTAGAGATCTTATATTTAATAAATATGTTTATTAAATGGAGATAAACGGTAAGTAAATGGATGATTATTTATTAAATTTAAAAATGAAATACGTTACTAAGGTTTATTATATGATAAAATACCTTATTAACATTAGAAAATAGGTAAACACATGTTCAGGAGCTAATGTTGAAATAGAAAGAAAAGAAAAAGACTGAATCTTGTGTTGTAATAGCTACAGATACAAATTCACCAAGAAAACATACATACTTTGTTTTGCTTAAATTCTACATTTGATCTAACCTTATATTTACAAATAGATTTTGAAATCTCATAAATAAATATGTACTATGAGTAGAAATGTATTTAGACGGGAAAAAAACACAGATTTCCCATCAATTGTTATTTTTATGATTAAACCGAATGATTGACCAAAAACCCCAAGCTTAATCTGCCATGAATCTATGACGGTATCAAAATTTATCAAAGATTGAAATATCAAGAAAAGGAATGGGTGAATATAAAAATGGTCACAGGGCCCTACATTTGTGTTTTTTTACCATTGATGTGCCAAGAAAAATGTAGTGGGATAGTGGAATGTAAGCTGAAATTATGTCTAACTTACATTTAGTAGCAGATGTTAAGATAAAAAAATTTCTTTAAATTATCTACAAAAAATAATAAATTTCATTTATTAATAATGGTTAAAATTATAATATTAGATTAACAATAAAGTATTTATCAAAGTCTGTTTTATTAATAATCTTAATGATAAAGTAGTTTTATATTATCATTCAATATAAATTAAATAATATTCTATATAATTTATATAAATTGTTCGACAATTATTATGGATCACATTATTTAATTCCAAGTTATAAAACATATTAAAACAAAATAGCTATAAAATATATTTTTTGGATTGTGTGACAAAGAATTTCTAATGAACCTTTTATGACTGTATGTGTTAATAATTTTAATCATAGATCATTTCTACTAGTTGCAAGCTGGCATGCATAAATTATAGACTTATAGTATAATATATTAGATTGCAGTTGGTAATTAGAACTATGGTCTTTGTCTTAATCCCCTCAATGAGTTAATATTAATTTCAATAAATTATTATTATTATTATTATTATTATTATTATTATTATTATTATTATTATTATTATTATTATTATTATTATTATTATTATTATTATTATTATTATTATTATTATTATTATTATTATTATTATTATTATTATTATTATTATTATTATTATTATTATTATTATTATTATTATTATTATTATTATTATTATTATTATTATTATTATTATTATTATTATCAAAATAATTTTATTTTTCTATTGTATAAATCATTATAAAAGTATTTTCTTCCACAGTTCATTTACAATTAAATTGTTTAATTGTATATCTTATACAAAATATCATTAGTAAGTAAAATATTATTTACTGAAGTTTATCTTTTTTTCTGAGAAAAAAATATTTATTATGGACCCATTGGTACCTTACAAATTCATGAATACATAGCAGATGTAAATCTAAACTGGCATAGAACCATTTACAGATTAATTCACATGATTGTTTATCATTTTTAGTTATCTCAGTACCATATTTATTCAATATATTTTACATTATCAAATATGTAGTTACTTGCTTCACTATTTTGTTTATTTAATTTGGTAACCCAAATCTATAAGGCACTATGCAGAGCCGCTCAGCTTTGCTCAGTTATAATATTCTCTCTCTATATATATATATATTGAACAAACCGCCTCTTCTGAACCATCAACTACCACTTAAAATTTACTAATGAAATACGGGAAACAACAACAGCCATTGACAAAAAAAATATTAACTAATATTTTATTATACTTTGTCCTCCTAAATTTCTCTTCCAGAAAGTGGTTGGTTTTCAGGTAAAGTGTCAACTATCATCAATAGCAAATTATCAATAACATTCAACACTCGACTACCAAATATACACCGATCAAACAAACACTTTATTTTTATTTTTTAAAAAAGAAAGAAAAATCTTTTAGGTGCCAGCTAAGTACATTAGAATTAACATGTCTATCTGATCAGCATAATTTGGTACCTGAAAAATTTCCGCTAGCTCAATCGGTTTCCAACCACCCACTAATAGACAAACAAAAGGTATCTTAAATGCCCCTTCTGAGCTACTACTAATTATTAAAAAAACTAAAATAATTTCCCCAAGCCATTCAAAATAATACTTCAATCCTTTAAAACTAATAATAACAACATTATACTGAATGCCAAAACATTTATAGATTTAACTTAGGGAATCTTTTCTGAAATACTATTATTAATAATTAGCTTTTTTCTTTTCTACTTTTATTAGGAAAAATAAATATTTATGTCTTATCCAAACGTATCAAAATAGACATAAATATTTTAACAAAAATAATTTAAGTGTTTTTTTTTATTTAAAATAAATTAATCGTTTTATCTTATAATGAAACAGACACACTTATTTTTTTTAAAGATTAAAATAAAGCATTTTAATATATTACTTTAGCAAATAAATTATACACATGACATCATATTTTATTTCTTTTTTTAAGTTTTAAAAAATCAAATCACACATATGTGCATGCCAGTGTTTCAAAAATATTATTTAATAATAGAAGCTGCTTTTACTTATTTTATTATTGCAAATATTATCATTTGAAGTTTAAAGTTTATTCTTTTTTTTTAAAATTTAATTCATACAGTTCAAAGTTCTTTTAATAAAGTCTATCTTTTATTTTAAGAAGAAATTGGGAATGTTGAGATATCAAAGTCAAATAAATAATTACCTAGGATTTTTTAATATGACAGAAACAGCATAATGGAATTATTTTTTAACTCATGGACAATCGGTAAATGAGTCCTCCATAGATCCTGTGACATGGTATGATTTTTGTGGCTGGTGTGGCATCCCACACTCCATTTTTCATTTAGTCTATTTAAACATGATCACTTTCTGAACTAATTGCAGGTCTTAAATGCGTAGAGCAGCTTCGGTCAACTGCACACTACATTGGTTTTAACAATGCAACATTTTTTTGGAATATTACTTCAATAAATATTTTATTAAGATGAGAATGTCAGACGTCGAATTATCAAAAGTTGAGATATTTATACTGTTTTAAACAATGGGAAAATTTATCAGCAGCAGCATCCTTAGTCTCATGAAATTAAATCAGCTTTTGTGTCTATTTTTTTATTAAAAATTACATACACACACACACACATTTAATTATTTTATTATAAGATTAAACAAAATCTCTTTATTATTTTATTATAAATTCATTTAAAGAATATTAAATCATTTTTTATTACAAGACTTTTTTCCCTTTCTTAAACAAAAAAAATATTATTATTTTAAACAGCGTTTACAGTTTATTTTATTTAATAACAAATTCCCCCTCCCCCCTACCCTTTAGTTTTTTCATTTTATTCTCTTAATTTTTATATTTTAAAACATGGGACTCATACAATTAATTAAATATCAATGTACTTTGTTACAATATGTATATAATACAATGCTTTTAATTAAATATCAATGTACTTTGTTACAATATGTATATAATACAATGCTTTTGTGTACGAACCGTGTATAATATTTTGATGGACTAGCAACTGCCATTATCAAGATTAACTTTTGAAAGAACAATCTTGTTAGATCTCAACGAATAACGTGACTCAGAGCATGATGAAAAGTGTGATTCAACTTGAAGTAGTTCAGCATCCACAATATGAGGCTTATCAACATGCTTATTTCCCTCAGTTTTTTCACCTATTAATTTCAAGTTAATATTAGATAAAATGAGAGGTTTTCACATAGCTGGAATACACTGTGCTTCATCAGCCCTTTTTATACCAGTAGTTATCTTTAATATTTCAATTGACTTTCTCATGGTTCTTAAATCATATCATTAAAAATTTGCAAGTATTTTTGTATTGTCAACATCAAGTTTGTGACCAATTTCTAAAAAAATGAAAAGTAAATACTGATGTGTTAATTTTTTGATTAAAAGCATTTCTATGTTCCTTAATTCTGACATTTATTCATCTATTAAAATGACCCACATAGATTTTGAGCACTGAAAACATGGAATTTCATAAACTCCTTGGTGTTCCAAAAATATTCTGTCTTTAGCTTTATATAAAAAATCACCTTTGGTTTTCCAGTAGAAAAAGTAGTCTGTATATTAAAACAAGAAATTATTCTAATGATTTTATCAGTAACCCCTTTAATGTTAAGGAAAATTACTCTATTAAAAGAGGGATTGTGAATTCCATCCTCTTTTTTCTTTTAGTATTAATGTTATGTAAAGCCTTACATATGATGTTTTACTATAATTATTAGAAATTAGTATATTTTTTGTAAGTTCTATTTCTTGGGCAAGATGTTCTTTATCAGATAAATTGTAAGCTCTACTCAAAAGATTTTTTGCTGCAGAAAAAAAACTTGTTCAGGATGATGATGAGAATTAAAATCAAGAAATCTGTTTTTATGGGTGGATTTTCTGAAAACTAATATTGACAATGTTTCATCATATTTTCTTGCAATTAAAACAACTAGTAAAGAAAGTGATCTGTTATTTTCCACTTCCATAGTAAATTTAATATTTGGATGCCAATTATTTATAAAAAAAAACAAGAAAAGAATTTAAGGCATCAATATCATGAGGCCATATGACAAAAGTATGATCCACATATCTAAACCGGTTAGAAGGTTTCTTAGTAGCTGCACATAATACTTGACATTCAAAATTATCCATGAAAAGGTCAGCAATTACAGGTGACATTGGAGATCCCATAGAAAGTTATTTAATTTTTTTAACTTTTTATAAACAAAAATGTATTTTCAAGGCATTGTTTTACTAACAGAATAATAAAATCAGATAAATTATTGTATTGTGCCATTATACTTAATGCTTCTTCAACAGGAGTATTAGTAAGCAAAGAAGAAACATCAAAACTAACCATTAAATCAGTTTCTGTCAGTTTCAAGTTTTTAATTAAAGAAATAAAATGACTTGAATTTTTCATTCTTGATGGAATCCTGAATGTCAAAGGTTGTAAATATTGGGCTAAATATTGAGCCAAAGCATGTGTGGGAGAACCTATAACACACACAATACGTCAAAATAGTATCTCAGGTTTATGAATTTTAGGCAAACCATACAATTTAGGATATAATGAAGAACCTTCCCGCAGAGAAATTTTACTTTTTATATTTTCATCTATACTAGAATGTTTGATTAGAGATTTTGTCTTTTATTCTAAATATGGCAGAGGATCTCTAATAAGCTTTTTATAAGTTTCATCATTTAATAAGTCTACAATTTTATTATTATAATCTAACCGATCAAGTACAACTGTCAAAATTCCTTTATCTGCTGGAATGGCCACAATAGAATCATTTTTTTAAATTTTGAAGTGCAATAAATTCTCCTTTAGATAAATTATTTTTTGGTGGTTTCATATTTTTTTAAGACATCACAAACTTCAAATCTAATAAGATCAGCTGTCTGTAAGTCTATATTTTTAATGAAGATTAAATATTACATATAATATTTTCAACTGGAACTTGTTTAGGAGCCAGTGCATAATTAAAATCTTTCGCCAACAGAAATTGTTCTTTCAAAAGGTAACTTTGATAATGGCAGTTGCTAGTCCTTCGAAATATCAGATTGAAATGTAAAATTATACACGGTTTGTACCCAAAAGCATTGTATTATCTACATCATATAACCATGAAAACATTAAATATTATATATATATATATTAAAAAATCAGTCGGATGTCACATGACCTAAATAGTTTGTATTACCAATATGTAATATAAATAGAGCCTGCTAATAGCTCTAAACAAGCTTATTTATTTTATTTTTTATGATAAATGCTACAAGAGAAAATACAAGAAGACTTTATCTATGATGATCCTCATCCCCAGACCGGTTTCAAGTTCAGGACCATATAATTTTTTCAGTTGGGGAGCTGACTTTAAAGACATGCAGATGTCTAAAGGTTTAGATCTTCTTCTTGAGAATTACCTTTTAGATAAATGCTTAGCTTGAGTTGGTTTTTCAAATCTAATGTCCCAACTCCTCACTGAAGAGACCCATAAGTTGAAACCGCTCTGGAGATGGGAAACATCTAAGGTAAAGATGATTTGAATGCCTTCTCTTGTAGTAGCATTTATCATAATAAAAAAAGCTTGTTTAGAGCATGAGCATGCTCTTAAGTTTACATATTGGTAAATGCAAGCTATATATAAGTCATGTGGCAACTGACTTTTTATTATTACTATTATTATTTTGCTGTTGGGGCTTTGGCTAAATTACATGGCTAAGCTTATTAATATATGGAATATCTGAATTAAGTTCAGACCCATATAATTTTTTTACTTGGAGGGCTGACTTTAAACATATGCAGATGTCTAAAGGTTTATATCTTTTTCTTGAGAATTACCTTTTAGGTAAATGCTTAGGTTGAGTTGGTTTTTTGAATCTAATGTCTCAAATCCTCACTGAAGAGACCCATACATGGAAACCAGTCTGGGGATGGGGACAATCTAAGATAAAGATGATTTGAATGCCTTCTCTTGTAGTAGCATTTATCATAATAAAAAAAAGCTTGTTTAGAGCATTAGCATGCTCTTAAGTTTACATATTGGTAAGTGCAATATATATATATATATATATATATATATATATATATATATATATATATATATATATATATATATATATATGTTAAAACGAAGATTTGCACGGGTTAAATATATAAAATACATATTTTGCGGGTTCATCCGTGTTAAAAACTTTTAATACCAATACACTGACGTTTCGACTTGGTCACACAAGCCATCCACAGAGTTATAAAAAGGTAGAAAGACGGTTGTAGAGGCGCTACAATCACTGGTTTGAATAAAACATTAAAAATCCCACCAATAGCAAAAATGTTAAATTTAAGAATGTTTTTTAAAGAAATCTTTCCAAATAGGAGGAAGTTTGCACGTATCATCTCAGCTTATTGATACAATCTGGCCTTTTAAGTATCTCAATGGCTTCTCTGATTTTGCATTGGTAGAGATTATCACATCTGGATATGATCCTGGTACTAGAAAAATCTATTTTATGACCTGAATCTATAGTATGGAGTGAGAGTGCTGATGATGATGAGTGTTGTTTAACTGCATTAGCATGCTCATCTCTCCTAACACTGATGCGACGATTACTCATACCTATGTAAGAAGCTTTACAATTTTTACATGAGATTTGATAGACACCATGAGATTCAAGAGGGATTGAATCCTTAGGCTTGGTTATTATATTGCTGATCTTTTGATGAGCAGAAAATGCTGTATCTATATTATAGCGTTTTAATATACGTCCGATACTGTCTGTAGTTCCTTTTACATATGGAACACAAATCCTAATAGCTGACTTATCATCTTTTTGTTTTCTATTTTGTCTATTTTGGGCTTGAAATAAGGCTTTTTTTATAAATTTGTAATTATAACTATTTGCTAATAAAACACTATTAATATGATTTATTTCTTCTTTCAGATGTGTGTCATCTGAAAGATTAATTGCTCTATTTAAAAGAGTTTTGGCTACAGAAACTATCTGAGTTGGGTGATGATGAGAATGGAAATGTAAATATCTGTCTGTGTGTATCCTTTCTGTAAATAGAATACATAGATACATAGATGACACTTTTGTCATATGGCAACATGGAAAAAATACATTAGATGATTTTTTCTTACATTTAAATAATATGCATCCTCATATTAAATTTACAATGGAGACAGAGTCTGATGGAAAACTCCCTTTTCTTGATGTTCTAGTCACCAGAACACCAAATAGTTTATCTTTTTCTATTTACAGAAAGGATACACACACAGACAGATATTTACATTTCCATTCTCATCATCACCCAACTCAGATAGTTTCTGTAGCCAAAACTCTTTTAAATAGAGCAATTAATCTTTCAGATGACACACATCTGAAAGAAGAAATAAATCATATTAATAGTGTTTTATTAGCAAATAGTTATAATTACAAATTTATAAAAAAAAGCCTTATTTCAAGCCCAAAATAGACAAAATAGGAAACAAAAAGATGATAAGTCAGCTATTAGGATTTGTGTTCCATATGTAAAAGGAACTACAGACAGTATCGGACGTATATTAAAACGCTATAATATAGATACAGCATTTTCTGCTCATCAAAAGATCAGCAATATAATAACCAAGCCTAAGGATTCAATCCCTCTTGAATCTCATGGTGTCTATCAAATCTCATGTAAAAATTGTAAAGCTTCTTACATAGGTATGAGTAATCGTCGCATCAGTGTTAGGAGAGATGAGCATGCTAATGCAGTTAAACAACACTCATCATCATCAGCACTCTCACTCCATACTATAGATTCAGGTCATAAAATAGATTTTTCTAGTACCAGGATCATATCCAGATGTGATAATCTCTACCAATGCAAAATCAGAGAAGCCATTGAGATACTTAAAAGGCCAGATTGTATCAATAAGCGAGATGATACGTGCAAACTTCCTCCTATTTGGAAAGATTTCTTTAAAAAACATTCTTAAATTTAACATTTTTGCTATTGGTGGGATTTTTTAATGTTTTATTCAAACCAGTGATTGTAGCGCCTCTACAACCGTCTTTCTACCTTTTTATAACTCTGTGGATGGCTTGTGTGACCAAGTCGAAACGTCAGTGTATTGGTATTAAAAGTTTTTAACACGGATGAACCCGCAAAATATGTATTTTATATATATATATATATGATAAAATAACGGGTATATATATATATATATATATATATATATATATATATATTTTGTCATGTGCATATGCTTTTTATTATTACTATTATTATTTGGGGTTGTGGGGTTTGGCAAATTACATGGCTAAGCCCATTAATACTCTATGGACTATCTGAACTAACGTCCATGCGCATATAATTTTTTCAAAGAGCTGGTAACTTTAAAGACATGTAGATGTCTAAAGGTTTAGATCTTTTTGTTGAGAATTACCTTTTGTAATGGGCTTAGCTGGGTTGGTTTAGAACAATGTGCAAAATCCTCACTGAAGGTTATACCCATGGCGACCAGTCTGGAGATGGGGACACCAAGATAAAGATTATTTGAATGCCTTCTCTTGTAATATTGTGTTTCATAATAAAAAGCTGTTTATAGCGTTAGGTCCTCTTAAGTTTTCATATTGTAAATGCCAGCAATATATAGTTTTGGAGCATCTGCTTTATATATATATATATATAAATTTATATATATATATACAGTAAAATTGATAAAATGAGTATTGCTCTATTTTAAGTTTATATCTTAGTAATACTATTATTGAGATATACATCCTTTACTGTGGACTAGTTTTGATCGTATTGCAAGTTTTCGATCATTTAAAGATTCAGAATTGGTAACAGCAAAGCAAAAGAAAAAATTGCAAATGCTAATTAGAACACAATCCCCAAACATTATGTATCCAAATCAAAAAACCGTTTTACAATTTATCTAAGAAAGCCCTCTCTACAGATGAAATTTCGGTTTTAGAAAAAGGTTTCAATTTTGCTTTAACACCTTCCCGGATACCTTTTGAGAAAATTGTCTGTAGTGTTGAATCAGCTCCTGATAAAATTGATTCTACATCGGCTGATTTAGCTAGAGCTGAGATTTGTAATATTTTAAAAAAAGCTAAGCTTCCTAAAAATAATTTTTCAAAGAAAGAAAGACAAGCATTAAATAATATAAAATCGGACAAATCAATTGTTGTACTTCCAGCTGATAAAGGTAATGCCACAGTTGTAATGGATCGTGACATTTACCATAATAAAATTTTAGATCTGCTTAGTGATAAAACTTATAAACTATCAAAAAGAGATCATACTACATATTTGGAAAAAACAACAAAAGCTATTATAAATAAATCACCTATTGAAACAGAGATAAAAAATAAAATAATCCCTCGTGAAAAATCTTGTGTCTGTCCAAAATTTTATGGACTTCCAAAAATTCACAAACCAGATACCCCTCTTCGTCCAATAGTAAGTGCAATAGGTTCTCCAACTCATATTTTAGCTAGATACTTATCGGATTTCATTAAACCTACAATCCCATCTATTAAATCATATATTAAAAACTCTCTTCATTTTATTTCTGTTTTAAAAAGTTTAAAAATTAATGCTAGTGACATTCTGGTCAGTTTTGATGTCGTGTCTTTGTTAGATCAAACATTCCAATTGATGAAGCTTTAAATATAATCTCACAACGTTGCAATTTACCAGACCATATTATTGCTTTGATTAAACATTGTCTCTTAAATACATATTTTGTATACAATGGACAGCATTACAGACAAGTTTTTGGTACTCCTATGGGCTCACCTATCTCAGGAGTAATAGCTGATTTATTCATGGAATATATAGAAACTCGTGCTTTAGAATCATCATCTTTAAAACCTCTCATTTGGCTCAGATACATAGATGACACTTTTGTCATATGGCAACATGGAAAAAATACATTAGATGATTTTTTTCTTACATTTAAATAATATGCATCCTCATATTAAATTTACAATGGAGACAGAGTCTGATGGAAAACTCCCTTTTCTTGATGTTCTAGTCACCAGAACACCAAATAGTTTATCTTTTTCTATTTACAGAAAGGATACACACACAGACAGATATTTACATTTCCATTCTCATCATCACCCAACTCAGATAGTTTCTGTAGCCAAAACTCTTTTAAATAGAGCAATTAACCTTTCAGATGACACACATCTGAAAGAAGAAATAAATCATATTAATAGTGTTTTATTAGCAAATAGTTATAATTACAAATTTATAAAAAAAAGCCTTATTTCAAGCCCAAAATAGACAAAATAGGAAACAAAAAGATGATAAGTCAGCTATTAGGATTTGTGTTCCATATGTAAAAGGAACTACAGACAGTATCGGACGTATATTAAAACGCTATAATATAGATACAGCATTTTCTGCTCATCAAAAGATCAGCAATATAATAACCAAGCCTAAGGATTCAATCCCTCTTGAATCTCATGGTGTCTATCAAATCTCATGTAAAAATTGTAAAGCTTCTTACATAGGTATGAGTAATCGTCGCATCAGTGTTAGGAGAGATGAGCATGCTAATGCAGTTAAACAACACTCATCATCATCAGCACTCTCACTCCATACTATAGATTCAGGTCATAAAATAGATTTTTCTAGTACCAGGATCATATCCAGATGTGATAATCTCTACCAATGCAAAATCAGAGAAGCCATTGAGATACTTAAAAGGCCAGATTGTATCAATAAGCGAGATGATACGTGCAAACTTCCTCCTATTTGGAAAGATTTCTTTAAAAAACATTCTTAAATTTAACATTTTTGCTATTGGTGGGATTTTTAATGTTTTATTCAAACCAGTGATTGTAGCGCCTCTACAACCGTCTTTCTACCTTTTTATAACTCTGTGGATGGCTTGTGTGACCAAGTCGAAACGTCAGTAAATTGATATTAAAAGTTTTTAACACGGATGAACCCGCAAAATATGTATTTTATATATATATATATATATATATATATATAAACATCAATGACTTTTATTATTTGATGTATACATTTTCTATATTAGTGATCACAAATTTGAGACTTACTTGATAATTGTGAAAGACTGTCTGAACAGGTCCTTGCATAATTAGGATTATTGTGCAAGAACTTTTTTGCTTATCTGCTATTAATAATGTTTGTGTATTTAATGTGTAGCCCAAAGCAATTCTTTTTTTACTTACAATGTGACCCAAAGATGCCAAAAAGTTGGTTATTCCTGATATAAAGTTTTTTTAAAAAAATATATTATCTGATAGTTTATAAAAAAACAAAGAAAATTAGAGAAGCCATTATTAAAATAAGATCTATTGTGTAATATTTGAAATATTTCAAAACACAAACTTTATTTAATTAAATATTCAAATCAAATAAATTTTTCAATATTTTAGATATTTTCAATTAAATGGAATATATAACTCCTCGCAAATTTTTTAAAAAAGAATAGTTAAACATATTTTTCAATAATAAAAGCCTGAATTTTATAAAGGCTAAATAAATAAGCCATCATGCGCCTATGCAATATTTCTATGATAGTAATCTATTCTTATATAATGATATTTTCTAAATAAGTACTGATGATCGGTTATTAATTTACTAATTTTAAACAATTATCCATGATCTGTTCTTTGAATACAAAATAAAATGTAATGCGTATACATTTATATATTTGCATAATTAAAATTATTTGTATATCTCTAATTTTAATTAAATATAAATAGTAGTTTTATTAATTTGTTTCTTTTATAACATTATAATCATATTTTGTTTTCCTAAAAAAAAAAAAAATCTAAATTCCAATATTCATTTTTAGTATTTTGTACTACATTTCTTTTATGCAAGGAAATAAGTATGACAATTCTAACTCGACAAGAAGTAAAAAGAGAGAGACAAAAAAGAAAAAAAAAGAAGTTAATGGTATTTTTGTGATCTATTGCAAAATGAAGACTTCTCTGCGTTTAATCCAGTTTCTCCATACATAGATTTTCTTCACTGTAACTAGTATGTCAAATGTCTTATCTATTACTCATATATTTTTTATTCAATCTTTTGAGATCTGTTTTAAAACTTCATTTGTCCATCTTTATTAGTGATATATCATCTGTTTTTCTCACTCATAATAATTTGCCTTTGATCCTTCATTGTTAATTTCAACATGTTTCTTCTCATATTTTACTGTGTAGTTTAAAATCTTTATATTACTATTAAGTGTACAATTCTTCAATTCATAATTAAGCTTTGATAAAACACATTTGTTAAATGTCATTTGTCAAATGCATTAGTTTATTTTCTTATAAATATTTTGCCATTTTATCAAAAGTACTTCATCTAATTTAATTTTGTGATTAATTTATTACATTTTCATTTGTATTAATAATTGATTCAAGTATGTATTAATTAATTATTATTAATTTTTTCCAAATTACTATTATATATTTTTTCCCTCTTTTTGAATACTTTAATCTTTTTTTGCATTTATTTTAAATATTAGTTTCTTTATTTTATTGTTAGACCTTGCTTTCCTTGAGAAAATAATCTATCACATTACCTACAAAATCCCGATGATTTAATTTTTCCTATTATTTTTCCATTTTAATCCACAAAATAATTCCATTAAACTATTTCAAAAAAAATTTGAGAAATAAAATCACTTTGCAAATATTAATCTTTTTAGTGTCCATCATGTCTAATCATTACCACTGCATTTAACTAAAATAAAGTAATCTTCATACACTATCCTGAGCCAGTATATTGATGTTCTTAGGCTGCAGAAATGCTTATAAAGTCAAATGCCATTTATAATCAGTAAATCAAATGTAAAATTTCCAATTGTTATTTGTGATGCTTTGCATAAATTTTATTAGTACTTAGATGTAATATACTTTGCTTGAACCATTTGTAAATACATTTTGATTGGCTTGAGTCTAATATACTCTGTAGATGATTTATAATGATCTTAATAAATATCTTATACAGAATTGATAGAAGAATGATAGTTCTGTAATTTACAATATTTTCTCTTTTTTTCATTATTTTTAAATATCAATATTATTACTGTAGTTTTTTTCATTCATCAGATATATGTTTATCGTTTAGATATTTGGTATATTTTTTGGCATTTTTTTTCTTTCATCAACTTCTTTTAAAATATCTATAATAATTCCATCACTGCCTGGAGCTTTTTCATTTTTACTTTTTCATTTTAAAATTATTTAAATAATCGATATTTCAAAAGTTGTTCATGTTGTTTATTATTGCATAGTTCGTTATCAAATTCTTTCATACAATTTATGACAGCATCTGTCTTTTTAAAAATAATGTCTTTTTTTTTCTTCTTATTGCTCTTCTATAGCTTTTTTCCTATTACCTTGATACATTATCTTATGTTAGCATTATTTTTTGTTTTACTTGTTGTGACATAACCAATTCTATTGATTTCTGGGTTAATAAAGAGGCCATAAGTATACTTAAATTATTTTATTTATAGTTAGAACATTATAAAAAAAAAATTATATTTTTTTCAACCACATCTGACAATTATATAATATATGACAGTTATAAATTTACCAGAGGTAGATCTACATGTAAATATATATGCGTTCATTTAACTTGCATATAAATGGATTTGTATATGCTTATTATTTATTTAAAACAAAAACACTGGAAATAACTACAATTTTCAATATACCAGTAAATAAATAAATTAAAGCTATATTCAGCTTATAGCATGATTGCAATACATACGATATCATAAGTCTGACTTGTACATAGTTCTGCTGTTTAGATAAGAAAGGTGGACAGCCCAGAATTATTGTTCTCTTTTTTCATCTATTGGAAATAGCTTCTTTTATATTTTGTATTATGCACTTTCCAACTCTATTGCAGCAAGTCTCACTCATAGCAGATTAATAATTCATAGCCTTTTATTTTAATTGAATATAACTTCTGGCATCATCTTTTTTGTGGTACAAAATTATCTGTCTATTTATAAAGAATGCACATACTTGAATGTAAAATTCATTTCTATGATCAATCAATCTTATTGTTTATTTATTTATTTGTTTGGTTTTTGCTTTATTCATTTTAATCATTTTTCCTGATGGTAATTACTTAGGTTGGGCTACTCCATTTTCAGATATAAGATTATTGGACAAGCCCATTACAATACTTGTCTAGAATTAGGTAAAATTGCAGTTTCTAAAGATTATAATTATTTTCATATTCTATTTTTTTCTCATACATTGCTTTTTATCTTAATTCCAAAATATTTTTTTAATAGTTCTTGACATTTTATCTTTACATTAATATATTGCTCTTGAGTTGAATTAAATAATCACATTATAATCTTCAAATATATTTTTTGTTAATGAAAATATAGCCCAATTTCTGTTTCTTCATTTTGCATATTCTTCTATCCATTTCCACTTTGAATTTTTTTTTTTAATTTATAATGTATGTTTTTTTTTTGTTTGTTTTGAAAATTTAGAGCATAAACATGAAATAGCTGCATTTAATATCTTCTTTTAAGATGAGTAACTAATCTTGCTATTCTGTATGATATATCATCAATCTCAATGTTGTTGTTTTTCCACCTATTATTTATAATGAATCTCTGCTTATATTTTCAATATTTTTGCCTTTATATTTAAGTACATTTCTACTTTTCAACTTTACAAAGTCTAACACTATCTCATTTAATATTACTTTAGTCAAAAGTGATTTACAGTTATAGTTAGCCAAATTGAAATGACAGTCTAAGTTTATAAATGAGTGATTTTTGCAGGTTCCTGTCTTCAGGTAACAACTACTCTATGACTTATGACTTTACAATCTTTGAGATGTTAGAGCTATAATTTTTATCATTATACTTTTTTATATGAATAGAGATTGATTATTTACACACACACCTGCAAATTTATTTTGCCTTCATGAAGTTTTTGTTTAAATTTTTATCAATTCAAATTAAAAATTCCACATCAAGCCTGTATCACATCTTTATTCTTCTTCATGATTATTATCTATTCCAAAAATCACTGTAATAGGTAGAAAACTTAATGAAAGTTAGGACACAATCTAGATTAATACAGTACTTTTTTTTTTAATGATTCAGCTTTGTTATTATCAATAATATTATTTTCTTTCATAACGTATATAAATAGTGTATAATTTTTAAGGGTTAACCCAAGCAATATATAAATCATATTTTTACTTATGATAGTTTTCTCATATTTTTTGGGAAATAATTGTGTCTACAATGTTTTATCATCATCTATTGCGTTGCTGCTCTAGAAATTTATAAATGATAATGTATTCAATGAAATTATTGAAAATACTTTTGGTCTGATGGATAATAATAATGTTCTTTAATAATTACTGCAGTGATTTTACTCTTTTTATTTTTATAAGTTGCAACAATAGAAGTATTTTTATGGTCAGGGACACCTCAGTATGAGATTTATTTTTTAAAAAATTCCAATTTTGAAGCTAATATATCATCACATTTTAAAACTTGTTTAGGCTTCATAAATAAATATAACTTTACCATTTTTAATCAATAAAAAATTGTTCTAGCTTTGTCGGGCAGTATAATCTCCATCCAAAATATAAATAATGTTGGTTGGTTCAATATGTTCTTAAAAGGAATCATTTGAATTTTTGTATTGGAGTCATTTGAATATTTGTATTATTATTCAAAAGATGATTCAAATACTCTCTATTAGTTTGATATATTATTATTAAAAATATCATAATTGATTCAGTAAGCTAATATCAATATAAAATATCATGACTTTTTCTATCTAAAATGCTGTGTATATGCTTCCAAGAGCAGTTATCTTCACACTGTTCTCGAGACATCTTCTATAGAAGGATTATGATATAAATTCTCAGAAATCAATGATATTTCTTTTTTACTGATGCTTTGAAGTAATTTATTTCACTTGTTTTTTAAAAAATCAACTAAAAGTTAGAATAAAATGATATATTGAAGAGTAGTAATTAATTTATTGAGCACACTGAAAGCATATGTAAATACACACAGGTTAAAGTCTGTTTAAAGTATTTAAATAAAATGATATATAGATTTTATTAGGTCTTGGGTAGAGATGCCATATTTATATAAATTGATCAAATGAATGTTGATGCATTGAATATAAAAGCAAAAAGTGGATTGTAATATGATACAGGCTTCATAACTGGTACCATACTCCTATTGTCATTGAACTCAATTATTTATCTTTTTAAACAATTTTATATTTTTTGAAAATAACCATCATTATTATATAATATGCTATGTAGTCTAGCATAGTGATAAAATAGTTAACTGGAGAGCTAAAGACTCATAGACTAATTTTCAATTAAGGAAAGTAAAAAAACAATTTACTAGATTGATCACACAAATGAAATTATTATGCCCAGCCTATCATTTTTATGTTTGAATCTCACATGACTTTCTAAGTAACGGATATTTCAATTCTTAATATTATTTTTAAATAAGATTAAAATATGCTTTTATTACTCAAAAAATACTTGAGTGCTAATGGTTCTATGATTTTTTTTTAATTGATAAATATCCTTTATTATAGATTAAATTAAATTTCTAAGTATCTTATTTTTTAAAGATACTCACTTAAAGATATCTGTTATATAAACCCATTAACTATTATTTCTAACCATTTATTAGATTAGAAATTGTATCAATTTTTAGCCAGATATAAATTTTAAACTTAATTACAGAATTTTATATCTTATTAAATACTAGGATGATATTGTTAATTTAATTTCTTCTTCTTTTTTTCTATTCATGCATGATATCTTGAATAAAAAAAAAGGAGGATGGGCGGTGGAAGTATCATGCTTGTATTTAATAATAGTTATTTTAATATTTAAAGTTTAAATCTAGGCTAAAAAGATTATAATTCTATTTAGTCTATTAAATGATTAGAAATAATCATTAAAGTATTTATCTAAAAGATATCAAATGAGTGCATTAATTTTCTACAGATAAATTTTGAATTATTATGATGAGAAAATCGTGTTAAGGATATGACCGGGTCTGTTGAAATAATTCAACCACAAATATAATCATCGAAATATTGCACTTTTTTAAAAATTGATTTTTTTAAAAAAAATTTAAATAATGTTCTTTTCTGTCATTTTTGTTATCTTGCAATATTTTTGATCATTTTTCTTTTTCTCTATATATGAATGGGATATCGCTAATTTGTGCATTAAATTCTCTATTGATGATCCAAATGATCTTCAGATATGAGAGTTAACTATGAACATTGAGAAATCAAAGTCAGACTTTTGCTGCCTTGTATGATATACTTTCAGGACAGTTATTATATTACTGAGGTATAAAATTTATTTTAAAAATATGTTCTTGAGTTCACTGAAAAGAAAAATTCTGATTGTTTTTTTTTTTGACATTGATTGTATCATTAAACACATATTTATAAGAAACATGCCATTCATTACTTGACTAAATAATAAAATGAAAGTGAGCTTTAAAAGCAATATAGGGAATTAAAAAACAGCATTTCAATGATAGAGAGAATAATTTTTGTAAGATTAGTAAATTAAAATCATAAAAGATATATGATTAGCTGTTTACACTCATTATTATATTTGTTTTAACATATGGAAAATTATATTTGCTCCTGGAATACAATATAATTTTATTAAAATCAATGAAAAGCATTCTTTTATATGATAATGATAATCCTTTGAATAATGATAAAATAATTCACTTTATTAGGTTGAATGATTATCGATCCTGTTAGCATGTTTAGATTTGAACAGAGATATTTCCAGTTTAGATGTTTTAAAATTTCTTATTGTAATCTTAAAAAAAGTAAAAGTTACTGATTTTGTCTTGGTATATAGAGAAACTTTAAAAATAAATAATGATAAGTTAGCTTCAAAAATATTAGACTTTTTAAAGGAATATATAGACTAATAATGTTGTATCACTTGTTTTTAAATATGCTTCTATTATTCCAATTTATAAAAATAAAATGAATAGAAATAACATTTTTGACAAAAGTATTATATTAAATTTTCTATCCCAAAATAAGAGTAATTAGACAACATGATTTTGATCAAGTAGTTACATTTGGTAATTTTGATAATAGATTGTCATTGTTTGCCATCATATTAATGCAATTTATTCTAGTAACTCAACTTCAGAACTATGCATAAACTTTAATAAGATTTTACAGTACCTTTGAAAGTATTTTGGTTCTGCTACTTATATACATAAGCATATACATAAGCAATTACCATAGCTTTAGCAAAAGACTAGAATCATTAAACTTTACAGATGTTTTTGTTGCCAGGAAAATATAGAAAACAGGGTCATTTTGAAATAAAAACTGCTATTAAACATTATTTTTGATTTTTATGCCAGTGATGGTTGGAAGTCTTTATTTTTTTGGCTTCTGTTGCATTTGCAATATTTTAAGGATTGTGTTGTAAATAATAATTTAACTAATGTTTTACAGGATGTTCTTAATGTTTTAATTACATCCTCTAAATAATTTGGCTTAATAAGTGCTTTTTTAATTAGTGATGGAAATTTTTTGTGTGGTGGTTACGAGTTTGAGATTGACATTTAATTTAAATATTTTGATAGAATTACAAAGAAGACTAGGTGCAAGCCATAGCAGAATCTGGATTACACCCATTTGAATCATAGTAATATAACTATCTCAACTAAAAGAGTTGTTTTTTTTCTTTTTATAACACTAAAGTACAGGAAGATGTTTCAAATGATTCTTAAAATTCTGAAAATATTATTGAAGGATTATAATTTAATGTTGCTTTAACAGAAGTTTTTTTTTTTTAAAAAAAAATTATCTTAAAAGAAGAATCACTGTGTCAATCAACTTCTGAATCTATATTTTGGTTTATTTTTAGCTCTATTACATTTGACATTAAAAAATATTATTGCAATCTAAAGTTTGTATGAGCTTGCTTCAGATTATTAAATGTTTTTTTGATGTTTCAATAAATATTTAAAATGTTTTGTATTATCAACATTGCTTACTAATATTCTTTTTGGCATATATTGTAAAATTTTAAGTTACATCTGTTTGCCAGGTTTGTATTTTTTTTACTTAAATGTAATATATGCATAATGAATATTATAATTTGATTGTATGTTAT
This sequence comes from Epiperipatus broadwayi, assembly GCA_028023455.1. Taxonomy (NCBI): domain Eukaryota; kingdom Metazoa; phylum Onychophora; class Udeonychophora; order Euonychophora; family Peripatidae; genus Epiperipatus; species Epiperipatus broadwayi. The sequence goes on along the minus strand of JAQFVV010006277.1, from coordinate 5,628,208 downwards.
TTGATTTATATGTGATGTTAATGATAGATTGTTTTAATTATACTTAATTTGCCTTTTCATAATAATAATAATAATAAAAAGCTTTTTTGAAATATAATTAGTTAACTGTTGCTTATAAATATTTATATTTTAATATCCATAGTAGTCCAGCAACTGATTGTCTGAAATGCTGCTGCCATAATAATTAGGCTAATCTACTTTAATTTTTGAATTTTTAATTAAAAAATATTCTCTCAATTTACATTTAGTATTATCACTTATATTTATGTTCCATTAGCAATAAAATAATGAAAGATAAACCATACTATCAAATCTTTTAGGAATATGACATCTCTCCTCCGTCAATGGATGCTGCATCAAAATTACAATCTTATTTTTTATTTTTAAAGATAGTGCACTAATATCATCTGATTGATCCAGACTAATTGAATATTTATTTTCTAGGTAATAACAACAGCTTATTCATTTATTAAACATTACTGGAAGACTAGTTGTATTTATTACAGGTTAACCACTGGAAGAAAAAAAAATCTGACCATGACATTAAAAAATTTCCAAGGCTCATGTGGAGCAAACTCAAACATCAGATTGTTGGCATGATAAGTGGATGTGTACTTACTATGCCATAATGCTTCTATTAGAATGTAAGTTATATATGTAAATAAAGGTAATAAGAAAGATGTTATCATAACATATTGTCAAAGTATACATGTGTAAGAAAATATGAAAATTTTACAATCAAAAAATTCATGGGAGAGCAGGGGTCTTTTTTAATTGAAAAATTTGTTGACATGAAAACTGTGATGCAAAACAACAACAATAATAAATTACATTCATACCTGTAAATAATTTTTATTTAATATTTTAATTCTATAATAAATATCAATTTATTTATTATTCATAACATGGTTTGAGTCAAAGTCCAAAATATTACTGATATTTAGATAATTATTTTGATTTGTGTCAAAGTGTTTTTCAGGTTATCAAAATATTTTTTTGTCTATTATAATGGAACACCAGAAATTTCCAGTTTTCTCTAATTTGATCTGATTAATTTATTTGTTCAATTGCTTTTTAAGATTTTCACTTATACATTGTTCTAATTTTCTTTCTTGAGCTTTGTTTATGATCTGTGTGATTTGATCAAAATAAATTATTTTGTTAAATTACACATTCAAACATTTTCAACCTAAAGTTTTGGTAAAGTTAATCACTTGTAATCTTTTTCAGCTACCTGAATTAGATTAATTTTGATTCTGTAAATTGTTTTTTTGTTTGTTTGTTTTATTGATAGGTTTTTATTTTTTTACTTTGTTAAGACCACTTTACTGTTTTTATTGTATTCTATTTGATTTTAATTAATGGAAAAATTTTAGGTGATAATTTTTTTAATTACAGTGTATCACACATTAGAAAAGAGGATTAAAAAAACTGGAATAATGAAAGATTATAATATAGTATTCCTTTATAATAGAAACTTCACATTTCCAATATTTTGATTACAGAGAGAGTTGTTATTATAGCTAAAGCTGAGAATTTTGTCAGACTTCTCAGTTTAAAAAGTTTAAAAAAGTGAAATTCTTTGACATTTTATAAGATACACAACAAAAATGCTGCAATCAAGAATCAAGGTATGAAGATTTTAAATTATTTTGAAAGCAAATAAAAGATGCATTATTATATTAATGTTGAAATAGTTAAGATTTTACTTCATTAACGCTTAAATAAATTAATATATATGTGTGCTCTGCGCACAATTAATGAAGCTATTAATAAATTGTCAAAATTTTTTTACTGCCAAGCATTTTCGGGACAGTCTACAGTCCCATATTCATGGTGAGTTATTCTGTTAATAACTGTAAAACTATGCAAATTTTATGCAAATTTATATGCAGATGTTACATGGACCATTTACGAGATAGGGAATAGCAGGCCTCTCCTCTGTTGATTGCCGATAGCTCAACACCGATATCTTTACAATAAAACCAAAACAAAGTATGAAAGTAATTCAATTTTTGTCAAACACGAAAGAAACTCTGGACATGCTTTTCTACCTACCACAGCCAGTGTCGTTTGCTTTGAAACAAATGACACCAAACATAAAGTTAGGGAAGCTTACTTCATTGCGGCTGACCCATCGGCAATCAACAGAAGAGAGGCCTGCTATTCCCTATCTCATAAATGATCCATGTAACATCTGCATATAAATTTGCATAAAATTTGCATAGTTTTACAGTTATTAACAGAATAACTCACCATGAATATGGGACTGTAGACTGTCCCGAAAGTGCTCGGCAGTAAAAAAATTTTGACAATGTATTAATAGCTTCATTAACTGTGCGCAGAGCACATATATATATATTAATATATTAATGTTGATAAGACTCATTTTAAAAGCACTTCTAAACTCTTTTGTTTTAAACATGATGTGAATTATAGAAGAAGAAAAAAACAAAGAATGAATTTTCACCACAGCAAATATTAATTTATTGGAAATGCTTCTAATGATTAGAAAATCTACTAAATATAGATTTTTTTTTCCTCCTCAAGTTGTTCCAGTAAACATTAAACATCTCTGTAATTATGTGTGTGTTTTAAATAACCTAAAAAAAAAATCTTGTTAAATGCACACAATAATTTCATGGAATTAAATCTTAGACTATGAATTAATTAATTTTGAGATAATTTTTTAAACTTTGATTGATTTTGAAAATAATTGTAAATAATTATTTAGTTAAATGAGAAATCTATAATTAAATCATCATTTGAGCTATATGCACAATAATGAAACAAACAGCATTGCATAGAATAACTTTATATGAGATTTTCAATAAAATTTTAACAATGGAGTAAATTACTCTGTTATATATATGTACATTATCAGGACAGAACAAATTGATCCACTAGAGGGAGCCTGGGATTTCAGTTTTCGCTGTTTCAGGCTCCCTGTTCTATTCACCAAAGTCATAGTCCATTGTTGGATTCATAAACAAAAAGGTTACTAAAATGTAAGTGAATGTCTGTTTTATTGTTTTTTCATCTTTAGAAGAAATTTTGAAACAGTTTTCATTCAATGATAATTGAAAATTATCCATCGTTCCATTTTATGCAAATGGATGCCATTAGAAAGAGACAAAACCTAGCTTAAATAATTCTTGGAATCATTAAAATATTATAAACCTTTTAAAAATAATTTCAAATGAAACCAAATATTTCTAAAAAGAATAGACACTAGAAATCCTAATTCTATTAATAGAATAAATAGGAAATTCATTTGCACATCAAATCTCATAGAAAACACGGAATATAATACATTAGCAATGATGGTTTTAAGAATTTTATCTTTGCATCAGATTTTAGCAGTGTTAAACAAGTTTCAATTATTAATTCGATCTCAACTTTGGAAGTGAACACTATAGAAAATAACCTAAGCTATCGCCCTGCTCAAAAATCAAATTTCTTTGATGATCAGGACAGAAGTTATCACTCCCCTTCCGGTGGATTGCCCCCCCCCCCCTAAAAAATCAATAAATAAAATTTTTTCAAATCAACACAGAACTACAATGAAGCGATTCCTGAGCTAAAAAATAATGATCTAAAGACAAAAATGAATACAAATGATGTTTTAGACCTAAACAGAAACTTTGAAGCTACAAATTAATCATACTTTTTAAGCAATAATTATTGAGAATTTTCCAAAGTTTAACAACAAACTTTCAGATTATACTTGTATCATTCATTACTAACCAAAACTTAAAATTCAATAAAAAAAAACAGAATCCAACTAGTATCAACAAAGAAAAATCATTGTGAACCCTGAAGGACTTTGGTTGGTGGGTTTAGCAACTGCTGTGAACATTTGCAGACACAGAAGTCTGATGATGATCAAGGGTGGGTGTTCAGCTCCATTGACCTCAGTGTGCAAGATGATATGGACATATTATTTATTCCCATGGTATGCATGTAAATTCGTCTTGATTTCAAGACAACACGAATTAAATGTTGTATTGGTGGGTGTGAGTTTGCACTCCTTTTCCTCAAGTGTGGTGATAGTGGTCATAAGGTGCTTGGTTCATTTGGGGAGATGGTCGACGATCATTGTCTAGCCCAGGAAAACCTGCTGGGAGGGTGAAAGTCACTACCTTTACATGGACTTTGCCACGAAGGGCTACTGCACCCCTTGATGGATTATTTGATGTCAGTGTTCATTTGCACTCACTATCATTAGGTTTCATTTGTTAGCTTTAAATTTAGTGCATTTGTAAAGAGGTTGGTCTATTTTGAGCCACCATCATTTTTTTTGTAACATGGATGGAGTTCTGTTTTGTGGGCATGGGTCTGCACTCCCCTCTTTTCTTCAGGGATGGCTGGTTGTAGACATTAGGTATCTGGTTTATGGTGTGGGCTGTTAACAATTTTGCCACTGCCCAGAACACCTGCTGGGGGGCTACACAGTCAAAGTTGGTGCTATTCCTGCTCTGGTTGGCTGCTGTGTCCCTGATAGGCTGGTTTTGGGCAGTGTTGATCTGGTTCTTTACTTATTACTTCTTAGTTTTTACCCAAGTTGGCTTTCCAATTTTGAGCAGGTAGACTGATTGTGGTCCCTGCTCATTTGGACTGCTAATTGGGAGGCAGAGGTATTCAGAATTGTCTTGACATGGCTCGGCTGTGGTTTGAGAGTCTTTTGCTTGGTGAACTTGGGCCTTGGACCTCGCTGCCTGTTGTGGTGGTTGGAACAATGCTGGACTTTACCCATTCAGCTGAAGCACTTGAGTCTTCGCTTCAGGGCCCCAGGGGTGAGACCATTGGGTGATGGTTAACTTCTTGATGGCCAGGCCAGGTGGATCCACGTACAGATAGACATTAATCACATTACAGCAATTTTTATGGATGTAATTATTTTTGAACATATGTACATTTTACCTTGTTACATTGAATCACCATGTAATCCTCAATGTTTAAGTGTACCCAAAATTTTTGTAGTCTTTTATTAATAAAGGTTACTTTGAGAAAAAAACAAATTGATCTCTGGTTTATTTACCAAACAGTATGTAATACTTTTTGTCAATTTCAAAGATTTAAAAAAATTAATTATTTTATTATTGTTATTTTCATGACTTTGCAACAAGGGCTCTGAAAGTGCTTAGTCTGCAGAAATTATTATATAAAAAAGCCTACAAATTATTATATAAAAGTTTCACTACAACGCAGCAGCATATTATGGGAAAACTTATGATGGAGAATGGAAAGGGAAGGTAAAGTGGCTAACAGGTTTTTCTGGTCATAGTTGCTGAGAGATTCCTGACTCCGTATAAGGAGAAGTCACAGTGCATCACACCACAAAGTAAAGGTGAAATAAAAAATAATTGTTATTAAATATATATGTTAATCAATTCTTTGATATTGAAGGCAGTTTTTTTTTTTTTTGCTTGATTATTCTTTTTCTATTGTATATCATTTACCAGTCTGCCATATAGTCAAATTATTCAATGCGGTAATTATTTAAATAGTTTTATGTGTATTTAGAAAAATATTGACTCAATTTTTTTTTATTCAAAATATTGCTTTTTTATTTTCTTCAGTACATTATAAATACATTTTTAATAGCATTAGTTTTTAATTAATTTTATTTTTCACTACATTTTAAGCTTCCCTTATTTCAATATCATTTCCCTCAATGCTTATAGATATAATTTTTCATATGTATGTAATTTTTATCTTTGTTTTATTTTTAAAAGAATATTAAGACAAAAAAGCAAACATATTATTATAGAACATTATCTCCAAAAGCTACCCATTATAAACAATGACGGAGAATGCTTTATTCACCATGGTTAACATGTTAATAATTCATCAAGATAATATAATTAGCAAAGCAGTAATTTGCTATTTTGTTCATAGGAGCTCCATCTTCACACTTTATTTTTTAAAATATCTGGAGAAAAACTGAATTTTAAACCTATCACATCATAAAATTCGGTTTTCATTAGATGTGAAAACAGTTTTTGTTTTAACTTCTATAATTTGAAACAGCTATTGTTATGAAATTAATTTTATTATCTTAAATTAAAAAGTAAGAACCAAACAGTCTTAGTTGAATGAAATTGATATATTTATATTGTAAATTGAGATATTGAAATATATTAATAAATTATAAAATATCAAAATTATTAAAGCAAATATAAATTATAAAATAATGTGTATGAATATACATATATTTTGTAGATTAAAAAGAAAAATGTATTTTTAAACACGTGTATATTGTATATAATAACAGAATTTATTACTAATCACCATATTTAGCTTAATCTTTCAAATAGTAATACAATCAATGAGCAAAAAATACCTGTCATATGAATAGCATCCGCTACTGTACTATTACGTGCGATCGTTAATATTTATATTCAATCTGAAGATTTATTCAACATTTATTATATATTATATGCTAATAAATTTCTAATCACTAACAATAAAATAGAGTATCAAAGTAATATTTACCTACATATTATTTCTGATCATCTCATCCTTCCCCTCTTCTCCAAGTTTATCCCTCCGTTTTCCTTCTCCAACCCCCTGCCTTTTTTCATCCATCCATCTCCGTGTCTTTCTGTCTTTCACTCTTGGACCGTTTATTCATGTCCTCTTTTCTCCTCTAGCATTTCCGCCCACCCTTCCTTTTTTTTCTAGGTCTACCCGTTTGTTGTCTTACCTCTTGCTTTTGTCTCTTCTTGTTCTCCTAACTCCCTCCTACTCCTTTGTGTCTGAGTCCGTTGCTCTTCTATTAAGTGTCCAATCTCATCCTAATAAGACGTAACCATTTGTTAAAACCATCCTTTTCAAACACTAGGCTTTTCCTTTTAATATCAAGTTATTTCTACCAAAAGCCCCAACCAAGTTTATTCTATGATTAATTTCTCCTTATGTTTCCATCTGTATTAATATCTGACCAAGGTTTTGTAACTGTTAACTTCTTCTAATTCTTCTAATCTTTATTTTCTTTTTGACAAATCGATTAACTTCTTTAGTCTTTTAACTTTTCTTTAGTCCTCTTTCCTTCTCGCTAACCCGCAACTCCTGCAGCTCTGAAGCTTATTTGCAAAAACCTCATCTCTGCAAAATCTAAATGCTAACGTCCATTTACTTTCCTCCTTTAGTTTTCCTTTTAATCCCAATCTCTTGTAGCCGCTTAAGTTTTGGAGTTGATCCCTTGTCTTCACCTTTCTCAATGTTGATTTTTCCAGATCTTATGTAATCTAATTGTTGCTGTTGCATTTTATAATTTCTTTAAAATATGACAATTCTGGATCTATACCTTGATGTCCAATGCTTAATCACTGAAGAAAGTGTATAGTCGAATGCCTTTTCATAATCTACAAATCCAAAACATAATGACAACTCATATTCGTTTGTCCTTTCTATGACTTCTCTCAATACCTGGATATGATCTATTGTACAAAAACCACTTTTAAATCCAGCTTGTTCTCTTGGTTGGTGGAAATCCAAAGTTCTCTGTAGCGAGTTGTAATTATCTTGGTAAAAATTTTATATAAAACTGATAAAAGGCTGATAGGTCTGTAATTTCTAATATCTTCTTTATCCCTTTTTAAATATTAATATTATTCTGCATTCTTCCAATCTTCTGGTACATCTTTATCATTTAGACATTTGGTATATAACTTTGCTAAAATTGTTTCTATTTCTTCACCTGCTTCTTTTAATATATCAATTACAATTCCATCATTTCCTGGAGCCTTTCCTTTCTTCATACACTTAATTGCATGTCTCACTTCTTCATTTAAAATTCTGGGCAATTCGGAAGATGTAATAGATATAGGGGTACTTGTTCTTTATTACTATATAATTCTTGATAAAAATCTTCTACCAATTTCATGATGTCATTCTCTTTTAGTAATAATTCCATCTTTTTCTTATTGCAGATATAAATTTCCTACCAATACAAAATGTTGTTTACATTTTTGAGCTTTATTTTCTTCTACAGTTTCCTGCTATTTCCATTATCTTTCTTATATCATTTTCAACTCTTTTCGTCATTTACAAAATTGAGATATTCAATTCTTTTTAATACCATTTTATATCTTCATATTCCTTCTTTCTTCATAAATTCTCTAGTTCAGTAGAAATTTTATTAGTCTTGTTTTTTTACAGCTTGTTTGTTGCAGTTTTTAAAAGTGTATCAGTTATTTTCATATTAATTTCATTCAAATCTGAATCATGTTCAAAATCTCCTAACACTTGAAACCTATTTGTAAGTTCTAATTTAAATTCATTAGAATGTTTCTGAAGATTAGGAATATCAACTGTAAATATTGTTTTTCTTAATAATTTTGTCTCTCTAGTTTTACATTAACATAACTTACCCTTACTAATCGATGATCTTCCTGTGTTAAATTTATTAAGAACATTACATTCTTGAAATATGTATTTTCTGTTGAAAATATAATCCAATTCTGCTGTACCTTCATTTGGATGTTCCATGTCCATTTCCTTTTAACATTTTTCTCAAAAATGAATTCATAATATAAAGTTTTTCTTTTTCTGAAACTCCAAAGTCTATGTTCTCTCATTTTATTACATACAAAATTACCTACACAATTTCATCTTTCATTTGTCTACCAATTCTAGCATTAAAGTCTCCCATAACAATTTTAAAATGTTGTTTATTTGATCAAAAGCCTTTTGTACACCATATAAAAATCTTCTACTACTTCATCCTATGAGAACTTGTTGGGGCATAAATGAATTATCTGCATTTGGTATCTGCTATTAAGTTGTATAACTAATCTTGCCACTCTGTCTGATACACCATCAATCTCCACAATATTGTTCTTCCACTTTTTATTTATAATGAATCCTACTCCACTTGTATTTAATATGTGTGCCTTTATAATAGAGTATATGTCACTTTTTAAATCAATTGTTTCTTCTCCTTTTCTTCTAACTTCACAAAGTCCAATAATGTCCCATTTAATATAAGACAGTTCTTCTTCTAATTATTGCAATCTTCCTTCACTCGAAAGTGATCTGCAGTTGTAAGTACCTAAATAAAAAGTCGTCATCAAATGGCAGCCTGGGTCCGCAATCAGGGGATTCTTAGCACCCTCCGCCTTCGGCCACCAACCGCTGCCTTGGTTGGTGACTTTACAGCCTCAGATAATATAAGATTCTTAACTATCAATATAATATAGTTTCTAAGTTTTGGATGAATACAAAAGGGAATTTTAATATTGTATCCATCACATACTTTAGCACATAAATAGAGCTGTAACAATAGTGCCAATGAGCTATAAAGCAATTTTAATGTAAATAATATTCACTTATAAAAACTGGACTAGAGTTTAATGAAAATTTTTATTACTAAAATTATATTACTATGACTATAATAATATGACCATGTTCATAAATTCAACGTGAGAGTGATGATGATAATTAAAATGCAAAGCCATTATTTAAACAATAATCAAAACAATTTATTAAACAAAATATATTGTATAAAAGAAAATAAATAAAGTATATAAAATAACTAGATTAATATTTCTATAACATTCTTACATCATAAAATCCTTGATAAAAAGTGCTGTTAAATAAAAGATTGCATATACTGATGTGTTACAGACAGTGTTGTTTACCCAAACACACAAATCAACAAAGAAAGTTTTCTGTGGTAAGATTTCTAATATGTCCTAAGTATTTTAAGATATACTAAGTAAATAAAGATTATTCCATGTTTTATATACCCCAATATATCTCATACTTATTATAATGGTATATTATTAATCCTTATTTAGGAGACATTTATTTAAATGCAATATCCATATGGTCCATTTATACAATATTAATGTCTCAAATGAAACATTCTATTAGACTACCATGGAATAATTATCATCTATTAACTTAGTATTATGATAATAAGTACACTTTATAAAAAGTACATCAATAAAATATGAGGTATATAAGACAATTGAATCTTTTATCCAATAGAACTCAAAATATTATTATCTAAAAGCTATGATATTAAATGAACACTATCACATTAGTTTGAATAACAAAAACATATTTTCTGCTTTTACCATGGATGAGAACATTAATTAATCATAATTGCCTACTAGCAAATTTTGTTATATACTAAAAAAAACAACAACACCAAACCATACATATAATTGTCACCATGCACAAATCAATATGCACATTTTTATTCTTTCCCGCATATTTCATATTAATAAATTCCTTCAGATAAACTCAATTATTATATTTAAATTTTTGAGATTCACATTATAACAGATATCAAAACATTTTTGTTATTCATTTTATAGAATTTGTTTCCTAATTGAAATGAAGTAAAAACAATATTATTAGTCTCATAAATCCATTCATGGCATTGTGTTTTTATTAAAATTTTTGATGATATTTGTTTACAACAAATTTTCTTAAAATAATCCATTAAGAGGGTAATTAAGTTGATGATTCCTTAGGCAATTACATTTTTTTTTAATTCAAATTAAAGAAGTGAAAAATATTGCATTATTTTTATACTTCTCACAGTTCTCCCCCCCAAAAAAAAATCAGCAAGCACAGCTATTACATTACAGCTACAATTTTGCAGATGAGTTTGAATAATGATTTTGAAGAAAATTGATAAGTACAATAAAACCCAGTCCAATTAACCATAGCAGCCTAAGTAGTTTTAACAGATTGAAGTCCTTGATTATAAATTTAAATAATTTCATAGTTTTATAAAAAAGTTCAATTGATAAAATTTATTCTTTTAAATTTTTTTATCAGTTACAAATATTAAATAGCAACTTAAAAATTATTATTGGCAAATCATTTCTAATGATGATGATCCTTCTTGGAATGTGAACATTCAATCAGCTGGCCATTATGGCTTTAAAATGGTTTAATAAAGAATTAAAATAACAAAATTAAGTTTTGTTTCAAGCAAAAGAACTAGAGAAAAAGAAGCACTGTACTTCGTTGACAACTTTGTTGACATTTATTTTCTATATGAAAATTTTATTAGATCAGTCTAGCGACAGCTTTCTTTCAGATGATATTGTTCCTCTTCATGTTATTTTCATGGTAAATCAGCTGTATTTATTATACAATTTAAATAAAAGTATTATTTCAAATAAAATTATTATCACAGCAATTATACACTTATTTATATTTGTTTTTACAGTGAATATTACATTATTACTATTTTTAATAAAATCAACAAGATTAAAATTTCTAAATTAACTGTTTTTGTATTTTATGTGCTCATTTGTTATCTCTATGGCTTTTTAAAAATATATTATATAGGGATTTTTTTCATTTTTCCAGATATTTTCTTTTCAATGTCTTCTGCAATCTTTTACACTTTTTATTTTCAGAATTTGATGCTTTTATCCTTCTTTCAAAATATATTTTAAAAAATTTCTGACAGTTTGTTCATTCTGTTCTTCATTGCATTTTTTCTTTTCTTTCTTTTTTTTTTTTACAATTTCTGCTCTGTGTAATTTGGCACAGTATATAGTGATAAGCTAATGAGTTATGGATTGAAGCTCAACCTGTCATTTTTTGTGATTGAATGCCATGTAACTCCTTCCTGAAAATAATATATATATGTTTACAAATTCTAAATTCAGTTCTTGTTCTCTTTTTTTCTTTATTCAAGTAAACAATGGTTATGTCTTTTGCATTCACCATTATTACTTTGCATCTCTGAGAATTTCAATATCAATACTATCTTTTCACAAGAATGGTGGGCTTCTAAACCTCATGTTTTAAGATTGGCATTTTATCAGAATTAAATAAATTTAGAATAATAGTCAGAGTATCTAATTTTCAAAAATATTTTTAAAACTATATTACTCATAAGAAATTAACAAAAGAAATCAATTTTGGCAGAATTTTAAAATATTGTAAAATGTAGTTTTCTACAAAATATGGGTTTTGAAAATATTGGCATTTTTCTAATTATATAATGAAATTTTGTTTATCAACAATATTTATATTTATTAGTCTCAAATTAAAGCCATTTTATACTTTTAAATTTATCTTCAAATTTTAGAATAATTAACAAATATATATTATGCATAATTATATATATGACAGAAATGATTTTTGATTATTTTTCTATGTTAAAATTAATAAAAAATCTACTAAAGAATTTCTATGATTCAAGAATTTTATCTAATTTGATGTTACTGTCTATTAAACACAAATAATTTGAAACTTTAAATTAAAATAATTAACGATTTTGTAAAACAAAAAACAAGAAAAATAAACTTTGTGAAAAAATTGTACTTCACTATTAAATTTTGAAATAATATCTCATCATCAGTTCATTATTATTTGCCAGGTATTAAAAAAATTATTTTATAATTTTATTAAAATAAGTTTCTGCCTAACCTACATGACATAAAATAGAGAAATAAGGTTCTCTATTTCTAATTAGATGTTTTCAATAATATCAACTTTTTCTCTAGGCCCTGCAAACTTTGGAGTAGTTTTGATGGATATATTAATATGGTGAGTTTTATGTCCTCTGTAATTTATCCTAGTGATGGAATAGCAAATTCAAAACAAAGTTTCTGGATTAATTTTTATCTGAGTAAAGAAAATATATATATAAATCAAATTATTGTTAATTGATATGGTTACAGTTATTCTCAAATGGATGACATAAGGATGCTAAAATATTTCATGATCTTCCTGCAAGCAACTATTCTATTATTATTTAATAAGTTGATAATTTCTTATATATTTAAAATAATATTTTTTTTGTTAACATACTAGTGTATACAAAATTGGAAATATGTGATATGCATACTTAAATGTTTTTTTTTATATCATGGCAATCATGTAGATAATTAGTGGGTCAATTATATATATGACAGACATCTATCTATATGTGTGTGTATGTGAAAATATTTTCATTGTTGAATTCCCTCTCCCCCCTAGTGAATATAATTCAAATAAAAACATCACTTGGAATATCTTAAAGAAATGGATTATTAAAGAGAAAATAAATAAGCTTAAATGTGTATAAGCAAGTGTCTATCTAAGTATCATTGTGGAGCTGTAATACTCTGATACAAATTGAATGAAATTGCTTTAGGGTGGCTTCCCGCTAATATTTTAATATTTTTTTAAGAATATTTTTTATTCTTATATTGATAAAATAAATCATTTGGATTTCTTTTTCCTACTTCTAGTGAAGAGGTTTTAACATTTTTAAAAGACAAATCCAAGGTCAACCCTATTGGGGAAAAATAAAACTCTGAAAGTTTTTAATTAATATTTCTTTTCATACTAAATATTATGACTAAATGATTGATTTGATAATTTGAAAGCAGTTATTTTAATATTTATTGTTTAAAAAAATAAATTAAAAAGGAGCCAAAGATTCAAGTCAATTCATAATTTTTTTCTTTTTTAATCGGCAGGAATAAACTTTCAATAAACATAAATATTCTGCTTTTAGAAGGCTATTTTTAATATCACTATATAATTTAATTTGCTGAAAATATGATTGTAATTATTATTATTATTTTAGAAAATATTATGGTTGTATGTAGTCTTATGTACTATCTGCAATTGGATTAATATTAGTAGTAACTAGTTGCAGAACAAAATATTTCTTCATCAATTATTAAGTATAAAAATGAGGGGGAGGATGCATTTAGCTTAGTCATTGTAGTTAAATGGAACTATTATCTACTTTTGCTCCAGTTTGGTGCTTGAATATTAATCAACTTTTCATACAACTTACCATATAATAAATAAAAATTTTATGGATAAAATGATTGAGTTAGATTATTTGTTTTAAGTTTGCTATTGCTTTTCACCATTTTAATAGATTTTTTTTAAGCATTATTATTTTTAATAAATTATTTTTAAAAGTAAAATGAAGATTTTATATATTTTTAAAAATAGTAAACAAAAAATTTATTAAAAAAAAAAAGATCTTTAAGTATACTACTAATTAAATGTTTTAATTTAAATAATTTTGAATTATTTAACATGTTAATAAGATGACTACAACTGATTTTTGCTACTTAATTATTAATTCATAACTCAATAGCTGCAGTAGCACAAATATATATACTGACAAATTCTTGCATGTATATGGAAATTTAAATAAAAATCCAAATTTCTACATATGGAATAAATGATTTAATAAAAATAAATTGTTTTGCCTACCTGCAAAAAAAAATGATTGTAATTTAATATACTGGTAGAATGGTGGATTCAAAAGCTAAAGTTTTGGATCAATTCGCAACAAAGTCAAGTTGAAATTAAATAGAACTATCATACTCAACTGCCACTTGTGTGATCAAATATCACATGACATATAGAGAAAATAATCATACAGTTTTATTTTTCAAAAGAATAAATGAATTATTATATCTGAAAATATTGGATTATTTGATTTATTCCATTGCAAATTATTACATTTATGTCTTCAATGTAAGATTTAAAATAAAACCATTCTAATTACATTTAATGTTAACCTTCTATTGATCACTTTAGTCCAGTAATTATATTTTTAGAGTTGCAAGTTATAAATTTTTAAAAAGTATAATCTAAAAATAAAATTCTTTGTCATTTTTTTAAAACTTTAATATTAACTCTTTATGGTTTTGTTTAACTTCTTTTTTTTTTTTTAAAAAAAAATTTGTTTAATACATGATTATCAAAATTAATCTTATAAAACTTATTTTTATGTTTATTTAAAAAAACATTTTAGATGGAAATTAAATTATTATTATTTATTATTGAAATGAATATATGCTTATGTAAAAAAGAAAAAAATGGATGTGATGAGCATTTAATTTAATGGCAGAAGCATATTTTTTTAATCTCATGATTTGGGAATAATTTATCAGATTTATTGAAGATGTGGTTTTTACTTGGTTTTATAAGAAAATCATAAGAATAAGTTTAATTCACAAATCTGTTTTACTAATTTTATAAATGATTGATATTTTTTATCTTTTGTTTTTCTTTTTCTGTTGTTGTTGTTGCTGATAAACAAAAAAAAAGTTTAATTTAAAAATTTAACCTGGGAAAAAATGATTACCACCATCTGAAAGTTAAGGAGGAAAAAAGAAATAAAATAATATAAACAGCTTAGGTTTTTTTTAATCATCTCCACCTGAATTTATAATGTTAATATGTATTTCAAATTGTTATAAATAAAACCTTTGTGTATGAGAAAAAAATTAACTGAAAATCATTCATGTTGCATTTATAATAAGATATTGAGAATGATCTAAAAAAAATATTTCAATTAAAAAAAACACCAAAGTAAGTCATATTTATTTAATGAAATTAATTAAAATATCTAGCTATGATCAATTGGTAAATTGTAATTGACTGTGTGGATACCTCTCTATTTGCCTATTCAAAGTAATTCTTTAAAAAAATCAAATGTGAATGTTTCTTTTCCTTTAAGATAATTCTATTAGAAATGACCAATTAATAATCATGAAAAGAAAAGTAACTCTTACTTTACTGTCTCTTAGTTTTATTTATGACATAAAATTATCATCTAAATTATAATTTTTTTTTTAAAAAATTATTATTTAATTTTAATTAAAATGTAAGTTGTAATTTGGACTATAGTTTTATGCCATAAATAAAAGTAAGAGACAGCAAAATAATTACTTTTCTTTTTATGATTACTAGTAAATTTTCAAGAAATCATTATTATTTATTCTAGTAACAAAATATTTTAAGTGTTTATATATTGTAACCATCCGTTCGCCCCTTCAACTACCCATCATGCCGAACCCGCTGCGGCACTCAAAATTGTAACCGTAAATTGTGTGGTCCCAACTACAGAAACGCAAATGCACTAAGAATCGTAACTTCTATCACTGATCAATTCCCGTTGCACATTGTCAGCTATTAAGAGCTGTATCCAAAAGCATATCATGCTATCTATTTTATGCACGAAAGACCACAATCAACATCTGGGGCAACTTACCACAGACCAAACTAATGATCTAACATAAACTTTTTATGATTTAATTTGATCGCAGCCAGGGTGTACCGCGAAGAACTACCATAGTATTATGATAAAATACTTTAATCAAATTATAAGTGTAATGTTATTATTTTCAAACCTTAATTTGCAATTTTTATTGTATGAGACCCGATGGCCGACCATGTACAAGATGGCATAATTTGTGGAATTACATAAGATTATGAAATTTTAAACCATCTATATGATTTCTAATACAGATGCTAGTCCAGGTAAAGCTTTGCAATAAATAAACATAAATACTTAGGTTCTTTTATAGTTTACTATATCATTGAGACTCTTATTATACTGACGAATGACAATTTAAAAACGTTAAGTAAATATATTTAATCGTGTCATTATTTGGTAAATCTGTTTACAAGTTTAATAATCAATTTGTATGGTATACTAGAATCAACTACGCAAAGCCAAAATGATGGAAAAGGTAAATGGGATTTTATTGTACCTTACACATCATAAACTACCAAAGGCGAAAGCATCTAAATGATTTCTCAAAATATCAATAAACTCTTATATCATGTTGACGATAGTATGTACTTCAATGTATGCTCTATCCCAGGTTTATGATTTCTGATTTTAAGAATGACACATAGCAACGGCACAGTAGGTTTAATTATAAATCAACTTTTATTTACAAAATTATGAATAATAAGTAATTAATTCCAATGTTATAATTAAAGACATAAATAAACAAATAAATAAATAAATTATAATCCCATCGACTTTCTTCAATAACATCTCATAGGTACAGTTTTTAAGAACCTAATCATACCTTATATTTCAATTTGATACAATGAATATTGAGAAAATTATACTAAATTCAGCATCAACTCATGAAATATTTAACGTCATTTCCAGATTCAATAAATCCATACCGTAAACTTATAATAATATAATAAATAATATTATGTCTGTAGGATTTAGCTACAATGCAATCATTAAATAAAGTGATAATTTAAACTTACACTCCGATAAATAATAATCAACCAACAGTTAATTATTATGAAGTAACTTGAATAGAATGTCCTGCTACAAGTTGATGATCTAACTTATAAATTATGCTTACAAATGAAAGAAGATGATTTAGCAGATTAACTAAATACTTTGCCCAACTTATATCTATGAAGTAAAACATATTCCTGTGGATGTATTCATCTACACGGAGGAATTAAATAACACTAAACGTTTTGTGGATTTATACACCATCATAAAGCAATAAGTACAAGTACACCATTCCGCGGATTAACCACCAGCGCAGGAATGAGTGTAAAATACAAAATTAGCAATAAAGTAATCTGCGGATTAACCACCAGCACAGATTAATGCCCTTTACATTCTAAAACAACATTACTATTTACTTCACATTAAAGTGCAAAATCATCCCCTTCAGTTATTCTGATCATTCAGAATGTACTAACTTATCTTTCTTAAAATAAAACATGTGTAACATAATATAAGTAATATTAGTATAGGAATATAAATCTGGAAAGACTAACAAAATAACTCATAAAGATTGATACATCTTATGAATTCATTCAGTACTTTTTAAGCTTTTTCGCAAGCGCTATTCTCTTGAATAAATATTCTATTCAACCCCTATTAATTTAAACTTAATAAAATATAACTTATGAACTTCACATGCAAGTTCATATAACGATAAAATTAAAGCAATGAATTATTCATCAAATACATAAAATCTAATGGGTGTGTGTGTGATATAAATTAAATGTATATCATTTTATAGTTCAATACATGAATTTTAGCAGGTGTGTGTGTCACAAATTAGATTGTATAGCATTTTATAACGACAAATATGATCCGTGAAATCCATGTACGATGTGTTGAACAATAAATGTACGAAGTAATAGCTATAATTATAGTTGAATTCCAAACATGTAATTTTATCCATTTGTGTTAGTTATTATAATCACTATTAGAATAACGATTTTACGTGGCTCCATAAACAAGAAACAATTTCAAACATGACACACAGAACTTAAATGAAAATGTTTTTCATAAGTTATTAATCTCTACATTTCTCTATTAAAATGTTCCAAGTTTATCACATCCATGCTAATATTTATTTATCCACGCTTAAATCTAGGAATACCAATTATAGCAATTAATTCACTCATTCCAAACTGACGATAAAATTAGAAAATAGCTTTGATTAATTATTTGAAGACGGTTTATTATCCAAATGTTAAACAAATTCTAGCAAATAAATTACTGGCATTGTAAAGTTAAATATCAATCAATACTATATTTTTATTAGAATTGGAAATGGAAATATTAAACTATATTGATAACTTTAACATTTTACTTTAATTTAAACTTCTTTTTTAAAAAGCAAATTTTCATATTCATAAAACTTCTGTAATTAAAATACTTATTTAATTTTTCCAAATTGTAGAATAATAAACATTTTAAAACATACCAAACTCTTGCAATTAATTCTTTTAAACTGGGAAGCTCCGACATCTTAAAAATGTAATATTGGAAAATTGTTACCAGTGATTTGATCCACTTGGCCAGCCGACTTGAACAGACTTTTTAAATTTAGCAATTCATCTTAATTAAATACCACTAGGTTATTTTTACGTTTATAGCAAATTTTGTGGTAATCCGTTTACTTATTAACTATTTTAAAATAAGCTTATCAAATTTACACCATTTGCCTTTACCATTTTCTTTTCTTTCTCCCTCCCAAAATCAAACTAACAGACGATCTTCTCCTAAATTCGCGCTCTTTTCTTTTATTACATTGAGATGCATACGTAATTACTATATTTATTTTTAATAATTTATTTTAATTGAACAAATGGTTTTTATTTTTATTCAATAGAAATAATTTTTAAGATCATTTTAAACAAATAAAAATAAAATATTATTATTTATAATATTTTACCAAATTTAATATGTTGTCAAATTTTTAAAAAGTTAAACATTTTGATATGAGTTAGCATATGGAAAGAAGCAAATTTAAATTTATTAAAATAATATAAGAGAGTAATCTGTTCAAAGTGCAAATCAAGCCAATCAAATCACCAAAAGAAGAAAGAGAAATTTTTATACCAGTTACATCAATTAATATATTTTATACAAAAATATATGGTTACAATATATTAAAATAGAACTATAATAATCTGATTTTATTATTTGGTTTAAGCACTTTTTAAAATTTTACAAGACAAGTAATATATTTGTTTATCAATCATATATATATTGGAACCAGTTGGCTATATAGCTGCAATAAAAATAATTAAATAGTTGGCAGCATGTCCCTCAGGTTTAGGTTAGAGTTATTTAATTACTGGGGGAAAATAATATCTAATTTTCCAATGCATATTTTGTTAATAATAGGAACGGGTCTTCAATTAACTAAATATTTTAAGTGTCATTATGACAGTATGAGAATTTGTTAAATAATCATATGATTTTAATATGTGAATGTTTTAATGAGTTATAAATGAGTGTAGAAAGGAGAGAAATTTATAGAATAATGAAAACAAGTTGTATTTTTTTCTTCTGTAATTATAATTAATTAATAGTTTTAATTTAAACTATGAAAATGTATTAAGAGAAAATAATTTTCTTTTTTTTTAAAATTATTTAATAGATATTAATTTTAACCTTTAAAGAGAGATAAATTTTATTTTAATAGCATTTTTAAAAAGAAAAAAAATATTTATTTTCAATTAGAGTTGTTTTTCTTTTCTCTTTGTCACTCTTTATTATAGAAAATCCAAATCAGTGTAATTAACTGATTATCATGTTTTCTTTTTGCAATAATTTTTTTAATTAGAAAGAAATGCTAAGAATTTTATGATGATGATTTAAGTTCTTGACTTATTTTTAGTGTCTATGATTAAGGAGGGAAATAGCTGAACAATTGTATTTGTAAAAATTTGCTTAATTGGTTGTTATAAAAATCATCAGGTTAGAGACAGATTGTGATTGTCTTGTAGTCAAGATTTTTCTAGAAAAAAAAATGAGAGTGTAAATAAGTCAGAATACACATGTGTCTGGTAAGAAGCAGATATTTCTAACTTAACTGTTAAAGAAAGAGCAAAGAACAGTCAAGTCTTAATCAAGCTGGTTAAGAAGAAAGAAGTTTTAACCAAACTATTCTATAGAATAGCAGAAATTTTAATCAAGCTTTTAGCATACTGTGAGTTTAGTCATAGAAATTATTTCTACACTGCAAATCATGTGGTAAATTCATCTAAAAGCTAAACATCATTTTCCACCATGTAACTAGGACTTCACTGGAATAAAAATGCAGAGAAGTTACCTCCTAAATCAGGAAAAAACAATCATGTTTATGTAGAGAAGCCTTCAAGAAGAAAATTCAACTGGAAATTATAATTGGAAAGGACTCATCAAAAGAATCAAACCATGGTTAAAGGTATTTTTTATGTGTGTACTGTATTATTAATAATAAAATTCTTATATGAAAGTAATATTTTTTTGTTTTTGTAAGAATTAATAATTTTAAATATTTTTATTAATATTTGCAAAATGTTAAACATTTTTTTATCCCTTCAATTTTCTCCTAAAATTATGAGAGCTTTTTGATTTGAACATTTAATTTTTTGGAACATGATTTTCTTTTCATTCATTTTTCTTTCTAAAAACTTAACAAAAGGATAATTAAGTCAAATCAAAGATTGTTATCTTTGATTTTGAAAATGTTGTTTTCCAACTCTTAGTTATTTTAAAGAAATAATTTAATTAATTAAAAGTTAATTTATGAATAGAAATCATTTGATGAAATGAATGTTTAAAATTTCATACTTTCATGTTATTTTTTGCTTATTGATACTCAATTAGTTATTAAATAATTGTTGTAAAAAAGTATTTTTAGTCTTATTTTATTCAATTCCTGTTTCATAAATTGCAGTTTTTGTGAATTTATTTTATGACAGCTTAAGGAGGATGTTTTAAATGATCCCAATAAAACTATTTACTTATTATAGGGTAAACTTAGGAATTATTTAAAGTAATTTATAATAAGCTGCGTTATTTATTTATTTATCTTTTGCTCACAGTAATAGTTTACTGAGTTCTTGCTCTCTGAGCTAGATTTGTGCTTAACAGTTATATAGAGTAGGGGTTTATGTTTAGTGTTATGGACATCCAGATGATAATAATCTGGGTTAGTATAAAAGGATATTCTTTATAAGTCCTTTTACTACATTTCATTTGTTATTTTCTTAGACATTTAGTTTATAGTTGGCCAATACATTAATGGTAATGTCCAGAGCATTGATGATAGTCATGATGTTTTTAGTATCTCAGCATTATTTGACATTGTATTTTGATGGAATAGCACCTAAGTATGTGCAATCACATAATTATTGTTTGTATTCCTGAACTAGGTTTTGCAGTGACTAAATAATTAGTCTAGTATATAGTGGACCCACTTTTAAATACAGTCACAAGATTGATTGTTGATTTATTTTTATTGTAGATTCCTAATGATGATCAACTTATGTGTAATGCTGGTGAACTTATAGTTACTTAGTTAGTAGTGCATTGATTTCTCATGTTCATTATTATTCCTTTTATTTTTAATTTTATATTTTATTTGGGGATAATAATGGTTTCCATTTCATTCAGCCCTAATGTAGTGTACTGTTACAAATGGCACCAAATAATGGGATATTGTAACTTCATATTCTTTATTTATTTTTCTGTACTGTTACAAATTGGTGCCCAACTGTGAGTCTGGTGATTGATCACATTCTAGTGGTCAGTGACCACAAAACCTGAATCTCAGAAATACATCTGAAAAACAAAATTCTGTACTTTGATGCACAATTAATTTAAAACATATTACTATGAAATGTGATAAGAGTGTAGAGGGTGATTGTTATAATTTGATTATAAAATAGTATTAATGTTTATTTATGTTCCTATTTAAAGTTGAACAGAAAAATAAAGCATGATTTTGGAGATTGGATTCAGTTTTTGACAGTTGAAATTTGTTTAGATATACTTTCAGTTTTGATGACAGATGGAGAATTTTGTTGTTGGCTTGAAGATGCAAATTTTCATGCAACTCCTTGGAGCATTTTTTCTCACTCAGGCATTGCTCCAACCCACTTTTAGATTTCCAAATTTTTATTTTTAATATATAGGGTACTGTAGAAAAAATTCATATTTTTTATTGTTTATCATGATCAGGTTAACATGGTCTAGTCATTATCTGAAGCTTCCAAGTCTACAAAAATTGAGCAAGGCATAGTTCTGTATTTTTAAGCTTTTGTGACTTAAAGGAGTATGGCTTTGCAAAGATTTTTTGAATTATTTTCTATTGAAGTAGTTTGTAGTGTCTAAATTGATATGGTGTTCATATTGCATTTTATACTTATAGTCCAATGACTAGCAAGTCACTATGCATCATTTTGCTGTCAGATTCTTATCACATCTCTAAGAAAAGATTTTGATAAATGCTTCTTGACATAAACTTGTTTTTGGTACATGCACATGCACTTAAAAATACAGGTGAAATGGAAATCAGTTATACTCTCATTAACAGCAGGGTAGAATTGGAGAATAAAGCAAGGGAAATAAATTAATGAAATAAAGTCAGGTTAGATAGGGTTGCATGGGAGAAGTGATGTTAAGCTTATTTTATGAGATATTTTTAAAAATTCATATTTTTATTTCCTATATAAAAAATAATTTAACAGTTTTTCTTGAAGAGTAAAAGTTCTGTAATAGAAACATCTATGCTGACAGGAGAAAAAATGGAAAAGATGGAAGAATGTGATCTGAAAGAAAATGATCATCAACCAATGGAAGGAACCCAGGGAATAGAGCTATGCTGACAGGAGAAAAAATGGAAAAGATGGAAGAAGGTGATCTGAAAGAAAATGATCAGCAACCAATGGAAGGAATGCAGGAAATAGAGGATGCTTTCATGTTAGTTCAATCATTAGAAATGTTTAAAGAAGATAAAAAAAGATCAGCAAAAAGAAGAACATAATAAACAAAGATAAGATAATGAAAAAGACAAACAAAGAGAAGATAATAAAAAGAGAGACCAACATAGAGAAGAAGATAATAAAAAAGAGACCAACCAAAAAAGATAATAAGCAAAGAGGTGAATAAAAAGAGGCCAACAATGAAGATAAAATAAGAGACCAACAAAGAGAAGATAGTAGACAAAGATAATTGGATAATAAAAAGAATCAGTAAAGAGAAGTGGAAAGTAGAAAAGTAACAGAAGACATGTTGAAATAAAAGTATATATGCTATGAATCAAGACAGCAAAAATATGGTTAATGAAATAGCAGACCAAATCAAACAAGTTAGAAAAGTTCTGAATGAAATGAGACAAAGAAGAGAAGTTAATCCTATGAAAATTGCAGTATGGTGGATCAACAAAGGAAAGCACATCCAAATTCACTGGGATACCCCAAAATCTACTAGGTTTCCCAGTGGCACTGTCAAAATCCGCAATGAAGCGGCAGATGCAAAATGAGTTCATAGAGAAGACTAAAAAAGTTTATTAGCAGCTTGTCCTTGATCTCTTTGTCACTCCCAGGCAAGGTGACACTGCTCAATATGTTGGTCTTCCCATGGATTGCATACTTCCTTCCGATCATCAAACCAGCACCATTAATGCAGCATCTACTCAGCTGCTATGGAAAAAACATCAAATAAAATAGTCTGCATTAGTCTTCAGAAAATGTAGAAACCTAAGGATTTGAACGGTCTTGGATTGCACATGGTTCAGGTATTATACATGCAAAGGGTGATAGCCGTACTGAAGATGTCAAAACAGATGAGACACAGATCTTCAAATCGCCAGTACAGTAGAACCTACTGCACCCTACTGCCTATAAAAAGCAAATGTATAGCAGAAATGGAGGTCTACATGGTGGGGCTCATACTGGACACATGCCAGTTATTTAGAAGCAAAAAACCTATTGGGACATGTTTAAGTACATGTATTCCATACAGCAAAAAAACCTCAGGAACATTAGACATATCCATAAGGTCATTGCTTAAGAAAGCTAGATTTTGGGCCATGGAGCCCAAATTAATTAATTTTATTATAAAATACCAACTCAATGCTCTTCTCACAAGGCAATTTTTGGTGGACTGCAGAGGGTTCAAAAACATTGCTTCAACATGTGCTCTTTGTGGTGAAGATGAAGAGACAATGGAACACATTTTCTCACTGCAAGAAATTTGTAGATCTTGAAATAAGACTGTTCTAGTGTCCGATTAGGATGTGCCTCTATTCTGAATATATGTAAAGCAATGAGGAGTGGCACTTTTGCCATGATCTGGATGGCCATCATAATACTATTTGCAAAATGGCTCACCAGGTATCACTTTGTATTTCAATCCAACATAAAAAGTCCATGGGAGGCGTTCAAGGAACTCGTGTGTAAGTTAAGGACTAGAGAACACCTAATGGACCCGGCTAAACTGTTCTCTGATACCTGGGAGCAGATGGCTCTAAACCACATACCAAATATTACTACTAAAATTTTGTCCAACCAAAAAAGATAAATGGTAAAGCTATATTGTACTGTAGTAAGTGGGATAACTGTGAATGGTGGCCTAAGTGCACAATTGAGGTTGAAAAAGTTGCAGGGATTAGTGGGTCCCTAAATTTGCAGATTCATGTCTGTGAGGGATGACAACACCCCTGCAATTCAAAGAGTGGTGTGATGCATCTGACAATCCTTGGTTTTAATAATCTAATAGCCAGGGTACCATAATAAAGCAGTTTAGCCACATAGTAATTGATGATTGGGGGATCTCATATTAGTTAACTGCACAGGGGTAGACTAGTGCAGACAAAAGCACAGGACTGAATACAACCAGGTTCTTGTGTTGGTAAACCATGCAGCAGGATACCTATGAATCCTTAATTTCAATTTACATACCATAATTCATGTAGTTTTCAAAATAAATTTATTTCTTAATAAGAAAAATATAGAGAACATGATGTGAAAATAAAAGAGATACAAGAAGTAATTGATAATAAAATAAGCCAAGTATAGGAGGCAATAGAATCTGTGAATAATGAAAGTCAAAGAATCCTGGGATATGCATAAGAGCAAATAGCGGATTTGGCAAATCAATTTAAATTTTTTTGTGTCAGAGATGAGGATAGAATTAGAGAAAGAGTAAAAAAGTTGGAGGATGACCATAGACCATCTAATCAAACTGAAAAAAATAGCCATGTCTACACTGAAACAAGAAGAATTTGAAATGAAGAAAATGAGATCAAGATAGGTAGTCATAGGAATTGTAAACCAGTTCCTTAAATGAGGAGTTTTTCAGGAAATGTTGGGTATAGCACCCATTGAATTTGTCAACAGCCTGGAAAGATATTTCTGCATTAATGCCATGACTGAAGAGCCACAGCTAGCAATGGCTTGTAACCATCATCCTAATCCATTGAATTTATCAACAGCCTGGAAAGATATGTCTGCATTAATGCCATGACTGAGGAGCCACAGCTAGCAATGGCTTGTAGCCATCATCTTCAAGGTGCATCCCAGACATTGTAGCATTCATTATTTATTCACCTTCATAATTTCATGATCTTCAAGGTGCATCATCCTAGACATTGTAGCATTCATTATTCATTCATCTTCATAATTTTATTTAGTTTAAGCAAGCACTTGTGAAATGGTACTAAAGTGAAGATTATCAGGAAGGGATTAAACATAATGTATTTCAAGAGAGATGTTCTCCTGGTAAGCCATACATTTCATTTTTTAGAAGGAAACTGGCAAAATTGAAAGCATTCACTGCAGATTCTCTCAGAATTACAAATAATAATAATAAGACACAATTTTTCAAGCCATATTGAAAGGATGTTAATTGGCAGGTGGCTGAACTGCTAAATGCATTTGACTATCAAACCTGCATATGCTGAAAAACAAGAGGGATTTAAACCAACTAAATCAGCATACAGAGAAGACTATCCATATGAATGCCATCCAGTATGAAAATGAAAAGTCAAACCCCCACCATGGGATCAAGGCAGAAAAGATGAAGTGCCACCATGGATGAGAATGTTTAGATCAACTGATAAAATTAATAGTCCTACCAAAACCCAAATAATTAGAATATCCAGAAGTGGATCAAATCTTTATTTAAGAAATGCTCATCAGGATTATGGACCTTCATCCTTTGCCAGAACACAGTTAATTAGACAAACCAGAAGTAGATCACCTCTCAACACAGAGTAATTATAAGATATTCTGATCATAATCCTTAGTCTCTTAAAGTATCATGCTTTTATGCTTCTGATCAAGGAAACAAGAAAAGCAAAATGATGAAATGGAAACTGAGGAAAGAACGAGATACTTTGCAGAAAGTTGGGATAAATACTATGAAGTGTAATAACTTTACTATCAGTGCTGATGTTAGAAAGATAATGTTCTTATAAATGCAGGTATGCCATGTTTTCATTATGTTCCAAAGTTTTATCACAGCACTGCAGCTATCTAAGGTTTAAACTTCTTCCAAATAAGCCTCTCAGAGGAGCAGGGCTTTTTAGCAGTGAAATACTGTGTTGTATACCAGGCAGAGAACTTTATCATGGGTGTAGTGTCTCTAAGACTAATAGAGTAAACGAGTATGGTTATCCTCTAGGCCAAACATTTCTTTGGTCATGTTTTTCAGTGTTTTTTCTGGATAGTAAGTTGTATTGTGCTTAAACTGAGATAGCTTTTATGGTGTTCATGCTGAATGGCAAAGGTGTCCTGTGATGAGGTTATCTGTCCATCATAGTGTAGAAGTGAGCATGCATATATTATTCCAATGGTGACTCCATCTTCAGAAACAGAAATGTATCAAGAAAATGAGAATTATTTTTGACCAAATAGCCAAATATATTTTATTATATTCCAGCTTGTAAGTCTGTTAATGCACAGCTAAGGATGACTAACAAATTTTTGTTATAGTGAAATGAAATTGGCTGAATCAGACCAAAATATCAAAAAAAGGGTTCAACTCAATTTCATTTTGCATATAAGATCAGGGTAATGTAATCAGTTGGCAATTGGCTGAATCAACCCAAAATATCAAAAAAAAGGGTTCAACTCAATTTCATTTTGCATATAAGATCAGGGTAATGTAATCAGTTGGCAATTGGCTGAATCAAACCAAAATATCAAAAAAAGGGTTCAACTCAATTTCATTTTGCATATAAGATCAGGGTAATGTAATCAGTTGGCTATTTAGTTATATTAAAAATAATTAGATATTTGGCAGCATGTTCCTCAGTTTTAGTTTAAGGTAAAGTCACCAACCAAGGCAGCGGTTGGTGGCCGAAGGCGGAGGGTGCTAAGAATCCCCTGATTGCGGACCCAGGCTGCCATTTGATGATGACTTTTTATTTAGGTACTTACAACTGCAGATCACTTTCAAGTGAAGGAAGATTGCAAGAATTAGAAGAAGAACTGTCTTATATTAAATGGGACATTATTGGACTTTGTCAAGTTAGAAGAAAAGGAGAAGAAACAATTGATTTAAAAAGTGGACATATACTCTATTATAAAGGCACACATATTGGAAATACAAGTGGAGTAGGATTCATTATAAATAAAAAGTGGAAGAACAATATTGTGGAGATTGATGGTGTATCGGACAGAGTGGCAAGATTAGTTATACAACTTAATAGCAGATACCAAATGCAGATAATTCAGGTTTATGCCCCAACAAGTTCTCATAGTGATGAAGTAGTAGAAGATTTTTATATGGATGTACAAAAGGCTTTTGATCAGAGTAAACAACATTTTAAAATTGTTATGGGAGACTTTAATGCTAGAATTGGTAGACAAATGAAAGATGAAATTGCTGTAGGTAATTTTGGTTATGGTAATAGAAATGAGAGAGGACATAGACTTGTGGAGTTTGCAGAAAAAGAAAAACTTTATATTATGAATTTATTTTTTGAGAAAAATATTAAAAGGAAATAGACATGGAAGCATCCACATGAAGGTACAGCAGAATTGGATTATATTTTGACTAACAGAAAATACATATTTCAAGATTGTAATGTTCTTAATAAATTTAACACAGGAAGTGATCATCGATTAGTAAGGTGTAAGTTACATGTTAATGTAAAACTAGAGAGACAAAAATTATTAAGAAAAACAATATTTACAGTTGATATTCCTAATCTTCAGAAACATTCTAATGAATTTAAATTAGAACTTACAAATAGGTTTCAAGTGTTAGGAGATTTTGAACATGATTCAGATTTGAATGAAATTAATATGAAAATAGCTGATACACTTTTAAAAACTGCAACAAACATAGCTGGTAGAAAAAAGCAGCAATCGACTAATAAAATTTCTACTGAGACTAGAGAATTTATGAAGAAAAGAAGGAATATGAAGATATACAAAAATGATGTATTAAAAAGAATTGAATATCTCGAATTTTGTAAAATGGTACGGAAAAGAGTTGAAAATGATATAAGAAAGTATAACTGTGAAACACAGCAAGGAAAGCTATAGAAGAAAATAAAAGTCTCAAAAATGTTAAACAACATTTTGGTATTGGTAGGAAATTTATATCTGCAATAAGAAAAAAAGATGGAATTATTACTAAAAAGAGAGATGACATCATGAAATTGGTAGAAGATTTTTATCAAGAATTATATAGTAATAAAGAACAAGTACTTCCTATATCTATTACATCTTCCGAATTGCCCAGAATTTTAAATGAAGAAGTGAGACATGCAATTAAGTGTATGAAGAAAGGAAAGGCTCCAGGAAATGATGGAATTATAATTGATATATTAAAAGAAGCAGGTGAAGAAATAGAAACAATTTTAGCAAAGTTATATACCAAATGTCTAAATGATAAAGATGTACCAGAAGATTGGAAGAATGCAGTAATAATATTAATATTTAAAAAAGGTGATAAAGAAGATATTAGAAATTACAGACCTATCAGCCTTTTATCAGTTTTATATAAAATTTTTACCAAGATAATTACAACTCGTCTACAGAGAACTTTGGATTTCCACCAACCAAGAGAACAAGCTGGATTTAAAAGTGGTTTTAGCACAATAGATCATATCCAGGTATTGAGAGAAGTCATAGAAAGGACAAACGAATATGAGTTGTCATTATGTTTTGGATTTGTAGATTATGAAAAGGCATTCGATTCTATACACATTTCTTCAGTGATTAAAGCATTGGATCATCAAGGTATACATCCAAGATATTGTTATATTTTAAAGAATATTTATAAAAATGCAACAGCAACAATTAGATTACATAATGATAGTAGAAGAGTCAACATTGAGAAGAGTGTAAGGCAGGGAGACTCCATATCTCCAAAACTTTTTACAGTAGTGCTGCAAGAAGTATTTTGTGGATTAAAATGGGAAACTAAAGGAGTGAAAGTAAATGGAGAGTATTTAAGTCATTTAGATTTCACAGATGATGTAGTTGTTTTTGAAAATAATGCTTCAGAGCTGCAGGAAATGTTGCAGGAGTTAGCAGATGAAAGTAGAAAAGTAGGACTAAAGATAAATGTTAAAAAGACTAAAATAATGTTTAATCGATTTGCTCAAAATATGAAAATAAAGATTGATTATGAAGAATTAGAAGAAGTTAACAGTTACAAATACCTTGGTCAGATTATTAATACAGATGGAAACATAATGGAGGAAATTAATCATAGAATTAAACTTGGCTGGAGTGCTTTTGGTAGAAATAACTTGATACTAAAAGGAAATATGCCTATGTGTTTGAAAAGGATGGTTTTTAACAAATGTGTTTTACCAGTTCTTACTTATGGATCTGAGACTTGGACACTTAATAGAAGAGCAATACAGAGACTTCAGACCACTCAAAGGAGTATGGAGAGATGTATGATGGGAGTAACAAGAAGAGATCGAAAACGCAATGTATGGGTAAGACAACAAACAGGTGTTACTGACCTTATTGAAAAAATTAAAAGATTGAAATGGAGTTGGGCTGGTCATATTTCTAGAAGAGATGATAATAGATGGACAATTGAAATTTTAAACTGGATTCCAAGAGATTGTAAAAGACCCAGAAAGAGGCCACATGTGAGATGGATGGATGAAATAAGAAAATGTGCAGGGGTGTTGTGAAGAAGAGAAGCTAAAGATCGGAGAAGATGGATTAAACTTGGAGAGACCTTCATCCTGAAGTGGATTGATAATGGTTGATGATGATGATGATGAATTAATGGGGAAAATAATATTTAAAAAACTTGCTATTTATCTTATTTACTAGTCTGATAAAATTTAATAATTAGTGAAATATTGATTATTGCTTTTACACCATTTTGTTTAGGTTTAAGATTATAATAAAGAAGGAATAAAATAATTCATCATTTTTTAAATGCATTATTTTTAAAAATTTTAAAGAGTGATTAAACAGTATTATTTTAAAATCCATTAACGTTTTCAATATATGTATAAATATAAGTATAATTATTTTTTGTTTTATTATTAAATTAAGTTTGCTTCTTTAGTATATATATGGTCAAAAAATTATAAGGAGGAGGGAAAGTATGGGAGGTATGGTTCAATTTTTATATATAAAAAAGTATATATAAGTTTAGTTAATAAGCATTAAATAAATGAGGATTAGATAAATTTAAGTAATAATGCTAGGTCAATATATATATATATATATATATATATTTTTTTTACTCCAGCACTATCTATTGTAAGCTTCTGTGATGCTCTTTTTTGTTGTAGTTAAAAACACCAATTGATATTATGCTGGTATTGTAACTATCAGAATTGTGCACATAAGCATTCTACATTCGGACATCATAGAATAATAATTTTTCTCTTATGGCCCTTTAAGTCAGGCAGAAACAAGAAACTCTTAACAATTTTTACTTAAGTTATTGATTGCAAATCATCATCATCATCATCATGATCAACCATTATCAATACACTGCAGGATGGTCTCTCTAAGTTTAATCTATCTTCTCCGATCTTTAGCTTTTCTTCTCCATGTCACCCCTGCACACTTTCTTAATAATGATCACAAAATAATGAGACAAATACAATTTATATCTATACGCAAAATAACACATTGGATGCACTTTAGTTCATTGTTTTATAAATTAACTAAAGGTAAATCCAACCTTTCTAAATCTTATTAGTATTATTTTAATTTATGCCTAGATGTAGTTTATGATAGCTTAAATGTCTTTAAACAATTGAGATTTGATAATTTAATTTCTAATTTAGGATATTATCAATAGATATTTTGAATGGATCCCAATCTGCTGCATGGGCATCTAAATGCTCTCATCTCTCTTTATTGCTGTTCTAAGGCTAAACAACCCTGCCAACTGAGGATAATATAATATTGTCAATGAAAAATGATTTAATGAATGGACTGTGTGCTCAATTTCAGGTTATAATATTAATTAGCAATTAAAACAAATAAAATAATTGTAAAATACAGGAAATCATAGCTGTACTACAATAGTTTATACATAAAAGCAAATACATATGCATATGGTAGGAATTAAACTTCTGCAGGGTAATATTTCTTAGAGTTTTTGGAATCTCCTATTAGTGACTGGCAGTTGCTAACATGACTACACAACATGTATGAAAATAGATAAATAATATATGATAGGAATTGTTCATCTTCTGCACATCACTGCTAAAACAGAATGAAAGTAAGTGACAACAGTCACAAAATGGTTTTACAATCATTTCACTAATTCATTATATAAGAATGAATTTCAGATGTAACTAGCATAATCTGAATTCACAGATTGACAATCGTCTATTTTTATCAATAATATTATCTCAAAAAGAAAAGTGCAGCTTGCTCAATGTGAAACCTATTAAATACAATCTTAATCTATCTTGTCTATGTAGTGCAACTGAATTCCATTCATAATTTATAAATTTACTGTTTTAACATATTATTTATCCTTTAAATAAGGAGGAAATGACTGATTTAATTACCATAAACTTTTAATAGTATGATAAGAGATTATGAAGATACATTTTAACCAAGTGTTTTCCTGAAGGTTTGTGATAATGGTGTTCTAGTTGTATTTTTATATTGGACTATTTCCATAATCTAATATGAGTATTGAGTGTCTTTAGAAAAATTTAACTTTTATTTAAATATTCCAAATACATTCAACTGTTAATAATAGCACATGAAACAGGTTAGTATATGCACAATGTTTCAAGAGGTATTATTCTCCCCTCTTCTTCAGGTGTTACTGGTCTAACCAGTGACAGAACTAGCATGGGATTTGAACCTGGACCCTTAGATTCTTGAGTATTGAATTTTAAGATAATGCTCTAACCAACTGAGCCATCTTGCCAAAGGATTTCATATACTTATCTATGAGGTGTCTCCTGATTTCTCCACTTTTTCGTAAGAGAAAAGTTGATTAGTGGTTTCCATATATTATGTGTAGTCATACTAGGTTGGTCTATGGGATTTTTTACCATTGTTATGTGAGCAGCTTCTTTAAATTTTCTTCTTTGTACTTTTTTTTCTCTATCCAATATTTTTGTAATTGAGCCATCCTGCCAAAGACAACAGTCAGTAGAAATTTCATATAGTTATCTATGAGGTTCCTCCTGATTTCTCCACTTTTTCCTAAGAGCAAAGTTGATTAGTGGTTTCCATACATTTTGTATAGTCACACTAGTTTAACTATGGGATTTTTTGCTATTGACATGTGAGCAGTTTCTTTAAATTTTCTTCTTTGTACCAGTTGGTTAGAGAATTACCACTCAGGTTCGAATCCCATGCTAGTACTGTCACTGGCCAGGCCAGCAACAATTGAAGAAGAGGGTAGAATAATATCTCTCAAAACTATGTACATGTACTAACCTGTTTGATATGATATTATTAACAGTTGAATGTATTTGGAATATTTAAATAAAAGTTACATTTTTCTAAAGACATTCAATGCTCATATTGGATGATAGAAATAGGACAATATAAAAATACAACTTTAACTAAGTATTTATAAAATTATTACTTTAAAATTTATTGCCAATTAAATCACAGCTTACTAAAGAAAACAACACAGTAAACTCTCACTGTACAAACATTTTTATTAGATTGGAGATAATTCATGATTAATTAGAAATTTGTTTAAAGTTCATAGCTCTTATTACAGCATAATAATTTCTTCTGCAGATCTTTAGGTATTGGTTTATTTTGTATCATTTTTATTAAACCACTGCTATGGTGATATTAGATTTAAGTCATTATTTCAAATTCATTTTGGCTGCTTAGATATCAATTTAGTCTTTCTTTGGTGATTGGTTCTTCCTGTAGCATAGGACATCAGATTTATTCATATAGATTAATGCATAGCAGAGATGCATTTGGATGGCTTCTTCATATGTAGGTAGCTTCTTTTTCTGGGATTCAATGATGAGTTTTTCCAGCTGACCATCTGCCACTTTGACAGAGTGGAGCAGATAATGGCTTCTCTATTCTTGCATTGTATATCTAGCAAAACTACAGAATAATGATAATCCTCTTAATAACAGCATATGAAGAATAATGGAAGATGAATAGAATTTGAAGAATATTTGCAGAATCCTTATGCATAAATTGTCAGGTCTATTTATTTATATTTGCTGGAGTTAGCTTATTAGTAAAATTTGGATCCATTGCTAATCATTTGGATCCTTTGATCTATTGGCTATAGATAACTCCAGATAAGGTGTTGTGGTCGACTGCTTATTTCCTCAATACCATATTTGCAAGTTCTTATCTTTGAGTGGGAATAACAGCTTTTTAATTAAATAATTTATTTATCATTTTAATTTAATCTATCAATCTGATTAAGCCTTTTGATTACTTTTTTCTAGAATGTCATTTCCACTTTTAATTATTGTTCAAATAAAACACCTTTTACTTTTAATCTATTTTTAAAAATAAATTTAGAATTAATTAGCTTTTACAACTTCTTAAAAACTATTTTATTTAATTTGATTTAACAAAATTATAATTAATTATACCATATACATTTATCTATGCATATAAAATATCTATATAAATTTTATTTATTTAAATAATTTAAACCTTTTAAAATTAAAACTTTTTCATGATTTTTAATTTATGGACATGAAATATATATATTGTGCCAGGCATTATCAAATGGCCTTGCACTAAGTCTGTATTAAGCGCAACAAATATAAAAATGTGCTAAATTAATAATGGAGGTTCGGTCTGAGCAGTGGAATACCCCCACACACAAATTTAAATATTGACACATATAATAAACTCATGTATTTTTTTATTTTTGTTTTTCCTTTTTGTATATTTTTTATGATATGTCATTATATGCATTTGTTTTTTTTTTTTTTCCAACATACTTGTATATTTTTTTTAATTACTTTTCTAAAGATTGTAATTTTATTCCATAAGCAAGTAATGTTAATTGCTTTTGCAAAAATCTGATCAAAAGCAAAAGGTTTGATAATGCTATAATTAAACTGTTATCTCTTTTAAAAAAATTCTTTTGAATTGATTTTGTAAGCAAGTGGTCTGGGTTATTCAAGATGGATGTGAAACATAAAATGTAGAATTTAATCGGAAAAATATAAAGGAATGTTTGCAATCAAAGGATTGGCTGATTCATTCTTCTCAGAGGGATATCTGAATTGGTTCTTATTAGTGGGATTGATAGTGCTGTGGGATTCATTCTTTCTTTGGCAAAGTGGTCTGGGTTATTCAAGATGGATGTGAAACATAAAATGTAGAATTTAATCGGAAAAATATAAAGGAATGTTTGCAATCAAAGGATTGGCTGATTCATTCTTCTCAGAGGGATATCTGAATTGGTTCTTATTAGTAGGATTGATAGTGCTGTGGGATTCATTCTTTCTTTGGCAGCCATTCTGGGTAAGTCATTCTTTTTTGTGGCTCCAGAATTGTCCAAGCAACAAGCTACTTAGAGATTCATTTACAAATAGGACTATTAGTGACATTCTTAAGAACAAATCCATTATACAGTTCTTTTAAGAACTCTTGTCTTTGTGGATTCGAATAACCATTGGAGACAGCTTATGAAAATTTATTAATAATCCTAATTATTATTAGATATATAAAAAAAGAAGATATGAAGCAATATGCTAGAGATTCCAGCAAAATGACCATGCACCACCCTTTCTCTGTCCCAAGCCGCCAAGATGTGACCATGCCAATTCCAGCTGCCCATGATGATGACAAATGCCGTCTTGCTAAATGTATGAAATCTTCACCACACAGCCAGGTAACTTGAAGCCCACTCAAGAGCCCAGAGGAGAAGAATGAAGATGCAGATATAAGTTTATTTTAAGATATTTATTAATATTGAAATAATTAACTTTGATATTTCCGATTAGATATATTATTTTTTGTTATTATTATTAATTATTTAAAAAAAGGAGAGAGAGTCTCTCGCATATGTATATGAATTTGCAGTTATTACGGGCATAAATGATAAAGCTTTTACTTAAATCCTTCGAGTCAATTTTTCTATTTCAAATTCTAGTATTTTCAACAAAGATTGCAATGAGATTCTTTTTTTTTTGTTGCTATTCATTTTCCTCTTGTTGTTACTTCTGGAATTCATCATATATGGATATACATGTATGTATATGCGTACATACGCTTATAATATTCGGTAAATACAATATCTCATGCTGAATATCTTAAAATGTATTTAACCGTATATCCTTTTTGAGTTTTTTTTTTTTTTTGTTACTGCTGCACCTTATGATGAGTGCAAGAAGGGATTGATCTATTATAGATTCCCTGTAAGCAAGTACTCTAATTTTATATTTAAAGTAATAGTAAGTGTATAATTGTGATGTGCGTATATACATGTACAGGAATTTATCTATAGCAAGAGGGAAATAGATACAGTACCTTATGGTGAGTATGATATAGTATTTGAGCCAATGCAACCTTGTTGAAAAGTATGAAATTAGTGAAATATCTCATATTGCAAATATACGTATGCCTAGTTGTCTTTTTTTTTATTTGCTATCAATAAAAAGGTTTTAAAGTTATCAGTAAAAGCGTATGCCTGTATGACCAAAAATCTCATATCTGTATATCAAATCACACAAAGTAAAATTTATTTCTATTGGGTAAAAAGAGCTCAGACCACTTCCATTACTTACAAATATTGTAAATAGCTTTAGGGATTTATTATTTTTCTTATTTAAAATTGTATTTTATCTATTTCAACGCCTCGAATATATATGGTTTGGGATAATTAATTATTTAGTATTTTGTTATTATATCATCATTAGTATGAAACGGTGGTGGGTATTTGGGATTAAATAAATATTTAATCATAATATTAAACTTGGTCCATTTTCATATTATTATTTATATTGATCAAAATGTATTCTTTCCTTATCAACCACGTACCGGTAATAATCATTTAACTTACCCATTTCAAGACCCTAGATTGTAGAGTGACTGAGCTAGCCACAAAGGGATATTGCTCTATCGGGGTGTTAAATCTTATGCTCTGCTGAACATATGGTATTGCACATCCTTCTAGGAGGGTGAAAAATTCATTTTTTGATTCTTTTCTAGAAGTGGCGCGCAAAAGTCTATTTTGTAAATAGATTTTTCAAAGGTGTGTACTTGCCATTGTTCTAAATATCCGGGCATTCAAATAAGATATCAACTAAAGGGTGTTTTTATCTGGAAGAGTCCTGTCAATCCACTCTTTCTATCAATTTAGCTGGAAGTACCAATATATATGAGTACAGACAATCGGCTATATTGATATCCATTTTTTTACCTGTTGAATCTTGGTCACTTCATGCTCAGTTGACCCAAATACAAGACAATAAAATAGAACAAGAAAAGATTACATTTATGCGTAATCTTAAATAGAAGAAAACAAAATCTCCAATCTAGGAAAAAGAGAACACTATACTCAATAAACTGCCAACCAAAAGATTGTGGTCTGGAGGAAATGCAAACTAAACTTATTTAAATTAATTATAACAAAAAGAGGACAGATGAGATAAAAGAAAATTACTAATATCTGCCCAAGTATTTATAAAAGGTTAGTAATACAAATAATAATAAAAAAACAAGCATATAAAAATAGAAACTCACAATGCACTCTTGGATAAATAAATAAAAAATATGAAATTATGGAATCTTAAAACTAAGAGTCCAGCATATACTGTAAATAAAATACATAATAAATGCTTAAAGGTATTTAAATGAAATATGCAAAACTTATTGTAAAGTGAGGTTTCTTTTAAAATTAAGCTGAGACTTAAATAAGAGATTTAAATCCTGATTAGGATATGAAAACATTTTACCTCGAGGCATAAGGTTAGGTTTAGTGGATGTCTTTCAGCAGTGCACACAGTTTATTTTATTTGAAAGTTCCTATGAAGATTTTGTTTTTCTTTTATATGTTCAGGAGACTGGAGGCAATCCAGGGATCAGTTCTTGTTCAGGCTTTTACAACATGAACTTGGGATCCAGGGTTGTCTTTGGATTGGTTTATCATGGCATGTTCTAGATAAGATTCATCATGGCATGTAGTTTTGGCATTCTGCAGAGATGATCTTATTTAGAAAATAGAAGATAATATAATTTCAGCAGAATTTTCTAATGGTGAATAGCAAAAGGTAATATTAGCAACAGTGGTCTCCAGACAGAAATCTTTACAAAAATGAGGCAGCACAGCAATTAGAATCAGGATCACAAGTAGCGTATAAAGCTGAATCAATACATGTACCAAATAGGATAAAAGTGAATAGCTGAATAATCATTAGTCCAAAATCACAGGGCTATTTAGTTTATCATCTGATCATTATTTCTTTATGCTTACGTAAGCTGTTCAAATAATAAAATTATTTCTATACACTAGTGCCCCATAATGTAAATTCTTGTAATTAATAGATACTAGACGGTTGTGCAGAATAATCCCTATTTAATGCCTTTTAATCCAATATTCCCAGATTAGT
Source organism: Epiperipatus broadwayi (assembly GCA_028023455.1). NCBI lineage: Eukaryota > Metazoa > Onychophora > Udeonychophora > Euonychophora > Peripatidae > Epiperipatus > Epiperipatus broadwayi. Next base: position 5,590,175 of record JAQFVV010006277.1, on the reverse strand, counting down.
TTCTAGCTTATGGCTTTTATCAGTGATAAGACTTAAATATGGGAGCATTGCACCTGGATCTTTGGATCTAATGCATTTCTCCTACACCCAGCTTTATTTTTTTAATTAGCTATAAAGGTATCAGCTCAAATTGAAACAATGTTGTCAGTCCAAGCTAATTTGCTTGCATAATTATACAGATCTAAACCCAATTCCGTGTCTATATATTTGGTATCTTTGATTCTTTTAAAAATAACCATAATCACCAATATTTTTTCACAATGATTGATATTAAACCACTAAAACATCATACTGAATTAGATTTAGATCTGTATAATTATAATTAGCTTGGATTGACTATATTATTATATTTTTATTTTGGTCTGATAGCTTTTTATAATAAAGTTAGCCAAAAAAGTAAAAGATAAGTACTGGAAAGGCACACTAAATCCAAAGATCCAAGTGCACTGTTTCCAAACCCAAGACTTGTCACTGATGAAAGCAATAAGCTAGAAACTAGGTTGAAGATATTAGATTGGAAGATACTGGATAGGGTTTATTACACACAACTTTCTAGAATTTCTTCATTTGTAGAGCTTACACTAGATAGCACTAATATGGAAAAAATATTTTTTGCAACTAAATAGTTCCTACAATTAATGTAAGTCACCAGTAAAGTTTTTATAGACATAATACTATATTGATAATATAAAGACAAAGTACACTGTATTAACTGGTTATGGATATTTCATAATTATGCAAAGCAGAATATTCTAAATTTATTTAAATGATCTTTTGAAACTTAGTTGATAAATAATGTATAATAAACTCAGTGTAATAACAGTATACAAACATTTTGAACATTGGCTTAAGAAAAGATCATTCTTTGTTGATTTTGTAAATCATGCTGAGCACACTTTGATTCTGGCTTTATCAGCTGAAAGCATGCTCAGCATGTCTTAGGAAATCAACATGAGTGCTGTGATTCTAGCTCTACCAGCTGAAAGCACGCTCAGCATATCTTACAAAATCAATGTACAATAATCTTTTCTTAAAACAATGTTCAAAATGGTTATATAGTGTTACTACAAAAAATGTTAGGAAAGATAAAAAATTGTTTCAAATATACTCAATATATAACAGTATAATCAGTCAGCGTACATGTTTTTAAATTCAAATCAATGTTTATTGTAGTCAAGTTTTTTGATCAAGTAAATTGGCTCACTGAATAAATCTGCTTCATTATAAACATGTTTTATCAGCTGCTTTAAGAACTGAATAGATATACAAATAGATGTATTTATATACAATGAACTATGTTTACTTCTGAAATCTTTTTTAATTATTATAATCAAGATATTAAAAGAGAATCTCCAGCCTTGTATAATTGATTATTAGTTTAATAACTATTAAGTGCCTTATTCTATCTTACTGATACATTATTTTCATTCTGAATTAGATGGTATGCATCAAAGCTCCAAGAATAGGTGAACTCATTCTATTCTTGATCTTTTGTTTATCATTTAGAGGGCTTTTGATTCATAAACTAACACTCTCAAAGGCTAGCCCCAAAAGTCTGGGTAATTTTACGTTTGCTGCCTGTCTGTTTATTAAGTCTTGCTTATATTTATATAATAACATAGCCTCCTTTATTTTTCTTTTATGACTATAATAGATTATGTACATATGGTTTTAATTTGAATTTATAATAATGTAAAAATATTGCAAATTGAAAGAAACAACAATAAAAGGAAAATAAAGGAAGTTATGTTAATATATTGTACCGGACCATACTTCCCTGCGGATTTTTACTCCTAATCTTACACTGAGCATGAAGTGACCAAGATTTAACAGGGAAAGAAATGGATACCAATTTAGCCGATTATCTGTACTCATCTATATTGGTAATTCCAGCTAAACTGATAGAAAGAGTGAACTGACAGGACTCTGCCAGTTAAAAATTCTCTTTAGTTGATATCTTACTTGAATGCCCAAATGTTTTAAAACCTATGGTAAGTACACACCTTTGAAAAGTCTCTTTACAAAATAGCTTTTGCACATCACTTCTAGAAAAGAATCAAAAATGAATTCCCCCCCCCTCCTAGAAGGATGTGCAATACCATATGTTCAGCGGAGCATAAGAATAAGATTTAACACCCCGGTAGAGTGATATCCCAGGTGGCTAGCTCAGTACTCTACATCTAGGGTCTTCAATGGGTAAGTTAAATGGTTATTACAGGTACGTGGTTGATAAGGAAAGAATACATTTTTATCAAATAAATAATAATACGACCACAAAACCAATTTAATATTATGATTAAATATTTATTTAATCCCAAATACCCACCACCGTTTTATACTTAAAATGATATAATAAAAATAAATAAATGAATTATTATCATAACCCGGATATATATTTGATGCATTGTAGTAGATAAAATACAATTTTAAATAAGAAAAATAATAAATCCCTAAAGCTATTTACAATGTTTTATAAGGAATGGACGTGATCTGCGCTTTTTACCCTGTAGAAATACGTTATGTCTTGTGTGATTTGATATATATATTTCTCATTATAAAAGATTTTTGGTTATATGCTACACTTATACTAAGGACTTTAAAACCTTTTTTATGGATAGCAAATATAATAATAATAAAAAAACTATGCATACGTATATTTGCTCTATGAAATATTTCACTAATTTCATATTTTTCAACATGTCTATAAGGTTGCATTAGCTCAGATACTACATAGTACTCAACATGAGGTATAGTATCTATTTGCCTTTTACGAATAATCCTTATACATGTATATATGTGCAGCACAATTATACACTCCCCACTATTCTAAATATAAAGTTATTAGTTATCTGTCTTACGGAAAATTCACAATAAATAAACTCTTTGGCACTCATCATAAGGTACCACAGTGACAAAAATAACTTAAAGATATATGGATAAATACATTTCAGATACGCAACATGAGGTATCGTATTTACCGAATATTACCAGTGTATGTGTGTGTATATACACATGTATATTTATGTATGACAATTTTCAACAAAAAGAAAAAAAAAAAACAGCAATAAAAAAAAACTAATTGCAACCTTTGCTGAAAATACTAGAATTTGGGATAGAAACATGAATTAACAGATTTAAATAAAAGCTGTATCTTTATGCCTGCAATACCCATAAATTCAATATATATATATATATGCTAGAGACAATTCTCTCTCCTTTTTTTCTAAATGATTAATAATAATATATATATATTTAATCAGACATATCATAGTTAATTAGTTCAATATTAATAAAATATTTGTAAAATAAACTTATGTAGGCATCTTCATCTTCTGAGTGGGCTTCAATTCACTGTGCAGTGAGGATTTCATCTCATTTGGGCATAGGCAAGGCAGCTTCATCATTGTGGCCGGCTGGAACTGGCATGATCACACTTTGGCGATTTGGACAGAGAAAGGGTGGGTGCACTGTCTGGTTGTCTAACCCATGGTCATTCTACTGGACTCTCTGGTAGATTGCTTCATATTTTCCTCTTTCATCATTGTGGCCGACTGGAACTGGCATGATCACACCTTGGCGATTTGGACAGAGAAAGGGCGGGTGCACTGTCTGGTTGTCTAACCCATGGTCATTCTACTGGACTCTCTGGTAGATTGCTTCATATTTTCCTCTTTTTGTATATTATAGTAATTTTTATTAAATGTTCATTTGCTATCTTGACTGGTTCATTAAATCCTTAAAAAATCAAGAGTTCTTAAAAGAACTGTATAATGGATTTCTTAGGGTAGTTACGGATAATTCAACCGATGACATATTACACTTACCAATTTCCCTTCCTGTAGACATCGTCTATTTTTGCATGACAACGTTGTCATGTCAACCAAGTCACTGACATGATCAATCCAATTTTTGGATTTTTTTGACCCGCGAGATTTAAAAATCGGAGAGAGTTTTGGGAAATTTTGTCATTTGTCTGTCTTTTGCTACTAGTCCACCACAATGGACGTTATTTGTAAGTAATTTTAATGCCATTTTGATTCTGCAATTATAAAAATTACAATTAATTAATTTTATTTCTAATTTCTGAATTATATCATACAAAAAATTTTTTTTCCATAAATTCATCGGAAATTATAAAAGTTACAGCTATGAGAGTAATACAATGTCTGATATAGGTGTACGCCGAGCCTTTGGCTCATCAAAAACATGGGAGCCCCCTCCCCAGCCAATTCCAGCACTACGTGCTGTATTTTATAATTGAGCATAATATAGGGTGGTTTTATAAATTATAGTATAGTTTTTTTTTAGACTAGAACCTGGTTTATATATTTTTAACATGAATAATTGAGTTAAATCACATCGCAAAATTTGTAAAGATAATATAATATTTTCATACAAGTACATTTTTAAAAATTTTTTTTTTGTTAGACTGTTGTAATTAATTGTCCAGTTCACCATTAATAATGCTAGATTCGCATTAAATCGGGAAAAATGTTCTTTATTTGTATATTTATTTTAAATTTTTAAAAAAAAATGTACATATTTCTGCAATTATAGAATTACTATAATAATTATACAATTATTATTATAGTAATTACTTTTAATTTCTAAATTATTTTGCCGCATGCATGTACATTTTTTTTTTTTAGTATTTGCCAACTGATGACGTATTGCCCTGCAGTCATATCAGTCTGATGTTGCAATCTTTAACGTGCCGGGTCAACGTGATACTGCGGACAAATTTTAGCTATTGCATTTGTCTGTAAATCACTTGGAGATGTTATCTTAAAGATCGCAAGGTCAGACTAATATGGCTTCAGGGCAATACATCATCGGTTGGCAAATACACAAGAACCTTTCTTAGAAAATATCAGCAGTAGTCTAGTCCATAAATTAATCTCTAAGTAGCTGGATGATTGGAGAATTCTGAGCCAAAGTAGCGAATGACTTGCCCAGAATGACTGCCAAAGAAAGAATGAATCCCACAGCACAGACTAAAATGTATCAACCCACTTATACACAACCAATTCAGGTATCCCCCTGAGAAATATGAATCAGCCAATCCTTTTAATTTAGCGTAACACTTAGATTATAAACATTCCTTTATATTTTCCGATTAAATTCTACATAGCAGGGTTTGATATGTTTGGTTTCCATCTTGAATACCCAGACCACTTCTTTACAGATATCAATACAAAAGAATTTCTATTTTATCTATATAAAGAAAAAGAATTTTTTTAATTACAACATTCGTTATCAAACATTTTGCTTTTTGATTAAGTTTTTACCAAAGCAATTAACATTTTTTTTTTATTTCAGAATAAGATTATAATTTTTAGAAAAGTAATTAAAAAAATATATACAAATATGTTGGAACAATTACTTTAATTATTTATTTTACTAATATGTTCCAGCATTTGATTCATTTGTTTAATAAGCTTGCTTTTCTCTATTTGAATTTTTCAGAGAAAAGCAAAATACATAAAATGATATATCATAAAAAATATACAAAAAAAAAAAATATATGAGTTTATTATACATGTACAATATTTAAATTGGTGTGTGTGTGTGTATTCTACTGCTCAGATCCAACCTCCATTACTAATGTAGCACATTTATATATTTGTTGTGCTTAATATATATGGATTTATATGTGTATCTGCTGTAATATTCATTCCAGCAGATTTTGTGCATGGACATTTGATAATGCCTGGCACAATATAAATATAAGCAAGACTTAATAAATAGACAGCCAGCAAAGATAAAAATCACGGAATTGTGGGAAGGTTAGCCTTTGAAAATGTTAGTTGTCAAAGACTAAGAAGATAGTCAAAAACGCTCCTAAGTGGATTAAAGTTTTTTAAAGTTGTACTTTACATATATTTAGTTACTGTATTCATTAATATTCAATTACAAGTTTATATATATATATATGCAGAAGTGTGCCAATAAGTTTTCAGCGTTATCGAATTTTTCAGAGAATCTAATGAATTTTTTGGGAGGAAAAATTCATTTGTTTGTTTGTTTGAGATGATCAATTGATTGATCTTAATTCTACTAACAGTGATTATTAACATGACTGGAGTTGAATTTGTTCCATAAAAAACATTAGCAATGATTAATTAACCTGTGTGTTGGAAGCTGTTTTAAATGTTTACAATTATATCTTAGTGCAGTGGTGGCGAACCTTTTTACATGTGCCTGCCAAAAATTTCCAAAAAATATTTATTGAATGATGGGCGTGCCATATAGTTATTAAATCAAAATATAAACAACCTAATTATTGCAGTTTTTTAAAAGTTTATAAATCAAAATAATAGCAATAATAACGTTGAATAAAATGTAAAAGTAAAAAAATAACAAGTAAAACAAAATTTTGGAAATAAACATATAAAGTCAACATAAATAGATATTATTTAATGAAATTTTTGCTGTTGTACATTGGATGCCAAATATTTTATATCTGGTTCATATTTTGTCATTTTTAATAATGTACGTGTTGAACTAGATTCATCTGTCATTCTATTTCTCAAACTGTCTTTAATTAAATTCATTTCTGAAAACAATGATTCACATGCATGTGTAGAGAAAAAAATTGATAATATAGTGGTCGCTAATTTTTTTAAACAATTAAATGTTTCAGGAATAGCATTCCAGGTAGTCAATAGTTCCTCTTCAGCATTCTTTTTACATATATCCAATAATCGATCGTTTTCCATTGTTTATAACTCATTCCCCAAGTCAACAAATTTCTGTTTCCATACAGAACTGGATTCAAAATCGACTGATTGCATTTCCATATCTCTCAAATTAAGCCACTCAAAAATTTCTAACTTGAGACTATTCATTGTTATTATGTCTGGGTATAAAATAAATTTTGATATTTCTGAAAATTTTCTGAACCATGTAAATCTTAAAGAAAATCAATCAATTATCTATTTAATAACAGTACAAAAGTCTTGCATCAATTTTACTTGATATGGTTTCTCATGAGATTCTAAATCAATCAAGAACTTCTTTAGATTTGGAAAATATTTGAAGGTGTAAGAAATAACATCCCATTTGAAAATTTGTAATTTAACTTCAAATGCTTTGATCAAATCAAACATGACAACAATTGTCTTATTATAACCTTGCAGTTTCACATTTAATTCATTTAGATGTGAACACATATCAGTAAAAAAACATTAATTTTGAAAGCCATTCAATATCCATATTCATTATATTTTTCAATGATTTTCTCATTATGTAAAAACAGTCTAATTTCTTTTAAATATTCAATGAATCTTTTAAGAACTTTTCCTCAACTTAACCATCGGACATTGTTGTACATAAGTAAAACATAGTATACTAAATTTACCTCACTCAATGTGTAGATATGAAATTAATTAACTTAGTCACTATGTTTATAACATCATCCACTGGCTTAAAGCTTGCCTTCTTGCATAAAACCTGCTGATGTATAATGCAATGAAAACCCAAAATTGAATGTCCAATATAGTTGGTAAATAAACTGAGAAAACTATTTTCTTTTCCAGTCATAAGCACCACCTGTAGTTACTGATACAATTTTGACAACATCTATGTTGCAAATATTTATTCCTTTTGTTTTGTTACTAATGAGGTTAAACTGTCAATTCTTCGTTGATATTATTCCCAACACAATAACGAATAAAAATAGCCAAATGAACTCATCCATTGATGTCTGTACTTTCATTAAGGCAAATCAAACTAGATTTTATATCTTTTTTGTTGGTAAGCTATATTGTTAACCATTTGCAGGATTCTTTCTTTAACTGTATTTCTAGCCAATGAGAAATCTTTTATGCTCTAAATAATTTTTGCTTTGTTTTCAAAATCTTCAAAAAACTGGTGCACATTTTATCCAAGCTTTTTTCATATATTCTCTAACATTAAAAGGTTTTCCATAACTACATTTGAAACAAAAAACTAGCAGCAGTTATATTTGAATGATTTTCAATAAATTTTATTCTAGATGTTGATTGAGTATTTATATTTTTCAATGCTTGGGCAATATATTCTTTTTGTTCATCTTTACTTTTTTCACAGAGTGATTTATAATTGATTTCATAAAGCCATTTTATCGATGATGTTCTCAATACAAATGTTTCGGAATATAAAAGACATACTACCCTGATGCCTTTGTTAATCATTACATACTTATCAGTCGACCAATTTTGAAATTCTCTACTGCTTGATAATTTTTATTTTTTATTTACACTAGTCATATTAATATAATGGTAACAAATTTATTTAAAAGTAAATTTAAGTGAGCTTTAATAATTTTATAAATCAAAGATTTATCATTTCACTTTTACAGCAAAACTTCAAGCATTTTGATTACATTAAAAAAAAAAAAAAAAAAGAATGGTTATCACCATGTTTAGGTGAAAAAAGATTAGGACAGAAAACCATTTGATTACTATTACTTTAGATTTGAAAAAAAATACTACAAAAAGTTATAAAATATTTTACTGAGTTTAATTTCTAGTTTATTGGAATCATTTGGAAAGTTTATAGAATATAATAGTACAGTATACATACCATTTTATTTGACTTAAAATATCATAATTTATTGTTCTAATCAGAGTTCATTTGTAAATTGAATTCTAATATAATATTATATTTATTTATTTTACCTTTAGTTTACAGTAAATTTTTATTAGTACAGATTTTAGCAACAAAAAAATATTGAAGAAAATTATGTTATATAAATAGTTCGCATGCCAGTAAAAAATTCGAACATGCCATCTCTGGCACCATGCCATTGGTTCGCCATCACTGTCTTAGTGTATTTCTTTAATTGTTGATTGTATATGTACTTAATTCACATTTTTACATGTTCTCAAAATTTATTTGTATACATTTTTAAAATGTAATTATTTTTATATAAATATATGCACAAAACATTGATTGATTTTATCATTCAATTGTTGTTTTAGCGATTATTAAGTTGTATTATTTATGAAAATGTTGGGATATTTTTTAGTGTTAGCGAGTCAGCGAGTATGCATGCCATTAGTGACGATTGATTGTGTATGTATATAGATGCTAGTATTGATATGTAAATGGTAAAAAAATAAAACAAACTTTAAAGAATCTACCGAAATATAGAGACTTTCTCTTCAGAAAAATGCTGAAGTAGAAGAAATGTCAGTCTACTTGTCAGGGGATGACAATTTACATTTTTTCGTCGTAAATTTAACTATTAAATAAAAATAGCCTAAATAAATAAATATTCATTTACTATTCAATAATAGGATTTATATAAAGCATTAAATTACTATCACTTAAAAATTAAGGGATTTGCTAAATAATAGATTGTGTAAATTATAATTATCAGCAAAAATAATAATTAAAATCTAAATTGAATGTAAATAGTTCGTGATAACATTATTTAATTTTTTATTACTATATATTTCTTATATATATGTGTATGTATTTGAGTGAGTTCTGATTTCTATATCTTTTTAAAAATATTTGATCCAAAACTGATGAGGAATCAATAAAAAAGATGCAGACTGACCAGAAAACCTGCTGCTCTCTTATTTTTCTTTGAATATGTTTGCGAAGATCATAAGCGCAAGGACTCATTCATTTAATATTATCAATTTAATCAGTGTCAGTAAAGGACACAAGTGTAGACTTGAAATCAAAGATTCTGGGTTAAAAGGTTTGATTTCTTTTCTATAAAATAATATATATATAATTTTATAAAGCGAAACTGTTTAAGCTGTTACATTTATTTACTTTTGTTAAACAGTTTTTTTGATATATTTCATATTATATATAGTTACGTAATATATTGAAATATATTACACTTGAATAAATAACATATTAAGAAATAGAATTTGTGCTCTATTTATCAAATTGCAATATTTATGCTCATATGCTTTGCATTCATGTAGCTAGCAAAATTTAAGTTGAAAAGTAATTCAAAATATTAGTTTTTTAAAAACAAAACAATAATGCATTTCTTCAAATTAGTATCAATACCCTCAAACTTGGTAAATAATATTTTTCAATTATACCAATAATAGATCATATGCATTCTTTCATTTATGTATCATTTAGATTTTTTTAGATAGCTTAACTTCTAATAAAATATCATAAATGCGGCAATAGAGATTCCAACCAGGAAGTAGATTCATTAATATCTTTATTTAGTTCTTCAATTTTATTATTGAAGCTATAGATTTGACCATGATTAATGATATGATTCATGGTTTATTTTCATCCATATCTATACAGATCAATGCGTGTTAAATTCCATCAGATGAATTTAATTAGATGAATTTTCAGCTATTGTTCTCCTAAATCTTTTGACACCAGTAATATTTAGGAAAATCAATCCTGATGTCTTTGTTATTGAATATAAAAAAAATTATTTGTAACATTATAAAGTATTTTATTTTTATGACATAATTTATCATTTGTAGATTCTTATTTGAATATTCATAAAGGAGATTTTGATCTAAGATAAGTCTTAGGAAATGCAACTGTATATTGAATTCTTATGAAGGCTGATGATCTAATTAATTGCTTTTTATACATTTTTTGGGGAGCAGCTTTTATACCTGTCAGAGGAATGTGTGAAAGAACAGGAAGATATTTCACAAGAATAGACTTGAATGTAATAGTAATACTTCTCAGGGAAATATTTAATTGAATTTCCAGAAGGTTATTAATGTCACTAATATATATTAGATATTTTTTAAAATATCCATTCCTCTACATCTGATTGAAACATTTGAATAAGACATTTGAAAAAGATAAATGACCCCATGATATATTTTTGGCTGAACCAGCACTAATCACAAATCATATGGTAAAACCTACAATAGTCATAATATACACAGCATTCTAATATTTTCTACATATTTCATAAATATTTTTTATGTTACTTAGAAGTCTGGAGTATGCACATTTTCAATAAATTTATAAATATTGATGATAATCATTATCATTACTTTTCTGCCAATATCTACTTTTTATTATTGCTATAGGTATATTGATATATCAATATAAATTGCTAACATATATTAAATCTGTAAGATTGATAGTTCACTTTCCAATCAAGTTTTTATTTTTATTTTAATAATTGTGATTAGTTTTAGGCCTAAATAAGACTGATCTAATAAAACAAAGATGGATTTATATAAATAACGATTATATGGAATGGAAAATAAATTGAATTGGGAATATACTTAAGGTAAACAAATTATATAGTATATGTTGGAAAGAGGAGAAGAAAGTCAGTTTATGATTAATGTAATAAAATAATTATAAATATCTGAGGATAGATCAATGAATAGAAAGATTTAAATTGCAATAGCAATTCAGGATAACATTTCTTCAATCAGACCTGTTTTATGCAATTAAAGCATATATTTATTTGAATTGATGCATTTACAATGATTACTATATTTGAACCATTTTTAGGTTAAAATAGTATTTATATAAGCAATTAAAAATTTATATATATAATAAAAAAATTACTACAGAAATAAGTAATAATTATGCATTCACTCAAAGTTTAAAAATGAATAATCAACTGGGTTTTTAGTACAAAAATATAAATTGCATTCAATATGTCTTTAATTCATATCTGTAAACATTATTGTCAAAAAAAACCAATAATAATTGAACAACTTATTATTTAGAGACTGTGTGACATTCAAGCATTATAGTGATAAAATTGAGCTTTGATTTTAAAACTATATTAATTCTGAAGTTTATTATTTATCACTGTACTAAATTACAAAGAGCAAAAGATTTTATTTTAATAGTATCAGAATTTGATGAAATGGTTAATTGTTGCCATATTTAAATTGATATTTAGAAAATATTTCTGAAGTTATGGCTCTGTTATCGACTTAAATTATATTTTGTTTATTAATTTAGTTCTCTCATATGGAATTGATCAAACTTGTTAATGAAAGAACTTAAATTCTATATAGGAGTATCTTGGTCTCAGTTGTGGATAAATAGTTATTTTTCTCATACTGAAGTAGTCATATATATATATATATATGCATATATGTGTGTGTTTCATGTATATATTGTTGCCATTAAGTTGTAATTCTAAGGCATTTAAAAAAAATGTATAAAGAAATTTAATTTTACTATAAAATTTAATTTTATTATGCAATTTAATATTATGTGATAGTAAAGGGGGGTTTCAAGTCAACAAAGAAAATTTAACCAATTAATTAAAATCAACTGATGTTTAAAGAATGTATAAATTAAATTCTAATTTTGGAATTATTTTATGGAAAAAGGTGACAAAAACATGTAATTACTGGAGGATTTGATAAGACCACAGGTATTCAGAATTGATTGAGATTGTGATCAGTAAGATTTTTTTTTTTTAGATAGTAGAGAAAAAAATTTCTCTAAGTTTAAAAATTAATTAAGCAATTCGGAAAACATCCAGATTCCTTTTTTTTAGGGATATATATAGGGGCAAGGAAGAAAGTGTTTTACTTCTGGTAAAGTTTTTTTTAAGCTGTTAAATTATGTTACACAATGACCAGTAAGTAGAATACCTCAATTTTTCTGCCCATCTCCAATGAGTGTGAGTATGGAGTGTTCTGGCACTATAATATGCAAAGCCACTAAAGTCCCTGCCTACAATTGATGATCCAAGTTGCTGACATACTATGCCATAGCCATCAATAGGAAGCCCCTAGTATATAATGCTACTGAGTGAATAGCCAAGAACACTACCCCATATGACCAATGAACTATACTGGGAAGTTCAGCATATTGTTTAACTATCTACCAAGATCCTTTGAATGTCTGTTAAAATGGTGATTTTGGTTTAACTGTATAAATTTTAATTTACCGGTAAACAATTATAGCCTCTTTAATATTCTGCTTTCTTTGCTTAAATTTATTTATTAATCATTTTTTTTAAAATCTGTTTTCCATAGTTATTTAAAATATTCTTATTGTATTATTAAAATATTTTTCTTATTGTATTATAATACATGCTTGGTTAATTGTACATATTAAGGAAGATTGTCTATTGTAATATACTCATCCTTCTTAAATCTGCTATACTTATTATTTAAGAATCAGATGGAGATAAAATTAGTAAATAGATTTCAGTGACTAAAATATTTAATAGTCCAGTAATTCTGTCAAATCAAGACATTTAAATACCCCTTCTCATTGATTCTAATTTGTTTTATTATTCGGCTATTTTAAGCTTGTTTATTTAAAATATATTATTTCAAACACAGTAATCTAAGCCATTAATACAGTTATAAATGGTTTATAACAATTTTTTAAAAATAAAACTGAGTTTAACAAATAAAAGTTAAAACTTTATTTTCTTTTACAAGGGACAAGTATATATGTATACTAAGTACAGGTGATTTATAAACAACCTTCAGTTTTAAAAATAAAATTTAATGTTCAAAGTTAAAAGTTAAAACTTTATTTCTGTTTTAAAAGTGACAAATATATATATACTGTATATACAACAGTTTAATTCTACAAAATTTTTAATACAATTTAACAGATTATCATTGTAGGCTGTCGTAGCAATAATTCATTATATATGTAAGACCTATGGGGCTGATCTCTAATTAAGCAGGGATAATTTTATTGGAAAATATTTTAATAACTGTGTAGGCTGTGATTTAGCCTATATAATAGATGTCCGCATATTATAAACTTATGGCATGACTGTTCATATTTTATTTCATATATATATTTATTTTAAGGCCATTTACTCATTATTTTATATAAATTGGTATTGCTCAGTTGTCCTCCAGCAGATGCACATTTCTGCTTCAGAGAAAATAGAATAGCTGGATTCTTTTTGAATTATGATCCATACAAATGCGGAAATATTGCTTTCTATTTTAGATCCAGTGGACCTTCATTTTGTATCACCAATTGGGCAGTGGATCGTTTCTGCTTGTTGGTAAAATTTATTAATGTTTATGGGGCAGATACTCATTCCTTCCCACAATGATCCATTTATTTCATAGAGACTTGAATATGGCCTCGCAGATGTGAGCAGATTCCAGTTTACCTCATCATTGGATTGTTTATTACTATAGCAATCTGGTACTGCCTTACTTCTTTATGTATGTTAAAGCCTGGTATTTAGGCATCAGTGGGTCATGATCATGAGAATTAGGTGATCATCTATTTTACTCTCATTTAAAGCTGTTTTAATTTAGTACCAAGTGCCTATTTAAGAGATATCTGTCTTAGAGATCTTCAAATCTACCATCCAAAATATCTATTTTTGTGTATTGAAATTCCTTGTATATATACAATCACAAATTAACTGTCATGTAATCCCTTATATATATATATATATATATATATATATATCCCATTACTATATATATATATATATATATATATAGTAATGGGATGGGGATAGTACCTGGGGTGATGGCAAATCATCATCAACCCCAAGTAAACAAAATTTGATATCAATAGTTTACAAAACTACATATAAGTAAGTCATATTTATAAGGGCATGAGATTAGAGAATCTCTGAGCGATCATTGAGAGATCAGCCAGCTACTAAAAGCATAATTAACCATATATCAACCAGCATTATTAAAAAGTAATTATAAGTAATATTAATATTCAAAATAAATAATCACTCATTATTATGAATGATCCACAATAACATATAATAAAATCTGTACAATAAATCAACAGTCAATCTTGTGACTGGATTGGAAATGGGTCTTTTGTAGACCAGGATAACTATTGAGCCTTTACCAGCTTGGGCGATTATTTAACCATTAATTTGGATGCACAAACTATGTGCTCATCCATCAGAATACATAAGAATCATAATGCTGGGACATTAAAACATGCTGATCATCATCAATGCACAGGCCACTTGTACTAGCCAATTATAAACTTAACTCCTAATATGACTAAACTAAAAATAAAATATAGTGCATGGGATTTAAAGAATATAATCTTATGCGCCAACCATGATGATGATGATTGATCATCTCTGGATGCCCAAAAGCACTAAATACACATCCTCATTTATATATTCATCCTGTGCATGAATCTAGCTCAGAGAACATAAGCTCTATTACTGTATGTGACAAAGAGATGATGGAAACAATGTTTAGTAATTAAATAAGTTTATTAATAATAAAAAAATGATATTTAAGGTTTTATAGGTTAAGGGTTCTGATTTTGAATGGCACACAAAATTATATACACAACTAAACTTATTATATTGATTTACAATATTTTTTAATAAGTATCTATAAATGCATACATATATCCATACACAGATGTGCATTTTATAATATACAATGAAAACATTTCAATTAACTATTTTAAAAAATGATTAAATTTTACATTGCTGACATTTACATCATATTTTAACTTAACAGCAATAATACTATATTTTCATTATTAATTTCTTTGCGAAAATATGCATAAATTTCATACATACACATGTATGTATAAACAGAATAGAGATATAATTTAAAATTAGTTTCAGTTTATAAGTTCTCTCTCTTTTTTTTTTAAAAGTATAGTCAATTTTTGACAAGTACTTGTTGATTAATTATCAGCGTTTTGGGACCAATTTAAAAGATTTGCTTTTTGATTTTAATTCAAACAAAATTATGCTTGCATTTAAATTATATGTTCTTCTTTTAATGAATATGAAAATTATTACTTTGCAAAATATATATAGCAAATCATCTCTCTTTTAGACATTTGACTCAAGCAAATTTTACTTTTAAGTTACCAAGTTAAAATGTCTTTTATAAGGAATATTTAAAAAATACAACTCATTGTATATACACACAATGTGTTTATCTGTGATTCCCTGCATGTATAGATGAACAGCAGCATCAGTACACCAATTTCTTCAAGCTTTCTCTTGGAGCTTGGTTTTTGGTCCATCAGAAAAATATAATCCAGGTTTATGGTCATCATTGGGTAAAAGTATATAATTCAGATATGGTTGGCTTTCTCCCTTCAGCAGTTGGTTCTCTAGACTTGGATTTGGTAAGCTTCATGTCAGTAAGCTATTTTGTCTTCATTTGTTCAGGCTATTGATTCAGAAGTGACCCAGCTTCAAGTAAATCAAAATTCCTGTGAAGGAAAATAGTAGCAGCTCCTGGAACTGCTGTCCAGCCTTCAGCTACATCAGTTCATGATATCTATTCTGCCAACCATCTTTACAGTGAGCTTTACTGTGGCCATTTTCTGCTACAGTTACTAACTCTTCACAAAATATTTTAGCCAACTTTACAGCTAGATCTTCTGCTGCTTTTCAAAAATATTAAAACAAAACTTTGCAGTTGGCCACTGCTTAAAATATTACAACCAGACTCCTCTGGTCAACTCTTACAAAACTGCAAGCAAAACTAACTGATATTTTTATCAGTCTTTTTATAAAAATCATCTGAGGTGATAACAACACCTTGATTGAAAACAGAATTTTATTTTTATCTCCCTAATCCCTTTTGAAAACAAGCTTGAAATTTTTGTCAAAGTGTGATATACATGTTTTCACTTACAGGATTTCTAATACATAAAAAGTTTGTTTAATTAATTAAAAAATTTCAAAAATACCATACTTGTTTTTAAATTTCAAAATCAGAGTTACAAATAGTATATTTATCAGACCTTTTTAAAATATTTATTTTGTAATGAAATTTTACTTTAAACTCAGTTATTTAACTCTTTACTTATTATTATTTTATTCAGTAAATGTAGAAAAATATCTACAAAAATTTGTCTGTGTTTATTTCTACTTTTCCTTTATTTATATATATATGCGCACACACTATATTATTGTGTGCTATGTAACCTAAATGGTTACAATATATATATATGTTATACATTGAAACTCTTTACACATATGATCACTAATCTAGCAACAAATTAAGCGGTAATCTTTTTTTTTGTTTATAATGTTTCTAATAAAGTTTTGTATCTTATATATATATACATTGCATTGGGAGTCTTCTTTGCCACCAGGGAAATCATATAATTATAAGTTAGTTTTAACTGTCTCTCCATCTCCTTGATCACCGAGCCAAATAAATGAAGTATTATGTGGTGTGGGAATGAGTTGTGTTGATTTAAGTCACCCTAGTTATGATTTTGCTATTGTCTGAGGATTCCGATCATTACAATACCATGCACTATTTTATCTAATTTTATGATCTGGTTTATTTTTTATTTGTTTTTTCTTATTTAGGCAATTAGTAATCATTACTAACATAATCACATAATTAATATTTTGTTCTCTTATTTTAAGTATGGGAAAGAATCATTTAACAAAATTTTACAATAACTGTTAAGGAAAAATGTCACTAGGGGCCATAATTTTTGTAGTTGAGTATAGAGAATCAGAAGTCCTCTTGATGATAGGATTTTCATCATTAGTCCAAAAAATGCAGAAAGAAAATGTTTTTATCATGTAAAATAATATATTTTGCTAACTAACTCAAAATAATTAAGATTTCTTAATTGGTTTTTGTTTTTTAAGTATACTTGAGAAGATTTGGTTGAGTTGCATGTTTGGAGTAATAGAACATATTTTGACATTGTAAAAAAATAATTACATGAATCTGCAATATGTAATATTTTCTTAATAGTATTACAGAGCTTACAAAATAATCAAATGGAAACCTGTGACATCTATTCAAATTATTGAAAATGCTTCATAAATGAATTTAATTTTTATAGTATCTTTCTCAACAATATTTTTTCAAGGAATTTAATGATAGTTTCAAATTTAACATTTTATCATATTGATTTTGCAGATAATTAGTACAACTTATACTTACTACATTTGATACCAAATTTGATCTATTATTTTTAAGTAACTGATTTCTAATTTATCAATATTAACATTTTTTCCCATTTAAGAAGTTTAGTTTTAAAACATCAAATAAAATAATATTAAAAGAGTATTCTGTGATATTCTTACCAAATGATACTTCATTAATGAATTGATAAAAGAGCTTTAGATCTATTCTACCAAATTTTTTGTTTTTATAGAGATCTTAATACTTTACATGTCATCAAGTTGTTTACATGTATTTACTAATGTCTGTTATTGTTGCATTAAAAAAGATATTTTGTCATGCATAAAATATGATTTTTCCTTAGAAAGATAGAGCCTATTAATTTAACTTTTATTCAGATGTCACATCGTATAGAAATTAAAAATTTGATATTATAGAACAGATATTTTTGTTTATTATTTTTATTTGAAGATGTTTAATTTTTATTATTGATGAACTTAATGATGCGCAAAAGGACAAGAAACTTCTGAAAAAATGAAAGATGAAGTTAGATATTAGAATCTGCCAAGTTGAAAATTTATTGAATGAAATGATGAGCTCAACTGAATATTTATTTAAGGATATTTCAAAGAAGCAACTCTAGCCCACACTCTTACTAATGTTAAAATTCATAGTGCCATCATATAGTCTGATTATTTCTGTTAGATATTCTTCTTCATTTGATAGAATCCTTTTTTAGAAATAAGTATTACAAATCACAATACAAATTACATTATTTGTAATGTATAATAAATAAAGATAATCTGGTTATAAATAAAATGAATTATTATATAATTTTGCCCTGGTCATAAATAAAATGAATTTATATATAAATTCCCCAAAATTTAATAGATTCATTGGCTAATTAATCTAAAATAAATTAATAATTTCTTGTAATAAAAGACAGCCTATAGAAAATTAAATCTTTCTAATTAATTTTTATATTGGAAATTATAATTGTCATTCATTTAACATTTTTTAAAAAATCACATCCGGAACACTTCAGTTATTTATTTATTTTTATATATTTTACAAATATTTGGATATCGAAAATAATCACATCGTTTCTAAATGTTAGCGGGGAAAATTCAATATTTATAATAATATTTTGTGGTATTTGCAATGTTTTGTTGCTACAGAAAATATTAAAACAGAATAAACACGTTAAACTATAAGCTGACTTTTAGTTGTTTGACTTCAAAAAAGTAAGCATATATCGATGAAGTTATTAAAATACAAATGAATTTATCTAAATCGACAAGTTATCTTATAAAAACAAAAACTAATTAATCATATACATATATTATTTTAATTGACTTTTGTTTGTTTGTGAAATAAGATAATGTTTGCGTAGAAAGAATTTTATTTTATTTTTTAGAAATTTGGCAAACAATTACTAGAACCTTGAGTTTTGATCTTTGCATGACTTTTGTAATTAGGTAATCATTTCACGAGATTAGCTGTACATTATTTAACCCTCGTTTTTTTATTATTTCATTCTGAATACTTTTAACAGTAATAGCATCAATTTATAGCCATTTAAGGAAATTCATAAAAATATTTATCTAGTAAAGATAGAAATTGTTTATAATTCATAATACATGTTGATTATGTGTTTAATGGAAGTTTAATATATGCATGTAGATAAAATAGTCTTTTAAACAGATCCTGCATGGAAAAGGCTTTCTTCAACAGTCTTTAATAGAAAATTGAAAAACAACGCGTTACTTACCAGATTTGTCAAATGATAATTAGTAAAGATTTGGGACGTTTCTTGTTATATATATGAAATTATTTTGCATATTAGTAATATAGCTTAAAATAATAAACTTTCATATTTTAGTGTAATGTTTTCTAATACCTTATACAAGATAATACAAATCAGAATAAAAATTACATTGTAAGATTATATAAGGAATTTGAAAATTACATACTTTATATAATTATTAATTTAGTCAATAGACTCAAATAATTGAGATGGAGAGACAATATATTTTTTAATTTACTCTTCAGTAGATTAAATGGAACAAAAATATTTTTAATAACAGATAAAAATGATTTAGTAATAACACTCGATCACTGTTAAACTATTAATATTGCATCGTAAAGTAACTGAATATTATTGCATTATTAAATGTTTTATAAGTGTATGTCTCATGTGATCATTTGTCTTGGAAGATCAGTGTTAGAGAATCATATAATTATCTGCTTAAAAAATCATTTTGAGAATCAATAATGTTCTAGTACCAAAGTGGTGAACTGCTAAGAATTTTTTGTTAATTCTATTACCAAGAAATTAATCCTAGAACCTCTCATTTTCTTAATTATGCATTGTAACCAGGCATCAATCTTCTCAGAATTAATTGGCTAAATTTAGAATATTTTTGTCTATTCCCTTGCACCCACACACATTTAATGGGAATATGTTCAGATTACGTTAGCTTTCCAATCATTTACTCTAGTATTGATTTAATGATTCATTATTTTTATTGGTGACAGTTTGATATTTTTACCATTATTTTTTTAAACTTTAACGTGTTTGATAAAAATGACTTGGAAAGCAGTTTTATGACACCAGTCATTATGGTCAATGATGAATTTTCACTTAGTCAAGACATAATAGTAATAATAATAAAATTTAATATTAATTTAAAATGCTAACAGAAAAATAGCAAAGGGTAAACATATAATATTTCATTTAAATAATATAAATCCTATTATTATTTGCATCTTTTGTTATAATATGAAATAATAAAACTAAAAAATATATGCTAATACATTTTTACAGTTCATGAAAGAAAATTTAGGAGTTGTGGTATTTAAAAATGATATTTCTGTGGTTAACACCCCAAAACTATTTTTTTTTTTTTTAAGATTTTTTTTTTTCTTAGCTTAAATAAAAAGAAAAATTTCTGATGAAGAAATTTAAGATTACACAATTTTTTTGCTAACAAGATAATCTTCAAAAATGTTATATTTTAGTCCTTATAATAATATACAAAAATAGAAATTTAGGATTATTTCACCAATATAGGTAATAATAGTGAATATAGATCAGCTATAGGCAGACATTTGCAGAGCAAGGGCTACTTGCAGTTTTCTTTCATTATTGCAGTCCTCCATCTATATGCTTCAGTGTAATAATAATTATAAATAATGACAGCAATTCATTAGTTGTCATTGATACTATTTTATACATTGGAATTTTTCCCCTCAATTTTTTGAAATGCGATAAACATCTTCACCTCATGTTTTTTTTTTTAAAAACATAATAGTTAATTTTTTTTTTTTCACATTCATACTGTTTAAAAATAATTCTCAGGAATATCAAATATATTAGATTTATCAAACTGCAAGAGAAAACAAATGCAGTTAATCATATCTTTAGTTAGTTGTTCAGCCAGTTCATTTTTTTCAATATTAACATCAGTTGAACTGAGAAGATGAAGTGCTATGATTAAGCCCCCCCCCCACCTGTGTCAAAAACAACACTCAGCAAATTATTTATTTAATTGTCTAACAAAATATAATATTAGCATATTAATGTTATTCATATAATTACATATTTAAAGAAAAGAAGTAAAATTATAGAGTTATAGATCAATTTATAATTTTAGGATGATTTTTGGCAACCTATGGGAAAGTTATATGTCTTTAATTCCAGAAATAAATCAATTTTGTTCTTTAATGAATCAAATAATCATTGGCTTCTAGAAATGCTTTTTTTTTTTTTATCATTTCTCCATCTGTAAAATATTTTTGTTTTGTTAACACATAACTCACAAGTAATGGTGCAAATGTTACAGATTTGGATTTAATAATGAGTTTAATAAAAGGTGATTGTTGGCTTTTGTTAGCACAATTCATTTTTAATGGAAAATCTTTATCAAAACTTGCATATATAGTTGTATTTTTATATTGGACTATTTCCATCATCTAATATGTGGGTTCAATGTATTTAGAAAATTTAATTTTATATAAATATTCCAAATACCTTCAACTGTTAGTAATATCACAGCAAATAGGTTAGTATATGCACCAACTGTTAGTAATATCACAGCAAACAGGTTAATATATGCACTAAGTGTTAGTAATATAAACAGGTTAGTATATGCACAACGTTTTGAAAGGTATTATTTTTTCCTCTTCTTCAGATGCTGGCATGATCAGTCACAGTACTAGCACGGAATTCGAACCTGGGTTCTTAGATTCTTGATTATTGAATTTTAAGATAATGCTCTAACCAACTGAGTCATCTTGCTAAAAATAAAATAAAATTTTCTAAAGACGTTCAACACTCATATTAGATGATGGAAATAGTCCAATATAAAAATACATCTAGAACACCATCATCACAAACCTTCAGGAAAACAATTGCATATATAGTTTTAAAATATCTTTTGACATTTACTTTTTTTTGGAAATGATGCACTTGCAGAACATAATATAATACATTTTGCTTACCCCAATGTGAATAAGAATTGATCTTCCCATTCTGTATTAAAATTGTATGTTTTTTCTTTGCACTTGTTTTAGACATTACATCTCTCTTTTAAAATATGATAAAATACATTTTTTAGAGGAAACTACTTAACTCTGTGCACCTGTCACATCAAAAAATGCAAATATCAATTTCAAGATTGGCTGGATGTTAGTCGATGCTACCCATTATACCTCTGCATTGTGCAGTAAATGTATTCAAGCTGATATGCATCATTATGTATTTCACATGAAGGCATATGGGTCATCTGATACATCATCAGCTAGTTTGATCAACTATAAATGGCCACATTAATTATGAAGAACCAATTCTTACCTGTATAGATATGCAAAAAAGTTTTATTTATATATATATATAGCTATCTAATCTAGCATAAAATAGCATCAGTTACCATTATTTTTTCTTAATTCAGGCAATCACTTTAAAATTTCTTGGTGGTCCGATAATGAGCTGAAAGTTTGGGTTGTCTATTCTCAAAATAAATTATAGCTAGGCAAGTGTTAAGTTTAACAAATATAATTTGTTTGTCTAAATTGGTTTGTTTTTAGATATATGCTAATTCTTGCTTTATATTTATTAACATCATTTTTTCTAGATATAATTTATTGAATTATACATATTCATTATTACTAAAGTGACATTTTTACAATATTTTCTATTTACATTCCTGTTGCCACTAATAATTTTTGATAATAATGGTAACTTTATTAATAAAGCATTTTAGGTATAGTCTTGATTTTGAATTTCAACAAAACAGTTCTTCTATTTTAAAAATAATAATTGTCAAAAATTAATATTATTTGGTAAAACTATGACATTTAAATATCACAGTAGATTTATTATTACAGAAACTTTAATAACTAACTCTTGTATTGATTCTAATTTTTTTTTTACATTGTTAATGAAAGAATATGCTTCCTGAATAATGAGAGGCATTCTTAATATCACTATATGTAATAATATAGTTGTCATACTTAGTTGTTTTGCACATCTTGTTAATTCTGATAAAATTTAATTTGTGCATTATATTTTATGTTCTGATAAATTTTAATGTATTGAGAAAAATATTTTGATTAATAACAGGCTTATATTTTCAATATTTTCAATATGATTCTTGTCAAAAGTTTTGATTGACACCTTCATTCATAGTTTGTTTTAGTTTTTTTTTTTGTTATTAATAAAAAAAAGTATTGGATAAATGGAAGAAGTATGATCTTATTTTATATTTTAGTATTTTTTTTACTTCAAAGCATTCATATTTTTAAAACCCATAATCATCAAGGGATTTAAGTTAACTATTTATTAGATCTTTTATATCAGATGCTGTGAATAATGTCTTCTACTCTTATAATTTTAAGAGGTAATTCAAGGAATAATTACATCTGTGTATAGGTAATTATTTTTTTCAAAATTGTAGTATGTAAGTGAAACACTGATCTTTATTAATAGAACATAAACAATTAGAAAAATTTCATTTAAAAATATCCTGAAATCATGATAATATAAAAAAAATAGATCTTGTTTTCATTAGATAGATATGATAAGATAGAGGGATTTAGGTTTAGAGAAGATATTCCTTTCAGAAAGAAACTTTTGCTGCATAAGAAGTTAAAAGATAGTATTGTAAAATTTCAATTAAATAAGATTGATATATACAGTTATAACAAAACTGTCATGATATTTTGTTTTTCTTTATCTTTCTCTCTGTCCCTCTCTTTTATCTAGAGTTATCATGACCATATTAAATTATCAAAATGTGAAAATATTACTAATGTGAAAACTCTTTCATAGTTTATGATTAGCTTTATTAATCTATTAGCTGACATTGTACTTTTTTTAGCTTTAATATTGTTCTAATTGCATTTTGTTATGTAAATATTATGTGATAATGTGCATTTAGAAACTGATATGGAGGTATTAGCCAACTTGGGGAAATTTTCAGTTAGTTGTACTTTGCCTATGGGTTCATGATTTTGAAACAATATTTAATTATTAATGGATTTAGAAAAATGACAAAATGATATTTTACACAAGATCATTTCTGTTGGCAAATTCTATGTTAAAATTAATTAACAAAGATCTCTATATATCAATAATCCACAATAAGAGAATATGAATTTTTTAATCTAAGTAATTTGGATGCTTGTAGTAACAATGTAAATATATCCGATCATGAAACTGATACAATTTGTTTAAACATCTTTTCAGTGATCTAAGAATATAAAATGTGACCTATTAATGATAAAAGGAAAATAAGTGACTAATTGACCATAGATTGTACCTATTATAAAAATCTATGAGGGTTAAAGGAAATTTTAAAATATAGTTAAAAGTCATCTGTAAACTACAAATGGTTTTGGTTCTGTTGATTGGTAATATAGATAAGGTTCTAATGTTTTCAGTATTTTTTTTGGCTACTATATATATAAAGACTAATATATTAAGCTAGGAGAAATAAATTACTTTTGAATGTATTATTGTTATATTAATTAATGCACTTACATCTTGCATTCCTTTATTCTTTATGTATAATCTGAATCACTTTAGAAATGATATATCAGCATGTTTATAGTCAGTTTTTTGTTTTAATTCTAGAATTACAAATTAATTTTTGGATTAGTCATCTGATTATTTTATGGTGCTGTTTCTGTTAATTAGTTGGAATTCATATTTTTAGTGCTCACAGCCAATAAAATTCTACCATTCTTTATCATTCCTTTTATATTATATATACATTAGACTATTTTTATTGTCAAAATTGGAAAAGAATAAATATCTTTATATTGTTCTTTCATAAAATAGTAATCAGAAAATAATAAACTTTTTACAACAGCTATATAAATATCAAAAAAATTTTATACATTAAAAGCCTTTTTCAGCACCTGATTTAGTGCCCTTTTCATATGTTAATAATCTATTACGTTAACGAACTATTTCAAACAAAACTATCTAATGTTCAATAATGAAATGAAAACAAACAATAACAATATAAATCAATAAAATTTTATTATTGAACACTAGATGGTTTTGTCTAAAATAGTTCTTTAACGTAGTAGATTATTAACATTTGGTAATCAGGCACTGAAAAAGCTTTTAATGTATAAAAAAATTTTGATATTTATATAGCTGTTGTAAAGAATTTATTATTTTCCGATTATTATTTTTTTATTGTGTATTAACATTTTATTTGCAACCAAGTTGTTATATATATATATATTTAAAATACGTATAAGTGAACTCAGCAATACAATTGCATTCAGAACATTTTTCTCACTTTATACTTGTTTGAAATTTTTTCATATCTGCAAGTAAAAAAATAATTAGTCTTGCTGTAATTCCATTATTCGTTGAAGTCTGCATAGATTTAATGTATAGAATTAAATGTGGGTATTAGTGTACTAAACATGCAACTAAGAGAAGATAGGATGTCTTTTCACTTGTGTAATATTGCGATTTTAGAAGAAAAAAGTTTCTGCAACTGACAAATAATAAGTCCAATCAAACGAGGTTTTGAAAAAGAAAATCACGTTTTTCAATCTACATCGCAGAGTTTATTTTCTTTCAATCGCAATATTCCACATGTGAAATGGCCTCCTATCTTCTCTTCATTGCATATCTAGCACATAAGTCAAACTATAAGAAATCCAAGTAGATTTTGGAAAAAAAAAGTTTTTTTTTTTTTTGCAACTGACAAATATAAATCAAGTCAAATAACTCCAATCAAAGCATGTTTTGAAAAAGAAAATCACCTTTTTCAATCTACATCGCAAGGTTTATTTTCTTTCAATCGCAATATTACACATGTGAAAAGTTCTCCTATTTTCTCTTTGTTGCGATTGAAAGAAAATAAACGTGAAATATGTAATAGTAAAGCAAGGTGTCCAAAACAACAGATAGTTCTCTATTCCCGTGTCTATACTCTTGAATTTTGCGAATAAAAAAACTTTTTTTTTGCTCTTATTCAAAAGTTTGTAGTTCCAATTTAAAATTAGTTCTTCTTCTTGTTGTTGTTATTACTTAATTATTAATTCTGCATTTAAAAAGTTTTTTGTTGAAATTTGTTGTTGAAATTACTTTCTTTTTAATTCTGTGTTTGTTGTTGAAATTACTTTCGTATTGTGAATTTTTTGTTTGTTAATTTCTCATCTTATCATCAAAATGCTGCTGTAATTTTCACAATTTATTTAAATTTGCCTATAGAATTATTATATTGTCACTGGTTGTGATTTATAGACCTTGCTTTTGTTATCCTCAAAGTGCTGCTCCAATTTTCACAATTTCTTTAAATTTGCTTATTGAATTACTATGTTGCCATTGGATGTGCTTCTTTGCTTATAGACTTTTCTTTTGTTATCATCAAAATGCTGCAATTTTCACTGTTTTTTTTTAATTTGCTTATAGACTTTTTAAAGTTTTTAATTCTGCGTTTAAAAAGTTTGTTGTTGAAATTACTTGTCGTTTTTTATTGTGAATTTTTTGCTTGTTAATTTCTCATCTTATCATCAAAGTGCTGCTGTAATTTTCACAATTTATTTCAATTTGTCTATAAAATTACTACATTGTCATTGGATGTGCTTCTTTGCTTATAGACTTTGTTTTTGTTATCCTCAAAATGTTGCTGCAATTTTCACAATTTCTTTAAATTTGCTTATAGAAATAATACATTGCTGTTGGATGTGCTTTTTTGCTTATAGACTTTGCTTTTATTTTTCTCAAAGTGCTGCTGCAATTATCATAATTTATTTAAATTTGCTTATAGAATTACTGTGTTTTACTTTTGATGTTCTTCTTTGCTTGTAGACTTTGCTTGATTCTCTTTATCTAATGGCTTACTACTTTTAGGAAGTAGAATAAGAATTCAGCTGATATGTTTGTTTACGTGTTTTAATATTCTTATTGAATTCTTTAAATTTTTAATTTCATTGTATTTGGAGTAGATTTTAAATATGCTTAGAAAATATGGGAAATATAAATTCAGCAGTCTATGAGACCGAAAAAATAGTTATTTTTAGTTGACATCTTTAGTGAATCTATTTTTTAAACTAGAATTATTTAGAATAAAAAAAAATTTTTTCTTATTTTTCCTGTTTGTTAAACCATTTGATATTTGGGGTTTTTTTTTTCAAAGTCAAAATTAGTGCGGATATTACTTCACTAATTGTATACTCAATCTGGGGTTCAAATCCGAAACAGTTAATTCTATCACAACGATCTTTAAGTCAATCTTGTTAGTATTCCTTACTGCAATCAACAAGGAAAAACAACAACAAGCTCTTATCACCCCCCCCCTCCCACCCATTTGTCGGTTGCAAGAACTTTTTTTTAATTTTTCAAAATCTGCTTGGATTGTTGTTATTTTACGTTCTTTAGATTTGACAATTGACACAAGCCTTTTTTCACCAAGGAAAAATCAACAAGGCCGAATATGTTTATTGTTGTGAATTTTTTGTTTTGTGTACTTACCCAAAAAAGGATAGGTTTCTGAACATTTTGATTACCGGCTGCATGCTTAAAAAGCGATAAGAAATTTTTGATCATTTCTATTAATTTATTTGTCTGAATTCTTTGTTTTGTTTTTTTTATTTTTTAATCGAATCAAATACGTCATATTTTTCTGCAAAATCTCGACACGCGTTTATTTTGGAGGAAAGATGTGAGTCAATTTTCTGTGGTCACATGAAAATTAAATTTGTTGCTTTGAACGTGATTAATTACTGTTATTTATTACAGTGTAAGCAGCATACATATGTATATTTTATGTGGTTTTGTAAATATTATTTCATAAAATTATAATAATATAGTGATGCCTCTGTAAAGTAACATTTGATAGTTTTGATTCGGTACTTTGGATTCAATCTATTTTCGGGGGCCATGTAATTTTTAAGATTGATCAAAAAATGTTATTCCTGTTGATAACTTTGTAAATCTTGCGAAAAATATACCGTATGTATTTTTAAAAAAACTATTTCTACACATTTTTTGAAATCAATTGAATTAAATGGCAAAAATTCGTCGCGTGTAGATTTCATAGGTGTATATTTCCTATAATATTTATTTTTTTGGTCCTTTTTTAAAACTATTGTGTACTATTCCTGCAACAAAGAAAAGATAGGAGGGCGTTTCACATTCGTATCAATGCATCGGTAACTTTTGATAACTTTGTAAATGGTTGGCCAAATAACATTTAAAAGATATCGGCTTAATGATACGAATGTGAAAAGGCCTCCTATCTTCTCTTCGTTGCACGGTTAGTACACAAGTAACTAAATGTGTATATTTTTACTTAGACCTAACTTTAAATAAAAAGCAAGTCACGAATATAAGTATATTAATGAGTACTTCAAAGACTAGTTATATATATTCAGCTAATTTTGTTCACTTTTGTATATTATAGTAAAAATTCTTGGCTGATGAACTTAATAATATTTATTAATTTAAAAAAAAAAAAATAGTTCAGGCACTTGATATGCATAGATTCATGAATAAAAAATTATTAGAAGTTATGCTACCAAAAATTATTTGATGATTTAATGAATTGTTTACCATTGTTAGATTCATGATTTTCAAATTTTATATTTTGTTCATCTTTTGTCAATTTCAGAATTCATGTCAATCTATTGACATTATTTAATTTTGTCATATGTCATCTTTTTTCTTATAAGCTATTATCATAATTAATTAACCTAATTAATTGTTGTTTACTTTTATTTACTAAAAAAAAAAAAAATCTCTTCACACTGCTGAAAATTGCCAATGCTTTCCTTCAGCTGACTTATGATATTTCTGTTTGCTATTACATTAAGAATGAATCTTATTCATTTAGAGGAATTTTACTTTTTTTATTGTTTAATACTACATAATGTCTCAATTTAATTTTTACTTCACTTTATAGTTAAGATTTTACTTCATTAACGCTTAAATAAATTAATATATATATATGTGCTCTGCGCACAGGTAATGAAGCTATTAATAAATTGTCAAATTTTTTACTGCCAAGCGCTTTCGGGACAGTCTACAGTCCCATATTCATGGCGAGTTATTCTGTTAATAACTGTAAAACTATAGTAATCTTCATCTTAATAATTTTTTTATTTAGCAAATACATTATTGAATCGTTGTCCTTGGTGTAGTCAGAATTGTTTTCGTTTGATTCTTAGTATTATGAATAAAGTCTGATATGTTCAGATAATTTGTGAAATATGTTTTGATTATCAAGTTTAATTATTCCAACTCTTGCAGAAGCCCAATCTCAGATGAACTACAAAGTAGCTAGCTGATCTTAAAGATATTACAAAATATTAATATGTCAATATCATAATTAGAACAATTCTTTTTCCAATGTATATTATATATTTCTAATAAATACAGTATATAATTATTTTTAAATAGTAAGTTATAATACAAAGTTAATAATATAAGGGGGTTGAACACAGACTTGCAAGCTCCCTTCAGCTATTCACTCTATCTCATACAACCAATACCCATTACCACACATGTGAAAAAAAAGATCTCCAATATACATATTTTGTGCTGAACCAGCACTCATCAGTTGGTCCAGATCACCATCTCCCATATATATATATATATATTGTAACAAGCACAGACGTTCATTACATTGTTTTTTTTTATATTTATTAAACATGAAAGTAAATCAAAAAGTTCGCATTTAAAAATTTTCTTTAAGAATTAAAAATTGAAATTAAATATCATCTTAAACTCGTATATATTAAATCGCACAGATAAAAAAAATTATTAAAATAAAACTGTATTAAAAATAGAAAAGGTATTTTAAAACAAAAACTTAAAAAGATTTAGAGATAAAAATATATCTTTGATTTGGAAAACAGGTTAATTAATCAGAAATGGAAATGATTGTTAATTAGTTAAATGTAAACCAGCCTTGGGCATTTAAATGTAAAAACATCGGTCAGAGAGGAAAACAAATAGAAACTTTTAGCAAATGAAATAACATCCATTGAGGAAAACAAATCGGACCTCAACGAAAAGGATCATCGCATCGATGACATAATGTAAATGCAATCCTTCAAATGAATATAAAAGGACATGGTGGAAAATTATTAGGAGATTATTGATTATTACGATGTGACTATATGTAGTACTACGGAGTTAGAGGTGATGGAATTGACAGACGCACTGTCAATTCTGTCAGCCGTTAAAGAAAGAAAGAGAAATGAACTATCGTTTTTCTACATTGAGGACCATTTAAAACAAAAACCTCCGGATGGATAAATAAATCGGCCAACAGAATATCAATCTTAGGACGGCGTGGGAATTTACGTTCATGGCAAGCAACGGATAAAGTTGGACGTTTTAAAAATCGTAAGAACTTTATATTCACTTGAAACAATAAGAACTCTAAATTTTAAAACTTTTTAGTAAATAATGCAATAGAATCCTATCTGGCCAAACTAAATTCTTTATTAATAGTGTTATTTGATGTATTTTTTTTCTTATTTATGTAAAATCATTTCCATTTATTTATTTTTTTATTCTTTAAGTTTTTATCATGATTTTTTTGTTTTTCATTAAATTAATTATATAAATGTTAAACTTAAGTCGGGCGTGAATGGCTGTATAGATTTGTAAAGTTATATTAGGGGAGGGTAATCTTAGGTTATTTGTGTCGTTGTTAGATTGGGTCAATGGATTGGATATATTGGTGTGATTAGTAGATGTAATATTGATTCGCTATGGGCAGAATCGCTTCATACGCCGCACACTTCCGTTTGCCTATGGAAGGAATTATAAGATGGAGAACGCAGTTCCTTTCTATGGAGTTTTTTTTTTATTGTTCTTCTCGTTAGATAGATGTAATATTCCTATCTGATTGAGAGTCAATGTCTTTTCTTAACCTTTTGTGCTGCCGTATTTTATTACATTGAATACATCGATATATCAGATGAATTGATGCCAGTTTGACTACGAATTTTAGCCTAAGGTTAAATAGGGATAGAATGTTTATTTTCAAAAGCAAATTTATGTGGTCTATTCATACTCGACCCTAAATAAAAATGCAGTAAATTTAAGTTGTTTATAGACGCTTGCATGGATTGGTTATCGGTTAAGTATGTTTTGGGTTTTCATATTTGATCAAAATATATAGACATTCGATAAATAATGATACCTTACGGTGAGTATCTAAAATGTATTTATTCGGATGTCTTTTAAGTTATTGGTGACAATGCAAGTATCTTATGGTGAATACTATTGGGTTACGTATAAATTTCCCTCCGCAATTGTCAGTAATCAATAATTTTGTATTTTGATCGTTTATGTTTACTTTGAAATGTTTTTGACCGTGAAATCTATGTAACCGATCTATATTCAACATTATAAACAAGCTTTCATAAATTTATCTGTGCGAACTTAATTAAAATGTAAAATTAGAATATAATAGTAATTAAATGTAAATTAAAGTCAAAAATCAAAGTTAAAATAATGTTAAATGTTAAAATGTAAAACTAATACTAAAATAATTTTAAATCTTATATATATGTGCATAAATAAATGTTTGTATGCTAATTACTGGCAGTGGCTTATTTTATTTATTTTTTAATGTTGAAATCTAATTAGATAAGATATTATATTATTTAATCTCTGCTATTCCACTGAGCTAGTGACATGGGCTAACGACCGGAACCAAAATATAAAAAAAAAAATTTTTTTTTTTTTTTTACTTACGTATCTGCCTACTTTATAAATTTTTCTAGGTTCAAATGCCTAGATGGCGCCCTGTAGTGCAGTTTACGTTAAGCACCCTTCTCCGGATCATTACAACTGGCTTTCCCAATCTGGGGCCGATCTTTAATAAACCACATATACCCTGAGCAAATTTTATCAAAATGAAATATTTTTATCTGGTTACATAAGTCGTATACTTGAAATCTTATAAAAGCTCTGCCAGTAAAAGAAATTGCGCATATATATTAAACACAAGAAAGTGAAAAAAAAGTTTTAAAAACTAATTTTTGTTAAAAAAAAAAAGTCAAAAGGTTGCAATAAATATGTTTTTTTGTTGATATATATTATGCTTTAACGTGTATAGGCGTGCACAGCCACGTAAGTTTATGATCGAAATGTGGTACCTTATGATGAGTACTGTTGGGAATTACTTCAGTGTAACCCTATGTATGCATTTCAATCAGTCATAAATAAGTTGGTGGTATTTATAATTGTGCTGCAAATATACACATTTAAACCCATTATTTCTTAAAACATATTTATCTCAATGCAACCTTATTTAAATAAATAATTTATAAAATTTGCTTGTCATGCCGTGTGTAAAAATAAAATGGATAAAAAAAAAAGTTAGAACTCTGGTCGGGAGGAGGTGAACGTAAATGGTCCTTGGAAGGCGATAGTAAACATTTTTCTTTTTGTATATAGTCTTTTTGTAAAATTATTAACCGGATGTTTTGTAAATGTCTTCGTCAATCGTGTACCGTATAAGTAAAATTTTTTTTTTTTTGATCATTTTTTTTTTTAAGTAACTTTACTGATATGTAACGAGCACAGACGTTCGTTACATTGTTTTTTTTTATATTTATTAAACATGAAAGTAAATCAAAAAGTTCGCATTTAAAAATTTTCTTTAAGAATTAAAAATTGAAATTAAATATCATCTTAAACTCGTATATATTAAATTGCACAGATAAAAAAAATTATTAAAATAAAACTGTATTAAAAATAGAAAAGGTATTTTAAAACAAAAACTTAAAAAGATTTAGAGATAAAAATATATCTTTGATTTGGAAAACAGGTTAATTAATCAGAAATGGAAATGATTGTTAATTAGTTAAATGTAAACCAGCCTTGGGCATTTAAATGTAAAAACATCGGTCAGAGAGGAAAACAATAGAAACTTTTAGCAAATGAAATAAATCCATTGGGAAATCGGACCTCAACGAAAAGGATCATTGCATCGATGATGTAATGTAAATGCAATCCTTCAAATGAATATAAAAGGACATGGTGGAAAATTATTAGGAGATTATTGTTTATTACGATGTGACTATATGTAGTACTACGGAATTGGAGGTGATGGAATTGACAGACGCACTGTCAATTCTGTCAGCCGTTAAAGAAAGAAAGAGAGAAATGAACTATCGTTTTTCTACATTGAGGACCATTTAAAACAAAAACCTCCGGATGGACAAATAAATCGGCCAACAGAATATCAATCTTAGGACAGCGTGGGAATTTACGTTCATGGCAAGCAACATATAAAGTTGGACGTTTTAAAAATGGTAAGAACTTTATATTCACTTGAAACAATAAGAACTCTAAATTTTAAAACTTTTTAGTAAATAATGCAATAGAATCCTATCTGGCCAAACTAAATTCTTTATTAATAGTGTTATTTGATGTATTTTTTTTCTTATTTATGTAAAATCATTTCCATTTATTTATTTTTTATTCTTTAAGTTTTTATCATGATTTTTTTGTTTTTCGTTAAATTAATTATATAAATGTTAAACTTAAGTCGGGCGTGAATGGCTGTATAGATTTGTAAAGTTATATTAGGGGAGGGTAATCTTAGGTTATTTGTGTCGTTGTTAGATTGGGTCAATGGATTGGATATATTGGTGTGATTAGTAGATGTAATATTGATTCGCTACGGGCAGAATTGCTTCATACGCCGCACACTTCCGTTTGCCTATGGAAGGAATTATAAGATGGAGAACGCAGTTCCTTTCTATGGAGTTTTTTTTTTATTGTTCTTCTCGTTAGATAGATGTAATATTCCTATCTGATTGAGAGTCAATGTCTTTTCTTAACCTTTTGTGCTGCCGTATTTTATTACATTGAATACATCGATATATCAGATGAATTGATGCCAGTTTGACTACGAATTTTAGCCTAAGGTTAAATAGGGATAGAATGTTTATTTTCAAAAGCAAATTTATGTGGTCTATTCATACTCGACCCTAAATAAAAATGCAGTAAATTTAAGTTGTTTATAGACGCTTGCATGGATTGGTTATCGGTTAAGTATGTTTTGGGTTTTCATATTTGATCAAAATATATAGACATTCAATAAATAATGATACCTTATGGTGAGTATCTAAAATGTATTTATTCGGATGTCTTTTAAGTTATTGGTGACAATGCAAGTATCTTATGGTGAATACTATTGGGTTACGTATAAATTTCCCTCCGCAATTGTCAGTAATCAATAATTTTGTATTTTGATCGTTTATGTTTACTTTGAAATGTTTTTGACCGTGAAATCTATGTAACCGATCTATATTCAACATTATAAACAAGCTTTCATAAATTTATCTATGCGAACTTAATTAAAATGTAAAATTAGAATATAATAGTAATTAAATGTAAATTAAAGTCAAAAATCAAAGTTAAAATAATGTTAAATGTTAAAATGTAAAACTAATACTAAAATAATTTTAAATCTTATATATATGTGCATAAATAAATGTTTGTATGCTAATTACTGGCAGTGGCTTATTTTATTTATTTTTTAATGTTGAAATCTAATTAGATAAGATATTATATTATTTAATCTCTGCTATTCCACTGAGCTAGTGACATGGGCTAACGATCGGAACCAAAATATAAAAAAAAAAATTTTTTTTTTTTTTTTACTTACGTATCTGCCTACTTTATAAATTTTTCTAGGTTCAAATGCCTAGATGGCGCCCTGTAGTGCAGTTTACGTTAAGCACCCTTCTCCGGATCATTACAACTGGCTTTCCCAATCTGGGGCCGATCTTTAATAAACCACATATACCCTGAGCAAATTTTATCAAAATGAAATATTTTTATCTGGTTACATAAGTCGTATACTTGAAATCTTATAAAAGCTCTGCCAGTAAAAGAAATTGCGCATATATATTAAACACAAGAAAGTGAAAAAAAAATTTTAAAAACTAATTTTTGTTAAAAAAAAAAAAGTCAAAAGGTTGCAATAAATATGTTTTTTTTTTTTGTTGATATATATTATGCTTTAACGTGTATAGGCGTGCACAGCCACGTAAGTTTATGATCGAAATGTGGTACCTTATGATGAGTACTGTTGGGAATTACTTCAGTGTAACCCTATGTATGCATTTCAATCAGTCATAAATAAGTTGGTGGTATTTATAATTGTGCTGCAAATATACACGTTTAAACCCATTATTTCTTAAAACATATTTATCTCAATGCAACCTTATTTAAATAAATAATTTATAAAATTTGCTTGTCATGCCGTGTGTAAAAATAAAATGGATAAAAAAAAAAGTTAGAACTCTGGTCGGGAGGAGGTGAACGTAAATGGTCCTTGGAAGGCGATAGTAAACATTTTTCTTTTTGTATATAGTCTTTTTGTAAAATTATTAACCGGATGTTTTGTAAATGTCTTCGTCAATCGTGTACCGTATAAGTAAAATTTTTTTTTTTTTGATCATTTTTTTTTTTAAGTAACTTTACTGATATGTAACGAGCACAGACGTTCGTTACATTGTTTTTTTTTATATTTATTAAACATGAAAGTAAATCAAAAAGTTCGCATTTAAAAATTTTCTTTAAGAATTAAAAATTGAAATTAAATATCATCTTAAACTCGTATATATTAAATTGCACAGATAAAAAAAATTATTAAAATAAAACTGTATTAAAAATAGAAAAGGTATTTTAAAACAAAAACTTAAAAAGATTTAGAGATAAAAATATATCTTTGATTTGGAAAACAGGTTAATTAATCAGAAATGGAAATGATTGTTAATTAGTTAAATGTAAACCAGCCTTGGGCATTTAAATGTAAAAACATCGGTCAGAGAGGAAAACAATAGAAACTTTTAGCAAATGAAATAAATCCATTGGGAAATCGGACCTCAACGAAAAGGATCATCGCATCGATGATGTAATGTAAATGCAATCCTTCAAATGAATATAAAAGGACATGGTGGAAAATTATTAGGAGATTATTGTTTATTACGATGTGACTATATGTAGTACTACGGAATTGGAGGTGATGGAATTGACAGACGCACTGTCAATTCTGTCAGCCGTTAAAGAAAGAAAGAGAAATGAACTATCGTTTTTCTACATTGAGGACCATTTAAAACAAAAACCTCCGGATGGACAAATAAATCGGCCAACAGAATATCAATCTTAGGACAGCGTGGGAATTTACGTTCATGGCAAGCAACATATAAAGTTGGACGTTTTAAAAATGGTAAGAACTTTATATTCACTTGAAACAATAAGAACTCTAAATTTTAAAACTTTTTAGTAAATAATGCAATAGAATCCTATCTGGCCAAACTAAATTCTTTATTAATAGTGTTATTTGATGTATTTTTTTTCTTATTTATGTAAAATCATTTCCATTTATTTATTTTTTTATTCTTTAAGTTTTTATCATGATTTTTTTGTTTTTCGTTAAATTAATTATATAAATGTTAAACTTAAGTCGGGCGTGAATGGCTGTATAGATTTGTAAAGTTATATTAGGGGAGGGTAATCTTAGGTTATTTGTGTCGTTGTTAGATTGGGTCAATGGATTGGATATATTGGTGTGATTAGTAGATGTAATATTGATTCGCTACGGGCAGAATTGTTTCATACGCCGCACACTTCCGTTTGCCTATGGAAGGAATTATAAGATGGAGAACGCAGTTCCTTTCTATGGAGTTTTTTTTTTATTGTTCTTCTCGTTAGATAGATGTAATATTCCTATCTGATTGAGAGTCAATGTCTTTTCTTAACCTTTTGTGCTGCCGTATTTTATTACATTGAATACATCGATATATCAGATGAATTGATGCCAGTTTGACTACGAATTTTAGCCTAAGGTTAAATAGGGATAGAATGTTTATTTTCAAAAGCAAATTTATGTGGTCTATTCATACTCGACCCTAAATAAAAATGCAGTAAATTTAAGTTGTTTATAGACGCTTGCATGGATTGGTTATCGGTTAAGTATGTTTTGGGTTTTCATATTTGATCAAAATATATAGACATTCAATAAATAATGATACCTTATGGTGAGTATCTAAAATGTATTTATTCGGATGTCTTTTAAGTTATTGGTGACAATGCAAGTATCTTATGGTGAATACTATTGGGTTACGTATAAATTTCCCTCCGCAATTGTCAGTAATCAATAATTTTGTATTTTGATCGTTTATGTTTACTTTGAAATGTTTTTGACCGTGAAATCTATGTAACCGATCTATATTCAACATTATAAACAAGCTTTCATAAATTTATCTATGCGAACTTAATTAAAATGTAAAATTAGAATATAATAGTAATTAAATGTAAATTAAAGTCAAAAATCAAAGTTAAAATAATGTTAAATGTTAAAATGTAAAACTAATACTAAAATAATTTTAAATCTTATATATATGTGCATAAATAAATGTTTGTATGCTAATTACTGGCAGTGGCTTATTTTATTTATTTTTTAATGTTGAAATCTAATTAGATAAGATATTATATTATTTAATCTCTGCTATTCCACTGAGCTAGTGACATGGG
Source organism: Epiperipatus broadwayi (assembly GCA_028023455.1). Taxonomy (NCBI): domain Eukaryota; kingdom Metazoa; phylum Onychophora; class Udeonychophora; order Euonychophora; family Peripatidae; genus Epiperipatus; species Epiperipatus broadwayi. Next base: position 5,552,336 of record JAQFVV010006277.1, on the reverse strand, counting down.
CTAACGACCGGAACCAAAATATAAAAAAAAAAAATTTTTTTTTTTTTTTGACTTACGTATCTGCCTACTTTATAAATTTTTCTAGGTTCAAATGCCTAGATGGCGCCCTGTAGTGCAGTTTACGTTAAGCGCCCTTCTCCGGATCGTTACAATATATATAATGCTCAGTTTATATTAAGATAGCAACTCTTCCAACTTTAATGGGCAGGTTTCAACTTTTTTCATTCTCCGACTCTTCAGCCCTCCATATCATTGAAAATCTGATGATGGAATGCACATCATCAGATTTTTAATGATATGGAGGGTTGAAGAATGGAATAGATTGTGTCCATTAAAATTTGAATATGTTCTATCTTAATATAAACTGAGCACTGATTATATATGTGTGGGGGATGATGGTCTGGATGTACTGATGAGTGCTGGTTCAGCATGAAATATGTATATTAGAGATCATTTAGGTTCAACATAAAATATGTATATTGGAGATCATTTATCTTTTCCACATGTGTGTTGTCATGTGATTGGTTGTATGAGATAGAATGGATAACAGAAGAGAGCTTGAAAGTCTGTGTTCAAATCCCTTATATTACAACTAAACTCCAGGTTTAGAAATTATACTTGTAGTTAAAGTTAATAATAATACATTTCTAAAAAAAGAAAAGGGGGAGGGGAATTCGTACATTATATATATTCACCATCACAGTTTTCTAATCCTTTTTTTTTTTTTTGTTTTTGACAAATTATATTAAAAAATTGTAAAATGTTACTATGCTTTGGAATTTGTTTTGATTTCGTATTATTAGCAATTGCTTGATGATGTTATTCATTAAGTGATACCCAGAAGGAATTTTATAAGAATATTTTTAATTTTTTTTTTACTTTATATTAAATGCAAATAATCTAGTTATATCTGCTGTTGTGGTTATATGATTTAGTAAAGCATGTTTGAATTGACTGATCAATAAATTTGTTATAGTTAATAAAAGGATTTACTGAAAGGTTAATAATGGAAATATAAAATGTATGGGAAAAAAATGATAGATTTCATTTCTATGTAGTAAAATAAAAATGATCCCAATTAGTTAATAAAAGGATTTACTCAAAGATTAACAGAAGTTTGTTTGTATGGGGAATAATGGAAATATAAAATATTTGTAAAAAAAATGATAGATTTAATTTATATGTAGTAAAATAAAAAATGCTCCGAATGATAGTGATTGAGCATCATCATTTAATCATAGTATTGTATTGCCTAGTTACCTCAAGTTGCTTTTGGGCAGAGAATTTAATATATATATATAACGTAGTTATTGAAAGAACAGGCATTGAAAAGAGGGAGAGAATGAATAAAATTATTTTATTAATAACGACTTCATATTTCCATCACTTCATTCTTTCAAGAAGGGAAAATACACTTTAAACAATAAACAAACAAAAAACAAACAATACTTTGTAATAATAGATATACGAAGAACGTATAGAGAAAAGCTTTTATAAAATACATTTTTAAATAGTATGTGCTTTTCAACCATTATTTAATATTTTTTGTGTGCATTTCTAATGAATAATTAAATAACTATTAAAATAGTGGCAGTTATTAATATATATATATATGATTGAATATAATGACTTATTCGTAATAACCTTGACAGTTGAACTGATTTCAGAAAATATCAAGATTACATGTAGCTTTTTGTCACTTACGGACATGCTTTTGTGACCGAAAATAGTAGATCTATTATATTACAAAATGGAACATGAAGACAATTGGAAAGATTAAAATGGCGTTTTTTTTCAATTTCAATTCTAATTGCATCATGCCTTCTTTTTCACAGTACATGAAGTATGATGTTATAATGAATGTTTCTATAAAAGGAGCAAGATGTTAACTTCTTTTAATACATTTATTAATATTTAAAATTCTCTTGTTACTAATTTTCTTCTTTTCTGAGCCAACTTAATATCTGGTAAAATGAAAATACATACAGAATATGATATAATAAAAATATATTGAAAGCATGCTAGGCAGTAATAAAGCTAAATATTATTTTAAAAACTACCTTTTCTGTGCGTATTTTCATTTTACCAGATACTATTTAAAATTTACTTTTTTAAAAAACAACATATATTCATCACTGACCTTAATATTTTTCATCTTAAGCATATGTCTATAATGTTTATTGGCAAATTATAATTTCTAAATAATTTATATTTCTTCACATTAATTTAAATTTATATTGTGAATTTCTTTTGTGTTACAGTATGAATTTACTCATTTATTTATAAATATATTAGAACAGTAATTATTTTAAAATAATAATAAAAAAATAATTTTTAATTTTAAAGATAGATTTCAGTTATGATGAATATTGAGTTTATTTTTATGTGAGTTAATAGTTTTTTGCTATAGTATGATTGCTATTAAGGAAGCCATTGCTGTTCAACTAAAATTTCTTGTGCTTTTTCACAAACAGGAAATTATCAAGAAGCTGCTGCTGGGATTATCTTTCTTTGTATTTAGTAAAATGCAAGCACGAATTAATCAGCAATATATTTGCCAACTTAATTTATAAAAGTTTTTTATGTGGCTCGAATTAGTATTAAATAGCATAACAAAGATCGCATTTTATATATACCATTTTAAAATTATATTTATTTTAGACAAAAACTTCAATATATTGTCTCTATATATGTATGTTTGTCTCTCTCTTTATATATAGGGCAACTTACAATATATTTACTAATTAAGGGTACTTATTATTAATGGGTATTCTGGCAGTATTATGGGGGATAGTAACACCAGAATTACTGTGGTGATGATCCTTGGCTCTCAAAATGAAAAATAACTACATTATGTTGGCAACCATGAAACATATGAAGTTCCAGGTATGCCATCTACAAAGCAATATTCTCTTCACTTAGGAAGCTCAATAAATTTATTTCAATGTTTTGCAATTTTTGGATTTATTTTGTGAATGCATTCTAAATCTGGTATAGCTACTTTTTTTTAAAAAATTACATTGTAAAGCAAATAATTTCTATTGAAAAATAGTTCAAATGATATTGCTATGACCATTTATTTGGATTGATAATATTTATATATGCAATGTTTGCAACTCCCCAGTACAAATTGACACTAATCTCTGATCCAGTTTTTTTTATACTTTCTGTATTTATAGATTTCAATTGTCATGATAAGATCAAAGAGGTTGTCAACTTGTAGAATGGATAGAGTAAAAAAAACAAAACATGCATTTTATGGTGCTAAGCAAGGAAAAATGTTCCATTAAGGCAGTCTTGAGAAACAGAAATAATTCCTGAGTCATGTTTTAACAAAAAATGTTTCATCATTGCCTCTGAGCTACTGGCATTTGCATTCCTATAGTTAAACTACCAAACATCACATGATCACTGATGAAGACCACAAGCCAGAAACTAGTCTGGGGCTATTGGATGTTTAGGCACTAGATAGGGATTTTATGCACAAGCCTTCTGACATTCATTGGTTACTCTGGCTTGCACTGAGTGGCACTACTGTATGAAGAGTTTTGCCTGTTTTAATAACATTCCTCTAGTTGAAAACTATCCTATTCTGAGACAGAATTTAAGTAATGCTAACTGGAGTTGATATACTGGATATCTTATACATAGTGTTAATAGAATCTCTCCAATTCTCTCTTACTATAAGAGGTTTAACAAACTTCTAATAACAGCAGCCAGAAAGTTCATTCATCATGGATATAATATTCAATTTATTCTAGTTAGCAGTGCTCTTTATAACCATTTTTGTCTACCAATGATCCAGAAATTTCTGTCAAACATAAAATCACTGGTTGATGTCAGAAATAGAGATGTAGAAAGACCATAGAGAAATAAAACTTTTCAAGTTCTAGTCTTAAGAATTGGACCCTTTTTAGATAGTATGGTGGGTGTAAAAATATTTCTAAAAGAGCCATTACTGATGTTGGTGGACTCAAACTTGTTAACTTTTCAAATCAGGGAAATCCCCAGAAGCAGATAATATACTTTTAGAATTTCTAAAAAATAATGGACCTTAAGCTAAAGCATAGTTGGCAGAATTATTCAGAAACATTCTATAGAAAGTGATCCAAGACTGTAGCAGTTTTAAAATCAAACAAAGCCAGCAAAGCTTTTTGAAAATATCATATTAACAACAATTTAACTGATTGTTGAGAATCAGTTTCTTATATATCAGACTGGTTTTACACCAGGAAGATGCTGGGTTGAACATATTTTGTCTTTATCAACTCACATTGAAAAAGGTTTACAAAATAAATTAAAAACTGGTGCTATTTTTATAGATCTAACCCCAGCTTATGATTCTGTTTGAAAAAATGATCTTACATTTCTTAAATTCTTATATACAGGAAATTAATAATTTATTTGACAAAATGATATCCATTAGAAAAACTCAAGTCATACTAAATGGTTATCTTAGTAAATACAAAATTTTACATAATGGTTTACCACATAATTAATTTCTCTTCACCTACTTTATTTAGTATATTCATCAATGATCTTCCAAATAAAAAAGGCAGGAAATTCATCAATGCTTACGATATTGCTTTAACTTCTCAAAACAGATCTTTTCTTTAATTTGAAAAGTCTCTCAATAAAGATTTGAAAAAATTGGAAATATTTTTTAAAGATTGGAATATTATTTCTAATCCACAGAAGACATTATATCAGTTTTTCATTTAAACAACAGGAATTCATCTTGTAATCTGAATATAAAATTTTGCAATAATAGTCTGAAATCTGATCCTATCCCATTTTACTTAGGAGTAGTCTTAGATCACAGCCTAACTTTTTTTTAATTTACCCAAGGTTATATCAAAATTAATTTCTAGGTATGATTTTCTTGAAATGCTGATTCTAATTAAAGTTGTAATAAAAATACTTTCTGGATAGCTTCCTTAGCATTAGTATATTCAGTTGATGAATATTGTGTCCCTCTTTGGTAAAAAAATTATCATGTGAAATATTGTTGGTACACTCAAGTGTACTCCTTTGCAGTCACATTTCTCCATCAGATATTAGAAGAGAAATTGCCTCAGGACAAAATGTGTAAAAAAGTGTTAATCAGACTCGATTTTCCAATAACTCAAAATATAATTTTATCATTTAAGACTAAACTCAAATCAAAACCTCCTTTTTGATTGTTCAACCAAAGATCTACAATCAAAGAATTATGGCATTAAAAATGTGGAATTCTAATGAGATTGGAAATATATTTTTCCCTGATCCAACAATAAAGCTACATTGATTTGATCTTTCTAAATGCAATTAAAGGCTCATCAACAGATTTAAGACAACTATGGTTATTGTGCTTATCTGCTTCAGAAATGAAATTTGTCAGTCATTGGAATTATGAACTATGAATTATAGTTAATGGCTACCAGATTTATAACTACAATAGAAGAATTGAAAGATTTAATAAAACCACTAGGGAATCTATCTTCTGGTTGGAATATTCACAGGTTTTTATTTACAATATTTTGTTAATAGTTAAGCTGTTGAAATCCATGTGCTTAATAAATAAATGCAATTAAAATAATATGAAGTCCAAGGCAAAAAATTTTAGAAATATATTTTAAAAATATGTTTGTTTATAAATAAAATTTATAGTTATTATATTACAAGATTAGTATTACTGATTAATAAAACAAATTAAAATATAATGTGTGAACTGTCTGAATAGTACTGAAAAAATATTAAATATTATACATATTGTTACAGATTAGGAAACTGTATAGACAGAAATTCACCATTGGTAACACTTGTACACATTGAACTGCATAAATTATGCAGGTTTTATAATAGCAATTTACAATGTTTCAAAGTCATTCCTTTAGCAAAAAAAAATAAATAAATATTGGATCTTATTTATTAATAAAAGTCAAAAATAAATAAATATTTATTATTTATGTAGTTTTTTTTTAAACATGTCCAGGAAAATAGAATAATATACAGTATTATGTTTTTATTCTGCATTAAATGTCTAAAAATATCATGGAGTTGCAAATCTAACCATGGTTGGATCTGAGTAAATTATATAACAAATTTTAAGAATTTAAAAATTAAACTCAGTGTATAAGCAGCAAAAAAATTTTTTTTTCTTAGAGCATCTTGCCTTTCTAATGTTGTTTCTGGAAAATTCTTCTTATAGTTTGTTAAATATATTATAGCATCTTAGTATGTCAATTCTAATCTCTGACACTGCATTATTATGGAAGAATCTCTTTTATGATCAGTACTATAATTTTAAAATTTTTAATCAAACATTTTTGAAATTTCTTCAATCTTTTTTATATCATTTAAAATTTATGTTTTGTCATCATAAAATAAAGTCATTAGGAATGTGATTAATATAATTGAATGGTTTTAATATGTTTTATTTTTTTTACTTATTGAAATTGTATTGGTTATTCAGTATGCAATTGGAACTAAGTTTGCCCTTTATGAACATTATATAGCTTAATAAAATGATTATAATCATTGATACTTTATTCCACTGGTTCTTAATCTGTGGTTTATGTTAAGAATGAGAAAGAAAAAAAAAATGAATGAATGAAGTGTAGAACAATATCTTTTTTTTTTCCACTTTTAAAGCTTGAGTTAAATCTTGATACTTTTCACTTATTTTACATTACTAAGCACTTGAAGGAAGTGCATGAAAATAATATAATGAAAAGGAGTCTGTTTTATGAAAAAAATTTGAGAAATAAATTAAAGTATTAAATATTGATAAATTTATTTTATATTCATTTATATTAGCTTTTAGTTATTATTTTCTCCTTCAAAATTTGCTATTATGTAAGTTGATTGAATCTAAAAATCAATAAAACTTTATTATAGAAAAAGTGAATTAATATTTTTTGATAGCCATAATCTTAAATTTCAACATTATTGCAAAACATTCTGTAAAATAATTTAAATTCTAATATGTTTTTTGCATGAATAGATTAACATTTACTAACATCTGATACTATTTTGTACAGTTTAAATGAATTTCACATTACTTTTATGTATCTCACAACTTTTTACGATCTTCACTTTTCAAAAAAAAACAACTATTACTTATTTTGTACAAATAACCAAACATATCTCTTAACAAGATTTTCTAGGATACAAATGCTTATCATGCATTTGTTGTAGTATTGATGGGGCTGCATGTTTCATTAAATTTGTTAGCGATCACCTGCTCAAGTAGATATAGAATAGTTTTACTATTGTTTTCAGATGATCTTCATACATTTAGATAAATAATAACAACTTAATCTTAATTAAATATTGGAAAATATTTAGAAATACTCATTAACAACCAATTTACAGTTATAGTAAAACTATTTTATTGAATACTGCACACAATTGAATTGATTTGAGATCATGTTAACATGCCTGATATAAAATGAATAAATATCATACTGTTTGAATAAAAATCCATGAGTCTATATGTGTTTGTTATGGATTTTTATAGAATAATTTAGCATAATTTCTTATGAAATATTGAAGCAGAAATATTTTTTTCCACAATTAAACTACAACAGCCTTTTGAATAAATCAATATCTATAATCTTTATAACTAAAATTATATAGTTTGTATATAATAAATAACAATATTAAAGATAATAATTTATTAAGTTTTACATTTTTTGACAAGAGAAATAAAATATTAAAATCTGTTATTCAAAAAAAAAAAAAGTTTGAATAATATATTCTTTAAGTTGAAAATTTCTGTGTTTTTGGATAATATATTCTTTAAGTTGAAAATTTCTGTGTTTTTGAATTATGATTTCTATATTAGAATTCATTCTGGAAATATTTTGATGATAGAGATTCAAACATACATAAATATGTAGGTTTACTTTGAAAAATGGCAAAGTATTTATTTTTAGCAAATTTTTTTTATTATATCTTTTTATTTTTAATTTTAAAAATAAGAAAAAAAAATGTGATGAGGGGAAAATATAATATGTATTAGTGGTTTTATTTATTGAAAATAGTTTTACAATTTAGGGGAGATAATATAAAGAATTAATGATTTTTGTTTGATTTGAAAAATTGTTAACATATTAAAATTATACTTTAAAAAAAAGTTTAAATATACTATGAAATTGAATATGTGATCTTATACCATCATTATTTCTTCAAAATTTTCCTCAATATAATCTGTTGTGTGGTTTCCAATCACATTCTGAATAATTTTATGCATCTGTCATAACTATATAGATGTGCTATATAAAGTATTATAATAGTTGTCAATTTAAAGAAAAAGTCATTTAATGCATAGTAAAAAAAATATGATAATGATTGCTAAATACCATCAAAACATTTGATTATAAAATGTAATGATATATTATAAAGATATTATAGTTTTTTCAATTTATGATTATTTCAAAATACAGTGTAAAAATTGTAGCATTTTTATATCTATAGATCAGAAGTGTAATACTCATATATGATAACTTCTTACTTTTGTGATGCAATAGTTAATTTATTTTTATCATTGCACTATATTCTCTTTCATGATAATGCTGTTCTATCAGATACACACAACTATTTAGATTTTTATATAAGCTTTTTTTTTCACTAATTTAAAATTTTTATGATTTTATAGACTATTACTTTTGTTCTATCTATTCTCAATCTAAATCATTTCTTTTTTTCGTTCTTAATATGCAGTTAAATGTAATGATAGTTGTGAGAGCTCAAGATTTCCTGCAATGTAACTCAACCTGTCATTTCTCATGTTCAAATATCATATAATTAATCAATCATAAAAGTGCTCTGATTCTGTGAATATAATAAGAATTATCAAATATAAATCTAATATATTATTAACATGATACCTTAGTTTCTCAGTATCAACAATAACAATATATATATATATATATATATTTCTTACAATAAAAAAAAACAACAACGAAGACTTAAAAAATGAGATTCAATAAATTACAATTTTGCTTTACTATTAGTTTGTTAAATATATATAATAGAAATTAATTTTTTTAGAATTTTATATAACCTAATAATTTCGGTAATCTTATTAATCATTTTCCAAAGGCTTATCCTTTTAAAATGGTATTTCTGTTTACTGAAAATAACATTATTTCTTATTGATTCAACTTTCTTTTTAATTAAATTTTTAGTTCTAGGGTAAAATATAATCATATTTCCCAAAATTTTCTCTTAGCTTAAAAAACTTCAGTTATTTTTAAATAAATAAATATATAAATATATATTTAAATATATATATATATATTATAATTATTTGTTGAATTTTTCATAAATTTAGTTTTTAATATGAGTAATAATTTTTTTTTATTGATTTAGTAGTTTTTAAGCAACTTGTTAATATATCTTTTAAATATATATATAGTTAATACACATCACATCCCACAATCAATGCTTAACTAAATCAATAAAATATACCTAATGCAACATTAGTAATATTTTATTGGTTTATTTTAACATTGGATATAATGGTGATGTGATTTACATATATATTTGTGAGTTCATTTTTTATGTTTTTTTTTCATAGAATATTTTTCATATATTTAGTTGTATAGTAGTCTTTTGTTGATCATTTTCTATATTTAATTTATTATTTATTAGGACTTTTTTTTATTTAATTGTGATGTTAGTTATATAAATTTTTATTTTTAGAATAGTATACATGGATTTAAATTTTTTTATTATATTTATATTGATTCAGTCTTATTTTCATTGAATTCCTCATTTCTCTTGCGTATATTGTTTGTTTTTATTATCTTAACATAAAAATTATCTTAACATAAGCATTTATCTTTTTATAAATTGAAATAATTATTTATAAATGTATCTATTATATTTTATTGTTTTTTATTTATTGTTTTATATTCATATATTATTAACTTACTAATGTTAATATTTATTTTGTCTGTTATATTTTGTTTCTTCTTATTCCAATATTTTTCATTTTATTTTATTAATATTTTTTTATCATTTTAATCTTTTATATATTTTATTATTTTGATTATATAATTATCATTTGTAAATGCTTTTGCTGTTTTCTTTAATTCTTTGTAATGTAAAACATTGTTTGAATAAATGTTGTGTGGTTTTTTTTGCTCTATTATTTATGTAGTTAAATTATATTTTATATTTTTTATAAATATTTATTTGATAACAATTTGTAAGACATTTACTTCGGGTTATTTTTTCTGAGCTCTATGGACATTATATTTAAAAACTAGTATATACAATACATTAGAAAAATTATGTTATTGATTAATACAATATAAATTGAAATATAAAAAATAATAAGAAGAAACATAAGAAATAATCAAAAAGAAATAGTTTTAGGTAGTTAAAAATAATTATTATTTTTAAATGTAAACAAAGGAAGAAAAATATTTAAAATAAATCAATGAATAAAACATATTTTAAAGGTAAAACATAATGTTGAAGATAATTGTACAACAATATAATAAACAAATAAAATGAGGTAAAATTAATTAGACCATCAAGGAGGTGGTAACATTTCCCTGGCTTTAATTTTTAAGAGCCTGGACATAAATTGTAAGAAAAATGAATATATGACAAAATACTAAAGTTATATATATATATTTCAATTTTTTATTTCAGAAGTTATAATCAAACTAAATAATAAATAAATATTTTAATAATGTATTGTAAAATATTTTAAAATATTTATTTAGATAATATGTGGTATACTATATATATATATATATAAGAATGTATGCTTTTAGATGTAGATGTTATACTTATGGAATGTAGTTAATATAAAATATTAATCAATTCTTTACTCTGAATTAGGATACTGATCAGTAAAAATGTAAGGCTAAAATAAAACTATCGAAAGTAAAATAGAGTCATTGGATTTATTTACACAATAACAGTAATTGTACTAAGTGCCAAAATATCAAATACTTATATAGAAAATATTTTAAATGAATTTATGAAATTTGAGTAACTTTAATTTATTTTTATTTGCTTTATTATGCTAATCTTTTCTTTATAATATTAATTAAAAACTTTAATTAATTAAAATTTAAATTGAATAATAGTAAGTTGAATACTTTTTTAAAATATATAACCTGTGAATATATCACTTTATTTGCTTATATACTTTAAATGTTTATAAATTCAAAAGTTTGTTTTAAACATATACATATATATAAGTAGATAAAAATTTTTTTTTGTTCTGATATTTATTAAAGATTGAGAAAAAATTTTTTGCATTTCTATAAGTTTATAGAATTGATTTTTTTTCTTTCTATGACTGAAAATATTTTTTGTGGTATAAATAAATGTAATGTCGCCTGCTTTATTGATTTTTAAATGTGTGTATAATTAATTAGCTATGTTAAAGATTTACATTCTAATTTTTATTTTACATTTGTATTTATAAGTTTTAACAAGTTGTGAGATTTAAATAAATTTCTATGTTGATTTATATTTCATACTTATGTGTGCAATGTATGTGAAATTAAATTAATAATAAAAAGTTATTAAAGTTAATATAGTTAGTTTAGTGATTTTAAACTAAAATGTACTTAAACAGAGAATGTTCTAAGTGTTTTAACTCAGTGGTAAGTGATATACTCAGGAGCTGCAGATTCCTGAATAGATTCTTAGCTGAAGAAAATTTAAAAAAATCTCAGGAAAATTCTTTGTAAATGCTTTACTGTCACTCTGAACTAGAACATGAAATGTCTTTGTTTTTTATCATCAATTATTAGTACATTTCTGAGGTTCTGGGAGCTGAAATTAATAGTTAAAAGAGGTTAATAATAAAACAGAGTTTAGAATATTATGTGCTTAGCTAAAAAATGTAAATAGTGCAAAATTAAAGTAAAATTATTCCAAGTTAGTTCATTAATAAGGGAATTTAAAAAATAGATACTATTAAAATTTAAAATTAAAGGAGTGCAAAAATTATGAAATTTTTGGATATCTTAAAGGCAATATAATGAATAATTGTATGTATAATTTGGGTTTATGTAAACAATAGTTATAAACCACACACTAAGTCTTTTAATTCAAACTTTTCATTATTGAAAATATCGTTACCCGGAAGCTGCCAAAAATGATTTTATTTGTTTTTACTTTGACTAAATTGTATTTTTCTTGAGAATGTTATTTATTTTTAATATAATGAAAGCTTTTAACAGTTAGATGATTCAATTTGTTTTTTATTTTACTTTTTATTTTGTATTTCTACTCAAGGTTTCCATTAAGAGATATTTTAAATATTTTCAAAATAATCCAATATTGATAACTGTTTTAGTTTGTATAAAGTAATAATAATTGTATGGCTTTATTTCTTGGGAATTTATACAAAGTTTAAATTCCAAAAATGACAAAACTGAGCATGATTCATGGATCTTGAGCTACACTAACTACCATACCAAGCCTGTGTCAAATCATGATGGGCATTTTTTAAATTTTCATTTCATTATATAACAATTTTGCAGAAATCTCAAAGATATTTCTTGTTCCCATTTTGTAAACAATAACAAATAAATTATTGAATTAACAAATAAATTATTGAATAGACTGAAAAGAACAAACAAACAAGTACTAAATTAATGCAATTAAGAATGGAAAGCTAAATACAATATAAATTATATATATTATAAAAGAGCACATTTTTAAAATATGTCTAAGAAAATCAACTACACAAACTTTAGCTGAGTTTTTTTTTTTTATATGCTTGAATTAAATTAAATTAGTAAATAAAACATTTCTTCTAAGTTATATATTAAAAAAAAATTGTAAAAAAATTAAAATAAAATTATATCAAATTTATTTTATTAACATGAGAATTGAAAAATGTTCGATTTAATATAGACTTATATAAAACATGATTAAAAAAATAAAATAAAAATACCGGTATTATAAACAAAATTTTAAAATAAAAAGATATGTGGATTGTCATACTTTATTCTAAAGTCTACCTTTCTAAACATTTATTTATAAGAAAATGAAAGTTTTTCAGGTTTAAAACAAATTTTGTGAGATATATAAGTGAAAAAAATTTTTTTATGTAATTATAATTCTTTCCAGATTAAGGGAATCACTAATTTTACTGTGTACATTTTCTAAATATATGTATTAATTGCATAGTATTCAAGTTCCTGTAAAAAAAATTTCTGGGATGAAAGTTGAGTCACAGCAGTGAATGATCATTTAATTTTAAATTGTTTAAAAATTTTCAAAATATAAAATCTTTATCAATGAATTCTGATAATTCTAAACACTTTTGCTAAATTGTTAATTTATTAATATAATAAAGAAATGCATTTTTCTTTATATAATATGGATATAGAATATTTAAGCATAATAATTATTAAGAATAATGAGCGCTTAGGAGAAAATACTGAATGGCTAGTATTCATTTTAAAGGGACAAAATTATTTTAAAAAAATTGAGTGATCACATATTTAAAGCAAAAACTTTCCAGCTCCAGATAACTAATAAAAAAAATTTCAGATTCTAATACTGTTCATGGGTTACTTTACTCCAAATTGATGCTATGTTCTTCTTCAAATAATTCAGTTAATAAAAAAGTTTTAATAGTAACTGTTTTAATTAATAAAAAGATTACTTTTGCCAAAATAGATGAAAATATGTAGGTATTATAATGTTATTCATAAATCAAGCATATAGATTAAAAAAATTGTAAAAATCCCAAAATTAAAAAAATGATATTCTTTCTAATATAGACAAAATTATTTTTAAGAATACAATATCTACTAATTCTTTAACAAAACTGAATAACTGTTGAAAAGGATGCATTCAGTTAACTTTTTTTCACACCACCATTGATTTTAGTTTTAATCTATAATATAAATCTTTTTGTATTGAATACCACAATGTACATAAAAATAAAGGATTCAATAATTTAGTTAACTACTTACTTTGATGCCTGACATTGTATTAATATTGTACTGAAAATTCCTAATGCTGATGGTATTTATGCTGATAACTCATATATCTATAAATATATCAATGCACAGATAATGCTTCCAGTTATATATGAATTATTCTAAAGTAATATTTATCTCATCAGTTTACCAAAGATTAAATTGATATTTGAATTTCAATTAATGACAGTTAAAAATGGATCTTAATGAAAATGATCAAACCTTTTGTCCCTCATAAATACTTATGTAGAATACACTAGTAAACTTCCTGGTCACCATATACCAAAGATTTATTTGAACATATGGAATTGAAACTTTGCTAACCCACCTTCAATGTGCTACTTTCTTTTAAGAAAGATCACATGTTAATCTATTATCTTCTTGAATATTATCACATTTCTTATGGTAACAACCCTGCTTTGCTTAACTCGCATCATGAATGCTCAGGATCAATGAAAGTCAATTATATATATGCATTGATGATGAAAATATTGAGAAAATGATACACAGATAAGTAAATAAATTACATAATAATATTTTAGATAATCTTGGATAAATTTTAGAAATCTCTTTATAGATATTATTATTTGATGATTACAATAATAAATTAATTCAATGTTTCCAAAGCATTTAGCTTGAATTACAATTGCATAAGAAAAAGTCAAAAAGGATATTGAATTAATAATAAATTAATAAAGCTCTTTAAAAAAATATTGAAGATTAACTATAAACTAATTTGTTAATGGTAAATAGAGGAAGGGGGATTAAAACAATGTATACATTCAAAAAAATTACAGTTATTAAAATATCCATAAGTTTAATTCTTATAGCAGTTTAGTAAGTTTACTACTGACGGATATGCTTGTAACTGAAATATAATAAACTTTCCATTTTTTGGAAGGCATTTATTCAAAGTTGGGAAGGCTACATTATTCACACACTAATTAGTGCACTTTGGGTGGGCATAGTAAATCATGTTAGTTTTTTTTACTTCTGATAATTTTGATATTCCAGCTAGGTTTTGTGTCAGTATTACAAATGACTTCTTTTAAGAACTATTTGATGCAGTTGTCATGTACATTGGCTCTCTGCAAATGTTGTTGCTTTAACTTTTATGGTATTTTGCCTTGTTAAATATTAATTTTTTACTTATTTTCTGTAATTACAGGTTGCTGTTGTTCTTTGAATTTGAACTTAAAACTTTATCTTGTTTGGTTGGTTTTTTAATTTTTTTGATAGGTTTAATCTTTTCAGGTTCAAACTTCTTTTTTTTTAATAGAAAGATCACTAGTGAGAACTTCTACCATATTTGAACATTTTATTTTTACAATTAAATCGTTTTCCTGTATTATATCTTTGTAATCAATCTTTACATTATTTATTACATGTGTAAGATTTCAATATTAAATATCTGAATTCCATTTATTAAATTAAAAAAAATTAGGAGTAGTTATCATTAAAGAAAGAAAATATATGTGAAAATTAAGCATTAAATTTATTATTATTACAAAAATGTTTAATTTTTTTGGGATTGACTAAAGGCTATTCTTGTTATCCAGTACAACTTATATCTGCTTTGCAGTAAAAAAAAAATTATGACTTGTCTTTTTATACAATAAATATTTCAAATAAAATATAATTTTAGTCATGTAGGTTTTTGGTTTCAAATAAGTATTTTACAAAAATATTGCATAAATAATTTTTAATATGTAAGCAAATTACTGAAAATTATATACAATTCTTAGTTTTGAATGTAATTTTTCTATTATTTCTTTTTAAGTTATACAATCCATCAATCAGAAATTATTTGTTGTTATTTTTAAAAGTCCTTCTGATGCTGGCATCTTCAGATTTTTTTTCAATTAAATAATTTAAAATAATTTCTGTGATAAAAGAAAATTAATATGGTAATCTAATATTATAAACAGGCACAAAATAATAAAAAACAGATATAGTAATTGCAGTACCACCATCACGATGCCCAAAATAGTAAAAAAAATAGATAGATAGATATCATTAAATAAGGTCACAAAATGAATAATTTTGTTTATAACTTAATATATTAGCCATACCTAAAGTTTTATATATTTTACAAATCTCTCTTTGGGAACACATTCATTCTTTTATATAATTATAAATATAATTTAAACTATATGCATTTTTAAGATATCAATCAAGGGAATCTTTTATTACATTAATTTTTATTTTATTTTATTTGAGACTGTTTAATCTTACTTGATGGAATAGGTTTGTAATTCATGACATGACTAGAGCTGGTCACATTCATAATATTACAATATTCCTCCCTTAAAATGATGAGACAATCAAATGGAAGTTATCATTTTATTTTCATTATTTGAATTTCAACCTGAGACTCTTTTATTACTTGATCATTAGTTGATCAAATCCAAATCAAATCATGTTTTCTTTTAGTCTTTCTCCATTTTCTATATATATATATATATATATATATATATATATATATAGAAAATATATATATATATATATATATATATATATATATATATATGGATAGCTGTTGTTGTTTTATCTGTTGCTAATATTGCTGGTGTTATATCATCCCAGAGCACTCATTAATTATATGCATAAGTATGTTATCATACATGCCCACAAACAATTTATCATGCTTTAGAATTGAGGATCAGGTTTACAATACTTTCATCTACATTCAATTTAACAAATCAAATGAACAACTGGATTAATGCTATCCACTGTGTCTTTTATCAAAGGTATAGCTTCAATAAAAATACTAATAATGCTCAATTGGTATAAGTTATAGTCCCTGGTTATCTCAACAGAGATTTTATCTGACAGAAGGATGACTATTTTTCCATCCATAGTTACAACAATAAGTGAATAAAAATAATAATGCAGTATGTATGTCCACATGATTTTCTCAATCCCACACAAATATATACTTGAAAAATGCAGCATGTCATCTGCACTTATTTACTGGATTATCACAGATACACAGAAACCAATTCCACTGATTCAATTCATATTTCACTATAGAAAGTATTTAGCATGACATTGTTTACACTCATTTCAAAGGTGATCACAGAGATTGGCACTGCAACCAACTCCCATATCAATTCAATTTATAATTTACTATAGAAAGGGGGTTATACTTTTCATACCATTTCCATCTTTATCCAGAAGGCATTTTCACCTTGGTTTTCAACAATTTTGAAAAGGCTTTTATACAAATTGAGGAATTTTTGTATTTTTATTTTTTAAGATTACTCACATTAGAAAATTTGACTAATACTCTATCACTGACATGGAATTTGTGTGTTGGTGACTTTATTCTTTCAGTTTGCCTTTTACCCATATGTAATAGCATTTCATGGACCTTGGTGCTAGAGGTTTTCACATCTATTTTCTTTTGTCATCCAAAGTGCAGATTTGAAAAGGATTGGACTATGTTTGACTTCAAATGAAAAGTCTGGAAGCCAGTGGATTCATTTACCATCCATAAATGTAGTTTATAATCTATTGCATTTGCTTCATGCAGTCACAATGATTGGAATTTTAAAGACAAAAGTCATTTCAGATTCTACATAATTTGTTTGCTTAGGTTTGACTGGGAATCCTTGTTGATATAAGTGTGGAATATTTTGTATTACTGTTCATATATGAGATTTTGTGGACATAAAGGGAGTACAGTGATTAGTTACAGTAGCCTGTGGTTTGCTAACAATTGTAAATATTGGGGTTTTAACATCTTGATGGTATGTTTTGCATTAACTTATGGCATGGTTAAACTGACAAATTTAGA
Organism: Epiperipatus broadwayi; assembly: GCA_028023455.1. Lineage (NCBI taxonomy): Eukaryota > Metazoa > Onychophora > Udeonychophora > Euonychophora > Peripatidae > Epiperipatus > Epiperipatus broadwayi. The sequence continues at coordinate 5,534,582 of JAQFVV010006277.1, read as the reverse complement.
ATAAAATTTCATGTACTATGACTAAATTTTTTTTTTTTAAATAGAAGTAATGGATAACAAAAAACGATGATCATAATTTCCTTATTTTTTTGATATAATTGGATGCAACATACCCATATAAATTGTATTATTAAGTTTGGTATGCTGGAATACATCACAGTTTTTTAGAACAGGGATGATATTACTAAGTGTATAAGCTGGTAAAACCAATTTTGTGATAATTGCTCTATTTTGTGTATCTCATATTGATCATACAGAGAGTGGGTATATTTTATCAAATAATTCAACATAGATTATATGCTCACTAATATTTGCATATAGCTTCTCAGACCATGAGTCTCCATCTCTCCCAGTTTGTATCTTATACTTCAGGATGAGGTCTTCTATTTTATACTATTGTTTTCACTTCAGCATCAAATTGCTTTTTATACTGTAATTGTCTTCTGTTTTATACTATTGTTTGCATTACAGGATCAAATTGTTTTTTATTCTGTAATTGTCACTTATTTTCTAGATAAGGATTTGCTGTTTTAATTCCAGGCTGCTGAAGTGCTTTATGGGTCCAGCACTAGCCTGGTTCATAAGTGTTCTGGTCTTAAAAAATTGGTTCATTGTACTATGCACTTGATTATGTGGAGCAGGGTTCAATCTTAACTCCTCTTTAATGATTTTTTAAAATTCAGTTTTCTTTCTATTTATGGGATTTGCTTTTATTTGTATCATTTTTACCAATTCATACTTTCTCAGATTTGTTAATATTTCTTTCCAATTCTTCATCATAATCAGCCTTTTTTTTTTCTAGTCAATAAATAATTACTTCACATGTTTTCTGACTGGTATCTTGTAATTCTCTTATTTCCATGTTAATTTCTTGCTGAACTTTCCCAAGAAATTTGTCTTTCTGTCTTCAATCTGTAGATTATTTCTTTTTGCTACTCCTTCCTGTATGTTCTCCTGCACATTTAGTATAGTATCCTCATCTTGCTTTATCATTTTGTGCTGTTATTTCAAGCATTTGAAGCTCCATTTTTTTTAAACTTCTCTTTCTGCTATATTTGGCTTTATTGTATATTTTCTGATATTTAACTAATTTTTTTCAGTTTTTAGTCATGTCTTTTTATATTAGTTTTCAATCTTCATTTCTTTTAGTGTTGTCACCATTACATACTGACTTTCTTTATTTTCTTTCAGCATTTTTTCAATGTTTCATTATTTTCTATTAACATCACTTTATATGCTGATTCTTTTCTTTGCTTTCTATCAATACTTTCTCTGTACTTTCTTTTAATATCCAGTATTTTCTTTTAACTTTCTCTCCATCCATTTTATAATTACATCTATGTCATTGATTTGCTCAACATGTTGTTTTTATCTTCTATCTTTTACTTTTCATGTCTTTGCCTGATTTATTTCGGGGGCATTAATTTCATTTTTTGTTTCTTTTTTTTTTTTCTTTTTTTTCTGTTTGAATCATTTTCCTTATTTGAAATGTTGGTAACATTGATTATTTTATTCTATTAGTAGTAAAATTACCAACCACTATTATTATTTAAACTGTTATTTTTATTAACTAGTGTACCATCCTCACATCCACAGTGCTCCTCAGCAAGATCAAAACTAGTCTTATCCTTATTGCTACATTTTCCCAATGTCTATTTTATCATTTGCTTTTTTTGTTTCGACCCACTAAATAATTTGCTTTAATGCCCTATTAATTAATTATTCTTTTCTTTTTTTTTTCATATATATTTCCTGACACCCTCAGGTCTCACTCCAAGCTATCTATTTAGTTTGCACTCATTAGCATATAGGCTCTTTTATCCAATTAATTTGGGTCACATATTGTATGCGATTTATAACTGGGAATCCTTTCTGCTGCTGCTGTTGATGGTATTTATACTGATAACTCATGTATATATCATATATTAATGCCCAGATAATGCTCCTAATATATTTATGTGAATTGTTTTAAAACATATAAATCTTGTCAGTTTACTCAAAGATTAATTAACATTTGAATTTCAATTAATTACATTTCATTAAAAATCGATCTTGATCGTGATGATCAAACTTTCTGTTTCCTAGATAAATACTTTATATAGTACACTGATTATTTTTAGCAGTAAATGTAAACCAAATTCTATATCAGATGGTCTCATTTAGCATTTACTTGTAAGCTCTTAATTTGAATGCATAGGGCTTGAACTTCTAACCTGCATTCAGGGCACCACTTTATGTTAAGAATATGAATCTTTTACTTTCTAATAACACCATCAAAGTTCTCATTATAAAGCTGTTTTGCTTAGCTCAGAGAATGACTGCTCAGGATAAGTGGTGAACAATTATGTATATATTGCAGATGGGACTATTGGGAGAATGATGCAGTGACAATAAAACAATATTTATTTTACATAATCTTGATTCATTTTAGAAATTGCCTATAGACCTTATTATTTGATGACTACAATAATAAATTCATAAATTTCATTAAAAAAAATATTGAAAATTAACTATAAATATACAAATGCATTTAACTATCATATATCTACTTACATTACATTAATAAAATTCATTAATGATAGAAAAACATTAAACAATGTATACTTTAAAAAAATTACAGTTTTTAAAATATATACATATTATATTTATATTTTATGAAAACTTATATCTGTATATAATTACAAATTCTAGCCACAAGTTCTCTATATAGTAAGCTTATCACCAGTGGTTGAGTATGGGTATGAAGTATAATAATGTTTCAGTTGGTTGCTTCTAATTGTTTTTCTAATTCTGATTATTTTGTTGTTTTAAATATGTGGGGATAGATAAATTCAGTGATTAGAAACAGTCATCCCATGTGAAAAAAGATATATCTCATATCCCCTTCATTTCTAGGTATCTTCCAGGCATTTCTTCAATGTTGGAAGGTTGCATTGTCCAGATATTGACTAATACATTTTTGAGTTGGCTTAGCAAACCATGTTGTTTTTTTCAAATTTCAACATTCTAACTAATTTTTGTTTCTTTATGGGAAAGTACTGCAACAATAGATTTCTTATCCAATTTAAAATGCTTCTACAGTTAGAATCAAATTTTGTTTTGAGCTATTTGATGCAGACAATATATATTTTGCTCTCTGCAGATGTTGTTTCCTTTCTCTTTATTCTCTTATTTATAGCAAGGACAAGAAGCCTTTGCTTGTTTTCTTTCTGGTTTCATCCTGTTCTTCATTTTCTAATGTTTTATCACTAATTTGTTTTTCCTTTGTGATTTATCACTAATTGTTTTTTCCCTTAATTCTTTAATTACCTGTAACTACAGGCTGATGTTGTTTGAATTGGCCTCAAATAAGCTTCATCATTAATCTTAATTAATTTATATTCTTTGGGATTTTTTTTTACATCTTAAATTTGATTAAATTTTAACCAAGATTACGAAATATATAATTTTGTTTTATAATTTAACATATTAGGCATACATAATGTTTTACAGATTTAACAAATCTTTTGTGTAAACATTTTATTACACTTATATAACAATATATAATTTAATCTATGTATATTAAAATAGGTATAAGATGTCAAATAAGTGAATCTTTTTATTATATTAATTTTCCTTTCATTTTATTTGGGAGTGTTTAAATTATTCACATTTTAATTATACTTGATCGAGAAGGCTTATAATGCATGTCTTGATTAGAGCTGGCCTAGTCCACAGCATTGTGATATATATATATATATATATATATATATAATATATATATATATATATATATATATATATATAATGGTATTGAAGATTGGACTGAATAGTATGGAGAAATCATCCCCAAATTGACATATATAAATTGCATATAGAATGAATACAGATTACAGTGAATATGAGCAGAGAGTTAGTATGGATTAACCTATAAGCAATTATACTAATAAGTTATACTACTAATAAGTTTACCCAGCATTAAAAAAATAGTCAAATTATCCATTATTATGAACAATCAATATCAACAGTCAATTCTGACTGGATTTAAAAGAGGTACATTATAAATAGGCTACATATTTAGCCACTGCCAAACTTAGGGCAGAATATAACAATTATTATTTGGATGCACATACATAGGTGCTAAAATATCTATCAGAATATGAAACAATAATGCTGAGATATGGAAACATATTGATCATCATTAATGCTCTGGCCATATTTTACCATTAATGTACAGGTAATCTATAACTAAATTTCTAATGAAAAAAAAATGCAATGAATGAACTTTAAAGGTGATACTTTTGCCCCATTCAGAGTTATCATCTGGATGTCCCAACACCAACATAAACACCTACATCCATAAAACTAACCATTATGCTCTAAACTAGCTTAGCAAGCAATAACTCTAGGGGCTGTGAACAAGAGGTAAAGAAATATAAATTTACTCGGTTGTTTTCTATTCTCTCATGTCAGCCGCATGATGGCACTATTTCTAGATTAATTCCTAGAAATATATCATTTCAGCAGCCCTCTTTCTATGATAAAACACAGAAAGAGTCCTCACGGTGGCCTTAGCCAACCTAAGAGGCTTCTTTCTATGATAAAACACAGAAAGAGTCCCCACTGGTCTGGCTTTTTTCTATGCTAAAAGCACAGACCAATGCCTTATTTGGTACCATAGTAGGTTGTGTTATTAACTTTATCATAATGCTAGAATGTCTATTTTCTCTATACTTTTGTGTGAAAGTGTGTGGATTTTAGCCTGTCATAATTATTTAAAATTTTATTACAAAAGTTTTTTTTCAAGTGCTCTAACCTATTGTTACATTGTAACTTTATTAACAATGTTGTGAAGATTCCATTATGAATGTGTAACCCTCAAAAATTGCTTTTAAGGGTGCGGAACAGCAGTATTTCAATGATCACGCGAAAAGTAACGTTTTCGTGAGAATTCATCCATGACAAGTTACTTTTCATATATATGCAGAAACAAAAACAAACCAGTGTCTGATTATTAATTACTGTCCAAAAAAAAAAAATTTGTCGGGTAATATTTTTACATTTACTATTTAAATAAGATTAGTTTTTATATCTACACATTAATAAAAACAACCCAGTTTCTGATTAATTACTGTCAAAAAAAAAACGAAAAGCAAATTAGTCAGGTTTGATTTTTAAATGTATTTGAATTACGGTACTTTTTATATATACACAATAACAAAAAGAACCCACTTTCTGATTAATTACTGTCCAAAAAAATGCAAATTAGTCATTTTTAAAATAGCATAATCTTTTAGAATTTAATGAAATTTCACATTTTAAAAATTAATATTTTTTCTCAAAATTTTTTGTTAATGATGTATTTGTAATCAATTAAATTTATTTACAAGTTTTTCATTCCATCTTGCGCTCCTAAGACAATTTTTGTGACCCCATTTGGGATTGCAACCCATAAATTGAATACCACTGGTCTAGAGTTCAAATATGAATAGCATTTTAGGAGTACAATATTGAAAAATCCAATTTGCAACAGAGAAGTTGAGGAATAGGAAAACACTTGAGATAATATAAAATATGGGCTAAGTCTATCTACTGTTCAGTTCTCCAGAATGGTCTTGAATATCCCCAGAAGAGAGCAATTCAGTATACTTTGGCAGACTTATGGAGAACAAGGAAAAAACTAAGTTTTGAAATGTCTCTGCTGAAAACTATTCTAATCCATCACAAAGAGCCACCTGAACAGCAAAGGGCCAACCCTATCAATAACCACATCGAAAATATTAGAAATAAATAAGGTAAATCACTTGTAATTAAACCATTGGACCAAACTGCGGCTTACTTTGCAATAAACTGAATTTCATTTATAGAGTTATGACAATATTCTATATTAAATAATAAATTATACTGCACCGATGTACAATGATATGTATAGGTATTTTATATAAACCTATTGGAACATATATGTTAATCAACACATATATGTAAATTTTAATATTTTTTTATTATTATTGGTATTTATCTCATTTAAAAGTGACAACTAAAAATGTTTATTTTGTAACAAGTCAACTATTTTTAGAAATTACACACACATATATGTATGTGTGTATATATAAATCAATGCTTGTCAAGTATAACACCCTATATAAATTTTAATCATTGTTTTTATTATTAAATGTCAATTCAAACATGTTCATTTTATATCAAGCTACATGCGTGGGTACTGAATGGATTTTAAGTAAATCTAATGGAACATATATGTAATCCAGTGTAATAACTTGAATTTTGTACATTATTCATGTAAATCACAATGCAATAATTTCAATTTTGTATAGTACTCAAAATCAAAGGGCTTAATTGATATGTGTATAGCCTTATTTTAGAGACTTTAACTTCATTTTTTATTGTTGCTAATATTGTATTACATCATCATCTCTTGTTCCCATAGCAGTACTTGAGCTTGGGTTCTTTTGAGCTAGATTTGTGAATAATGGTCTGATTATATGAATAGGAATGTATTTTTGTGCTTAAGGGACATCAAATATGATTGATATATTCTGGTTCCGCACATAAGATTATATTTTTTAAAGCCCCTGCACTACATTTTATTTTAGTTTAGTCTAATTAGAATTTATGTTTATAGTTGGCCAGTACATTAATGTACTAAATGACCTGAGCATTAATGATGATCAGCATGTTTTAATATCCCAGCATTTTGTTTTTATGGTTGTGTATTCTGGTGGATTAGCACTTAGTTTGTGCATCCAAACTATGTTTAAATGAATGCCCCAAGCTGGCCCTGGCTTAATAGTTAGGCTGGTCTATAGTAGACCCATTTCAAATCCAGCAGATGGACTGTTTGATTTATTTTATTGTTGATCATTCATGATGATGGATGGTTTTTACTTATTTGTAGTGTTGGTTGGTGTATAGTTAATTATACTTATAGTGTGATTTAAGGAGTTAACTGGGATGATCTCTCACAGAGATTTTATGATCTCATGCTCTCTTTGAATAAATAAAATTACTGCTTATATATATATTTGGATAACATTACTTAATATCTTCTGACTTTAATATCTTTACCAATAATAATTATATATTTTTATTTAATATCCATACTTTAATTTAATATACTTTTTTATAAATCTTTATTATTTGAAATAATTTTCATCATTTGAAATATTTATATTATTGACGGGGGTTGATGATGATTTGCCATCACCCCAGAGACAACCTTCCTTGGACCCCCATCCTGTTACAATATTTATTCCTTATTTCATTTTTGTTTTAAGATTTCAGTTCATCTTTGTTTTAGGGAAAAGATCTATAGAGTTAGTTGATAATATCTTGTGATGGAATTTGATCTCATCATTGAAAGTAAACTCTCATTTTTTTTTGTCATGAACAGTTATATAACTCTTAATGTTCTTGATCTTTTAAGATTACAGCTCATTCCACTTATGTATGAAGTATTAAATTTGATATACAATATTACTTTTTTGTTTCATACATATAATTTTTTTTTTTTTAATTTTACCAACCTATTACATTAGGTGGAAAATAAAATGATCATTACATAAATCTTCTATATGGCAAGTCTTAGATCTTTTTTATGAGAAATTATGTTTATTATGAAAGTGATAAGTCACATAATATTGAATTATTTACAAAAAAGTTAATTGAAGTTGGATACAATAATAATAATTATTATATGCTAATTTAAGAATAAAAATATTTTAAAGGAGCAGAAAGTTACTGGTAATAAATGGATATCCCAAATGTTTCAAATGCTCAGGATAATTTTTTTTTTACTATACAGAGAGATTTATATAATATTTCATTTTCTGTTATACTTAATATTAAAGGAATTGTAAATAATTAAAAAATATTATATCTTTGAAACAAAAAAGTAATATTGTATATCAATTTTTATGTAAATGCAAGGTTTATACATAAGTGAATCAAGGAGTAATCTTGAAAAAAAGAGTAAAGAACATCAATTGTTATATACTCATATATAAAAAAAGGAGAATTAATGATTTAATAATGGTGTGTTGTTTTTTTTTTTATTAAAAGAAAATATATGAGTTTACTTTCAATTTTGATTTGGAAAATACTATGATTCTTCATGAAGAGATAAACTGTAATAAATGAAAAATTATGGCAAAAAAAATGATAAGTAGAAATATGATATCTTTGATTAGTGAACATTATGTAAATGCTAAAATTCATGAATCTTGGGATATAACATGCTACTATTTACATCAGTTAAATTTAAATTGTTTTCAGTTGAAGATTGTTTAGAAATTAACTGAAAATACTGCAATTAATTGTAGTTATTTATAGTATTTTTATTACAAAAATTATTCTATAATGGACATTTTATTATATATATTAACAACTAACCTAGAAGAAAGTGATATACACACACAATTATTCTCATATTCATATCCATTTAGTTTCAAATTTTTGTAAAGATAAATGAAACTATGGATAATAATGAATCCTGCATATCATTTTTATCATTTATGGTATTTTTTTTTCACATGTCATAGCATCGGCCGGAACGTGAACCCATAACCGCCTGCAGACAACTATTTGCTTGCAAGTTGCGATGATCTCTCGGCTAACAACGCTTGACATTTATGGTAAATTTAATTTTAAATGTATACAAATTAAGATTTTAACATGGGTAATTTTATAAAAAAAATAGTACAATAATAAATAAATCAAGAGAGTAAGTAAACCACATAAGTGATTGAATGAATGCGCACTGAGCATACAAACAAGGAAATAATTGAATAAGAGATGATAACTGATACTTTTCATGACATTTATGAACTCAAATTTAAGAATTTTTAATATTTTTAAGCCTAATTATTGAAGCCACAACTAATAAATCTGTGAGTAATGAGTAGTCAAATGATAATTTTTATTTATCTGCTATGCTAATTCAGGATGAGTAAAATTTAAAAATGTAAAAACATTGTTCCAGCTGTCTTGCCCATAACTATTGAAGCTAATCAAGAAATATTAATCAGTAAATAGATATCTAGCTATTTTTTGATAGAAAATAAAAAGTATAGCTAAGCTCAAATCTTTATTATTTCATAATAATAAGCTTGGTGATAATGCCTTCTTCATTGTTTCTGTATTGGGAGTGGGTATAGCTTTGAAGAAGTATGTTCTTCAATATACTATTTAAAAGCTATTTTTTACTTATAATGTTTAATCATATCCGCAATTCATTAAAAAAGTTGATTAATTTTGTACATTTGAAAAAAAATTTAGTTTAGAGTATTTCTCTTTCTTCATGTTTTTTTTTTAAAGAAGTTTTTTAAAAAATATATATAAATAGTCAAATTTTTTTTTTTTTTAATTTGTTTATTATTATTTTTATCCATAGTGACTACATTCCATTGTTACTTATTTGAAATGCTTTTTTTTTTTTTCAACTCTCAAGTTTAAACTTAATTTTTCAAATCGTAATTTAACTGCAGCTAGCTTTCTGTTTGTCTCAAGGGAAAGTCAGCACAGGGCTTTCACCTAGGAGATACCCTTGGTTTGCTTTTAAGTAATTGCTATATTACAGGTCGCTGAGCTTGTTTAGAAAGATCTAGCCGCTAAGGCAAGGAGTCCAAACTAAAGTGACATAAAGAAATTGCCCATTAAAAAAAAAATCAGATTTGACAGAGAAAAATAGTTTCCAAGAATATGATGCCATGATAAATGTTTGTACTGTCAGATGGGGAGCGGGGGAGTAAGAATCAACAGAAGCATCATTTAAAGTGTTCTGATTATCTCAATAAGCATTTTAAGAAATCCATTAAAATAATAAAAAAAAGTCATTGTACATTTATAAATTATTTAACTATGCATTTTCTATATGAAAATGTTTGTTGTATGCTATAGTAATTTAACTTGCATTAATCTTTGCTAGAATAATAGGAAAAAAAAACAATTGTACTGCTATAAATTTGTCTTTTTTTATTTTTATAATAACTGATTTAAAAAAAAAGTATTTGTTTAAAATGTATTATTATATATATACAGTCGTTATATGTATAATATAATATATGTATAATATATAATATATACGTTGAGTTGTGGATTTGGGGGTAATTTTCACTATATATGTTCGTATGTTAAACAAACAGTAATATGCTAGAATCCGATTTACATGGGATAATTTTTAAACTTTAAAAGAATTTATAAATCATGTATTAAATATTTTGATTATAAAATCATATAATTAAATAAAGTATACTATCTATGCTGGTGAGATTATTAGCGTTTATTGTATTTTTAATAGTTAATTGAAGAGTGATATACGTTTTAATTTCTGATGATTAATAGTAGTATTTGGACGAACGGCTCTACTTATAGTATTAATATATTTCTGATCATTAATGCCTTGCATATAAAATGAATTTTTAAAATCATAGACAATACATTGATTAAATGATGATACATAGAATATTATTCTAACTTGCTAAATGAAATAAAAATTAACGCTGTAAATATTAACAAATTTATTATGTGTTAACATCACTTTTAGATGAATTATTGAAAATTATATATTAAACTATTTGATTTCTAATTATAATTAAAAATCGCACTAATTATCAGTGAAATATTGCATAAGCTATATATGTCTATCTTAAAATGATTCAAATTGTTTTAAAAGGAAAATGTATCATGCTTTGTTTGTTAGTCAGTCCCAAACAAATTATGCATTGCTAATACAAAATTATATAACTGATATAACACAAACTTTATACTCATTACTATAGATAGACATTTATACATGCTAAGTTTTCTGCTCAAAAACAAGTTGGTCTACAACTAAGTAATATAATAACTGAAACACAGGCTTAATATATACCATGAGTCTATATATGTAATATAGGGTATATGAGCACAGACTTTCACATAACCCACCACTCTCCACTCTATCTAATAACACTGACACAATGACAGTCCGCAGTGTAAATTTAGCTTCTTATAGCAACATATCTCTTCTTTATAGATAAATAATCTTTAAATTGGTATATATATATATATAAATTCGATGTATTATTTTTGGAAAAGTTTTATTGATATGTTCATAATGGACCAAATACCTAAGCAACATCATTTCAAATATGTTTGACTATAATCTACAACCTTCTGTTTAATACTTCTATTGATTATAACCTGCCATAATTTAAATATCTTTCATTTAGTCATTGTCATTGCATAAGTTGCCATTATTAGAAGTCAGGAATGAAAATTCAATTCTTGGATTATTATTTTTTGTTTTAGTTTCACAAGAAATCAAAATAACACATCTACTATGATAATAGAACAAGAAAGAATAATCTGAAGGCAAGTTTTCTCCATGCAAATGCAATGATTAAATGAAAAACATTTAAATAATATCTCACATTACTTCAATCTGAACATGTTGCTATTCCTGTTTTATCTAACTCTCTTTTATAATTATTTATACAGACTAAAATTTATATACTCTTATATTCTTTCATTTACAAAAATATAATCTTATCTCATAAACTGATTATATATATGTTTCACAAGTTTGTTAAATGATGACCTGTTTTATGTCATATATATTTCTATTTTTTATAGATATATCTAGGTGGTTTTTAGTTTTTAAACAAAAGAAAAAAAAAGATCTGTAGAATATTTGAATAAAGTAGATGATAACAAAATTTATAATTGAAAATGAATTGATTATTTAGATACAAAATGCCAAATAAATTTAGAAATAATAGAACAGCATTAACATCTACATTACACAAATGATATATAGATTGGGTTGTGTTAAAAATAGGCGTAGAGCATTAATGTTAAGTATATAATTATAAAGAGGAAGACTGGAGAATGCAAATCAAATTTTTAGATGCTAATTTCACAGTAAAGTTTACAGAAAGTATATTAAAAAAACATTAGAAAGCCAAGTGAAGTTAAGAATAATAATTGTAAAAAGAAAAATTGCAATATAAAGTATGCAGAAAATAAAAGGCTTCAGTTAATGAAAGTAGTGAATAAAATAAATAAACAAATAATTATTGATATATTTCTTTGCATTTTATTTTATAGATTTCAAATCATTAATAGAAAAAAAGTATTTTAAACAAAAGGTTGGTTCAATTATGATATCTATAGCTATTAAAAACATTTCTCCCAAGAACTTTATTGTTCAAATAGTAGATAGATTTTTATTTGTCAGTTTTATTATTAAGCTCTAATATATCAATTACTTTTTGGAAGTTTTAATAAAATTTATTTCACTTTATGAATTTTATCTTTTGAGTGTCTAAAAATTGTAATTTAAAATTAATATGTGTCATATTTTATTGTTCTTCATTTCCTTTTTTGAATATCATTTGACAGATCATTTTTTACCCAAGCCTAGAGTATCTATATAAGCTTTTGTATATTTTTGATGATTCCCAAGTAAATTATATGAGTTAATCTGCTTGGGAATACACAGTCTCTTCTTTAGCAAGAATTAGGTATATTTTTTTCAAGGTATATGGACTGAAATTTTTTTAACATAGAAATAGAGACAATTCTTGGACTAGGATGTAACATATTTTATCTTTAAATGGATTATGTTAATGATAGGTTCATTATCATTTTTTGTGACTAGATCAATAATATCATTAATTTTTAAATCCTTTTCAGATCTATATTAACAAATTTTGTCATCACTCTTATATATGCTACTGTCTCTGTAGAAGAATAATTACTGGGGTGAAGACAATATAATATTTGAAATATTTGGTAGCTTATTAAAATGTGAAGGCTTTATGGAAACCTGCCAATATGAAGGAATTCTCTTCTGTCAATTTTCCAGTTTCTGGCTTAACAGGAAATTAGAATTGCTCCTTCTGATCTCCTGATTGATATTTTGAAGTATGATCCTTTAAGCTCCAGAATGTATGCTGTACTTTTGAGAATATTTGATAACATTTTAAGACAGAAACAGATATGAGTATTTATAATTTTTGTCACTGATGGATTTATAAGTTATAACCAAATCTTTTTTCACTGAAAAAAGGAAGAAATCTACAAAATTATTCATATCAATCTTGATATGACTTAAAATTTAATGGAGGGTAGATGATGGAAATAAAATCTCATAGAATTATCTTATGTGAAATGTGGGTTGCAATGTTTATATTGATATTCACCTGTCTCAAGGTTGATAGTGTGAATAATTAAAAAATATTAATGTAGAAGATGTTATAGAAAAGTTAAGGAAGTTCTTTCAAAATTAATTTAACTTCATAAATATTTTCAAGATAATTTCCTCAGTTTAGTGAGCTTTATAATTGTAATCTTATGGAAGGAAATTAATCTTCACACATGTGCTATTACATTAAATTTATGTATACTCATCCACCAATAACACTTATGATTAGAGCTTATTTTTATCGAAACCAACCCTTATTAACTATTCTTAAATTAGGACTTGAATATATGAGTCTAATATTTCAATTGGCAAATTATTTGTACAAATTTAGTTTATATATTATAGGGAAAAGAAAGTTTCTCATTTTTAAGTACCAGTGATTTTGGATTATATTAGTTTGAATATATGTAAATAATTTAGTAATGTATATAATTTACTTTTATTTTTATAACGCTGTCTTATAAATTGTAATACATTAAAGATCAGCCTTTTCAAGCTATTGTGCATGCACTTTTTACGAGTGTTAATAATAAAGGCTGATCTTTAATGTATTACAATTTATAAGACATAGCACTATAAAAATAAAAATAAATGCTTATTTACATATGTTTAAGTTTCATTTGAGAATGACGTTTAGTAAATTCTAGATAATTTCATCGACGTCATTCATTCAGACATCGTAAACTGTAATTTAAAGTGAGTAGTCTATCCTTACACTTTCATTTCTAGTACTTAAGATTTGCCCATATATAAGCATTTGGGTTGGAAAGAATAAGTGGATTCATTTTGTTCTTTCATAAATACTATATTTTGTATTGGGAATGAAAGTATTCATTTATTATTAACATTCATAAAAAGTGCATGCACAATAGCTTGAAAAGGTTGATCTTTAATGTATATAATTGTAATCTTATGGAAGAAAATTAATCTTCACACATGTTCTGCTAGGATAAATTTACATGCATTCATCCATCGATAGCTGTTTTAAAAGTATAAATATAACACTCATGCTTAGAGCTAATTTTATATAAGCCAATCCATTTTGAATGTACTTGAATCAGGATTTGAACTTATTATAAGGCTGATTATACAAATGTAGTTTATATATCACAGGGAAGAGAAATTTTCTCATTTTTAAAACACTTATTGACTGGTGGGTGCATGTAAATTTAATCTAATGGCACATATATGAATATTAATTTCTTTTTATAAGATTACATTTATATACATTGCTAGATTATTTGTTTATATATAGTTAAAGTAATATTATTCAAAATTGCAGATAGTTAAAAATGTGAAACTTTCTCTTCCCTGTGATATATAAATTAAATTTTTACAAATAATTTGTCTATTGAAATATTAGGCTCATAATAAGTTCAAGCCCTGACTTAAGCATTGTCAATAAGAGCTGGTTTTTATAAAAATAAGCTCTAAGCATATTATTAACATGTGAGTACATCATAAATTTAATCTAATAGAGCAAGTGTAAAGATTAATTAACTTTCCACAAGATTACAATCATATACATCTTGCTAAATGATCTTTATAAATAAATGTTAAAAATTAAATGCTGCCTAACAATTTTGTTTTTTGGCTAGCATTGTAATGTTATATGAATTTATGTTTTCTAAATAAATATATATATACAAAGTTTCCCAGTAGTTAATATTATGTAAAACGTTTATCTTGTGCTGTAGATTGAGAGTATTTCATTTACTTAATAAACCAATGTTGTGGTGTTAATCTAGTGTATTATATATATATATATTGTAACCTCCACATCCAAGTTAATAAACAAATTTGTGACTGCCAATGATAAAATAAAATGGATTAAATATGAATCTATGTGCAAGTATAAGAGCTGGCTTGATTAGCATGAGCATGAGTAGATATAGGAGAGGCCATAGTGCACTACCGATTTTATCTTAAGTTCCCCATAATCTGACAATGTACAAAGCATATTGAGTAAACTAACTTTCAGTACCTAAAGACAATGACATTAAAAGACATCTATTTAATTCACAGCTATATTAAGTAGTTAATAATCAAGATATTTGTCTAATGAATGATCATGGAATTAGCAATAAGAAATGAATGATAAAGGAGTAAAGATATAAAAGTTTTAAAAGAGTAATGAAGAACAATAATAATTGACCATTGTAAATGAATAATGGATAGGTGTACGAATAATAAGAAGAAAAGGGGATATGTTGAGAGAACAAATAATTAATGTTGTAATGAAATTGGAATCATTGAAGGATAGATAAACTGTGCTGAAATAATAAGATCAGATGATCATGAAATTAAAAGAAAGTAAAATATGAATGAGCTATATTAACAATGTTCATACCGATGAATAGAATCCTGAAACATTAATTGGATAATATTAAAATAAAAGCAAGGATTCTAAATTTAAATAATTAAAGAAGAAAGTTGAAATCTTTTGAGATTTTAAATGAATCAATAAAACAATAAGAACAAAGATAAAAGACCAAGATAATGCATACCAAATGACTTAAGAAATAACCCCTAATAACGAAATCAAAATTAAAACTATTAATCAATAATCTAATTTCTCAGGGTTCATATAAGAGGGATTTTACTACTATCCAAATATAGAAGATTAAGATGGCTTGTATTACATAAAAAGAATTACTAAAGAATATCTAACTACTTTACTGGTAATAATAAAGGTAAAATCTAAATTTTATAATGAATCAACACAAACCATAATAATCAGGTAAATGTAATATTTTAATCACAACTGTAATAATGCCAGTATAACAATTATAATATCATCTATGAATAATTTGGATTTGATCTCAATAATATGACCAAATTATTTTTTAAAATGAAATATTTTACTATATCATTTTAAATAATATCTCTATATAATAGCAACAATATTTTACTCAATCAGTATGATAATTTTATATACTCTCACTTAAGAGTTTAATAAAATTGGCTGATGATATGCTGAACATATAATAAAACTGATAATATTGAGTGTTGATGATGGTGATAGCAATAACAATAATGTGTGGATAATATTAAGTAATAAAGTTACTAACAAATATAATAAATTTCCAAAAACAAATTTTATTTATAATATTTACACATTTCAAAAATCAACAACAGCAACAAATATATATATATCCTTGATCAAAGTTATAAATGGAAAATACACAAAACAAGATTTAATTAACATATCTAAATATTAACAGAGAAAGATCTCCTTGGATCTAATTAAAAATATAATACATTATGATCTTTTATTGAATTATTACTTACACCCACTTTTTAAATTAAATTTCTATAGCTTATTACACATTTACTATATTTTATTTACATACAAAGGTTTATGAAATTTATTTATTAAAACTAAATAAAAGCGAGAAGTTCCTATCTAATGAATAACAAGCTGGCAATACTCAATACTAGGTAATGTAATATAATAAATATTCCCTAAAGCATTAATAATGGTGTTTACTGTAATATATTAAGAAGATTATATAATTTCCTATTTTTATTTGTCAATATTATTCTAAGAAATCAATATTAGTATAGCTCTACACTTAAATCATTGATATAAAACTTTCTCCAATACTAGCATCTTAACACCTAACTATGAATAACAAATAACAAATGTAGAATGTATACTTGAGATCACTTTGAATAGATAAGGCACTAGTACAGTAATCTAATAATATAAACTATATTTAACAGGATATTATTATTTATTACATCATTTGCTACACAATTATCTTTTCAGGGATGATTTAATTGTTACCAATATGAAATCGTTAAGACTTAAGAGTATAAAATCTAGTGAAATATATAATATATTCAGAGGTGTAATGGGGTTGAGCTAAGGCAAATAAGTGAATAAGCAACCTAGACTATTGTCATTCAATGATTACAAATGGTTTGAAATCCCAGTGCCACTATTTGGGAACACCTATAGAGATATGGGAAGAAATGAGTAGTTAATCCCTTGTTTAAGAAAATATACAAAATCCATTGTAATATCATAGTATTAATTCAGGTACGCGATTCATCCATGATAATAATTTACACTTTCATGCAGGGTAAGGGAACAAGTATGCCTTACATGAGATGACATGGATATAAGGATAAATAACAAATATAGCAACACATAATATCATAATCATCTAACATGATAACAATCAAATACCATATTAAATAACATCTACCATATAAATGTGAACATCAAACAAATGGAAAATATCGTTAATTAATACATGAAAATTAAAATAGCAATTATCAATTCAAAAGTGATCCCCAACTATAATAATTATTAGCGATATTTAATTATGTATTGTAATATAAAACATAATATTAAATGTGCCTAAATTGATTAAAATTGGTTGTTACTCTCTATTATCATTTAACAATTGCAGTTTTACCAATATATATATAAACTTAAGAGCATGCTATAACTCTAAACAAGCTTTTTTTTTTTTTATTATTATGATAAATGCTACTACAAGAGAAGGCATTCAAATCATCTTTATCTTAGATTGTCCCCATCCCCAGATCAGTTTCGACCTATGGGTCTCTTCAGTGAGGAGTTGGGACACTAGATTCAAAAAACCAACTCAAGCCAAGCATTTATCTAAAATATATTTCTCAAGAAGAAGATCTAAACCTTTAGACATCTGCTTGAGTTGGTTTTTTGAATCTAGTGTTCCAACTTCTCACTGAAGAGACCCATAGGTCGAAACCGGTCTGGGGATGGGGACAATCTAAGATAAAGATGATTTGAATGCCTTCTCTTGTAGTAGCATTTATCATAATAAAAAATAAAAATAAAAGCTTGTTTAGAGTTATAGCATGCTCTTAAGTTTACATATTGGTAAATGCAAGCTATATATAAGTCATGTGACATCTGACTTTTTATTATTACAATATATATATAATAAATGAAATAATGCTTAAAGCTAAATGGAATAATTATGTAATTAGAAACCAACCAGTAACCACCTAAACATTCACAATAAAGATAGTAATCAATATTTCTCACTGCTGTCAAGGCGACCTTCTAACCTTTTAATAGCAAGTAGATTTCCATTCTTACTATTAAAAGGTGAGAAGGTTACCTTGGCAGCAGTGAGAAATATTGTTTACTATCTTTATTGTGAATGTTTAGGTGTTTATTGGCTGGTTTCTAATTATATATATATAATAACATAATAAAGTTTAACAATTTATTGCCAGTGTTTTTACTTTTCCTTGTGATCACTTTTAAAATATAAACAAGATCTAAACCTAACATTATTGCATATCTCTTTTGTTTCATGGACAAGCTTATTTTCAACTCTAATGGTTTTGGATCTTTTATTTTATGAACAATCTGGCTGCTGGACCAGTAACATTAAACATACATAAAATTATAATACAATACACTTTAAAATAATTATAAATTATTATTAGATAAGGTTTCTTCACATTTCTTCTCCAAAGAAAAGAAATACTTAAATTCAGCCATTTAAAAACTTTAGAGATTTTCTAAAGCTCTCTAATGTTCTTTACTATTCAACAATATTAGTATTACTCCATATGTCTTATAGCATTTCTTCTCCATAAATAGTGCAATTAACTATTTTCTTTCTTGCATACACCAAGTAGATTATAGAAAAACATCAACTTCCACTCTCGAACTTCCAATACACAATTAGTGTATTTTATGTTTTCAACATTACGTGAATGGACCGGCCCTTCAAGCAGAGGGGAGAATACCATCAATAGCAGGGCTACCAACAATACCCACAGTCAGACTGAGCTATGCAAAGCATAACATGATCACATTTTCAGACTGTGGTCCACCTTGACTGCTAGATTCAACCCCTACCATCCAAAGCATTTTATTTGTTTAGAGGTAAACCTCAGGCACCAGCTAATTACATGAAATAACTAACATGCCTGGATGGTAGGCCCATAACCCAGTGCTTGAAATATCCCATGGCTAACTCACTCTGCCTCAGGGTCCAGCATTTACTTAATACATAAAGTAACTTTACAATATTTTACTGATGAGGCATTGACAAGAGAGAAAGAGAAAATAGACAAAATAATAATTAAGGCAAACATTAATATTTATTTTAAACATACATGTGTATAATATAACACAATAATATTGAAATTTACACATAAAAACATATAAGTAATTACTCAGGCTAAATTATGATAGTCTTTCATTAATTAAAGTTCATTCATTTAAATATGAAGTGTCTATAGACAGTGATCAAAATATATTTAGTTATTTCTTTACCTAGGATTTCATGTGTATTTTCCAACTGGTTGGCCTTTTTGGTTCTCCATTGATGGCTTCGTGACTTGTTTCCATCCTGTGATTCAGCATTGGGAAAGAGAGAGAGAGAATAGTGGTAGCATCTATTTTATGATTTTGATATCAGTTTCCAGTATTTGTCCCAGGCGGAATAGTTGACTTACGCAGGTTTGGGGCATGAAGCCCTGTCAGATACCCCCATGGCTTATGCAGCTTCTCCATTAATGTTGATTGCATCAGTGAGTGATTGACTTATTACTGCGTTTCGAATATCTGGATCTCTGATTGTTTGGATTCTGCATTTTGTTTGAACTGAATAATAATAATCCGAACAGATGAACAATGTAGCAAATTGCAGCCCTGACTGTATATCACAAACCAGTATATCACAAACCAGACTGATTAATAATAGAGAGAGCAACTTTATATACTCTTTTCTCTCTTATTATTTTAATTTATGTTATTTTTTAAATTTAGATCTTAACTTGAAATGTCTTTTAATTAATTTCCCATTTCTGGTTATCTTAATTCCTTGCTCAGATTCATCTAAGCATTCTCAATAAGATAGTTTATAGTTTTTTTAAAATTAATACAGCTATTGATTTTGATTCTATTATTAATCAAAATATTATAAACTAATTACATAATGAAAGTTTTTTTTTTTTTTTACAAACCAATACAGGCTAATTTTATTCTAAATTGTACAAGTTTATTTAGTTGTTACTTTATAATATAAAAAAAACCTTTCCTTAAAAAAAAGGAAGAAAATTTTTAACTTTTTTTTAGTTCTATCATATACATTTCTCCCCTCCCCCTACTAAGAAGCTTTATTCTAAGAGAAAACTATGACGCAATATTTTTTTTTGTTTAAAAAAAAATCTTTAAATTAAGCCACTATAATTTATTTTTATCTTAATTTTTTTTAATAACAACTACAGACATGTACCGCTGTTCAATGGCATGGTGGTACAATATGTAATGAAGAATAGTCCATTAAGGAGAGAGCCTTGAGATATTGAGTTGTGTGGAGAGAAGTCAGGGGACATTTTGCCATTAAGTGTAATATGAATCTGTTAATGAGTAGGTTGGCTAGTATATACATTATTGGTATTGGAATATTATGTTGACTTAAGACCTTTAGCAGTTTCTCCATAGGTACTGAATCATATGCAACCTCTATGTCTAGTTGTACTACAATAGGTGCAGATGTTCTGGCCTGTCTTACATCATCAATCAACATTCTAAATAACATAAGTGCTTTGGAAGTAGAACACCCCTTCTTTGCTATTGAAATTTAGACATTACAGGAAGAATAAGATGTTGAAATTTGTCTTTGAAGAGAGACTCTATTAGTTTGATGATAAAAGGAGACATCAACATAAGTCATAGATTATCTAGAGGAGAAGGAAGTGTATTCTTTTTAAGAAAGGGAACAAGCGATACTGGATAAAGTTGGTCAATGTTATGTTTCTGTTTTAAGAGATAATTTATCATATTTAAGGACTATTGGGACAGTAAAATGACTAAGATGAGCTAATAAAAATTTAGGAATAGCATGTATTCCTGAATGTGTATTATTGGAATAGAGTTCAACTTTAGAGCAATCTCACTCTTTGTAATATTATGTTCTTCTGTGGTAATGTCAAAGTAGAAAGAAGAGAGCTTTGGAAAAGGAAATTTCTGGAGTCTAACTTTAAAGTGGTAATATATTTGAAAAATCATGTCCTCCCCGGAAATCATCTTTGACTCATAAATAATAGATGGAGTTAATTTTTGGGAGTATACCCTAAGGCCCACTGAATATATCCTTTGGACCAGTTATGGGGATTAGCTAGAAATTTTTTTACTTTCTTAATAGAGAGATAATCAGCCAGTATGAGTTGGGTTTGCTTGTACTCCTGTTTTAAAAACATTATTGAATTGACTGAAGAAGGATCACATGATGTATTTTTTAGTTTAAAGTGTAATATATCCAATTTTTTAACAAGACTAGTGGGGAAACAATTTTTGAAAGTATAATGTCTAATAGTTGAAGATACTATATTAATAAAAGATAGCCAAGATTCTACTGGATTTAGAGATAGTATTTCTAACTTTTTAAAATAAATATAGATTTCAGAAAGAACTACTTCAGGTGCAGTGGTTTTTAATAGAAGCCAGGTAGTATTATTTAGGGGAAGAATTGTTTGGTGTTGCATGTATATCATGAGTTCTACATTAAGTGCTAAATGATTGGAGAAGATTACAGGATAGAGGGAGGGCTTATTATGAAATGTAGATCTGGTGAATAAAAAAGATCTATTAGAGAAGAGTTTTTTAATATAGAATAAAATGGAGTTACTTGGGAAATGTAGATCTGGTGAATAAAAAAGTAGGTCTATTAGAGAAGAGTTTTTTAATATAGAATAAAATGGAGTTACTTGGGAAAAACCTTCAGCATTCATAAGATTTTTATTAATCAAATGGAGGTATTTTAATGTAAAGCTTATATAGGATATGTTGAAATCACCCATGATTATTGTAGGGTAAGAATTTGGAGTTAATATTAAATTTATTTTATTTATTAATTGATGAATTAATACTGATCGATTATACAAATACAATGTTATTAAATTAAGAATGATATAGTATAACTATACTCATATGCTGATATAAGTATAAAATTTGAAAAATTTAAAAAGGAAAACTATGATAGATAAGAGCCCCTGTTCCAGCAGCAGCAATATAAGATGGTGACCATTTACAGTATCCAAATTTAGTAAGGTACTGCTCTGGATTAAATGTAGAATGTACAGAGCATTTTGTTTCTGTAAATAAGAGGATATGGATCGAAAATTGACTTATCCAATTGCTAAATGTGAATATTAGCTGAATATAGTTAATACCTCTTGCATTAACTGCAGTAATAGAAAGATCCATATTACTATTTATATAGAATGGGGGATGAAATATAATTTATTATACTACTACTACTGCTACTGCTGCTACTTCAATAATTAGTTAATCATTTCACAACTTTATATTCAAATATTACTGGTAATGATATGACTAATATTGAATCAAATAATACAAGTAGTTGGAATATTGATGTAGATAAAGTTAATATTCCTGATGTGCTTAATGCAGTATACAAACATAAATCTAAATCAGCTGTGGGATATGTTACTATTCATAATTTTATAAGGGTTGTGCAGACTCTTTGGTAACTCCATTACATTATATAATTAATTTGTGTATGGAAAAATGCATTATTCTTGACTTATTTTAAATTTCTTAAGATTGTGCCTATTTATAAAAAGGGAGATAGAACTGATCCAGGTAATTATAGACCTATCTCAGTTTTGTTATGAAAGATGTGAATAATATTATTACAGATATGGTTAAAGTGTTATTTAGTTATCAACATTGTACCTTGAAAATGTTGATACTAACTTAATGGTAAAATATGATCATATTGCTCATGCTTTTTCTGATCAAACACAATTTGATGTTACTTTGATATGCTGCAGCCATTTGATAATGTGGTACATAATTAACTTAGATTTAATTTTATCTATACAAATGTAAAAACATCTATTTTCCAGATAATTAATAAACCATGCAATTAAATGAGAATTAATTTCCATCACATCAAGTTTAAATATAAGTTATAAAAAATAAGATTGGGGTTCCTCAGGGTGGAATATTAGCACCTTTACTTTTTAATGTTTTCATGTATGATCTGGATTAAAACATTTTTAAAAAAAGTGTGTTACTTGCCTATGCAGATAACTCTTAAGTTATTTAAAAGGATTACCATATATGATGATCATATTGATTCTTCAAAGAGATATTGTTTATTTCAAAAAATAATATAATTTTAACAATATGACAATAAATATAAGTAAAATAAGTATTGAATCTTACACCAATAAAACAGATAGATCTGATTATCATAAGATTGAGGAAGATGCTATTATAAACAGAGAAGTTTTTTTTGACTTAGGAATTATTTTTTGTACTCATTTACTTTTAATGAGCATATGAAATATATTATAAATAAAACATATAGATGGATGGGATGTATTTTGAGATTTTTCAGAGACTTATCTCCATATATAAAGTATATGCTATTCTGTTTCTTCTATATGGAATTTGGATTTGATTTATATTGAATGTAAAGTTTTTTATGTAGAAAAAAGATTTATTAAGCTAATAAAGAGAGAAAATTTAAATCTTAAACAATATTTACTGATATAAGACTAAATAAAGATATGATATTCTTAAAAATATTAATTGATGGAAAAATTGATGTTAATGAGTGTATACCTAAAATAGAATTAAGTGTGCCTTTTCATTTGTTAAATAAAGTTTACATTTAATAATAAAAAAAGTAAAAAAAAAAAGTAAAAAAAAAAATTGTCATTAACAGATTGCAAAAGATCTATAATCAAATATTCAATAACATTGATCTTTTTTGTGATTACTTTATAACTAATATTTAAAAAAATTGAATTTATTGTAGACATATATTTATCTATATGTCATACTTTGATTATTAATTGTAATTTTCTATATTATTGTATATTTTTGTTAAAATGTTAATATATTGTATAATGAATTGTTTATTTATATTTAATTTGTTATTATTAATAATGTATTAATATTTGTTTGTGTATTTCTGATATAGTGAAAATGTTGAAGTGCTTATAATAAACAAGAATTGAATTGAATTATTATTATAAACATTTTCATTTCAATTAATATGCACACAAAAAAAATATAAAGTTCATAATGACTTAGCTCAGGGATATTATACTTCTGTATAATATCTCATTCATAAGATGTATATCATTATGTAGCCCTTTTCTATTTTATAAATTAAATTAAGATATTAAATTAAAGTGGATCGATTTACAATACATTTTAAATAAAATCACAAATATTCTAAGGCCTTTTTGATTTTATGCTTAATTAATGTGACATGATAGTAAATGAATATAATGATAGGGACCCTCAAAGTGATTACCAATCATTATATACTTTATCTTAATTATAAAATTTTTCATATTTAGAATCGAACATTTAATATGTTTGGAATGGTAATGACAATAATTGCCCTCATCTCATTACAATATATATTGAAAACATTAATAATGGATGAAGCATAATGGAAATTATTAAAATTTATAGAATTTTTTTGGGGGTTTAGATTTTTAGAGGTTACAAAGAATACAGCCTTGTAGCAACATTTAGGAGATTGGATGTTCAGACTTTAACCTAAATAGATATGACTTATACAATCTTTGGATAGAATAGAAATTTTGTCTGACTGAAGGCTCATTTTAAGGAATCTAAAAATATAAATTGTATTGATATTTGGAGGTGTGATTTGGGTTAGAATGGAATTACTTACATTTTTCAATGACTTTTGGAAAGTATTTTTTTTCTTATAGTATGAATTAGAATATTGCATTTTATTTAGAGTACCATATATACTTTATAAATTATAGTTTATATTGTGCTTTTTAAAAAATATTTATGTGTGAGTGTATGACACTTTATAAAAAGACAACATGTGCCATATGTTAGTGTATTTGTTGTTCAACATTTAGTTTATATAGTCATTGTTTGTGCTTTGTATTTCTATTTTTATTTTATATTGAGTGGGTATATTCATTTTCAACTGAATTCTATTGATGATAATAATGTATAACACTAAAATTACTGTTGAATATTAAGGTTTAAATCAAATTCCAAAATATTTTTTTAGTATATAGTTGTATATGGGTTAAATAAGTAATGAATGGTCCTTTTTTCTAGCCTTTTTTTCTTTGTTTAATATCACTAAGATCTAAATCTTAAGATCAAGAATAAAAAGAAAAGATTTGTCAGTTGAAAGGCTATAAAAATTTATTGGTTAGAAAAATTTTATTACAGTAAAAGAATATGATATATCATTTTTTAGAACTAAATTGCTAAAAATATTTTACATGCTATTAATGAATTAAAACTACATTTTATTATTTAAAATTTCTATAAAATTGTCCTGAGTGAGACAAATTGAAAGTTTTTGAGTTAAACTCAAAATAAGGTCACCAAACAAGTGAATAAATATAATTTCAAGAAAAAGTTTTGTTAATAAACATTGAGTAAAGAGGAGTTTTATTTTTTAAAAGTTAAATACTGCTTTTAAAATGTTACACCAACCAATCTCAAGAGTTGTCATATCACAATTGTTTGTTTTGAAATGAGGTTAAGATCAGAAGCCCCAGAGATCCAATTTTTAAACCATATAAGCAAAGAAAATTAAGTTTCAAAAGAAATGATGAAAATTTGTTTTGACATTTTTTAAAAGTAATATTTCTGTTGCATGAAATTGTTTTAATATATTGAAAATTGATTGGCAGTTTTTACATCTTTTTTATTATTATTATTATTTATTAACTATATGAATATTTCAAAGTTTTTCTCTGTATAATATAAAATTGATTTTGAATTTTTATTAAAATTGTCAAACAGTCAATAAAAAAATGTTTCAAATGATGATTTTGGATAGAAAAACAGTCTATCTTTTGAATATTGAGCAATCTGTATGTTTATTGTCTAGATACTTTATTATGTTCTTGGTGATATAATTTGCCAAACATAGGAAATATTTATTATAATTTCAGTAAAAAAGAAATTTTAAGTTCTAATATATTATTTTTTTGAAATATTGTATAATGTCTGAAAGCATGTAGAATTAATCATCATTGATTATTATTGGATATTACTTGCCATCATTTCTTGAATAGTTTATTTTAGCATCTCAGTATTTAGAGATCTATCATTAACTTTAATGAATTATGAAATAAAAATTTTTGTTTTTTCAACAATATTCCAAAAATCTTTTAAATCATGGAATCAGCCAAATTAAGAAAGATATGCTAAACATTTTGTAACTGTATATGTTAATGTTTCTTTATATTTTTGAGTTATGATGTAAATTAGAACTATTATTTTTATTTGCACCCCAAAGACAAAACATGAAATTTTTTTAATGAAATAATAATAATAAAATAATCTTTCTTTTCTTTTTTTAAGACACTAATGTTTCTAAATTAGAAAGATTAAACTAAAATCCTTCTGGAATATATATATATAGTAATAATATAATGTAACAAGCAGTTAGTTCCCTTCATTCTACTCTAAATACATTAGTTCCAACTTTGACAATGGCAAAAGCTAGAACATGATCTGGGAATGAGGATATTATATCACTTTTTCTGCTTACCATAATAATTCTAAAATAGAATAAAGAGAACTTTTATATATAATGGTTTAGCATTATTCTACCAGTAGATTGACTAGCATTTTTGAAAATTAAATGGTTTTTTTTACACAAAAGAATAAAAATATTTTCCTCATTGCAGATTAATAAATAGAATTTAATTAGAGAACTAATGTAATTTTTTGAAAATCTTTTGAAAGATTATAAAGAAAACAAATTTTGATGTATTTATACATTTTCCTGTCTATAGCATCTTGACTCTATTTCATCACCCAACATATTTTATTATGATTGTCATTTATTTTAGCATCATATACAGTTTCATTTCATTACTTTAATTTTTCTATATCAGTATTTTTTGTTTTTTTTCCTTATCCATATTGTTATTAAATAATGATAATATCAAGTATAATACCAAATATAAACTTTATTTGTGATGGTATGTACTTTTAATCATTTATAACATAAAATATGTTTTGATCATCTGCTCATATATTTACAGTATGCTAAGTCCATATAATAAAATCACTTAGTTTAATTAACTTGCCAATTTTTTTTTCATTTGATAAAATGATCAATTCATAAATGATAAAAATTTATATTTTTTCTTACCTACTCTATGATAGAATATTTATTAATTGCTTTTCTTACTATAAAAGTTTGTAAATATATATAAATGCTCAATTTTGTTTTAATTATTTTTATTAAAATTTATAGGCATTACTATAGGTAATGCATATGTTTAAAGTGAAATGATATACATTTTAAATGATGTAATACAATATTACTAAGAAAGAACAAAAAAAATTTATAATATTGATCTATTTTCTCTTCAATCATTCAATTTTTTTAATATTTCAAAAGCCTTGATTAGTATAATTTTTAAATATTTGTTGTTGGTTTTTTAATTTACAGAGTAGCATGAGGAATTACATAACACTTCAGATTTATATCATCAATATTTTTTGATTCAGTCTTTTTTTTTAAAAAATATTTTTGATGTTTAACAAAACCAGTATGAAACAATATATTTTCTTTTTAGAGAAATGACTTATTACTGATGACTTTGAAACAGATTATTAGAAGCCATTTATTTTTTAAAAATTTGTTTGGAATTTTGTATTTCTAAAATTGAAAATAGCATTAAAAATGTTGTTCTTTGATTGTGCATCTCATTTTTTATTATTGTTTATCTTCTTCATATCCAAGAGAAATCTATAATTTAAGTGATATGGTGAAAGCAGTATTATTAATATAGTTTGGATATATAAAACAGTTAATGCTATTAGCATGATTAAGTTCAATATATGCTTATAATAATGTTTGTTATGTTCTTTTGTAATTCAGAAATAAACACTTGTTATGTGTACTCAGAAAAGCTTGTTTATTCCTTTTAACATAGTATGTTTGATTCATTTAACATAGTATGCTTAGTTCTATTGATAAAAGTACTTTTACCTAAGTGAATTTTACCCTTTAAAAATTATTAGAATTTTCATATAAGATGACATGAGAACCTCTTTCATGGTTTAATTCAATATTTTATTGATGAGGAATTTAGATCTACCTATGTTGTTTCTGAATGCCATTTATTTATGTATCGTTATTTTTATCTTACAGTATTAAGAGAATGTTAAAAGAGGTTACCCATCTGACTTTTTTAGCTGATCATTCACTTGATAATAATTAAAATCTTTGAATTTGAAATTACTTATTATTAACATCTAAGAAAAATACTAATAAATATTATGGCTGTTCTTTATTCAAGGGAAAATCCTGTTTTGAATATATATGAATTAAGTGAAAATATTTTAAATTTATAAAATTTATTTTTATGCTTTTATCTACAAACAGATTTTGAGATAATAATGTAATTACACATATTCTTTTGATGTTATTGACATAACAATTATCTGCAACACTAAGAATATTATCCATCACTTTATTACTAGCACAAGAAGTGCTTTTTTCTTATACACATGCCACACATATTAATTTATAATTTTTTCTAAAACTTAGCTTAAAATTATTTGGTATGTTACTTATTAGAGCCTATTTAATAAATTTCACTTTAAATTTTATTGGGAATTATTTATTTATTTGACCGTTATCTTAATTTAGTTTTCTAATATCCATATTACAATTCTAAATATATATGCAAACATTGCAAGATCTATTCTAGAAATCTATAGTGAATAAACATTTATGTTGAACCTTTAGCTTCAAGAGAAGGTGAATATATTTTAATATTAAGACTTTTTTCTTAGTATTTAATGATCATAGTGTTTAATACAATATTTATTTTGAATATTTAAGCCCTTATTAATACAATTTTTTGTCTTGTGTGATTTGATGCAGTGATAAAGTGATTCTTGAATTCCATCACTTCTGATGCTCAAACTTCTTACAAACTCTCAAGCAATAATCCATTCATTTATTTTATGTGATATAATGTGAAAATAAAATGTATTTGCTATAACATTTTTTAATATAAAAAATATATAGTGAAATAAATAATATGTAACATACATTAATTTTAACATATTTTAACATACTAATATTATGTAAAAATATACAGTTTTGTTTTATTTCTTTAAACAAAATGTTTATTTCTACACTTACATGAATCGTTTTTTTCTCTTTTTCTATCTATTTTAGCAGAAAACTATTCTATAATTTATAATGACAAGATGCAGGAATATTTCATTTCTATGTAAATAAAAGTTTCTTTGTGAAGATAGAACAAAATTAAAAAATTGAATATTTCTGAAGGTCAGCAATTCTTAAATAAAATTTTAGACCGAATATCTTCTCCATTTTTTAATACAAAATATAATTTTATTATCGCAATACTTGATTAAAATTAATTCCAATTTGAATCCTTAAATTAGAATTTCCAATATTTATGTGACTTTAACTTTGTACTTTGACATATATTTAATTTTGAACATTATTTCTCCATAGCATTTATTATCTGATAATATTTTATTTTTAATTGAATTTTAATATGTAGTATACACATATAAATAATTTATTCCTTTAACTTTGGCATTATAATAACTAGTATGAATCTCTGTACTCTCATAGCATTTCTTTTTTCATGCA
Organism: Epiperipatus broadwayi; assembly: GCA_028023455.1. Lineage (NCBI taxonomy): Eukaryota > Metazoa > Onychophora > Udeonychophora > Euonychophora > Peripatidae > Epiperipatus > Epiperipatus broadwayi. Next base: position 5,504,735 of record JAQFVV010006277.1, on the reverse strand, counting down.
AAGAAATTTAATTTTAGGAAATTCTAACAAAATTAGATTCTGGCTTTTAGAGAGAAAACTTGGGTGGTATTAATAACCCATGTTATTATTAAATTTTAAACATTGCTTTTTAAAAAATATTAAAAAATATATTTGAACCTTAAATAAATTTTAAATAACTATAAAAATCTTTAATCATATTTAGTGTCTGATATATCTTACTATAAGTGCATCTAATTTTATGGTTTAGTGACTAGTTATTTATTTTTTACTTTCATTTAACTAAATATATATAAAGGAAATAAAAAATATTATTTATTAGTTCAAAAATAAAATTATTTGGCTATTAAATTTATATGTGAATATGAATGCATACCCACACGCACATTTTAATGATACTATCTGGTTTTATTTGATAGTTGTATAATTAATGTATTTGAGAATGTTGTGTGTGTAAGATTATGCAAAATAATTAAAGGATTTCTATTATTTTAAATATTTTTTTGTTTTTTTAAAATTAATATAGAAATAGTAAACTTGTTTATAGCAATTGATTAATTTTTCGTTTTCAAATTTTCTATTCCATAAATGGATTTTTATATCTTTTTATATTTTTTTTAATTGTAAAACTTTTTTTCGCTATTTTATAACTACATGACACTCCGTTTTGATTATTTCACATAGAACAGTAAAAATATATTTAATGCATTCAAAAATCTTACAAACTCAATAAGCATATACAATTTGTTAGTACCACTCAAAAAACTATTTATTTTAGAAATCTAATGGATTGCATTATCTTGTGCTAGTCAGGCATTATGAACATTTATTACAATAAAAACTATGTTTAAAATGTTTTTTTATTATTATTAAACTAAATCCACTAAATTGCATTAATGTTTCTTATCATACATATATAAACAATTTCTATAAATCAAATTTATCGTAAAAACTGAATAAATAATTAATTCAGAGATCTCATCATTTTGACACACACATACGTATATACATTCAGACATCTGTTCATTATTTTAAAAGCTTATACCCTCTTCATATAGATAAATGTTTATGTGTATGCATTCTATATATATATAAGCAGAATAGAATAGTCTGATTAGTTTTTATTTTACTGAATAAATTTAATGTGTTTATTTCCTTGTATTTAGGCATACATATACACACTTTTCTCTTAAATATATATTGAGACTTTTAAATATAATAATAAATTATAAAATAAAATTGAATGTTCTTTCAATAATATCAAACCATAAAAAGCATCTGAAGAAATTGATTACTGTTACAATTCACAAAATGAATCTTACTTTTCAAATAGCCTGATATTTTGTAACTTGTAATTTTGAGAATGACAAAACCATTTGTAGCATTTGTCATTTGACAAATAAGGTGGTGGATGCAAAAGAAAGTTCATAAAGTTTGTAGTTTTCTGATCCTAGCAAAAAAAAAAAAAGGTCCTAAAATCCATATCTATTTTTATTTTTGTAGTATTGACCATTACGAAAAGGATGTTTTTGGGGGATTGGTATTTATTCCCAATCTGCAGAAAAGAAAACTTCTTCCATTCATTTTCTAACCCTGCTGCCATTACTCAATGCCATATATTTGTAAGTTGGCTAAGAAATAACTGATAATCAATCGTAAAACAAATTTCTGCCAACATAAATTCCAATTGCATTTTTAGATTAATGTATGTTTTTTAAAAAATCTCTCCAGTCAAAACTTTTTTTTCTGCTTTGTAATAATAGAATTTTAAAGTTTCTGCTTATTCAAAACAAGATTTAGCAATTTATTAAAACTACAATAAAATCAAACTTTCAAATTTTATATTCCCTAAAAACGGTTTATTTGCTTAATACATTGGAATTTGTTTCCACTTTTTAGAATATATGATTTTTTTTTTTAAATTATTTTGTAAAATTGAACTATATATTTATTATTGTATTTTATTTTGTATACGTTTTAATATGTTTTATTTAAATTCTTTTTTTTTTTTTTTCAATTTTAAAAAAGATATGTGCATGAGTATATATGTATATACTGTGCGTGAAAGAAGAAGTTGTCATCAGAATTTTATTGAAGTTTGATTTGTTTAATTGTATAATTATTATTCTTATTTATTTCCAAACATTATGTATAATACAGATTTTCATATTATTTTACCATTTTTCATATAGTATTTTAGTAATGAATTTAAAGTGAATATATCTATCTTGGTAATTTGAATGTGTTGTAATATTTTATTACTATTTGTGAATTTGAACTAAACTGAGCAATGGTGTTAACTTTTTCATTAAAAATTAAATTGTATGGGGGGGGGGGTCATGTTAAATGTAGAATTGAAATCTTTTTTTTGTTGTTGCTGTTGCTGCTGTTTTATTTACAAAACAGATTTTATAATAATTTATAATATCTTTATATGTTTTATTTTTATTTTTTATGAATATTTTCTAAATAAATTGTTTGTTTTTTTAATCTTTTATTATGCTTTTTTAATATCTTTCCTACCAAAGATGCTGTTAACAGGCATCATATTAGTAGTTTCCATTGATTTTCATTTAATTCTTATCACAGAATATTAATTAATAAAATATTTTTTTTGAAAAGTTAAAAGAAATGTTTATGCTCTTGAAAATATAAGAGCAAGAAGTGATTTTGTTGTTTTGATAAGTGTATGCAATTACTAATCATTGTACTATTAGGAACAAAAATTTATTTTACTAAGAACTAATTTTTCCAAAATTCTAATTTTACAATAGTTTTAATTAATTGCTGGAAAAATTAAATCTATTAATAAAAATATAGAAGAAAACCAGCTACCGAATAGAAAATTATCATCTTGTAGAAAATGACATTAGAGGGATTATAAAGCATCAATTATATTGAATCAGGAGCAAATATTTTCTCAATATATTTTATAGAAAATATGATATGAATTAAATTTATATAGGCAACAGAATTATTTAACAATTAAAATATGTATGGGAAACTATTTTAGTAATAGAATTGCATAGCTAATTCTAGTATAGATAATTCTGAATTAATTACTATTCAAATTTTCTCTATGAATTAAAAAAGTGTCATTTTTCAAATTAATTTGAAATATTAAATCATTTTCTAAATTGGTCATTTACAAAAATGATATATTAATGGGCTTAAAGGCAAAAGAAATAAAATATTGATATTTAAACTAAAAAAAAAGAATATGATGTAACACAATGTCCATGTCAACTAATAAAGTTATATTTAGAGTTTAGCAGTTAGAAGTCTTGATATTAATTCTTCCACAACCATTTACAATAATTTAATATGATAATGGTTGTTTCTAATTATAATATTAACTTTTCCTGACTGAATGCCTAACACCTTGAAACATTCTAAACAATTACAACATAAGTAAAAACTTTTTTTTTTGTCATTAAATCAAATAATTCAAATGTACAGTTTATCTCATTGTTGGACAACAGCAATTTTATTTGCATTATAAAATTTGGATTTTTTTTTTACTTCTGAAAGAATTATTAACTATTATTTAACATTCTTAAAGTGATAAAAATAATTGTGGAATCAAAGAAAAGTACAAAAGTAATAAATTCATACTCATCAGCATTTAGCAAGGAAAAATTGCCAATATTAAATAAACATATAGAATTGTAATTAGGTCATTGTCATGTCTGGGAAAATCTTTGTAGATGAAGAAAAAAATCAAGTAAACTCCACACAGCTGACATATGTTATCAAATGAATATGGCATTTGCAAATAAATAGTCATTAATAATATGCCAACAAAAATAAATAAAGTACTGCATTTTTAATTCAATAACATTTTTCTTTAATAAAATAGATATTTGCATTTTTAATTCAACAAATCACCAAATGCCCAGCTTAAACAATATAAACTTAGATTAGATTATTTTAGAGTTGAGAGCTACTTTTATTATTTTTAATTAACTAGTAGAAAAATAAAGAATTCATATGAAAATAATTCTTAAACTTAAAATTTCATTCATAGTATAATTAGAAATCAATATTTATAGTAAATAAAATTAAGCATTTTTTAAGGAAATCTAACTATTACATCAATATACCCAATTTATTCAGCCATTTGCAAACATAAAAACACTCATAGAATGATCATTTTCAGAGTAATAAATATCTAGATGGGTTATCAATTTTTATGCTTATACTAAACTTACAGAGACATATGTAGGTAAATTATCAGTATATTTGTTATGGTCAACTTAGTTTTATTAATCCTGGTTAAATATTTTTATTATTAGTACTTAATACAAAATCAAATATATCTGAATATTTAAAATACTTAATTACATTATCATCATCACATCCGGTAATATTTTTTTCAATCATTTTCTTAGGGATACTATACTTTTTAGAAAATAACTATTTACTGTTTATATGCTAATTTTTAATCTGCTAATAGATAACAATCTACAATCTAGTTTGCCTTAGTACTGTTACATAACTGTTTTTTTACTATTCCTATCATTTATTATTTATTTCATTCAGAAAATATATTCTCACAGATAGCATTATTAATCTATTGCAGATTAAACATTTCTTATAAATAAGTATTAGTAAACTGCTTTTACCAAGAAGATAGGCACAATTTCTCTTAAAAATATTAAATTATTTTTGCAATACTTAACTTTTTTTTAATTTATTACATTTATTATTTGTCTTTATTTTAAAACAATCATTGCACTTTTTTTAGTATTTATCTTTAATTCTACTTTTTTTGCTTTCATGTGATAGATCTGATAATTTTTCAAAGCTAAGCCAATTCTCTTCCACTTACAATTTCTGATCTAATTGAAATTTTGCATTCTTGTGTATTCCCGATGACTATACATTTTTAAAAGAGTTTTTAAACAATTGTAGTAAAAAAATAATGAACAATTTAAAATTTTAATTCTATATGTAATATATAATGCTAATGGTGTCTAACAGAAAACTGTAAAAAATTATTGAAAATTTTACGATTTTAATTTGATATGGGATTCATTTTAAATGTATGGAATTTCATTAACATTTTGAAAATATAATTCAAACAAATTCACTTAAAATAGAAAATTAAAAATACAAAAATAAAATTTATAGAAATGTATTTATTCTTATAAATGTACTAAAAAGTAAAAAATAAATTTTATTCAGCTTTCATAAATAAAAGTGTAGAGTGAGTGCTCATGTTTTGAAATACTTTTAGTTATACTTTACATAAATAGAAATTAGATTTTTTTCCATTTACTTAATAGCAAATAATGAAAGCTATTAAACTCACAAAAACTGATAAAAAGTGTAATTAAAACTATTTTTAAATATGAATGCCTTATACTTTTATTTGAAAAAAGCTGAAGAAAATTTATTTTTTACTTTTTAATGCATTTATATGAATGAAAACATATCTTGATTTTTTTTATTCTTATATTTTATATATTGAAATGTTTCATAATATTATCAATTCAGCATTATTAGGTTTTGATACTACATCTTTCAAAAAAGCTTTTATTACATATTATTATTATTAAATCTCAATATATGTAGATAGTACAAAATAAAACATAGAGTAGAAGCAAAGATATAGATGAAATTGAAAATAAGAATAAGTTAATGATAAACATTAGTCCTTATTATTATATATAATTAAATCTGAATAAATAATGCAAAATCATTATTCAGAGAAAATATACTCAGAAACGTTAAACAATATTGCTTCAAATAAAAGCATTATGCTTTGAAGCTTCAAATGAATTAAACCAAAAAAAGAGAAAAATCTATGTTAACTGAAGTTACTTGAGCAGTCATGAATTGTTTAATGATGAAGAATACATTAGGATTAACTTTTTGAATTGTTTTTTTTTTTTTTTTTTGGCATTTATCTCATTCATTTTTAACAGCATAGATTTATTGAAAAATGATTCCTGAAATAGTGCAGATCATGTTTGAAACGTCACTATTAATGTTAATATATTTTGAGTGGGAAAATTATTTTTTTAATTTTATTTTGTTTTCAATTAATCAAAGTTTGCTTTGTATCAAACAAGTAAAAAAAAATTTTTGTACTTCATTAAAAGTCTCAACAATAAGTTTAAAAATTCAAATCATATTTTGAATATTCTTTTTAAGCATTATACTGCCAATTTTTGCTTGCACTTTGGTATAATTTTTTTAGATTTTTAGCGATTTTTAAAAATGTAAGCATCCACACAATTTATTGAACTGTTCCAATGGCTTTTAACTGACATAAGAAATTTTGGAGCATATGATTATTTGAAGAGAGCATTTACAAAGTGGCTGCTTTGAAAATATTTAACATTAAGAACATGCTTTTTCAGGTTTGAAAACTGACAATCAATAGCTAATCTTGGATTCAAAAGATGTGTTGAACACCAAATATTATTATATTTATAACTTTTGTGGGTTTTTTTCAAGTCACACAACCATGAAACATTAAGTCCATTATCTGGCATAAGCAAATCTACAATACACTTCATCTTTTTCTTTTTGATGCTGTTAGATGTCATTTTTGCCAATTATTCTGATGTATCCATAATCTCTATCAAAATTCTACCTCCTATTACATTTGTTATTGTTATGCACACTATTTGATTTATTATGAACATTTGACTATCCATTGATATCTACATAAACAAGTTAATTTATTTAATACTAATGAACACTTAATGCCAAGTTCAAAAAAACTTTCAATTGGGGGGGGGGGTATAACTAGGATACAGTTGCTACATATATAAACCAAGCTACTTATAAATGTAATAATTTTTTTCAAATGTAATTATAGTGCTAACAGCAATTAAATCAAATGGTGAGAAAATCGTCTTTCTTTTTTAGCTTAAAGGATACTCTGGTAATATTTTATACTTATAGATTTGTTTCTTATAATATTAATACCATCTATATTCTTTATTACTTAACATTTGGAAATATAAGAAGTTCTGAAGAAGTAAGAAGTTCTGAAGAAGATTGCTGAACAATCAAAACTGTCAATAGTGGATTGTAAAAAAAGCATTCTAAAAAATAATAAAGAATATAGATGATATTAATATAATATGGATTTGGCAATGCAATAAGAAAGATAAAGTTATAAGATTTGCTTCTTCTAAATGAGTCCGTATCTGTAACAAAAGATAAAATACATATAAATATTTATGGGATATATTTATATACACCTGGGTCTCGTTTTACGCGATAGATTGGTTCCTCAGAAAACACGCGCAAACAAAATCGCGCAAAAATAGATGTAACTTACATTGAAAAGGGGGGATGCAGTCTGTGATTTTTCAAAATTCACGTAAAAGCAAAGCACCAACGTAAAATTACTTTAAAATTCACACAAAAAAAAAGTAAGGAAATAAAATATGACTAATAAAAAATTTCAAATTTGAAAAAAATTGATAAAACTTTTTTTAACTATAATATTTAATTTTATTCAAAATAATATATTTTTATGCATAATTGACAGTACAGTAATTTACATTTTTTTATACATGTTTTAATTATTATCGCTATTTGCCCCAAAAACACGTTCGTTTGCAAACTAGTAAAAAATCAGATTCTCATGTGATGTGATGTAATGTATTTGGCTTCTCCTTAAATGAAGTCAAGAATTTCTCAGCAATTATTCTCACAAGAGGAAATACAACTAGTGCCAACTTCACTCCCATGTTGTGTTAATGGTTTTCTGGACGACGATGATTTTATTAATTGTTTATGAACTTAGACTTATGATAATAAAAAGACATTTATTCACCACTGCTGGGAAAAATTTAATTAAAACTAACAACTAAAAATTAAATTGTTATTTTTGTCTTTAATTTTCAATTCCGTTTAAAAATCAAATTTCGTTTTACATCACATTAATTTCAAGTTGCCCTTAAGTAATTTTTAAATTCTTAATTACAATTAAAAATCAGATTTTAATATTTAATTGTGCCCACTGCTATTACTGACCTTTTAAAAATAAACTTGTGGACACTAAATGATTAATAATTGATTACGTTTTTTTTTAAAAAGCAAAAACAGAATGTGATTTAAAATGCAAAATTAACACGCACAATGTTTGAACAAATTTACATTATAATCTTGTAAAATTTAATGTGTGTATACATAAAATGTGGAAATCATGATTTTAATTTCATTATTGCATAAAATCTTACTATTATAAAGCACTGAAAATATTGAAATTACTAAGATGAAAGTAGAATTCCAATAATGTGCTATTACTTTCAATATAACATAAGTGAACGAAATTTACCATTTAAAGTAATAGCGCATTATCGGAGATCGACTTCCGGTGTAACACGAATCACGTAACTTCAAAATCATGTTAAATAAGTCCGCGTAAAAAGAGACCCAGGTGTACTTATATTTTCTAAAGTAATATTTTAAATGATAATAGCAAACCATATTCTTTAATTTTTTTTATTAAAACGATTAAAATAATATTTGAGTAATGTCTAATGATTGATAATTATATATAAGTAGTAGCTCTTAAAATTAAATGTTACAATCTGTTATATATAGTTAAAAGAAGGGAGTTTATTTCCAAAATACATTCATTATTTTAAATAATCCTTTATTGATACCATATATTATCAAAAAAAAAAATAGCCATTTTAGTTAGGAAATCCATTCACTTGATACCAGCAGCATAAAAAACTTGGAATACAAAATTGAACCTAATCTTTACATTCACTCCATTTTTTCTGGTAATTGGATATTGTAATAATTTATTATTGCTCACAAAAAAAAAATCATTGCAAAAACGATTGAAAAACTGTATAAAATTGCAGTTTATTGGAAAATCACATCGAACAATTCGTGGAATTGCAGATAAATTTAATTTTGAGAGAAGAGAATTAGGTGAAAGAGGTAGAAGTTTGAAAATTAATATAAATGAGATCCACACCAAAGTATCTAAAGATTTATTATTTTGCATCAAAGATTACTAAATCTATTTGGACTATAATTATAATGGTTCTTGGAGCATTAAGAAAAACGAACTAACAAATGCAGAAATCAAGAAAGAGGCCTGGACATAAAAAAAATTCATTAAAAAGTTACATCTTGCAAATATATATACATATTGTAATGCTTATTGATATTTTTAAATGAAATGCTTTATTAATATTAAATATATAGTAATAAGTATATGAAATTTTTGAATCAAACTAGTCTAGGGGAATTATGAATATCTAATGGACGATTGCGTAAATCGTGGAATGATTATATAATTTTTATTTTTAACTGATTTATTTATAGTAGTCATGAATAACGACCAGACTGGCCACAAATAAAATACAAACCTTTATGCAGATTTAGCTATATTTCCTAACTATTATCTTTTCTGCATTAATAATATTATTAAAAGATAAAGTAAAATAATATAGTTAGAATTTGGATGAGAAATAAACAAGCAACAAAATTATTAATAATAGCAATAATTTTAATTAACGAACAGAATGAGAATAATATAACAAATGATGTTTATATAGTTACATCTAAATATTTATATGGAGAGCATGCATGACAGAAAAATATTTATTCCTAATAATTCATAAAAAAAAGTTTATAATAAGTTTGTTCAGTTACCTATTTAAGTTTCAGTGAGCTCACATTTTATTAACTTTTGAAGATAGTCATATGACCATAAGAATTCTCATATTTTCAATGTCTGCAAGCAATGATTAATATTTTAAAGTCTTGTGGTTTGTTTCACTCATAACTGATTCCCATGAAGTTTTTTCCTATGATTGAGGGTGTTGAAATTATAAATCCAATCATAGAAGAATATCTCCATTGGATCAATAATTAGGGGGCAAGTTTCCTTATATCAAAAGTCCCAAATTTTCAGCATCTGAAAGCAATTAATAGACTGACAGAATTGAAGTTAATTTCTAAGGCATTCTTTTATTTACAGTTCCATAATAAGCTATACTACTGTAAATTTTAGAGTGAGGTGCTCTGAAGATTTTACCCCTGAAACTGATTTTTAATTATATATATATATGTCATTATTATTACTATTTGCGGAATATCCCGCAAATAGTAATAATAATATGACATCTTTTATCCATGAAAATATTAGAATTAATATATATATAGTAATGGAGTGAAAATGTGGACCATGAACGAATTGTCCTGGTTTAATGGAATGAAAATGTTGAAATGAACCAAGGTGACTATCAACCAATGCATGACAAGCTAACACTTAATTTAAACTTTTATCAAACCATGTGTCTTGGTGCCATATATAACAAAATAAAACATTGATGATAATCTTTTAACCCCACAGATTTTTTTTTTATTAAGGAAAATACACGTACAATTACCATATAAATCTTGTTGGTATACATTTGTTTAGATTTGCTACACTTATTATAACAATCATTAGTAAATAATTTTCCAAATTAGAAAATATATCCATTTGATACATTAATTATTATTATGACAAATTAATTTCATGATCAGAACAAGAAGCTCATCGTTCAAACTTAGCCTATAATTATTAAGAAATTAAAAATTCATAAAAAAATATAATCCTATTTTAAATAGAATTAATGGAATAAATAAGGAATCTAAAATAATGTATAATTAAAATGAATGTTTAAATAGGTTTAGGTTTACATTTGTTTTATTTTAATTTAAAGCTATAGTTTAGGAATGTTGTTTTTGAAATGGGTTTTAGATAAGATTTTTTAAAAAAGGGGGGGAGTTATTTGAAATTAGGGTTAGTTTTTAAATTTGTATAAAAAGTTTCTTGGATGATTTTAAGACAGATTTGTAATTAAATAATGTAAAAGAAAGAGTAATAAAAAATAGCAGTGGGAGAGAGATGTAAGTAAAATATAATTATGTATGTTTAATAAGTTTGTTACTGTTTATGTTAATATAAGATGAAAGTATTTATGTAATTGAGGTTTATTTATAAATATGTATTTTATATTGTTGTTGCACATTCCTGAAAATGACTGTATGAAGATAAAAACAGTTAAAACGGAGTTTTGTATTATATATATGTTCAGTATTGATATTAAAAAATAAAGTTTTTGAAAAGAAAAAAGAGAAGGATTTTTAATTTGTTGATATTTTTGTAGAACATATATATTTTAAAAGAAAAAAATGATTGTACACTTTCTGTGTTATAATATATGATCTATAATAATATGTAACTAGTTTTATATCAGAACAACTGGCTTTTCATTTAGTGACTTAGCCAATGATCATTGTGCAATCCATATTTTTATTGGCACTGATCCTTTGTCATTTTCCGTCTAACTGAATCATTTATTTTTTAACCTTGAATTAATTTTTAATTAGCATGCCTGAGGATAGGCTCTTCATCCCCACAGATTTGAACAGCATTTTTAATGGATTGAAAATAAGTAAAACCAATATTTTAAATTATTCTAAGAATATAAGTGTTATTTGCAGCAAATTGAAAATGAATATAATATAACCAAACATCATCATCATCATCATCAACCATTATCAATCCACTGCAGGATGAAGGTCTCTCCAAGTTTAATCCATCTTCTCCAATCTTTAGCTTTTCTTCTCCACAACACCCCTGCACATTTCCTTATTTCATCCATCCATCTCACATGTGGTCTCTTTCTGGGTCTTTTACAATCTCTTGGAATCCAGTTTAAAATTTCAATTGTCCATCTATTATCATCTCTTCTAGAAATATGTCCAGCCCAACTCCATTTCAATCTTTTAATTTTTTCAATAAGGTCACTAACACCTGTTTGTTGTCTTACCCATACATTGCATTTTCGATCTCTTCTTGTTACTCCCAACATACATCTCTCCGTACTCCTTTGAGTGGTCTGAAGTCTCTGTATTGCTCTTCTATTAAGTGTCCAAGTCTCAGATCCATAAGTAAGAACTGGTAAAACACATTTGTTAAAAACCATCCTTTTCAAACACATAGGCATATTTCCTTTTAGTATCAAGTTATTTCTACCAAAAGCACTCCAACCAAGTTTAATTCTATGATTAATTTCCTCCATTATGTTTCCATCTGTATTAATAATCTGACCAAGGTATTTGTAACTGTTAACTTCTTCTAATTCTTCATAATCAATCTTTATTTTCATATTTTGAGCAAATCGATTAAACATTACTTTAATCTTTTTAAAATTTTTCTTTGTTCCTCCTTTTCTCCTTTCTTCTCCTAACTCCTCCAACATTTCCTGCAGCTCTGAAGCATTATTTGCAAAAACAACTACATCATCTGCGAAATCTAAATGACTTAAAAACTCTCCATTTACTTTCACTCCTTTAGTTTCCCATTTTAATCCACAAAATACTTCTTGCAGCACTGCTGTAAAAAGTTTTGGAGATATTGAGTCACCTTGTCTTACACCTTTCTCAATGTTGATTTTTCCAGTATCATTATGTAATCTAATTGTTGCTGTTGCATTTTTATAAATATTCTTTAAAATATGACAAAAAAAAATGCAAACATCACTATCTTATAAATAGTCATATGTCCCTATTAAACAAACCACTTGTTATAGAATAAATATAATGACAAAAGATGAGAAAGATAAACTTTAATATTCTTCCTGAATTAAAACATTGTTTATAACAATATGGATTTATCCCAAACAATTGGTCACAAACCTGATTTTGACAATACAAAAATACTTGCTAATTTGGAAAGATATGATTTAGAAACCATGAGAGAGTCAATTGAAATATTAAAGAGACTTATTTGTTTAAATAGGACTAACGAAGCACAACGTATTCCAGCTATGTGGAAACCTCTCACTTTATCTAATATTAACTTGAAATTAATAGGTGAAAAAAACTGAAGGAAATAAACATTTTGATAAGCCTCATATTGTGAATGCTGAACTACTTCAAGTTGAATCTCACTTCTCATCTCGCACTGAGTCACGTTATTGTTTGAGATCTAACGATTGTTCTTTCAAAAGTTAATCTTGATAATGGTGGTTGCTAGTCCATCGAAATATCAGATTGTAATGCAAAATAATACACTGTTTGTACCCAAAAATATTATATATATATATATATTGGACTCTACCCCCAAACTACTATGATTTGGTGGATATAAATAACAATTGCTATCTTCTAGCTCTGCAAAACTAAATTTCTTTCTGTTATATAAAATTCTAATAACACAAATCTATTCATTTTATTTTTAATATATTATATCAATCCTATTAAATTATTTAATAATAAAATAATTATAATCATAAGACTTGCTATTTAATCATTCAGTAAGGTACCCCTTTTTAACATTAAGTATATACCCAAAAGTATACCCTCAGTGGTATAGGAATATCATCTAAACACTACTGCACTAAAATATTAATGATACTCTATGACTCACAATTAAAATAAGAAAATTATATTTAATATTGAAATTTCCTAAATTAAATATTATTATAACACAATATCATATTCATTTATTTATTAAAATTATTGTATTCCATTCTTTTATTACTATTCATAAACTCACTCGACATCTCAGGTAATAATTATAGCTTCTTAAAATAAATTAATTTATTTAACCAAATGTAAAGTGGATTTTACTTACATCCCGCTATATTTAAAAATAATCAAGAAACAAATATATTAATCAAATCTTCCCTTTCAAAATAATTAATTAAATGTCTTCTAAATTGACTAAAAAACTAAATTTAATTTATTAATGAACATTTATCCCTATTAATTATAATAAATTCAAAATAATTTCTTATCATCATATATTATAATCTAAACTTTTTATTTTATATGGCATACTAGTTATCAATCTTCATTGTGATCATTGAGTAAGATGAAAAATTTAAATTATTTAATATTTTGAATCCAACATCATATAAATATCTTTAACAATTACAATATTATTCTTATTTTATTTTAGATAATACCAAATATCTTTAATTATTACAATATATGTATGGTTAGAATGATAAATAATGACTTGGAAAACAGGAAAAGAGACTCTCAAGCTTTGTTAATTTCAAAAAAAACATTTCCATTTATTACAGTAGTAATACAAAATTTAAGAAAAATTTACACATCTTATATTATTAAAAAAAAAAAAGTAATATATTATGCAAAACTTTTAAAAAACTAACATTAACAAAATATTTTTATCAAAATAAATGCTTTACATTTTACTTTAAAATTATTTACAACTAGAATATAGTATAGTCCATACTTGACTCTGTAAATATTAAGATACTTCTTAATATTTCCATATTAAAATATATCAATAAAATGTACAATTTATATTTGGTCATTTTCTAAATATTTTACAAACATGTTCTTTAATAATCAAGCATATTTTGCCGATAGAGGGATCTTCCAAACCATGACACAAGATAACGACTTTTATAAAGATAAGGGCAGCCATCTTATCTTTAACCTAAATGTCCATTTATATAGGTGAATCTGAAGCATCTTGATTTGGAAGCATGAAGTAGTTGTTTTCTCCACTGTTTAAATCCACTATTTCCTTTACAAATTAACTTACATGAAATCTTGCGATTTACAGCATGTCTTAATGTTGGAAATTCTATAAACTATTGAAGAATAGTAATTAATTTATAGAGCACACAGAGAGGTTATGTAAATAGTCTGAGCAGGCACTAACCTGTATTCAATGCACTTTAAAATTCGCAATAATCAAGCCTATTTTGCTGATAGAGGGATTTTCCAAACAATGACACAAGATAGTGACTTCCAAATCAAGATGCTTCAGATTTGCTTATATAAATGGACATTTAGGTTAAAGATAAGATGACCACTCTTATCTTTATAAAAGTCACTATCTTGTGTCATGGTTTTGAAGATCCCTCTATTGACAAAATATGCTTGATTATTGTGAATTTTAAAGCGCATTGAATACAGATTAGTGCCTGTTCAGATTATTTATGTAACTTTTCTGTGTGCTCTATAAATTAATTACTACTCTTCAAATATGTTCTTTATATTATCATTACTTTACCTTTGATTTTCCCATGATATTATGATCTAATTATAAGTTTATAATGTATTATATTTTTTCTATGTTTATTATTTGTTATAAAATAATATTTAATTATTTAAATATTCATTAAGATATGGCACATTATTATATTGCTTACAATAGTATGAATAAGTATCAAATTTCTTTTCAATATCATACCTATTATACTCGGATTTTCTTTCTATATTTTGATCTCTAATATCTAATAAAAACATTCATAAAATCTTTATTTTTACATTCTTATAGCATCCTATTTGTTTTTATTTCATCCTTCTTGCATTAAATGGATTTACTTTATCATGATTTGAAATTTTGGCTATTACCATTGCTTAAACTACAATTCCTTAATGTGATGTATATACCAATGTGATTTTCATGATAATGAGTACAGGATAGATACCTTATAAAATTATAATAACAATGATACTATGGATTATGTAACTTAAAACCATATTTTTTGTATCTAAATTTCTATTTTGGCTTCCATTGATACTATGGATTATGTAACTTAAAACTACATTTTTTGTATCTAAATTTCTATTTTTGCTTCCATTTTAAGTTCTTACAGATTTTCAAAAAATGTCACTATCCATATATCACAAATATTCTAAATTACTTTATACTGTATCATATTGAATCTTAAACAACACATTCCTAATACTACAGGATTTCCAATAATTCTACTTTCCTATACTATTACTTCACAGCTAACACTCTGTATAAAATACTTAACATCACATAAAATATTATTCATCATTTTGTAAATAACATCTAAACTTGTCCTTAACATTTTCATACTTTTGAACATACCAAGAAGATTCAAAAAACAAACAAATAGTCCTATAATATAATTTATCATAAATATAAGAAGTTGGTTACCTTTAACTTATAAAGATATCAATCATACATATATTTATATACTCATATTTATATTATAATAGATATATTCAACTGTACTCCTGGTTTAAAGATTCAATACCAATATCTTATATTAAAAAAAAAGCTATCTTAATCATAATATTTTATGATTATTATAAATGACCCCTTTGTAGATATAATTTCTCTTTTGTTATAGAATTATAATCAAGAACTTAGAAAAAGTTTGATTTTTCTTTTTTTTTTATCAAAAAAATTCTAAAATATTTAAATCTAAAAATAACAACATATTGAACAAATAATTAGATATACTTAATACTATCTTAAAATTATGATTAATATACTAAAGTAATAAAAGCAAAAAGTTTTCTTCAACTCCTTGAATTAAATTTTAAAAAATTACATTTTCCAGGGGGTATTGGTTACTAAAATGACCACCTTACCAACTGTTGATTGAAATGAAAGAGATGTATTCCTCCCCTTCACACTTTTTTCTATTGTTCATCGTATACATGAAAACATGAAGAAAAATTCATATAAAAGTTATTTATTAATAACAATAGGAAATTCTTGTATAAAACGTTCATACTTTCTTATATCATTGATAATAATTCCTTCACTTTTAGTAAATATGTATTTTATTATTATATTTTTAAAAAGTTTCATTTCTGTCTGTATACTCCAACTTCAAAAATATTTACTGGTAGAATTATTAAGCTCTCAGATTTCACTTCTGAATAATTCATATTTAACATGTTAATACTACATTACCAATACTTAGACAATATTACAGTTAGTAGTAATAAACTTTTAATAAAATTATTTTGCATTATATCTTTATTTAGGCTATTATCATCTTAATATAGTCATTAATAAATTTATATCTGGAAATATCACTAGTTTTAATAAATAGAAGTAATTATCTTTATCATTACTAATGATTAGAGATAGTAGAAAATATTTTCTATCATTCTGCATATGAAAATTAATAAAAAATAAACTTCTTACATCTCCTTTCCATTTTCTGTAAACAGTTTGCTAATTCAAAATTTCTTATTAAAGTGCATTTTTATTAACTCAATTGGAGTTTTGTTTCCCTTTATTGTCACAAGTTTGTAGTCAGCTCATGTAGTATACCAATGAGAATAGTTTTGCATCTTATTCCATTATGAAATTAATGAATAAGCTTTTTAAAATATTCCATGCTTTTTTAAAGCTATTATTATTACTTTTAAAGTTGAAACAATAATATTTCAATAAATTTATACTTAAAATTTTTATAACAAAAGTAATACAGTTTATTCCTTGATTATTATTTTTATATTTCCACTCTATTTCTCATTATAGTGAAAATTTCACAATACCTGATTGGTTAATTATTTTCAGATATTTGACAAAAATGAATATTAATTATTTTGTCTACACTTTTAAAATGATTTTACCTAATATTATGAAATTAATATACTTTTAATAATAATTTAAATTTTTCTTTTTATAATAATATACTCTTTGTTTAAACTTAAAATTTGCCTTATTATTCAAATTATTGATTGTAGAAACATTTTATGAAATTGATATAATTAAAATATAACATTTATTACTCATAATAAATAATTTTTTTAAATGTACCAGGGAGTAATTTTAATTTGTTATTTGATGAACATGTGTGTGTGCACACCTATTACCACACACCTAACTTCTGATTTATTTCCTCATTAATCAAATGATTTTAAAACAATAAATAAATAGCAAATTTTAATTTGACTATTAATTATGAGAATATCAATTTTTAATTATTATAACTAATGATTTAAAATTACAATTATATGATTTTAACTATTATTTACTTTTATTTTAAAATAAATAACACAATTTATATTTCAAATTTATAGCCTCTATAGATTATACCTATTTAAAGAAAATGAACTCAAGTTTAATATTAAAGAAACAATATATTTAAATTCTCTTACAAATTAAATAATATGTTTTTACTAATTATTTTACAAAATGTAATTTTTTTTATTATAATTGACCATTAACTACAACCATATAATCATGTAGCAAAATAGAAAGGCTTCAATATATATGTATATATTTTAAATATATCATTATGGCATTTCTCAAATAATATAGCATATCTTTATTAGTTAAACATTTTGTTTTTGTTTTTCAAATTTTCAATATTCTATCATTTCCTGGAAGCTATTGATCTTACAACAAATCAATTATTTATTAAAGAAAAAATTGTTCAAACATTTATTGACTGTATGTTTCAAATATATTTATAATCAATTATATATACATGTGAGATTAAAAATCCAGAATAATTTAACAATTTATATATCTATAAATATCCCAGCAGGTTGTTTTTTTTAGAATTTCATTATACTCCTGACTCTTAATATGTAACTATGGAAATTTTATTACATATCATCATCATCAACCATTATTAATCCATTGCAGGATGAAGTTCTCTCCAAGTTTAATCCATATTCTTCCAATCTCTAGCCTCTCTTCTTCATATCATCCCTTCACACTTTCTTATTTCATCCATTCATCTGACATGTGGTTTTTCTGGATCTCTTATAACTCTTGGAAAACAGTTTAATGTTTCAATTTTCCATCTGTTATCATCTCTTTTAGCAATATGTCCAACCCAACCCCACTTCAGTCTTTTAATTCTTTCACTGAGGTCAGTAATGCCTGTTTTCTTACCCATCTATTGCATTTTTGATCTTTTTTAGTTATTCCTAACATGCATTTGAGTGGTCTGAAGTCTCAGTATTGCTCTTCTATTAAGTGTCCAAGCTTCAGATCCATAAGTAAGAACTGGTAAAACATATTTATTAAAAACTTGTTTTTTTTTTTCAAACACATAGGCACATTTCCTTTTAATATTAAGTTATTTCTACCAAAAGCAATCCAACCAAGTTTAATTCTATGATTAATTTAATCCATTATGTTTCCATCTGTAGTAATAATCTAACCAAAATATTTGTAGTTGTTAATTTTTAACTCATTCTTATTAATCTTTATTTTCATCTTTTGAAAAAATTCATTGAACATTACCTTAGTATTTTTAACGGTTACTTTTAGTCTTTCTTTACTTTTATTTGATAACTTTTGCAACAATTTCTAAAACTTTGAAGCATTATTTTCAAAAACAAATAAATCATCTGCAAAATCTAAATGACTTAAATAATCTCCATTTACTTTTACTTCTTCTTTAGCTTCCCATTTTAATCCATAAAATACTTCTTGCAGCACTGCCGTAAAACATTTTAGAGATATGGAGTCACCCTGTCTTACACCCTTTTCAATGTTAACCTTCCTAGTACCATTATGTAATCTAATTGTTTCTATTACATTTTTATAAATATTTTCTTTAGAATATAACAATATCCTGAGTCTATACCTTGATGATTCAATGCTTTAATCACTGAAGAAATGCTTATACAATCAAATGCCTTTTCATGGTTTACAAATCCAAAATATAATGGCAACTTACATTTGTTGCTCTTTCTATAACTTCTCTCAATACTTGGATATGATCTATTGTACTAAAATTACTTTTAAATCCACCTTTTTTTTTGGTTTGTTGAAATCCAAACTTCTCTCTAGATGAGTTGTTTTTGTGTAAAATTGATAAAAGACTGATAGCTCTGTAATTTCTAATATCTTCTTTATCATTTTTTTTAAATATTAATATTAGTATTGCATTCTTCCCATTATCTGTTATATCTATCATTTTGGCATTTGGTATATAATTTTGTCAAAAAATTTTCTACTTTTTCATCTGCTTCTTTTAAGATTATTATATAATTATATCATTACCTGGAGCTTTTCCCTTCTTCATAAATTTAATTGCATGTCTCACTTTTTCATTTAAAATCCTCAACAATTCAGAATATATAATAGTTATTGGAGATACTTGTTTTTTATTATTATATAATTTTTGATAGAACTCTTCTACCCATTTTATGATGTCATCTCTCTTTTTAGTAATAGTTCCATATTTTTTTTATTGCCAATATATAAAGCTAATAATGCCCAAGGCAAGAAAGATTTATACAAGTAAATATATGAAAGTGGTCAACACTTAAACAATACTAATAACAATCACAATCTATTGTCAATGCAATCTCCTTTTAACAATAAACGTAGAATGCAGTTTGAAAATTATAATTGCAATTTGAAAGTCATAATTGCCTATTTGTTAGTCTGCTTTCAGAACAAGATATATTTATTTATTTAGTGAGGTTTATTTAAACTTTTTTGAATTAATAATTTCTCTATAGTCAAGTTGAAATCTTTATTGTCTATATAAACTTATTAGACCATAGATAAATATGGATTTCTATCTTTAGTGTTAAAAGGAAGTTGCTGTGACAACAGATTGAGATTGTTGTTTGTTATTGATATTGGTATTATTTAAGTGTTGATTTTTTTTTTTATGTATTTACATATGTATATTTCATGGCTTAATAATTATGTTATGATACAGTGTTTAGATATATGTTTTCAAGAATTTTTCTATTTTTCACTCTATTAATCAAGTATTTCTAATTTAAATATACATCATCATATCCATATATTATATGGGCTGTTGCCAGATTAATGTCATTCTTTCAGATTACCTGATGGAGTTTCCATTTCAGGATGAAACGTTAAGGTGAGATTGTTGTCATTTCTTTATGTGCTTAAATATGAGTAACTAACTATTTATTTTGAAGTCTTATTCACTGTCTATTTGATTAAAAACTTTAATGATTAGTAGAACTACTGTTTCAAATTATCCAAAAAAACGTTATTTCCAAATCTAGTAAAGTAAATAATTTATACAACCAATTTTTAAAAGAGATTAGCCAATGATTTACTAATTTCTTACTTGTTTTATTAAAAAAAAAAAAATCTTAATTATTTTTTTATCAAAACTTTAATTCTTAAATAATTAATTAAATCATTAATTTAAAAAATGCAGTATACAAAAAATTGTATATTCATAATAAATCTCAAATATAAAAAATATACATATCCACATCATAAAGCTTATTAAATACATTTCCATTATATGCATACATTTGTAGAGACAGATGTTTAAACAAATAAAATGGATAAAAAAATTTAAGAAATAATCTTATTGTATAGTGTAAATTAATGAAAATATATAAATAAATAGTATTCAGTAGAATATATATATCTTTTTTTTATCTCTCAATATAGTGCTTGAAAAATATTTTAGGAAAAAAAGATTTTTTTTTTACTCACTGAAAAAAGTTTTAAGTAGCTAGACAACTCTTGAAATAATGATAAAAAAATGATAATCATTTTGTGATATAGACACAAAAAATGCTGATAAAGAAAATCTCTCCAAATAAAAAAACATAATGTATTAAATTTAAAAAGTAAGATATTATGTATATACATGTGATGAATTATTTTAGATTCAATAATAAATTAATATTTTGCAACACTGGTACAAAGCTATCTATTTAAATAATAGATATAGCAGAGCACACCTACATATAAATAGATTCAAGTTTTAGTCTGATTGAAATATGGATGGATAGATTTATAAATATAAATAAAATATTTTTAATTATCTTTTGGACATAGGACTACATGTTTACACATATAAGTTTATACATGTTGCTTGCAAAAGCACAATATAATTATTAATGGTATGTGTCAATGAATAATAAAGTTATATGTTTTATGTATATATAACTATAATATAATTTCTGAAAACATTTTTTTTTATAAACTAACTCATTAATATATAAAAAATTTCACGAAATCTAGATAAACATTAAGAATATTATTTTGCTTATAAAATTACTGATATTCTAAATGATTATTAGACAAACAATTTTGCTTTAAAAGATATTTAAAGATCCAGTAACTCATTCACCAAAAACATTAAATTTTTTCAATGATGGAGAATATAAAGGCAAAATAAAAATGAAGAATAAAATTAAGAATGAAAAAATGCAATAAATATGTTAGAAATTGAAGTTTACAACCTGATAAGCTAGATTGTGCAAAAAAACAAAAAGGAGCATGTACCTGTTGCAGAATAACTTCATGTTTTAGTATATATTAAATAGAAATAAATCCATTTCACTTCAGATGATTTTTTATTATTATAATTCATAACAGTAGTCGGAAAACTGATAATATAATGCAACAGAGGAAAGGCCATTGGAAATAAATAAATAGATAGACACAAAATAAAGAAAATATTGTAATTGTATTTTCAAGGTGATAAAAAATATTTAATGTTTAAGTTCTTTAAGTGAATTTTCCTATGATTTATATTTATTTAAGATAATATGCTACATAAATATCAAATTGTAAGAATTTGATTTTTTTTTAAAGAAATATAAGAAATATAAGAAATATATAGTTAGATGATAAACACTAGAAATTAGATATAAAATAGAAGGCATTTAAAAAGTAATAAAGAAAAAGCAAGCTTAAATTATGATTAGTAAATGTCAATGTATTTATCAATTCTTAAATATAAATAGTATATGAGTACAAAATAATTATATAATTTTAAAAGAGAGTTATTTTCCAACTATTATGTAAAGATTTTAATATAACTCTGGTAAAGAAGTTTGACATTTTATGATCAGTTATACATAGGGAGAATTATTGCAATAATATTCCTATAGGCTTAGAAAATATTCAGCATACAATATTACAATTCTTATTTTATATGTAAGTCTAGGAATTGCTAAACTAATTTGGAAAGACTTATCTGGTATTAAATCCTTTCAATCCTCCCTTATTTCTTAGGCTTTTTATTGGAAAGTCATTCTTAGGATGCATATACAAAATAATAAACTTATTACAGCAGATGGATTAGTGTATGTAAGTTATACAATCAAAATTCTTTTTGAATTATAATACTAATAAAGTAGTTTTAACAAACAAACATTAATGCTTAAAAATATTTTCATATTTTAACAACTATTATACTAATAAATGCTATAGCAATATTTTAATCAATGAAGTCATTGCCCATAGTCAAGTAACTAGCATTTCTTTATAATAAATGATTGTATCTTGTTTCTGTTTTTTAGATTTTATTATTTTCTAAATATAATGACTTCATTTTTCCTATTTTCTTTTTTTTTTTTAATAAATAGCTTCTTTAAATTTTTTTTGACTGGATATTTTTTTATTATTTTTATGTAAACTATTTATGTCAAAATTCATCAATATTATTTACTTTCTTTTTTAATTGTGCATAATTTTATATATTTATTTTGAAATTTGTGTATAATAGTATTTTTATTATATACAATATTTAATTACTTATTTGTACTGTGTATTTTAACCCTATGGACTATCCTTTTTTCATATTATAATTTTTTTTATTTGTAAATGGCTGTAATATTTTTGTTGATAAAATCTCCTTTTTTAATTAGTTTTTTTTTTAATATATCAAATATTATTTTTATAAACAGCTAAGATTCATATATTCTAATAATACATTCTCAGTAAATAAATTTATTGTTTTCGTTATTTCTACAAATTCAAATGGTAGTACAATAGTGCATATTTTCCAGAACTCAATTTGTTCTGTAAAATATCATTAATATATTTAGTTATTTTATAATGTGTTGAATTACCATCTAAATATTCATTGTTAATAGATAAGTACTTATTTTTAATTCAAAAATTAAGCAAGGAAGGAAAAGCTATAAGTATCCTCAATAAGTAATAGTTGATTAATCTGTATTAATAATATCTTATCAGTATTTTTCTAGTCTTGCAGAGAGATCTATTAGAGAAGCTTTTGCTCTGTTGTGGAATATTTAAAACTGTTATTTTAAGATTTTATTTTAGTCACTTTTTTTTCGTAAAAGACTTATCTATTAGTGTATTCTGATGTCAAAAGCATATTTTTTTTGATAGTGTTAAATTATGATGTACTTTATATAGTCATTTAGTTTACATTCTACTATTATAATTAAGTTTTAAATTGAAGATTCACCGCCATCTATCATATATCTGTATGAGAGAAAAAAAGTAGCACTTACACATGTACATAAAAATAATCATAATCAATTTAATTTTAATTATGTGTTCCAATTGCTAACATTATTCAAGTTAGAATAATTAAGGCGAAGGCAAATTAATAATGAAAAGTGTAAATAAAGTGCTAAGGTTATTTTTATTTTTAAAGTTTCATTAATTAGATTCTACTGCTAAATATTTCCTTTACATACTATTGTGTCACTCTCTTTTTTTCAATAATGGTAAGAAATAATTTAGAAATAGTTAACATTATTTATTAAAATAGAATTTTAATAAATGACATTTTAGAGGATTTCCTCCCATATGTAAGATGGCAACTAATTTAAAACGTAATTAATTTCTAAGCAAGTAACAATTTGTAAAATATTGCTTTTTAAAAAAAACCATTTTAATATAATTTTTGATCAGAATTATAATTTTTTTTGGGGGGAGGAGAGAATATGATTACGTGGGAAGTAATTTCGCACTTTTTTTTTTTTTTACTGAACTATCATCTTATTTTTAAATCTCATCATCGGAAAAAAAAAAGTATCTACACAAAATAATTTTTCCCATAATCATTGTTATTGATATTTTTCATTAAGAATTAATTAAATGCTTAATTAAAGCCTTTATAGATTACACACTAACCTATTTTATTCATTCCTAGTATTTTATATTTCTTTTTCAATCTCTCTTTTTTCTCTCTCAGTATAAAAATGAGTGAGATAAAAGTGGAACATATCCCTCTGATATTTATTGACTAAAAACTTTTTTCTTTTTTTATTTATATTGATTTATATCAAATGTTCGCCTTGCTACAGAATAATTGATTTTGTAAAAATAGTAATTATTGTTAATGGTACATGCTGTCCTATAATCTAGAAATCTGTTGTTTCGAATTTTATTATAATAGTTGTATATACTTTTGTTTGAGAAAGACAATTTATTGAAACCCAAGATTATATACAAAGGTAGAAATTTCTAGATCAATTTATAATGAAGAAAAATGAAAAATAATATGCTTAGTAAATTAAATGGTAATATTTTATTCCAACATTATTTAATTTGACTTTATAATAAATAAATGAGATATCTTTAAAAAGTGTATACACTTATAAAAAAAAGTTTTATGGGATGATTTTCAATGAGATATGCAAAATATACAGAAATACACTAAAACAATCTTTTTGAACCAAACAATTGTTTCCCAGCTATTCAATTGTAATATATTTTTATACACCACACGAACTACTAGTGAATCAAACTTTTTAATATTATGAAGATTAAAGCATATAAATGGCAACCCCAAGTTTTAAGATGTTAGAATACTATATCATTATTATTCTGTTAATTCTATTAATAAAGGTTCCTATAGTTTGAATATTGTCATGTGTGTCAAATTTAATTGGTTTTTGTTTTAAAATTTATCTATTTCTTTAGTAATCATATTGACAGATTTGCTATTGGTAAATATATATTTATTTATAACTTTTACTAATTTTTTTTCATGGCAATAGATTTTATTTATTTAAATTTGACATTCAGAAATATTTTCAAACAATAATTAATCTTTATTATAAAGGACAAATAGAGAGAGCTAACTGGATTCATATTGAAAGTTTTCCTTCAGTCATAAATTAGTTGTTTCAAGTTTAGCAAAGATAGTTTAATAATTTTCTTTATGGTATTTATCGATTGCTATTGTTCCTCACTGTTTTAGTTTTCGTAAATTTTTTTATTCATAATACATTTTAGTAATTTCTTGTTCTTATTACATATATAAAATATTTAAACTGCAATTATCATAATAGAATGACTTAAGCTTTAATTTTTCAGAATTTAGTTTACTCATATTACACTTGAAATTGTGAAAGGCTTTTTCATAAATCACTATTTTATAAAGAAAAAATGGCAATATATATTTAAATTGAGTTGTTTAATGAACTTTGCTGGTTTTTTATTACTTAATCCACCCTATAATCTTCTTCTTTTTATTATTATTATTATTATTATTATTATTATTATTATTATTATTATTATTATTATTATTATTATTATTATTATTATTATTATTATTATTATTATTATTAATAATAATAATAATAATAATAATAATAATAATAATCTTTATTTCTTTATATGCTTAAATTTTTTCTTCGCATATCTATATAATCAGCTTCCATATGCATAATAAAAGTATTTTTAAACACCAAAAATTTAAATATAATATTGTGTTTTTATTTATCTTTAAATGTAAAATATAATCAAATAATTTTTTCTTAATCAAAAAATATTTATGAAAATATTTCGGTGGGGGGAATAGTTATCAAATTGTATATGTTCTCATGATGTTTATAGATCTGTTATTCTCATAATCTGGGATTTAAATCCAAAAAGAATCTAGGAATTTTTATATAAATTGAGGTTTTTTTTTTGTTGGTAGTCAACTTGTAACTATCTTAATTGACAATCCAATATTTGTTAGTAATATGAATTCACTAAAGTTTATGATCTAATTTTTAAATTGAAATGCTATTTACAGTAGTCAAGTATTATATAATTGGTTACATATTTGAGTACCTAATTATTTAATTTGACTTCAGATAAAGAATTTAATATATAGAGAAATAATAATCTACTTTTAGGATATTATGCAACCATGCCTAATTTCAACAATATTATCCTTCTTTGGAACAAATATACAAGATTGAAAGGGAAAACAGAACAATACAGATGAAAAAAATATTTGTAGATAGAGCACAAAATGGTGATAAGTAAATGTAAATAAGTTCTGATATTTATTTATCCAGTCTTAACAATATTAGACCTTATACTACACACAAATTTATGCAAAAGAGATATACACAAAACATAAATACATTCTCAATTTGTTGAATGAATAAATGAGTTATTATAAATATACAATGATTAGTTGAGAAATAACTATTTCAAATGAAAATCTTATTATCTTTTATGAAAGTAATACTCAATAAGAGATCTCAATGACGATATTACATCATTATTAATCATTAAAGTAGAGTTATGACAGACTGATATGGTTGTAAATAATACATCAATTTTTATTGACACATAGAAAAAAAATCATTATATATATATATTTAACAGATTACTAAAATTACATTTTAGCAAGTCCCTCCCTCTTCCACTATCATTAGTGTTATACCATTATTATCATTATTACCTTACGTTACAAAAACATAAATATAACTTACGTGTTTATTTATAAAATAGTTTTCTTAGTTTTGACTTATTTTTCTTAGGTTGTATTAGTTTAACGCTCTACTATAGTTGTTATTCTTTATACTATTGAGCTATCTTTGTCACCGTACCAATAATTTTTAAAACCTTACAAAATGCATAACTCACTAGTAAAATAATGTCATTTATTTTATGAAATGGCTTCCAAACTTTTAATAGAAATATTTACATAAAAAATAAAATGAATTCAAAACATTTATTTAGTCTACGATTTTAGCTTTACTTAATATAGTATTTAAATTTACAAGGATTCTTTTTTCTATAACTTGTTTAATAAGCTGGTGAAGACAAGTTCAAATTATTTATTTGGGTGTGTATGTGTACAAAAAACTTTTAATATTGTTTTTGTATATCATTTTAATTTTTAATTTTCTCTAATTCTTTATGATAAAATATGCTAATAGTAGAAACTGGTGTTTGTGTAGTAATACGTTTTATTTATGGATAGTCATTTATAATCCAATACTGAAAATAATAAACTTTTTAAAAAATCAGCATATATAAAAATCTGCTGTTTCCTTCCCCTCTTTACCGTTGATCCAAAGTTTAAATACATTGAAGCAAGCAGGGCATGTTTCATTTCATCATACATATTGTTAATAATACTTGTTTATTAAAAAAATTAATAATTCCTTATTATGTTATTCAAAAATTGAATTTTTTTTTTTTTTTACTAATGGGTAAAATAAAGAAATTGTTAAGAAAGTTTGTTTGCATTGAAGTGTATATGAAGGAAGGGTCATAAGCAATATATATATGGGTAAATAGTTAATAGATAAACGGAAAAAATAATTTCTTACGCCAAGAGAATTGCTAGATTTAGTAGAAATCTGTTAATTTAACTTTTTTTGGATTGAATACTATTTGGATAAATTTTCTTCAGAGGTTAAACTAAGTGACATTTTATTTTAACAGAACTACAAATTCCAAAATTTATTCATTCATCATCTAAACTTGTAATAAAAGTTATTCTGGCCAAAAAATAGTAAGCTATGCATGTTAGGTATATAGAAAAAAAAACATATTTTTTTTTTTTTTTTGCAAAATGAACTATAGCTTAATAACTGTCATCATGATTTATATACATTATGTAATCATATTTTATTTCTAAAAATTAAATATCTTCTGACTAATGCGATCAATAAGAAAAGAAACTAAAAACTAATCATGCAGGATGATCTAGAAGCATAGTCAAAGATATAAATGAATAAATAGTATCTATAATTAAATGGTGTAAATATTATAATAGGCAAAATTTTATTGTAATTAAAAAACTAACTAAAAAATAAGATGGAGGCTGTGATTTAGAGGAGTACCTTTTTTAATTTGAGTAAGGTTTACAGATTTCTGATTTTTGCATTCTCAAATAAAATAAAATAAAATAAAATCTATTTTATCACTTTATATGTTACCACCACTCTTGGTCTTTATTTAGCATACATATATTGTATTGCAAAGTATGAAGTTTATCACAGTTTTTTTCCGTATATAAGCATTCTTTTGTTTATATATTACTCTGAAAAGTATAAAAAATATAACAATAATTATAAAAATTTGAAGTGATATATTTTACAAATAATAAATTACATTTGGCACAAAGAGTTTGGATTGAAAACATTATTGTTTTCATTTTGGATTCATAGATTTATAGTTAACTGAAAAGGTAAAAGATAGTTGCTGGAGGGTTGCATTAGATCCAAATATTTAGGTGCTATGTTCTCAGATCCAAGGTTCTTCACCAGCAAAGTCCACAAGCTAGCAACTAGTCTGAGGATATTGGTTGAGTAGGCTCTAGATAGGGATTATGATGTAAAAACCTTCCAGCATCCATTGATGAGAGAGTTGCTACTGAAAAAATATAGTTATAATATTCATATTTTTGCTTTATTAACATAGTAATGATCGTGAAAGATTTAAGAGTTAAGATAAGTTCTGAATTGATTTTTACTTGATAAAAGTTTTTTTTTAAAAAAAATCTTATTGCAGTCAGTTGAATTGAACAGCTATACTTTGCTACTTTGTCTTTCAAATGTAACTTGATTGTCTGAGCAACTTTAAAAAATTTAAAAAAATACACATTTAAATTTTTGTTTTATTTATTAATTATATATTCTGTTTTAGATTTTATTAAATTATAATAAAAATAAATAGAAAATAAAAATAGCTGACAAGTTATGACAAATAGTTTATAAAAAATAATGTTTCTTAATAAAATGAAAGCCTTGTTATCAATGTTTATAATTTTACATATAAAATAAGTCAATATATGAGATGACCAGTAGTTATCATTTGGTTGTAGTATCTAAATGCCATTTTACCTCTTCTGCGATTGGTCAGAAAACTTAACATACATAAAATGTAATCATTTTTATTAATAATGCACTTTACATTTAATTAAAGTTATGCTAAAAATCCCCCCCCCCGCTCAAAAAATGCTTGAATATTTTTGTATTTAAAGATAAAATAATGGCTTATATTTTTAAGACTATAATTTGATTTTTCAACACAAATTAAAATATATTATATTTTATATATATATTCTAAGATTTTTTCAATTGCTGAGTTCAGTTCAGTGGAAAGAAGGAACTTTTAAAAAAAGAAAGCATTTTATATATAATTATTAAGATATGTAACTAAAATAAGTGAACTAATATTTATAAATAATGCATATACTTTTAGTCAAGCAACAGTAAAAAAATCTGAAAAAACATATTTTCGAATGAATTGTTTGTTTGTATTTTTGTGAATCAATGTTTTATTATTATTTCATTGTCTTATAAATATTAGACTGTATTTTATTTACATTTTTTTTAATTATCACTTGAGATATTTGATGTATAGTTTATAGCATTCTTCATTTCAAGCTCTGATTTTTAAAATCATCTTTTGTATAAGATTTCTGGATCTTTTTGAATATTTTGTGATAGAAACTGACTTTGTCAAGTTATTTTCTAGAACAGTTTTTCAAACTGGGGATCATGGACTTCTTGGGAGTCTCCATGAATCTTGTCAAAGTAATTCATGAAAATAAATTTTAAATTAGAAGTAGGCAATTAGATTTATTTTTGTATAAACAGCAATATTTTTTAAATTTTATTGTAAAAATTTACACATTATGCTATGTAGCACACCCTAATAGTCATTATATTTATTTTAAAATTCATATACATCATCACTAAAAGTACTGAAGAATACTCTTATTTATGCAGTTTTACTAGTTTAATCTTTCTAATGAGTATCACTGGTTTGATAATACACCATTAAAAATTTAATCCTGAGATGGGTAAATGGCTAATAAAAACACAATTATTTGTAGAAATCAGTTAGTCAGGGGCAATTTAAACACCAAAGAATCTGAATTGCAAGCAACAGTGTTTCATATTTTATCAGAACTGGCAGAACCATCCATATCCTTTTCAATACCAGATTGAAAGAAATACTAAATGATATGTGAAAAAAATCATAAATATGATTCTTCCTACATGAAATATGGAGTTATATCTCCATATAATGATCCAATGTATATAATCTGCTAGAAACAGTCATCAGATGATTGCATGAGACTTGAAAAACTTATTTGACATCTTAGATACTGTGTGTAGTGAGTTTAATAATTAAACAATTGAATTTTTTGGAAGAAATTTATCAAACCAGAAGTTAAATACATATATTTCAATTTGACAAATGTTATATATTTTATAATGTAAAGTTAAAAAGGGCATTTCATATTATATATATATATAGTAGAGCTTCTAAAAGCCATCAACCAAATATTGAATATTATTTTATTTAAGCCATTTTATAGCAAGAGAAATAGCAAGGGAAATAGAATATATGTACATATATAAAACCAGAATAATGATGTATAAAAATATAAATTGTTAATCTATATATATATAAATTTAAATAATTATGCCTCTTAAGAATAATAAAAATGTTGCAAAATGGAGAATAACCAAACATGGCAATCACATTTAAAAAATGTGTAACAAAAATCTGCTCAAAAATTTAAATGCATAATATAATATATATATATATATATTAAAAATATTTATGTCAAAAAATTATATAATTAGTTATAAATATTCCTTATATCAAGCCTAAAAATCTTTGCCTCAAAAAAGTGGTAACAATAAAATAAATAGTTAAATATAATAAATTAATAAAATTATTATGTTTACTATTAATATATAAAACTATCAAAAAACATAAAAATCAAATCAATAATAAAATAAAATAAGCTGTAAACTTTTTTTTTTAATAAAATAAAATAATTTAATTAAAAAACTAAATAATCTTTTAAATAATCTTAGAATGCCTGTTATATAAAACTGGAACTGTCTTCCTACTAATATATAAAAAATTTAATATATACTTCTGGCAGGAAAAAAATTTCCAAAAAAATCCCTGAAAGTTTCCTAACAAATACCCTCCTCCTCAATACATACTATTTCTTAAACAAATTTAGCAATAATTTCTGAATATTTATTGATATGCATATTTAAAAACTACATTTAAAAGCTATCTCTTTTAGATAATGTGAAGAAGAACAAATTCCCACTTCAGCTATTATATTTTCAATACAAACAGTTAAGCTGGTTTTTTTCTTCTGATGTATAGGAGACTAACCAGGAAGAATGTAGATCATATAATATTTTTGCAGAACATTTTTTGTAAATATATTTTATATAAAATACACATATTAGCATGAAAACAAACAACTAAATACATAAAACTTTGAAGTAATTTTACTACAACATTATTTTTTTTCAACAGATTTTTTTGAACTTTTGAAAAACATTTCAGATGTTGATATCAAAACTTTTTTGTGATTTGCATCCTCAAGTTGGTTTTCTTATGTAAGTAAGTCTTTTCAAAATAATCAACAGTATTATTATTTATTACCGCAGGAGAAAATTTGGCTAATACCTCAAAAGTCTCAGGTACTTGTCTGGGAGGTAAAAAGCTAATGCAAGACTGGTCTGCATTGTAAAGAAAAGTTTGAACTATTATTAGAAAATTGCACATGATTGTAAAAAGTCTTTTTTTTTTTTGTGCATAAATACACTGGCTCAAATCAAAAAAGAAAACTATCTTTTAGATTTTCTACATCAGAAAATTGTTTTCATAATATTCATTACTGCTTTTTCAAAATTTATCATTTTTTATTGATAAAATTTCTCAATTACCGAGCAATAAATGTATACATTGCTTTAGTTTTACTTAAAAAAAGACAATAAAAATAAGGTGCAGCCTAAACCTATATAAAAGCTTATCTATTAAAATATATTAGATGTTACCCAGTGTTTCTTCTACTGTTTCAACCTTTTTATTTATTGAATGGATATCATGCAAAATAAATTATTATTTTTGTGAGTTTATGCTTTTTATGCTCTTTATGAATAACAAAATTCTCTTTATTTTCTGCGATTGAAAAAAAAAAAATAATTTATTTGCCCATTTTGTAAACATGCTCTTTGTTCTAAATTATCTTCGTTTTCATATTCTGAAGAGATAAACAATTGTTTATTTAAATGGCTTTTTAATATTTTTTTAAAAATATTAAATATTTATTGATTTTTAATCATAATGTATTGATATAATAGAATAAATTATCTTTGAAAAATTTAGCATACTAAATCTTCTAAAAACATTTCACTCTAAATTTGTTTTATGTTTAAAAAGAAAAAAAACACTGTATATTATCATAATTTTTTTTATATAAACATATTTAGAATTATAATAAGAAATAAAAAGTAGATATCATGACAAAACCAAATAAAATAAAAAAGTTTATTATTTAAGATTTAATGAATTATAAGAAATATTGATTGAACTATTCAGGGATTAAGTAGGCAAAGAAATTCATAACTGGATTTCAAGAGATAATAGAAATTTCCTGGAAGCATTTAAATTTATTAATTATGAAATGTTAATAATGAGAAATATCTGTTAAAAGTTTGATATTTAAAATTTTGTGGCTTTTTTTTTTAAAAAAAAAATTGTATTAATAATACAATATTACTTTGAATTTAAGCCATAATATGATTTTTAAATAGGAAAATTTAAAAAAATATATATAAATAATTTTATAATAAGTATTGAAAAATAATAAACATTTTTTTTATTTATATAATAGAAAATAAAAGTATGAACTCGAAATTCTCGAATAAACTGCTATCAATGATCATGATACTATGCATGCAGTAGGATTTTAAAATTGGAAAAAATATAAAAATGATTTTATAATAGGTATTGAAAATAGTAAACATTTTTATTTATTTAAACAGGAATGAAAAGAAAATTGCAAATAGAGAACTTCCAAATAAACTGCTATCTACAATCATAATATTATGCACATGAGTAGAGCAAAAAACAAAGACATGTTTGTTGGGAATGGGAGATTGGTAGAAGTAAGATATTAAAATATTCATTTTGAATTTAGGTTGCACCCTAATTTTATGTTTTCAAAATTTAAATAAAAAGTGATAAATTCATAGTAATACAATACATTTTTTTTATATTTAGATTTCTCCTATCTGCTATTTCACTAATTTGTGCTTTAAAAAAATGTACCAAAAAAAAAAATCCTAGAAAAAAATATATTTAATTTTATAGGGTTTTAATGATTTATTTTACAGAATTCATATAGTTTGCTACTATTCTATAATGACGCTATTTTTTATTTTATTTACTTTTTTAATTTGGCTTTAAAATACTAATTATAATTGATATATTAATGTTTAAAGACCCGTTTTAATATAAATGAAATAATATAATAATACCTAATCTATAGATTAAAATTGCCAATTTTTTTAAACTTCAAGGTATAATTTTACAACTATATAATAATTATCTATTTTATTAAATCAAGTTGTTAACAAACAAGAAGAAATAATATAAACATAAATTGTATTTATAAATTACAAAATTCAGTCATCTGACTATCTTTTTTTATTATTATTTTTAAAAATTATAATTATAATTGAAAATTGCAGTTTTTAATGAATCTTCTCTATATTTTTCAATTCGAGAGTCATCTATATAGCATGTATAATCTTAAAACCTCAGATGCTGCTGCTATTGGCTCAGATTTTAATATATGATAGGAAAATCAAATGGTGCTTTATTTTTTCATAATTCCATCATTTTTTTTCTAATGAGATAAAAATTGACTATAGTTAATATAGAATTATGGCCTTTAAAATATAATTTGTTTGATTTAAAGTCATAGCTATGTAGCTAAACAAGCATTTTTGATTTGAATTAAAAACATTAAACTTTTCAAACTTTCAAGTCATCAAGATGAAAGAAGCTGTTATTTAGATATGTGTAATTCACTGTTCTTTGCTGGTGATAAAAAATTACCATGTTGGCAAAATCTTCTCATTTTCATTGATTCCTCATGTTTTATAGTTGTCTCTAGGTTTAGTGTGCTATAGAATTAGTTCAGATGTTTTCTTAATGCAAAGATTTTTGTGTATTTTATATACTTAAACTTACTGCAAATTGACATCTAATCCAGACTAGCCAAAGAAAATAAACTCTAAAACACAATCAATGGTTCCATTCCTGCAAGCAGATATCTCAAATATAAAGAGCTAAAAGATAACAAATTTATATTAAACATTACCCACAGAGTGTGTCTGGTGTAAGTGGAATTAACTATTCTGGGTTAGTTGTGAATTTGGAGTAAGTTTGATTATTTTATTGACTAGTTAACTTTAAGCTTTTGATGTTTATATACTTGTACATAGTTGCATAAAAGTCAGAACTGCTATATTATATATATAAAGTATGGAAATGCAGTTTTACCTAATCCCATTGATGCAATAGTAAATACAGAGATTAGATTAATAGCAACAGATTCTTAATCAAGCTTGATATTGAAGATAGTAATCGAAAAAAAATAAATAAAGAGAGAATGAAAGAAAGAGCACAGAAAAAAATCTGGAAAAGTTGTTTGTATTGATTATTTACTGCTTATTAATTCTTGACAATTTATTTTATATCCGAAAGTCATTCTATTATTTGTGAATTGTGCATTTCATGATTCAACATCTAACTTCCAATATTTTTTATTCAAAAAGATCTTACAGTTTTATATTAACCAAGTGTAAATCATTTTTTAAAATTTAATTAATTTATTATAGGAATTAGTAGATCATCATTATCATTAACCATTATCAAGCCACTGCAGGATGAAGGTCTATCCAAGTTCAATCCATCATCTCTGATCTCTAGCATCTCTTCTCCACATCACCCCTGCATACTTTCTTATTTCATCCATCTATCTCACGTGTAGTCTCTTTCTGGGTCTTTTACAATGTCTTAGAATCCAGTTTAAAATTTCAATTGTCCATCTATTATCATCTCTTTTAGCGATATGTCCAGCCCAACTTCACTTCAATCTTTTAATTTTTTCAATGAGGTCAGTAACACCTGTTTGTTCTCTTACCCATGCATTGCGTTTTCAGTCTCTTCTTGTTACTCCAAACATACATCTCTCCATACTTCTTTGAGTGGTCTGAAGTCTCTGTATTGCTCTTCTATTAAGTGTCCAAGTCTCAGATCCATAAGTAAGAACTGGTAAAACACATTTGTTAAAAACCTTCCATTTCAAACACATAGGCATATTTCCTTTTAGTATCAAGTTATTTCTACCAAAAGCACTCCAACCAAGTTTAATTCTATGATTAATTTCCTCCATTATGTTTCCATCTGTATTAATAATCTGACCAAGGTATTTGTAACTGTTAACTTCTTCTAATTCATCATAATCAATCTTTATTTTCATATTTTGAGCAAATTGATTAAACATTACTTTAGTCTTTTTAACATTTATCTTTAGTCCTACTTTCCTACTTTCATCTGATAACTTCTACAACACTTCCTGCAGCTCTGAAGAATTATTTGCAAAAACAATTACATCATTTGTGAAATCTAAATGACTTAAATAATCTCCATTTACTTTCACTCCTTTAGCTTTCCATTTTAATCCACAACATACCTTGCAGCACTGCTGTAAAAAGTTTTGGAGATATGGAGTCACCCTTCTCAATGTTGACTTTCCTAATATCATTATATAATTTAATTGTTGCTGTTGCATATTTATAAATATTCTTTAAAATATAACAATATCCTGGATCTATACCTTGATGATCTAATGCTTTAATCACTGAAGAAATGTTTATAGAATCAAATGCCTTTTTATAATTTACAAATCCAAAGCATAATGGCAACTCATATTTATTTATTCTTTTTATAATTTATCTCAATACCTGGATATGGTCTACTGTACTAAAACCACTTTTAAAACCAGCTTGTTCTCTTCGTTGTTGTAAATCCAATGTTTTCTGTAGATGAGTTGTAATTCTCATGGTAAAAGTTTTGTATACAACTGATAAAAGGCTGATAGGTCTATAATTTCTAATATCTTCTTTATCACCTTTTTTAAATATTAATATTAATACTGCATTCTTCTAATCTTCTGATACATTTTTATCATTTAGACATTTGATATATAACTTTGCTAAAAAAAAAAATTCTATTCCTTCACCTGCTTCTTTTAATATATCAATTATAATTCCATCATTACCTGGAGCTTTTTCTTTCTTCATAAATTTAATTGCATGTCTTCATTTAAAATTCTGGGCAATTCAGAAGATGTAATAGATATAAGAGGTACTTGTTCTTTATTACTATATAATTCTTGATAGAAGTCTTCTACCCATTTCATGATGTCATCTCTCTTTTTAGTAATAATTCCATCTTTTTTTCTTATTGCAGGTATAAATTTCCTACCAATACCAAAATGTAGTTTTACATTTTTAAAACTTTTATTCTCTTCTATAGCTTTCCTTGTTAGTTCACAGTTATACTTTTATATATTTCAACTCTTTTCCACACCATTTTACAAAATTTGAGATATTCAATCTCTTTTAATGCATCATTTTTGTATATCTTCCTATTTCTTCTTTTTTTTTTTCATAAATTCTCTAGTCTCAATAGAAATTTTATTTGTCAATTGCTGCTTTTTTCTACCAGCTATCTTTGTTGCAGCTTTTAAAAGTATATTAGTTATTTTCATATTAATTTCATTCAAATCTGAATCATGTTCAAAATCTACAAATACTTGAAACCAATTTGTAAATTCTAATTTGAATTCATTAGAATGTTTCTGAAGATTAGGAATATCAACTGTAAATATTGTTTTTTTTTTTAATAATTTTTGTCTCTAGTTTTGCATTAACACATAATCTTATTAATCGATGATCACTTCCTGTGTTTAATTTATTAAGAACATTACAATCTTGAAATATGTATTTTCTGTTAGTCAAAATATAATCCAATTCTGCCATACCTTCATTTGGATGCTTTCATGTCCATTTCCTTTTAACATTTTTCTCAAAAAAAAAGAATTTATAATATAAAGTTTTTCTTTTTCTGCAAACTCCACAAGTCTATGACCTCTCTCATTTCTATTACCATAACTAAAATTACCTACAGCACTTTTATTTTTCATTTGTTTACCAATTCTAGCATTAAATCTCCAGTAACAATTTTTAAATGATATTTACTCGGATCAAAAGCCTTTTGTGCATCCATATAAAAATCTACTATTTCATAAATTATAAGAACTTGTTAGGGCATAAATCTGAATTATCTGCATTTAGTATCTGCTATTAAGTTGTATAACTAATCTTGCCACTCTGTCCAAT
The DNA here is from genome assembly GCA_028023455.1 of Epiperipatus broadwayi. Lineage (NCBI taxonomy): Eukaryota > Metazoa > Onychophora > Udeonychophora > Euonychophora > Peripatidae > Epiperipatus > Epiperipatus broadwayi. The sequence goes on along the minus strand of JAQFVV010006277.1, from coordinate 5,466,791 downwards.
ACACCATCAATCTCCACATTGTTATTCTTCCACTTTTTATTTATAATGAATCCTACTCTACTTGTATTTCCAATATTTGTGCCTTTATAGTAGAGTACATGTCCACTTTTTAAATAAATCGTCTCTTCATCTTTTCTTCTAACTTCACAAAGTTCAGTAATGTCCCATTTAATATAAGACAGTTGTTTTAAATCTTGCAATATTCCTTCTCTTGAAAGTGATCTGCAGTTGTAAGTACCTAAATAAAAAGTCATCATCAAATGGCAGCCTGGGTCCACAATCAGGGATTCTTAGCACCCTCTGCCTTCGGCCACCAACTGCTGCCTTGGTTGGTGACTTTACAGCCTCCTGGGAATAAGGGCCATGATTTATTTTTTGTCTGACATGATTGTATATATCTATTGGAAACATTTATCATTTACACATACATTCATTCTGCCCTATCAGGCAAGTGAGAAGAAAGACCATGGTATTTTTTGATCTTAAACTCAGAGGTAAAAAGCCAATAAACTCACCATACTAGCTAATGTGTGTTGGTGAGCAGCCCATCCATGTCCGTATACTATATGAATAATCACATAGTAATAACAGCTGCAACGACAAGAACGTATGGAGTGGATATTAGGATTTTGCCTTGCTCCGTTTTTTTAAGGCCTCCAAGTGGAATCAAAGGATCTCCTTTCAGTTAATAGCAAACTTCTTTCTGCAACCAATTAGTAGATATGTTTCTAAATATGTGTGCATGAATATTCATCTGAAAAATTTTATTAATATAAAAATTATTACATTATAATAAATGAAAATATTTTTATACTTAATTTCATTTTTTAAAGTAAGATAAACTTTTTTTTTTTTTCCTATCATTATTATTTACTTTATGTTACTTTTAAAAAAATCTTAAGCTTAAAATCTGCTTTTTTTTCCTGTTATAAAATTAAAAGTAATTGACAATAATTTTAGCAGGTTAATAATTTCTATCACTTGAAATAAAATCTGTTGATGTATGGTTTTAACTTATATATATATATATTTTGGAGGAGGAGATAAAATTTAAAGATTATGGAAAATTATTTAACTTATTGTAAAACAGAATTTTGATAAAATGTTAAACTTGCTGATATGTTTCATTTTAATATAAAAATACAAGTTAATTATACATTTTTAATTTGATCTACAACTTGTTATTATAATCAGGGAGGGGTGTGTTTAATATCCTATCATTCTTTAATTTTATTCATGATTTCCTGAAAAAATGTTTATGACTAATGTAATGCATTTAATATGTAGTTTTGCAGTAAAATTAAATTATTTACATGATTATCATTCTTATAATACGTTATATATATAAAGATTATTTTATTTTATTTAATTCATATATTTAGTAACTTTATTAGAAAACTTTTTTTTTTTAAGAAAAAGTTTTGAAGTTTTTTGTAATTTTTATATATATATATATATTGAAATGCAGTGGTTAATATATCTGTCTTCATAATTACAATTTATTATTTGAATTTGGGTTAGATAAAGTTAAAAAAATTTCAGATACCAACAACCATTTTTTTAAAACGTAACTCATAATCTGCTCAACTCCGTATCCGTTATTAATTAGTAAATGACTACATAATTGTTTTTAATAAGATTGTAAAAGAAAGATGAAAATTCACTACTCAACAATTGCATAGTCTGGTAAGTCACTGTTTGGAGCTGTTGAGAACATCTAAGAATGCCAATTTTTGTTCTTGTTCTGATTTTATTGTAAATTTAATTGGAGGAGATATATTGTTGATGTTTGGCTTTGGTATATTGAATGATACATTTATTGTATGGCCACATGGTGAAGCACTACTATAAACTTTCTGGAAACATGGAAACAACATATCCCCTTCAATTAAATTTACAATAGAATCAGAACAAGAACAATAATTGGCATTTGTTCTTGTGCCAAGACTCCCTCATAGCAAAATCAAAACTACAGTTTACCAAAAACCTACACATACAGGAAAATACTTAGCCTATACATCCAATCACACCAGAGTTATACTATCACTATGTATCAGAGCAAAAGAAGTTTGTTCAGAAATCAGTGATTTGGAAAAAGAAAAGATTTATGTAGAACAAACTCTTATGAAAAATGGTTATCCATCAGCTACTATTGAGAAAACATTAAATAGACAATAAAAAGAACCATCAAGAGAAAAGAAAATTATTGGTACTGTAGTTTACCCTTACATTCCAAAAATAAATTAAGGAAAGTCTGTAATCAGTGTAGCATCAGAACAGCTTTCCAGAGCCATACCACACTATAAGGAATTTTAACATCTACAAAGCCTACACTTGAAATGCTGAAAAGAAAAAACTGTCTACAAAATATCGTGTGAATGTGAAAGAACATATATTGGTGAGAGCAGTTGTCCCATTGAAAAGCACTTGCAAGAACACAAACTGATGATTAGAAGAGAGAAAACAAATGTGTTTAAGGTAGAAGACCCTGTATGTGCCAATGAACATATGTTCAATTGAGAAAATACAAAAATATTGGATAGAAAAGAAAAGGTACAAAGAAGAAAATTTAAAGAATCTGCTCATATGACAATGGCAAAAAATTCCATAAGCCAACCTAGTGTGACTATACATAATGTGTGTAAAACACTAATCAACTTTGATCTTAGGAAAAAGTGGAGAAATCAGGAGAAACAGCATAGATAAGTATATGAAATTTTTATTGACTGTTGCCTTTGGCAGGATGGTCAGTTGGTTAGAGCATTACCTTAAAATTCAATAGTCAAGAATTGAAGGGTACAAGTTCCAATCCCATGCTAGTACTGTCAGTAGTCAGGCCAACAGCACCTAAAGAAGAGGGGAGAATAATACCTCTAAAGTACATATATTAACCTGTTTGATGTGTTATTACTAGCAGTTTAATGTAATTGGAATATTTAAATAAAAGTTAAATTTTTCTAAAGACATTCAATGCTCATATTAGGTTATGGAAGTAGTCCGATATAAAAATACAACTAGAACACCATCATCTCAAACCTTCAGTAAAACGCTATTGATTTATTACTTGTAAAAAAAAATTTAACATGATAGCATTATTTAGTACAGTTTTTCCTTAGGAAAATCTGCAAAATAAAGTTAAAAATAGCAATTAGAGAGTAAGTTAAAATGGTGAACACATAAACAACAAAGAGCATGATTCTTATTCAAAAAAGGTTAATGTTTTATTGGGGAAATTATTTTTTCATGTAAATTTTAAGTTATAATTGTTAATTTTTAATAATTTGCATTTTTTCAAAAATATCAGGCTCATAATAAGAATCAGTAAGGATTTGTTTATATAAGAAAAGAGTCTAAGCATAAGTGATTCACTTATCCTTTTAAAACACATTGATGGGTGAGTGCATGTAAATTTAATATCAATCTAATAGTATATTTGTGAAGAACAATTTCCTTTCACCAGATTTTATATATATATATATATTGTGCCCTTTTGTATGGGTCACCATTTAAGTTTTGTGCTAATCTAGTAGAAAATTTTAAATTTAAGAAGTATTTTAAATATGTGATGTTGACTTTGCTTGTGGTAATGTTACTATAAGTTTAATTAAAGCAATCTATGAGTATTTGATGTGTGAATTGTGTTGATATTGAGAAGATATTTAAAATGATGATGATTATGATGTAATACTGCATTAATAAATTTAATAACAAATGTTTGAAGCTAAAGTGATTAAAAGACAAGTTAAAATTAGACAAAGATATTTATTTAGTTTAAAATATATGTTAAAAGTGAATAAAAATATTTTAAATTATAAGTATTTAAATTGAGATTAATATTTGATTTTAATCATATCAAATAATTATTTTAAAATCTGATATAATATCTTATTTATTTTTAAAAATAAATATTTATTTTAAAAAAGCAATTGTTAAGTTATTTTTAGATTATGGGAAGCGTTTCTTGTATTGTAAAAACAGATGTTAATTAGAGATACACACACACATGCTTGGAAGCTTTCTCATAAAGTTGCAAAATTATTTTAAAATTATGTTGTGAAATTTATAAATAATACGTGAGTTATCACGAGATAAAAATAAAGATATTAATGTCAAATATTAAATCTGATTTTTAAAAAATATTGTCTTAAAAATATAACGTATTTAAAAAGATTTAATTTATTTTAAATGATCTTATAAAAGCTAAAATTTAAACCAAGTGAGAAAGAATATTTTAAAAGAATGTTTAATAGGTTTAAATAAACGATAAAGATTATTTTAAAAAAATGTAATAATATTAAATATTAAATAAGTCATTATTTTATTTTTAATAGTGAGTTGATAAATATGTAAATAAGCTAGCAAAGTTTGATTGTTTAAACGTACCAATCAGATAAGGAGACTCGTCCCGTATAAAAGCTGGATTCAATTGTTGAGGGGGGCTCTCTCTATAATTAAATTTCTAAGTTAATCGTGCTATTGAGAAAATAGCCAAGTAAATTTATAAACGCTCTTAAAATCAGTTTTAAAATCATAAGAGTGTTATTGTATATAATTTTATAATTTTTAAATGATAAGTATGCAGTAGAAACTTAATAATTCCCTATTGATCTTCTCAATATCGAAACTCAATTTACGTACGGATAATCATGGAAACATCACGTATCGGAGAAATATATCAGAAACTTTATGCTAGAGAAATAATAGACGCTGGATTAGTACATGAAACTACGAGATGGAGAAAAGTAGTGTTTTGGACTATGAATAGTTTTAAAAGTTTAAATTACTATTGTCTATTATAAATGGATTTAAAAAAATATGAATACTTCTATAGAAAGAAAGTATTTTTGCAGATTTTAAAAAGATTAAAATGTATATCTTAAGTAAAGATATAAGAAGTAGTAAGTTTAATAAATACTTGCCTTGTTAAGTCTTTGTGCTTAAAAGACTAAATATTGACGATTTGAAAAGGCAAATAGATTATAAATATGATTATTTAAAATCGTAATATAATAAAATTATTATTATTAAAGTAGTCTAAAACGCTGGTCGTTATAGATGGAGAAATTAATTCTTACCTGAATATGTTATTTATAAATGCGCAAGTAATTCATGGATGTCCAAATCAAATCAAACTAAGCCAAGCAAGCCAAGTTGATGAAAATAATTCAATGTAAAATAATTTATAAACTATAAATTAATTTAGAAATAATAATTTTAAATAATAATCTATGAAGAACTGGATCCAGAACTTATAAACTATTTTTAAATTTTATTTGTTTTCTTGTTGGAACTTTTTTTTTTTTTTTAAAAAAAGAACGTTATCATTTTTTTTTTATAAACTTTCAAGAAACACGTGATACAACGGAACAGGAAATAGTGTTTTATTGACTTTATACGTAGGATATTTGTTAAAACTTTTATGGTAGAACAGAAGACGTCGTTGGAAATATGTAATATAAACTTTTATTTTATTTATTTAACATAAAATTTAAAATATTATTAAACTATTAAAAGTAGGTTAGGTACATTTATTAAATACTAACTTGAAAATAATATAATAATTAATTACATAAATTTATTTTATAATTAATGTAACACGGAATATTCTAATGAATGTTTATGAGTGTAAATGTGAATGATTTTATTTTATGAAGCTGCAAATTCCGAAGAATGCTGGATAGCAGATTGGACATTATTGTTATTATGGTAAAAATATTGTATAATGATTTTTAATGAATTTGATATGTTTTTCTTTAGATCAACTGAATATTATGTTGTTGTAGAATGAATGGATAGATATTTTATGAAAACACATATATTATATTGGCAACGAACTTTATTAAAATATGCATAATTTTAATTTATAATATAAACCTAATACAACAGTACGTAAGAAGCTTAGAAATAATTATATGATTCTTTCATAAATAAATTTTGATATTTTTATTATGTTATAGTATTAGAATTATATTTATTCTTTATTTAGGTAATTATTTTATTATTTGCAAGATAGGAATAGATTTGAAAAGACTCTATTTTTTTTTTTTGTATTTTGTTTTATTAAATAAGTTAAGTTGCATTTTAGGTAAAAGCTTATATTTGGATTGAAAGGTTACTAAATATAAACGATGTAGTATAGGTAATTTGGATGATGAATATTTTATTTAAAGTTGATGTTTGTTTTTCCGGAAATTTTAGATAAGTTTAGAATATGTTTCATAGATAGAAATTTATTAGAAAGGATTAAAATAACACATAAAGTAAAGTAATGATTTTTACACAGAAAAGAATCATAGAATTTATCTAAGGTAATGCTTTATGAATTTAGAATTGATAAATGATTTAGATAATAATATTTGAACAATAGAGATATATAATGCATATTTGATAAAACATATAACAGGAATTACATTAAGTAAAGTATAATTACAGTCAATTATTTGTTTTACATTACAAAGATACATTAATTTTATAAAGCTATTAAGAAATGCTAATAATAAAGTGAATACATGATAATACATTATAAATGGTAATACTTAGTTAATGTAGCTATTTAATAAGTAGAGCTACATTATGTACACATGTTACATAAATAGTCTTGACATATATTATTTGAAGTAATTATAGTACATTACTATTTATTTTTAAAAAATCTAAGTTTTGGAAAAACACACTGTAATATTATTAATATAGCATTTGAAGGAATGTATATTTATTTATTAAGTACATAGATTAGTAACATTATAAGCCTCTTATATTTGTATTTCTTATTTTTATTTTATTTGTTGTCATAAATTCTAAACTGTAAATAGTGTAAATAAATTTATTGGAAGTTATTGTAAATAAATTTGTTAATTTGTTTTAAAAGTGTGTCGAGTTTCATTATTTTTCACCACAGCATTTTAACATCAGATAATTTGAAATAAACATAATTTTTGCACAAAATGAATTTGTTATTATTACTTAGAATTGAATACCATATTTGCTTAACATTATTTTATAAGAATTGATTGACATGAACATAAATATTATAATGGTCATAAGATGATTATAATGCACATTATAAGAATACAATATTGTTTATTGTCACAGATTATTAAGTATAAGATTGTGATCTATCTTAAAATGAAGATACCATATGAAATAAAAGATATACATATAATTGTTTATTCATTTAATGATTGATTATATAATAGAAATAGATGAGATTAAATTATACTCTAAGATTAGTATTATTTATTATTATTATTAAAATAAGTTAGGTGTATTTAAGTTTGATATAAAATCCCACATCATACTTATTTACATGAGTTATTATTATTTTAAAACTGAGAAGAACCTGAGATTATTTAATTATGTTTTAAGTTAAAAGTTAGGAATTATTTTAGTATTATTAAAGATAGATTATTTCATTTAAAAGTCATAAGAATGCTATAGATGTAGTGGTAGGATGATAAGGTAGTGGTAGTATTCTTATGCCATTGAGACAGTATCTTAGAAGATATTAACTCAGTGTAAATCTGCTTATTACTTTGTAACTTTACTTCGCAGTCTCATAATTTTATTAAATACTTATTTAATTAATATAATCTGAAACTATATTGATTTGGATAATTGATAATAAATTTAATTAAGATGTAATAATATAAAAGTATATTAAAGATAGATATGCAAATTTTAATTAAGCATAATAATGTAACTGAGCTAGTTGTATTTTAAACTATATATCAAGAAGTAAGGGTACTATATATATATAATTATATATATATATATATAAATAATATATATATATAAATATACTTATATATATATATATATATAAGTTATTTATTACATATATTCAAACTAATATAATTCAAAGTTGTAGATAATTTAAAATGAGAAACATTTTCTTCCCTGTGATATATAATCTAAATTTGTACAAATAATTTGTCAATCAAAATATCAGGCTCATAATAAGATCAAGCCCTGATTTAAGCACAGTCAGTAAGGATTGGCTTATATAAGAATAGGCTCTAAGCATAAATGTTTTATTTATGCTTTTAAAGCACCTATTGATGGTTAAATGCATGTAAATTTAATATCAATCTAATAGTGCATATATGAACAGTAATTTCCTTCCATAAGGTTACATATATATAAATTGCTAAATTATTTATTTCATGTATTTATACTAATATAATACAAAGTCTGAGATAGTTAAAAATGAGAAACTTTTTCTTCTCTTCATATTTAAATTAAATTTGTACAAGTAATTTATCAATTTAAATATCAGGCTTATAATAAGATTAACACCTAATTTATGTACAATCAATAAAGGTTGGTTTATATAACAGTAGGCTCTAAGCAGAAGTGATTCACTTATGCTTTTAAAACATCTATTGATGAGTGAGTGCATGTAAATTCAATATCAATATAATAGCATATGTGTGAAGAGTAATTTTTTCCACAAGATTTTATATATATACAAATTACTAAATTATTTATTACATATTTCAATTTATAAGATTTATATTTTTATTATATTTACAAGGATATTGTGATAATATATTAATAAGAAGTAATAGTTAAGATAATTACTATGTTTATAATTATTTTTAATTATAATATTTAAAAAATATTTATAAATTTTATCTTTGCATTAATCAAATAAATAACAAGAATACTATTGATTTATATCAGAAAAAGCCTTTGAAGTTCATTTACATTTTTGATCATATTCAAGTTTTTTTTTTTCATAACAAAGCTCAATTTAGTTTTGTTTTGTTTTTTTTTTAAGTTTTTTTTTTTTCAGAATTAATTCCCATTTTATTGTTTGATAATCAGAAATAGTTTTCATTTCAGAATCACTTTTTATTATCTGAAATATTTTGTCAATGAAATGCATATGGCTTTATTGCTTGAGAGTTCATAAGTTTGAGTGCCCAAAGTAAATCATTTTACAAATCAATTAATAGATAATTATAGGTTAAAGGATGATATAAAATACAAAAAAGGAATTGTATATAAAATTACATCTGAAATTTATAAAATGATTTACTTTAGGCATACTGGGAAACAATTAGAGGTAAGAGCCAAAGAATATAATAGTACAATTAATAGAAGAGATGATAAATCTGCATTATATATTCATTACTTGAAATATGGGCATAAAATAGATGCTACAAAAGTATTAAATATTTAAATTACATTAAAGGTCCAAAAAGAAGACAAATATATTAAATGTACTATATTAAAAATAATTTGAATAATTATTTGAATATTTACAAGACTTGTATAAATTTGGTTAACAATTGGTTGATTAAAAAATGAATGGAAAATTATATAAGATGATATATAAAATTTTATACAAAATGCATGTAATGTTCATTTAATGTATTGTTATGATAATAATCAATTATTTTTGTAATTACTGAATTTATATATGAGAGTTTGATTTGTTTTAATTATTTATATTATTATTGTTTGTTTTAATTCCTTTATTGGATACTGGATGGTTTGATGTCTGAAATAATTTGTCAATAGATTAGTAACATTTGAAAAGGGCACCAAAGCAGGTGCTGAAAAAGGCTTTTAATTTATAAAATTATTATTGATTATATAGCTATTGTAAAGAATTTATTATTATTTTTTGATTATTATTTAAAATAAAGTCTATAATCATGAATATTTAATAAACTAGGCAAAAGATTAACTTTTTGCTATTCCAGAAATTTTCTCTAAGTAATCTCTAATGATCTCAAAATCAGTGAGCAAAAAACTTAAGTTATCAAACAGGTGAAAGCTGGTTTAAATTACTTTGAAGTTATTGATTATTGGAAAATACCATCTCTTCAGATTTTTTTAAAATTAGTTCACAATTTGCCATTTTTAAAAAAAAAACCTAATGAAATATCATTACAGATAGTCATACAAGAGCAAAGGAAAACAAATGTCAAACTATTTCTAAGTGAAAACCTTCATTTGGATTAACCAATTAGCTAAAACAAATATAATAACATACAGTGATTAAAAAAAGTTTTTTTTAAAAAATTAAATAAAGCTAAAATTCTGAAAAGTATTGCCAAATTTTCATTAACACCTATTACAAATTAATTTTTTTAAAAAAAAAACAACACTATTTTACTGAATAAAATAGTTTGTTTTATGAATGCTTTAAAATTTTGAGGTAAAATTGTTAACAGAAAACTTTCAAGAAAAATAAAATGTCATATATTTATATATTTCTCTTTTACTTTTTAATACTTTACTGTTTGAACTAACAAAATTAATTTTTCTGATTTTGGTCCAAGATACAACTACCACAACTACAATTTTTTCATGCAAAAATATGTTGCTATAAAATTAAAATTTTATGGAAAGTAGTAAACTGAAAAAATATAGTTATAATAAAAAGTCAAGGAATTTAAAACTTAATAATTTTATATTTATTCATATAGATACATTTTAAAATTAACAATTTATTTACATTCCTCATAAAATTTCAATTAAAGTAGTATACATTTATATTTATATCTATGCTAGTTCATACTGCCAATAATAAAAGCTTGTTTTATTTTTATTTTTTATGAAACACTTTTTTGTTGCTGAATTGCTTGTGAAAAATATAATTTCTCTCTAAAAAAGCAGATAATAATATTAGATCATGAAATATCTTTTTGCAAATGTGTAATAAATCTAAATCTTGATAAATTATAATATGAAAGTGGTAATATATATATACATTAATTGCATGTTTGTGCAATTAATATGCACACTAATGTAGATGTGTTTAAACATAAAATACTGCATAGACCATCAATTAACTTCATTTTTTATTATGTTGGTAGCAATGTCTGAAAAAATAATTTTAAAATAATAGTGCATAAGAACCTTTGGAAAATTTCATATCTCAGCAAAAGGTAGAAATATGGAAAAATCAGTATATTTATTATAATACAAGTGTCACTCTGAAATTATTGAGATATGAGAAAACTATTTAAGCTTAACACTTATGATTTTTCAAAGTAGTCCCAACCATTTTTTAAAGTTGAATTTTCCATATACAGAAGGGGTCATATCTTTTTTTTTTATAATGAAGTCAAAAACATCTATAGCTGTGTCAATTTTCTCTTGTTAAATAAAATGATAACCACATAATTTTTTTTGAGGTTACAGAATAACTAGAAGTTGCATATTATTTTGCTATAGAATGTTGAAAGTTACTTCATCTCTAAGAAAACATGTCATGATGGAGCATTAAACTCCTTATTTTCAGATCATGAAGAACATTCAAGAAGGTAATGTTATGTGTGCCAGAATGCTCAGCAGTCTTTTTTTTCTACCATAATAGCTTTCACCATCCTGTATTTCTGAAGAAGGCAACTTTTTTATCAAATATTATTTTTTCACAGTAGTCAGCATTGAATTGTTTTCAAACACTCATATTCTATTTTTTTGATATGTCAGCATATTATAAAAGGAATATAAGTTTTATAATCAGTGTTAATGAAATGACGCAATGACTGTCATTACTAAGTAATTGCAAAGTTTTTTGACTGATTTTTATGCTCTTCCATTATTGTCACAAACCACATTTTTCATGATAATTAGTTAGCAGGTTATGAACTGAATAATACTCCCTTGAAAATTTCCATAAACCATTAAAGTCTGTGGTCTATGATAGTGCTTCATCACCAATTGCTGAATGTAACCACCATATTTTTTTTTCAGTTAAGCCAACTTTAAAATCATAACATCATAAAGCACTCATTCCAATTTCATGACTCATAATGTTAAAATATAACTCATAGCTATCAAATACTTATGGCAGAATTCAACTGCTGCTTATATATTTATAATGTATTGATCCCACTTGGTCAAATAATTTAATAAATAAAAAAACAACTTCAAATTTGAAAATAGAGATTAATTATCAAATTTAAATTTGGCTAATTTTTTTTTAAAAAAGCAATATTTTTTTAATAAATATAGAATTATCATATAGAGATGTTTTTCAATTTCCATGATGGGTAATTATCACAAGTAATCTTTTTGTCACTGCCTGTTTAATGTAATAAATATGTTTTTAGTTGTATAATAATTTCACAATGATATTAGAATGTATTCCTTACTTTTCCAAGATATTAGTGTAATTGGTACCACAGTTGCATTTTTAATTCAGAAAAATTTGATAATAATATTTGATATATGAAATTTTTTATAAAGCTTTAGAAAGAAAAGTCAGAGTTTTATGCCTGAAAATCTCAATTCATATGTATTGTTAATTCTAATAACTCCAATTTTTGTTTTTTATTTCTTCATGTAATATTTTCATATTGGGTAATTTCTATAATTTCTTCAATCATTCTAAAATAGTTTCAACATTCATTATATAAAATATTATTGCTATTTTTTTTATTACCAGAGCAAAAACACAATCCCTTCTGTAGAAAGTTCTGAAATTGCCCATATTTTACATCTTCTTTTCTAAAATAATGATTTTATTTAAACTATTATGCTGGTTTACTGAATTTTTTTCTGATTGATTGTCTTGGCTATTTTGACTGACCTTGTTTACTTTTAAATAGAAGTAGCATTTGTAAATTCTCAGTTTTTTAAACATATTTTTATTTAATTTAGAAACTCTGATTATTTGTTTAGGATACATTTTGTAATTGAAAGTTAACAGACTTGTGTCTGATAGATTGTAATATGACAATGAAATATTTCAGGTTAGTCAAGTGGTTTATATAATCTAAGGATGATAGGAGATCAAATTTCAAACACATTGATATTGATTCAGTAAATTCTCAAGAGGGCAATATATATTTTAAATGATTTTATTTTTTTTAAAAAATAAAATGTGCAGTAAAAAGTATTAACTGTTGATTAAAATAGAAATTTTAAAAAAATATTACTTTCATTTGATTGCAAAAGTTGCTTCTTTTATAATAGATGAAATTTTCTTTTCTTTTGATTGTAAAATTGCTTTTTTAAAAATGCTTCTTTGATAAACAAAATAATATTACAATTGATTTTGAGTTTACTGTACATTTCGTTTAAAATGTATACCTGTGACAATGTTCTTATTCTTTGCTTTAAATACAAATAATTACAAAAAATATCTGAATACTAAAAAATTAAAAATAACATACATATAAATATCTTAAATATTCACTTTTATTTACTATGCAAATACTAAAAAGTTAAAAATAATATATAATATTTTATAATAAACACTGTTCATTCAAAAGTCACAATTGGAGTTTTTATATTTAACTTCAAATGAAAGTGTGGGGTGTTCAGAAATTAATTTGTTCACTCATTACTTTTTATAAGTAATTGAATTAATTAATTTCTGCATAAATTCCACACTTTTATTTTAAGTTAAATATAAAAATTCCAATTGTGGTTGAAAAAAGCGATTATATTTTGGCTTTTTAATGCACAGTAAATAAAAACATTTATTATAAAATATTATATATATTTTTCCTACATAATTTACCTAAAACTCATAAAAAATTTTATAAGCTTGAAGATTTGCCACGAAATGTGTGTGTGTGTGCATGCAAATACATAAATATATATTTAATATGTGAATTTTAAAAAAATACTTTTAGTAAATAATGTTTTGAGATTAACATATTCACTTCAAAAATTATATAATATTGTCATAATAATAAATTACTAAATTACAGCAGAAGTCGCGTTGATTCATTGCTACTCTATTGCTTTATTAACAATTAGCATTAATAATGATTTGATTTTAATATTATTATTTTTAATCAATTTATTTATATAAGATAACGTAAGGAGAACGATTGACGTCATTGATTACTATTTAATGAAATGATTTTTATTTCGTTTTTTTTTTTAAAAAAAAAAAAGATAAAAGTTTTTATAAAATTAAATGGAAAGTTTTTTTTTTCTTTAGTATGTTTTATAAATTCGATTATATAAATATAGTTTTTAAAAAACTGAAACATTGAAATAACATTAAGTTATAATATGAAAATTTCAAATAACAATTATCATAAAACGAATTTATTGTACTAATTTAATTCTATTATTTTTGAGCTTTCTTAATAATAATCAGCTTATTTAATTTGAAACACAAATAGTACCATTTATTTATTTAAGTTTTAGCTTGAATTTTTTTTACAATATTTAACTCATTTGTCTATACATATATTAATATTTAAAAATATTGTTCATTTTATTGACTTCACAATAATTTATTAAAAACTGGAAAAGCCTTTACTCTAAAGTGGGGGTATTTATCAAAAAGTTGTTTTTTTTAATTTATGTGTTGTTCTTTTTTTTCCCCAACAAGTATAATATCAGATTTTTTTTGTAGGCTATAGTCATAAAATTATTAGTATTAAAAAGAATTTTCTTCGCCATCCTTTCATTAGTAGACATTCATGAACAACTATAATTATTTTACCCCAAGGGGAAATGGAACAAAAAAAATAAAGTTAAAAATGAGCTTTGAAATGTCTATACAAATTAGGTCTTGACCACAAATATATCAACATTTTTTACTGCATATTGAAGACCAGTCAGCTTCATATTTTATGATGCTGTATTTTAAACTATTCAATAGCAAAATTTTCCATGCCTTTTCTAATTATAGCTCTTCACTATATTCTATTTATTTTCTAATGAAGTAATTGATATCCATATTTTTAGAATCTAAATCCATCAATCTCATGAAGATATTCTTTGATGTTAAAGAAAGTTGATTTTTGAAGTGAATGATGGGAAGGCTATTTGTTTTGTATATATGTTATATATTTTGTTGAATTTTACTTGAAAAGATCTATTTGTTAATAGAGTTAACCATGGTTGTGGAAGAATTTTAATAAAAATTTTGTTTTTTGGCTAATATTGTAATGTTATGTGAATTTTTATTTTATGTGTAATAAAAGATGAATAGAAATTATCTTTTATTTAATTTATTTTTATAATAATAATTGCTAATACTTTATTAAACAAATTAATTATCATTATGTGTCTGAATTAGTTTTTGAGATGAATCATATTGATTAATAAACAATAAATTTTGCTAGGAAGTTTTAGTGTTTATATTACTGTTTGATGTTCTATGTTGATTATTTTGTATTGTTTTACTTATATTAATAAACATAATTTAATAAAGTTTTTAATGTAGTCTCTGATTTTAAATGGTTTAAATAATACTTTTACCTGCAACGATATAACGTTATTTGAGAAATCATACAATCCTAGATAAGCACCCATTCATTATTGTGATTTTTTAACAGCATTTTCAAATCATCAAAAAGCAAAAAAATCTTATGTGATCATCATAATCAAACTGTTATAAATGTTTTAATGCTTTAATCAACAATTTATTTTTTTGTTAGTCACTGAATTTCTGCTTTTTAATTTGTGTATTGCTTGTGAAAATTTTGTATTTATTTTATTATTCAGTAAAGTAGAGAATCCCAAAATATTTCTTTTAATCAATTTATTAATAATACAATCATTGTCAGAGAATCAATTAAGATTTTTTATTTTTTTTGTGGGCCAAAGACAAGTTTTTACTCATAATATATATTTTAACAGAATTCCACATATCAATAATATAATTAGATTTAAAATCTTTTATTGTTTAATGGCCATCAAAATTTAACATGATTAACAGTTGTTTTTAAAACAACAAACATGAATTTTTCTATCAATATATTTGCTTTGAACCTACTTTTATGTCACATTTTTAACTGTGGAATATATTAATATGTCTGTCCTATAATATATATCTCTTAATATATTGCAATATACCATTGTTTGAATGTAGATGTATTTCAGCTTACAATGATTTTTTTGTCTAAAGAAATGTGTTAATGATAATCAATTCATACATTGTATAAAGATTCAATTTCAGATCATTAAGTTTGTAAAAAATTTTGTAATAACTTATTGTTTCAATTAACATATATATTGAAAACTCCAAGAAAAATTGTATCTTTTGTTATCAACAGTCCAATAATAATATCCATTAAAGAGTATTAAAAAAAATGTTTATCTGATTTTTCTTAATCTAATTTTAGATTAGAAAGAATTTCACACAACCCACCACTCTCCACATTATCTCATAACACTGATACACTTGAACATATATGTGTGAAGATAGTAATCTGGCCCAACTGATGATTGCTGGTTTAGCATGAAATATGTATATTGGTGATTATTTATCTTTTCAACATATATGTGTTCAAATGTATCAGTGTTATGAGATAGTGTGGAGAGTGGTGGGTTATGTGAAAGTCTGTGCTCATATACCCTATATATTACATATATAAACATGGGTATATAATAAGCCTGTGTGTTTCAGTTATTAGAAAGAATTATAAAATGAATACAATTATCATTACCTAAACCTAATTTTAATATTATAGATTTTCATTGATACATCTAGGAATTTTATCAATGAAAAGCTAAAAAAATAGATCTCATAGCTAATCAAAAATTATGTAGTTTTTTTAACAGCTTATAATCTGCTCTTCCAAAAAATATATCTCATATATTTATTTGTTTAAACTTCTGTTCAATAAAAGATTATGTTCATCAACAACATGTGCATCAGTGTATATATATATGGAGTATTCTACTTTGAGGCCTTGAAAAATTTACATTTAGCAAAGTTTGCATATGTATTTAAATTTAACAAATCAATTCACATATTTTCTTAACATTGTTATTTAATGCAGCGTTTCCCAACCTGTGGTACGCATACCACTGGTGGTACGCGAGTTGCTGGTTGGTGGTACGCGAAAAATAATCAATAATGGCAGACATAAAAAAAATCAAATCATAAAAATATCATAGAAACGTTTTTTCCTATAATTCATAAAAATTATTTTAATTAATAATATTATACAGTAAAGTTGTTAATATGTACAGTCGATGATCGAAAATCCAGCAATCGATATCGTTTTTTTGGAGTGCATTTTTAAATTTAGCCGTTAGCCATTAGTAACTTGAGATATTGCCGCCACTGTTGTCATGGTGCTGCACTCTTGTTCACTTCCCCGCGCAGCTTACAAGTGACAGGTTATTGTTTGTGATTGTATCGTCTTTGTTTATTAAAATTCATTGATCCCCATATAACCCGCTTATTCGAATTTAGACAAGAAGGACAGTTTTTTTTTGAAGACAATTCTTTTGATCTTTCTTCGAAATTGTATGATTTTGGTTGGCTTCATTCAGGTGATTGCATATTTAACTGATATTTTTTGCAAATAAATAACTTAAATTTGACACCTCAGAACAACTCGATAACGATCTTTAATGTTAATGATAAAATTGAAAATATGATTAAGAAATTAGATTTTTGGAAGCAGTGTATTGAAAACAATCAACCGAAAGTATTCAAAACTCTACATATTTTTTTGTTTGAAAATAAGGTTAGTCTGTCTCAAGATATATGAGAAAATATAATAGCACATTTAACAGGATTAAAATTGTCTTTAATGGAATATTTTGCAAAACCCGAAAACACAAATGATAAGTGGATTTCAAACCCCTTCTATGAAGAACATTTAGAAAAAGCTACATCATTATCAATAAAAGAGAAAGAAAATTTAATAGAATTATCGACACAATCTAATTAATTTTGGTTAAACATTAAAGATTATGAACAACTTTCTGAGAAAGCTCTTAAATTATTATTACCATTTACTAGTATGAAATTAGTAGAGAAAGAGCTTTTTCTTCATATATTTAAAAAAAAAAAAAAGTATTGAAACAAATTGAATGCAGCTGTAGACTTACGGGTATACCTCACATCTTTTGAACCAAATTTCAAAAAATTATGTTTTTCGAAACAAGCACAAGGATCTCATTAAATTTATTTTATAAAAATATTTGATTATGATAAAATATATTAATTGTTTTTTTATAATTTTGTGTTTTTATTAAAACCATTTATTAGTAAACGAAATATGACAAAATAGTAGATAAATATGAAACTTTGAATAAACACACACACATATATATATATATGTTACAGTGAATTTATATTTTCAGTGAGTTTATAATCGTTTAAGCGTGTTTCAATGTAATTTGTCTCATTGTGATGTGAATACATGGTCACCCTATAATATTTATAATGCAAATAAAATACAATCGCAATAAATTTCACAAAATACAATCATTTTTACGAAGTGGTACAATTTAGCGTGATGTACTACCAAGTGGTACGCGAGCCAAAAAAGGTTGGGAAACGCTGATTTAATGCATTAACATTATCACCATTATTAATCATTTAACTATATCTTAACATGTAATGGAATAAATTGTTAGATATGATATCTAGTCAGACTTTATTAGACAAATTATTTTTAGATTATCTTTTTTAGATTCTTTTCCTATCTATGATGGTCACTAAATTCCATAATACTCTGTTCAAGGATTTAAACATTTATTTTTATTATCACAGTAAATGCAGAGAGATGCCTGATGCCATGAGAAGCTTATAATAATCAAACTTTATATCATTCTAAGTGACCACAAATAGCAAACAAAAGTAACAAGGAAAGAGAATGAAAGAAAACATAAAAAATATATACCCATCAAAAAATTGTTTACATCAATCTCACAAAATTTTGTATATAAAATTAGAAAAATTGATTAAATTTTTCAAGATGAACTTGCAAACAGTCATTTTATATTTTAAAGCTAAAATTGAACTAATCCAATATACGGAATATCATTTTTTAATCATTCAGATATGCTAGGTTAATTTAGATAAACCAGTATTGTTTTATTATTAGGAGTAGCATTAGCATTTTTATTTCATTAATATGCTTAAAACATAATAGTATTATTATGATATCTATTTATTATATGCATTTTTAATGTAAAAAATAAGTAATTACAATAAAAATATATATCTATATTCTTCTCTATTTTATAATTTTTATATAATAAAAAAGTTTTTTTAAAATAGCTTATAAATCTTGAAATTTCTTGCATTATAAATCCCTTTATTTACTAAATAATTTCAACTCATTAATGTAATGATCTCTCGTTTTTTTAGTATGTGAGTTTGTAAATAAAACTCCAACATTTTCTGTGTTAATCATTTAATTTAACTATTCTAATCAGTACTCGAATTCCTACCTGGAAATTATTTGACATAGTAGTTTTATCTTTTTCTCCTTGCATTAATAATTTCAAGGATAATAAAGTGATTTTAATTAAATTTGAAGTATAACTTTTTTTTTCCCAAGCATTCTGAGTTAATTTCTATTTCCTTTCTGTCAAAATATATTTTTTACTATATTGTTTCCTAGTTTGAGTTAAAAACCATATTGTTTTTAAATTCTTTTTTTTTTTAAATTAAGATTTTATTTTTGGTCTAATTTTTTTTTTGTTCTGATATGTATTTTTATTGCGTGGAATAGTATTTTCATATACATTTTATTGACTTAACAAAAATATCCATAAAACATTTTAACATGAATTAGGGAGTTTTGATCTGAATTCTTTGTATATCTACTTACATAATTTTATATGTAACATACTTTTTCTTATTTGAGAATTATTTTTCAGACATTTAATCAGAGTTATTAAACATTCTGTAGTTAATCTTAATTTGTTATATTATAATTGTTATCTATATATTGCACTTGAAATGCACATCCATGAAGCTATATTAAAAGGTTATTTGCTTAGTGCTTTTGGGAACTTCATGTTCCCACTTTACGAACCATAAGTGAAGTAAAACTAAGCAGCTTATTACATTATAATTGTTACAATATTTGAATAATTAAAGAAGAATTCCTTTATCTACTGACCTTTATTGCAATTCATTTTTTGATTGCATTCGTCTATTTTTTGCTGTATTTTCTTTTGAAATTTACTCATTTTTTATAGATTTATATCATCTTTATATTATTTATACTTTTTTGTACTTTCATGAATTTCTATTGCACATTAACAGTTTTTATTTTCAATTGAACTTTAGAGTTTTTGTTTTTTATAAATTTTTTAATTTATTTTTATTTTTACATTAATTTCATGGTACATCTTTTTGACCTTCTCCGGTATTTTCTTCTGCATTTTCTTTTGAAATTATTTGTATATATTTTTAAAACTTGTTGACTTTTTTCTGTATTCTATTGAAGAATTTTTGAATTTGTGTTTTAAAGATTCTGGGAATTTTTAAGCAGTCTTTTTTGAAATTCATTGAGTTTTTTTCAAAAAAAATATTTTTTTTTTGTAGATTTTTTGAGTTCTTATTTCAGAGATTTCTGGAATTTCTTTTTTAAATTCATTAGATTTTTTTTTTTTTTTGATTTGTTGAGTTCTACAATTGCTCTAACTTTTTTTTTATTGACATAATTTCTCTTTTTTATTTTTTATTCTCATATAGTACTTTAAATAAAATTAAAATAATAGAAATATTTAATGATTATTCATATATAAAGTAAAACTATATCTGTCCATATAGAGAAGAAAAAATGGAACAAAACAATTTGCACCTTTCTTATATATATTTAATCTGTTAGATATCTTTTCTGTTATATTTATGCATTTTTTCATTTATTTTAATAGCAAGATTTTTTTTAATGTATTGTTCTATTATAATCTAGTATATTCCTATCAATCAAGCATCTATTTTTTTATTGAACTTCTTTTAATCCATTGAATCTTCACATTAAGCACCATAAATTTAAGTTATTGTAATGAGATAGATCCGATGGAGAATAAGAAAGTGCATTGACATTTTGGTAATATTTATGCATATCAAATTCATTAAATAATGTTATGTTTATAATAGTAGATTTTAAATGAATATCAATCAAAGAGATTGTTCAAAATCTTAATTTTGATAAATAATATTTATTAACAAAATCAAAACATAAGATGAATACAAAGTTTTATAGCAATAAACATATTATCTAGGCTTTCTAGTGGGAAGTGTTTTGGGAGAAATTACTTTATGTTTACTGAGTTAGCAATTGTTTGCATTTTTTTAAAAAATAAAGTAAAACATTTATGAATTAATAAAAAAATCCATTTTAATCAATTAAAAAGTAAGTGCTTTATAAGTTGAAATATGTATTTTTATATTAAAAATACATTACCAAAAGATTATGTAAAAATGATTTATTGTTTTATTTTTGACAGCTAAATTAATATATTTAAATTTAAAAAAATGTGTCAATTGTTTCTGAATTAGTAAATGGACTTTAAAATATAATCAACTTTTTATGCTTTTTTAAAAATAAATTTATATTAATTCATTAATAGTGAAGATAGTTTTAAATAGATCTTTATAAATCTTATGATTTGGTTTTTATACATGAAAGAATAGATATTAGTTTAAAGTTTTAGATTCATTTTAAATGAAGAGTAATATAAAAATTAATACATTAATAGAACAGAGAAAAGAAATAAAAATATAACTCAAATTGAGGAAAACATATATATTTTTATCCCATTTATCAATGACAAGTAGTCCTGCAAAATGCCTCATAAAGTAAAATTTCACATAAAAAATAAACAATTATAATGAATTTCTACAAGAAAAAAATTATTTGTTACTTTCAATTATAATTTAAAAAAATAAAGTTTAAATGGGAAAAAGCATTAATTAATGAATACTATATAAAAAACATTTTAGTAATTATAATTTTAAAAGAAAAAAATATATAATTTTTGAATTGATGATCCACATAGTCACAGAATATTTCTTAAACATAATTTGTTGAATTAAAATAAAACATTAAGTAAAAAAGATACTAATTACAATGCACCTTTTAAAGTTTTTTTTAAAAAAATTAACTTAACACAATGAACATTTTAAAATTTATTTTTGATGCAGACCTTAAATATTTTTGCAGGGATATATTTTTTTTAAGTTGTGATTTTTTTAAATTTTATATGAACGCAGTGAAATGAAATGGTTGCTATAGTTTTAATAATATATTATAACAATCCGGAGAAAGAGACTTAACGTCATCTGCACTACAGGGTGCCATCTAGGCATTTGAATCTAGAAAAATTTATAAAGTAGGCAGATGCGTAAGTCAAAAAAAAAAAAATTTTTTTTATTTTATATATTTTGATATCCGGTCATTAGCCCATTGTCACTAGCTCAGGGAGTAGCAGAGATTTATATTTATAATAAATTCTTATCTAAGAATAACTTTTAAAAAAGAATAAAATAAGCCACTGCCAGTAATTAACATACAAACATTTATTTACGCACATATATATAAAATTTAACATTATTATTTTAGCATGTTTACTTTAACATTTAACATTATTTTTAACTTTTATTTTAGATTTTAATTTACATTTTAATTTTTATACTATTATAAGTTCGCACAGATGGGTTTATAAAAGTTTGTTTAAAATGTTGAGTATAGATCGGTTACATAGATTACACGGTTAAAAAACATTTCAAAATAAACATAAATGATCAAAATACAAAGTCATTGATACCGTCAATTGTATAGGGAATACAAGAAACCCAATGGTATTCATCATAAGATACCGCAGAGACACCAATAACTTAAAAGACATCCGAATAAATACATTTTAGATACTCACCATAAGGTATCATTATTTACCAAATGTCTATATATTTTGATCAAATATGAAAACCAAAAACATAATTAACCGATAACGAATCCATGCAACGTCCATTCCCAACTTAAATTTAATTCATTTTTATTTAGAGTGTCGAGTATGAATAGACTACATAGATTTGCATTTGAAAGAAAATATTCTATTCTTATTTAACTTTAGGCCAAACTAATGTCAATTCATCTGATATATCGATGCATTCAATGTAATATGAAATACAGCAGCACAAAAGGTTAAGAGAAGAAATTGCCTCTCATCAGATAGGAATACTACATCTATCTGACAAGAAGAGCAATAAACAAAAAACTCCATAGGAAAAGACTGCGGTCATTTTGCCAACTTACGAATCGCATTCCATAGGCCAAAAAGGAAGTGTGTGGCATATAAAGTGATTCTGCCTGTAGCGAATCTCGTACTACATCTACTAATTACACCAATATATCCAATCCATTGACACAATTCAACTACAAAACAAATAATCTAAGATTACCCTCCCCTAATATAACTTTACAAATCTATATAGCCATTCACGCCCGACTTAAATTTAACATTTATATAATTTAATTTACCGAAAACAAACAGTCATAATAAAACTTAAAAGAACAAAAAAAAAAAATGGAAATGATTTTACAAAAGAAATACATCAAATTAAAATTACTTATTAGTAAATAAAGTTGGTCAGATAGGATTCTATTGCAATTATTTTAAATACGGAAAGTTTTTAATTTAATGTTCATTAATTATAAACAGTTTATTTTTATCCGTTGCTTGCCGTTTGAACGTGAATTCCCACACTGTCCTAAAGAGATTGGTTGAGTTAGCCATTGTTTTTTTATTTATCCGGAGGTCTTTTAGTTTAGCTGTTCCTTAATGTAGAAAAAACAATGTCATTTTTTTTTTTAAACAAAACTGAAGGGATTGAAGAGTGCGTCTTTTCAATCTCTTCTTCTTCAACTCCGCACTAACACATATAGTCACATCGTAATATCTAACTAATAATTTTTAAACTCTTCCTTTTATATTAATTTTAAGGATTCAATTGACATTACGTCATCGATGATGATGATCCTTCCGTTGAAGTCTGATTTCCTGATGGATTTCTCTCATTTGCTATTAGTTTCTATTGTTTTCCTATCTGACCGTTGCTTATACATTTAAATGCCCAAAGGCTAGTTCACTTTAACTAATTAAAACAATCATTTCCATTTTCTGATTACTTAATGTGTTTTCCAAAATTAAAGATATATTTTTATCTCTAAGTGTTTTTAAGTTTTTGTTTTTAAAATACCTTTTCTATTTTTAATAAAGTTTTATTTTAATAATTTTTTTCATCTGTGCGATTTTATATATATGAGTTTAGTATAGAATTTTAATTTTCAATTTTTAATTCTTAAAAAGGAAGTTTTGTTTGCAAACTTTTATTCTTTTCATGTTTACTAATAAAAAACAATGTAATGTATGTATGTGCCTGTTACATATCAGTAAACTTGCTTAAAAAAAAAATAAACAAAAAAAAAATATTTTACTTAGGGTTAGTAATTACGGTACACGATTAACGAAAAAATTTACAAAAACATTCGGTTAGTAATTTTTACAAAGATTATATACAAAAAACATGTTGACTATCATTTTCCTAAGGACCATTTACTTCTACGTCTCCTTCCCCCAAGCGTTCTATTTTTTTATGCATTTTATTTTTACACACGGCATGACAAGCAAATTTTATAAATTATTTATTTAAGAAAATTGCACTGAGGTAAATATGTTTTAAGGAATAATGGGTTTAAACATGTATATTTGCAGCACAATTATAAATACCACCAACTTATTTATGACTGATTGAAATTCATACATAGGGTTACACTGAAGTAATTCCCAAAGGTACTCATCATAAGGCACCACATTTCAATCATAAACTTACGTGGCTGTGCGCACCTATACATGTTAAAGCATAATATATATTAACAAAAAAAACCTATTAATTGCAATCGTTTGACCTTCTTTTTAACAAAGTACAATTTTAAATTATTAATACTTTCTCGTGTTTAATATATGTGCAATTTCTTTCTGGCAGCGCTTTTATAAGATTTAAAGTATACGACTTTATGTAAACAGATAAAAATATCTCATTTTGACAAAATACGTGGTTTATTAAACATTGGCCCCAGTTGGGAGACCAATTATAACGATCTTTAATAAACACGAGTTTATCTTATCTTGAATAAATCACAAATGAATTACAAGATTATTCATTTAAAATTGAAAAAGTAAATAGTATTTTAAACTTATCTTTAGTGACCTTTGATCATATAAATGTAATTATTAACTGAAATCATTTTTTCTCAAAATAACTTAAAATTAAGATGATTATTATTGATTGTCTTATTTTTGCCACAGGCAGCTAAATAGTATAAGAACTTTAGTCTATAAAATTGCTTGAATAAATATAATTTAGGTAATATATACATTTTACAACTAAATATTAATATATTTTATTATTGTATATGTTCAAAGTATGTTTTTAATTACTTACTGTGCTGAATGAAATTATCATTTTTTATTTTTTTTTGATATTGTAACCATTAAAGATGAAAATATTTTTTACTTTGAAGATATCACATTAATCATATTTTAATTCTATGATCAAAACATAATATGTATAGTAAATAAACTTTAGTATATATTTTTGATGTGAATGTTGCCATTTTATTTTCGGATGTAGCTTTAATGCAGTCACTCTCCTATGACATCATCATTGTGATTGTTTTTTTTTTAAGTTTCAATTTTGATTATCACTATGGGGATTCCTTTCATAAAAGTCCATTGCTTATCACAATAAAGGTATATTCAAAATATATATTGCAATAAAGATCAAAAATAGAATAAATTTAATATACAATTAAATTAATAGTAATAATGAAATAATAATAATCTTTATTAAGAGTTGAAATAAAGAAATAATTATTAATTTGAAATAAAAATTTTAAAAAATCAATTTTTAAAAGAGTAAACTGACATTGTTTTTAATTTAATCATAAAATGTTGAATTGATTTCTAATATGAGATAAAAAGAATCCGAATTACCAAGATATTTTTGTTTACTACAAAGTTCTCAAAATATTTTCAAACTAGGCTAATTTTTTACCCTTTTAATAAGTTAATAATACTATAAGTTCTTACCTTAGAAAGAAAATAAATTAACTTTAATTAGTATTTATTGTGATTTAACATTAAAAAAATTAGTTTATTTTCAAATTACGTGAAGATCTAAAGATGCTATAGTAATGACTTTAAATGCTCAATAAAATGGTAAGCTATATTTTTTAATCCTTTATTTTAGCTGATGCAAATTTTCAGTCAGTTTTTAATAATTAGTAGAATGCTGTTTACTGTTATATTCTTTCGTTGTTGCAACAATTTTATGGTGAATCAAACATTAAGCTTTTTTATATTTTACTGCTTTTTAAATGTCTGGTATTCATTACCTGCATGTATTGATG
The DNA here is from genome assembly GCA_028023455.1 of Epiperipatus broadwayi. Taxonomy (NCBI): domain Eukaryota; kingdom Metazoa; phylum Onychophora; class Udeonychophora; order Euonychophora; family Peripatidae; genus Epiperipatus; species Epiperipatus broadwayi. The sequence goes on along the minus strand of JAQFVV010006277.1, from coordinate 5,440,686 downwards.
CATTTAATTTCTATAAATATTTTTTACTATATATTTATTTTTCAAAATCTTTAAGAATTAAATGTAATTCTTAATAGGGAGAAGTTAAATGATTATTAGTAAAGAAATATATATGGACCAACTGATGATTGCTGGTTTAGCATGAAATACGTATATTGGTGATTATTTATCTTTTCAGCATATATGTGTTTAGGTGTATCAGTGTTCTTAGATAGAGTGGATAGAGGTGGGTGGTGTGAAAGTCTGTGCTCATATACCCTATATTATATAAAATACTATTGTATATGCATAAATATTTTAAACAATATTCTTATAGCTTTATATTTTAATTTTGAATTTGTTCATAGGTTGAATAAAACACTACATAGGTTGTATGCTGTCCATTAGTCTACATTTTAGAAATTTGTGATTTAAAGCAAAAAGAATAGATAATATATTAAAATTAAAAATAACAGCGTTATATCTCAACTTTACATTGGAAATTAATATAAAATAAAAAGTTTAGTGAATAATTGAAAAGCAATTATTGTTTGTGATAATTTCAATATAACTGCAAAATATTTTGTTCAAATAACACATATATATTGTAACTTAAAATATTTTGTTCAAATAACACATATATATTGTAACTTAAAATAGAAAGAATCCCAGAACTACTTGCCTCTTCTGATCTTAAAGATTGTAAGGCAAAATTATAGGCATAATGAATTTATAACCTAAAAATTGTAATTTGACTATTCTGAGAAATTGTAAGGAAGTTGGTAATATTGCAAAATTATAATGGCACCATCCTAGAGATTGTAATCACTATTCTAGAAACTCTACAGCTAGACACAGCAGGATTACAATAAATTTTATATGATACAGAGATTTATAACAAGATAGGGGAAAAATCAGACAATGCTGCAAATAATTATTGCGTAATAAATAATTTAGAATAAATTATAGAGGAAAAATTCTACTTTTATTAAATATTTGTTAGATTTAATCTCCCATCAAATTTTATTCTCTGAATACAACAAACCTATATTTAAAGAAGGATTTTCTAATAAATATTCTAATCTACTATTTCAAATAAATACTATTCTTGTCATCTCTTCCAATAGCATAATTTGTAATAATTTGGATGAAGCGAACTACCATGTATCTTTCTTCTAGTACAGAGAATAAATAAGAAATATTTATCTTACACTAGTAATATTTAATATCATGATATAGGAATTGGCTAAATCACTGTAAAAATAACAAGAATAAATTATCTCAGGGGTCCTACTGTAACTCTTGTGAAATGTACTAAGATATGATGTTCCCTACTAAATAAATGAATAGATAAATGAATAAGTGAATGATATGCTGGCCAATTATAGGAGGCAAATACTTCACTTGTAGTGACTGCTTCCTACTATAAGATAACAATACTTATCAAATTAGATGTAAATGAGATATTTATTTATATAGCTTGATGTTTATGAATTGTAATAAACTAAAGATCGGCATTTCAAGCTAATGCACATGCGCTTTTTTTTATGAATCTTAATAATAAATGCTTTCATTTCCAACACAAGATAAAGTCTTTGTGAAAGAATAGAATGAATCCACCTATTCTTTCAATCCAAATGCTTAAGATTTGCCCATATTTAAGCATTTGGGTTGAATGAATAGGTGGATTCATTCTATTCTTTCACAAAGACTTTATCTTGTGTTGGAAATGAAAGTATTCATTTATTATTAAGATTCATAAAGCATATGTGCATTAGCTTGAAATGCTGATCTTTAGTTTATCAAATTATAGAAAAGGATATTTATTCAAATATTTAATTGCATATTTAAAATATTTAAAATTTAGAATAATAATAGCTTTTATACCCAGAACATCCCTCTAGATGGAAGAAAGACAAGGGTGCCTTTTATGTCCTTCCACTTTCCTACAGATGACCTTCATAAGTAACTAAATGTGAATTGGACCTTGACATTAAGATAACACAATAGGGTGCAATCTGAAATAGCATGGATAATCTTCTGAAATGTCAAACCATCTTCATTTCATATTATACCATCTTCTATCTTAGAAGATAACATAGTTAAAATACTTCTTAAAACAAAATATTATTTTTAGTATCTGAAACTGTGAAATTATCTGTTACATTATCACAATATGCATGACTTTATTTTATTTCTGTGAATATGAAAATATTCTGCATATCATTAATTTAATGAAAATAATTAATATTGTGAATCCAAGACAATAAATAACACATAAAAAAATAAATAAACAGAAACTAGATTTATTTTAAATAAAGAATTAATAGGTTTATTTACAATTATAACAATAAAATGAAATTTACATAAAGCTTGAAAATATTGCCAAGATAGCGCTGTTAAAAAAAAATATATTTTGTTTGAAAGTATTCAAACAACATCTTTTGACCTGACAAATAGACTAACATGGTTTCTTTTTGAAAATAAATGATTTTACATAAATCATCTTATTTAACAATTTTATTAAAATGGAGAGTTACTAGCTAATTCTTGCATACCTCCATTCAACTAAATGGACTAACTTGTTAATATTTGATATTATCAGCTAAATAAATTTGAGTAATGGCTGGAATATCCAAAATCAATTTCAAATTACAAATAAATATTCTCCTATTGCTTAAAATTTTGAACTACTAAATAGCTGAATGAATGAAAAGTATGGACCACTCATCAGAAGTCTTTTGCACACATAAATTTAAGAAATTCCTGTCCACATAATATTAATAACACTAAAATGTTTAAAGTAAATGTCTTACACATCCATCAGTGAAAATTCTAGATGAATACAGTAATTACATAGAATGTGTGGATTGCACACTAATGGTCATATTCTAACAATCTAAATATTTAAAATTATTAACTGTTGTTGGTTTGTTTGTGGTTGATTATAATATTATAACAGCACAATACAGACATTGTTACACCTCTTAGCACTAAATTAACTGAGTGCAACCTGAAGAAACTAAATCCTTCAAAATTAGCTTATCTTGTCATCACACATCAAAATACAAAACAACCTCACCTACTATAGTAAAAAATAGCTTTAAACACATCATGACTGATAGGGCAAACATAGGCTCTGCAGAGCAAAATAACATAAGTCAATGAATACATCAATAAGTGTGGTGGCTTCCAAATACCTATGTCTGAGGCAAAAAGAGGATGCCTGGACTTTGTCACAATGCATCAGGAAAACATAGAAAGACACACCAAGAAATATATGATCCTCTCCAGGGATCTAGGTACCTTTAGCTATGTGATAATAATCACTAGAGATAAGCACTAACAACTCATGGAACAGCATATAATAGAGGTGCAGGAATTTGTCCACTTCGAGGCCAAGCAATACTATAACTAACAATGACAAGATACAAACATCACTATAACTGACTAAAGTCATATCCAAATTTTAATCATAATAAACAATAAGCAATATCCAAATCATTAAATATGCAATTTAAGTCAAACAACTGAAAAATTAACAAAGAAAATAAACACATATATGTAATATCAAATATGAAAATTATTGTAACAAATGGACATGAGTAATAAAACAAATAAAAGTAAGAATAATAATTTTTAGTACATGAGAATATTAGCAGTTATGATGACTATTGCATTTATGCAAAAATATAAAAGAAAAACTTTTGATAATTACTTTGGCTGTTTTGCTCATAACTGAATGAAATACCATACATTTAAAATAATTATTGTGAGAGATGAAAAATCTCCACTGAATCAAAATAAATAGAATATAGTTTAGCTTATCAAGCATATAGCAAATATAATGTGTAGAATATCTACACATTCTGATACACTCATTAAAATTACATAAATTAATTACCTAGCACATTTGTAATACTAAAATATTATTATTTAAAATATAACAAAATACCAAAAGAAAATATTGCATAGAATATTTTTACCACCGTCCCCCCCCCCAAAAAAAAAATCTTAGTTCATAAATGAGCTTTCTTCGTGCTGGACCATCTGATAAGTGCATATAATATTCCTTCAGGTGGGTCAATGGTTCTGCAAAGCTTCAAGGCAAAACTTATTATTTTATACATGGCAAAAGATTTCCAAATGAGATATATAGACGTTTTTATATCTAACTTAGTTCTAAATTTAAAAAGCATTTTTTTTAAACATAAAAGAAAAATAAATGAACATAAAACAATAATCGGCCATGTCTATTGGAATGATGACATTGTAATACAATAACTTATTCAGCTGATGGATACTTTGGGATCCCGCAGGTTAATTTAATTAATAATGCAGCTTCATTTTTTATTCTTTTAAAGAAGCATATTTTAAACACTTTAAAGTTATTTGTGTAGAATAATGACAGATTTATAGATTTTAACTTAATATATTTCTGTAGTAGATTTCATAAAGCATTCTTTACAGAGAATAATTCAGCATGTCAGAACACCTTTAAAAATATTTCTGCTAACTTTATGGCATAGATTGATAAATTATTAGATTCACATATTCTAATAGCAAATTATATTTCTTCACAAAACTTGAACTAAATAGTTCTGGCATACAAAACATTAAAAAAAATTATTATAATTCCTTCAGTATAAGTTTCCTTTTTATATACGAAGAACAATTTTAAGATGTAGTTAAGTTATTTAAACATTTTAAAGTTCCAGTGACAATTAATAATTTTGGTTGTGCAGGCAAATTAACACAATGCATTTTAAACTTCAAATATACAATTTAATTGTCTATCTGTTTCAATTTTCTCTTTTTAAAACTCCTCCTGTTTATAAGATAAATAAGTAAAATAAGAACTGGAAAATTGTTCTGCATAATTTCTACAATATTTGCAAATGAATGTAACATCTGCTTTTTATTAAAATTTATTCCAAAGTTAATTTTACTCAATTGACTAGTAATACACATAAAGTTCCTCTGTAGAATTTTTATGATTAAGAAAGCTTAATTGAGAGTTATTAACAAAAAGGTGGGGGCTACCTGTACTTTAGCCAAAGTGCATTATAGACTTATGGATGACTAGCTTCACATTAATGCTTTTAAGAAAAATAATAAAAGTTATAAAAATTTAATACTTTACAATTTTAACTTGTGCCAGAGAGTATCAGGACATCAGAGAGAGTTCAAACCTGACAGAGTAACCAACCAAGAACAAAAAAACTTATCTTTTATAGTTCCATTCTTATACCTTTTTTAGCTGTCAATTTCTTATAAATACCCAATAAATAAAGACTTTTTTATTGCTTTTTTTTTTAAAAAAACTCAATTATAAGATAAGTCAATCAGTAAATGACATCATTTTAATCTAGATATTTTCAAAATGTCATGAGATTCAACAAACATAATTTGGAAGAAAGTTAATAAGTTTTCTTATATAAAAAAATATTATTATAAAAAATACTGAAACATAATTTTACTTCATTTACTAACTGAATCTCTTGTGACTATAATTTATCTAAGTTTAAATTTATAACTATTTATTCCTTAGATTTACTCTTTAACTAATATTATAATCATTTATTTATTTATTTTTTAAATGAGTTTAAATAACTCAAAATAAAACTACTTAATTATAAAACACATTCCATTCACCCATGCATGCACACACACACATACATGAATAAAGGAAATGATATTTTAAACTTCAACCTAACTTATTAATTACTTCTTAAATAATTACTTGTAACTTATTATAACTACCAAATAAAATATTTAATGATATTAAATATTAAAATAACCTTAATAAACTTCAAGCTGAATTATAACACACTAAAAATTTAACTCTTATTTGATTATTTTAAAATTTACAGAAGCTGATTTTAAATTAATTTTATATTTTCAATTCTCTTCTGTCTTATAAACTTAATTATTATACTATTAAAATATTTTCTGGCACACATTTTAATATAATATTATTATTTTAATAATAACTGGTATTATTAAATGAAATATAAACAGTTATGCTTTTGATAAATATAAAAACATATCTACTTTGCATATAGGCTGTATTAAAGTGTTATATATAAAAAAATTATTGTTTCTTTTATATTTTACTTATCAGTTTACTTTCTTTAAAAAAATCAAGTAAATATAGAAACTTGTTATGCTAAGGTAAGCAATGGGAACAAGTGTGAAAATACTTGGTCATAGTATATATGTAAAATTGTATGTTATTGCATAGTCTAATTATTTTTCTTATTAATTTAATTTAGGGTGCATGATTCTATAGATTTAATTTTACATATGCATGTAGACTATCATGGAGGATGGTGTCAAAGTTGTGAGTGGAGAGAATTTGACAATTGTAAATAAAAATGTAACAATTTACTATAGATAAATACTTTTCATGTAATAGAGATATATGTTAGAGATAGTGACCTGGGCCAATTGATGAGTGCTGTTTTAGCATGAAATGCATCTTGGGGATCCTTTGTCTTTCATTGTATTTTTATTATATGAATTTAAAAAGAATGTGGAAGTGTGTCTGCATGTTTAAAAAAAATCAGATATATTAATTTTTAACTGAGGTTTAAAGTTTATATCTGTGCTAGAGATAATGTCCAGTTTAGTAAATGATTAGTAATAATCATCATTGTATTTATCTGAGGAGAATGATGTCAAAGTTGTGAGTGGAGTGAGTTTGACAGTTGTAAATGAAAATGTTACAATTTACTATCATGGAATGATCATCTGATATATACTTTTTTATATATTTCCATTTGTTTTTGTTTTTTTGGACTGATTATATTGTTTAAGAATGGACATATTATAACAAATGAATTAATTTATGTGCAAGCTTTACAGTGAAAATATTTTTTGTGTGTGCATTTGTCTTCTAAAATATCTATGAATTTTACAGATATGAATGAATATAAACATGTAGAATACGATTGGGGGGAAATCACTTTATATAACAGACACCATTAAGTAGAAATTAACATTAAAGGAAAATGTGTTATTACTATAAATTTAATGTAAAAAAATATTTTTTAAAACTACAGACTGTGATTAATCATATTTTGATAGTAACCATATTTTGAGAGATTATACTGTAGTTGGTAAAATATTTTTAATTTCTCTGTTATTATTAAATATTGATTCATTTGTTTTATTTCTTATTTTTTTTATTTACTAATAATAGCATTAATAGAGAATGTAAAATATGTGTGTATACAAATAAATTATATGAGAGTACAACTATTATATTATGTGAAAGTGTGATTATATTAATATTTACAGTGTAACCCATTACTCTCAAGCAAACCAGTTTCATATAAATATAAAATAAATACATTTTAAGTTATATGCAAATAATCTAGAGATATGTTAGTTCCAGACATCATGTATATAATATATTTACTATAACTGCCAAACTATATGAGAATATTGATAAATAATTCTGAAGAATACAAGATTTCAGGAATAACATTCTTCATCAACTGTCTTGGAGTACTATCAAGAATTTACACAAATGTATAGCCACTCATATTGCTGTTAAAGCATATTTGTTTTTTAACACCAAGTTGGTCAACATTACAATATTAATATAAGGGAATGTTATATTTGTATAGGTTATTAAAAGTGCTAGTTTGACCCTTTTTTTCGTGTAATATAGCAGACATAGTAAATGTATTATTATATGTTTGTGTGCTTGTGCGTAAATATTCACAATTCTTCTATGAGATATGAACGAAAGGTTTTTATTTTGCGATGGATTTTTTTAAGGCTGTTATTTTTTTATGCGTGTAATTTATATATTAATCAACTAACTAGGACACTTTATTCATTGTATATGTTGTGTTAATTGTATATACAGCACATCATTAAAAAAATTTATTATTGTTAATTATATAATGATTTGAAACATTCTACATTAGTTCACTATAATATTTTTCATAGATTGTCAGTGGAATGCTATAGTTTCTTATGTGGGAAATTAGCACAGTCCAGAACATGATGTGCTGATTTGCTAATAGTAGAGTGATATATATAACAAATGCTTATATAGAAAATAAAACTAACTTACATATGTGTATATAAATCTGTAAAAGCACACACGTGTACCGTATATATATAATTTTTAGAAAAAGGAAAAAAACTGTTCATCGTTGTTGTAGTCATTATAAACGCTAATTATAGTATCTGTATAATTTTAATTTTTATAAAGGGGGAACAAACCATTTTGAAAATCAAACCTTTAACTTTCAGAAAATGTTATTCTATTTAATTGTTTTCAAAAATGCCTTTTGAATTTTGTCAGCCCAGCTGACTGAGACACTTCCTGTTACAACATCTGTTGAACAGATATTATCCTCATCTTCTGAGATTCCCTCAGAGCATCTTACTAAGAAGACGTGAAACTAATGTTTCTGTTTGATTATCAGTCAGTTAATATATATTTCTATGAGAAGTTTGAAATTTTATTGCATTTAAGGCATTGCTCATATTAAAAATGGTTGCATTATCTTAATGGTTTATATTACTATTATTAATAACCAGTATCATAGAAACAGGGATTGCTTACTTGTCTTTTTTTAATTAATTGATAAAATTATCAATTAATAAATAGGGAAATAACTTATCAGTTTTATAGTAATGAAATGAGCTAATCGTTTTTGAAAAAATAATTTACTGAAAATTAGATAGTAACGTTAATGTTTCAGTACAGTTATTTTTGTGCATGCTAATTCCATGCCGTAAAATAATTTTTACCAACTATTTGTTTATTTTTAAAATGTGCTCAAATTTTACTTGAAGTAATATTTTATAAATTGTGTAAATAATAAACTATTATCTCTGTTTATCAATATCCACATCTACAGCGTGTGTGTGTGCATATTTATTTTTGTATATTAAAAATCCAAATCCTATTTTACAAGTTTATCTTTAAAAAAAAAAAAAACAACTTGTAATGTTTATGACAATATAATTAAACAATGCACCTAATTTACATTTCTTGAATCATAATATATATATTGAGACATTTATGTTTTACCATATTTATGATAACATGCATATATATATACAAACAGATCTTATCGATGTCACCTAACATTAGATTATTTCAGTAGTGCTACCTATGAAACAAACATAGTTTCAATAAAGCAGCATAGATAAAAGGCAACCTTTTGCATATAGGCCATAAAGATGCTAAGTATATTGAAATACAGACTAATGTAAACAAGAAATATGAAATTAACTCAGCTAAAATCCTAATAGTTAATAAATAAACATATTTTATATTACATATACCAAACAAGATTTTAAATTTTGAAAACTTCCAAAACATACTATATAAAAAATACGTTGGTTACATATCATTAGACAAAATTCAAACATAGAAAACATCTTATCAATTATTACTTAAGGTTATATTAATTCAACAGTGCTATCTGTGAAGCAAACAAAATCTGAATAAGAGAAGCATAAGGTAAAGGGTTTCACAGGTAGTGCTGCTGAAATAGTTTAACATTATGTGATAATGGTTAAGATCTGTTTTTTTATATTTGAATTTCAACTAATAATATACAACTGGTTACATTTTTTGTCTAGTCTATGTTGAGAGTTTTCAAAATTTAAAAATATTATTTTATTAATCTTGCTTTATATAGTGATATAAAATAGTTTGTTTATTAGCTACTAAGATTGTAGCTGATTTAGTTTAGAGTTCTTGTTTACATTAGGTTGAATTTCAATATACAGTACTTAAAGATTTTTGCAGCCTACAGATAAGAGCTAATTTTTTTTACTTTGCTGTTTTATTTAGAGTTTATATTTGTTTAACAGGTAGCACTGCTGAAATAATCTAACATTTGGTGATAATGATGGGATGTATTTTCTATATTTGAATTTCAGCTAGCAATGTCAACTGTTTCTATTTGTTATATAATATGTTTTGGGATTTTTCAAAGTTTAAATGATGTTATATTTATCTTGCTTTGTATAAGTAGTATGAATTGTTTGTTTATTAAGTAGGTCTTTATTTTCATGCTTTTTTCCCCAAGGGTCATAGCATCGGCCGGGACGCGAACCCACAACTCAGGCAATTGCTTGTAAGGCAGTTGTGCTGACCTCTCAACCACCAATGCAAGACAATTTTCTGAATTTCAGTATGCTTAATATCTTTGCAGCCTGTAAATAAAAAATTACCTTTTATCTATGCTGCTTTATTCAGACTTTTGATTTGTTTACTGATAATGCTCTTGAAATAATCTAATGTTAGATGATACTCATAAGATATGCTTTCTACATTTACAATTTCTGCTAGCAATATGTAATTGGTTCTATTTCATATATATATATATTGAAGCTGTACATATTTATACAGTATATATATATATATGCTGGCTTCATCATTCACTGTGGATTAGCCAAAGACCCTAAGTCTGACCACAGTGAAAGTGTTTTAAACCAAATGATCTAAATAATCATTTAGCAAAATTGTAAATTAAAATTATTTAAAAGGAAATGAAAGAAAGTTAGAAGGTTTGAAGTGTTTTTTTCAGTCTTATTAAAATATGTATATAAATAAATAAAAATATTGTATTGACAGATAAAATGTATAAAATCCATTAAGAAAGGAATTTTAATCAAAATAAAAAATTAGCTCAAGAATTTTTAAATTCAATTGGTAAAATCTATTGAATAAGAATAAATTAAAATATAAGATATCAGAGTTTAAAAAAACAATAGGCATTGGTTTCCACTAATTAGTACATGGAATGCAAAAAACAATTAAAAAGGGTAGAAACAGAGAGGTTTTCTTTTGTTCTCTCTCTTATACCTACTGAAGCTCTCCCGCTCTTGCTGAAGAAATCTTTTTTTGAAAAACTTATTGAAGAAACTTCTTTTTGTTGGAACTCTTGCTGAAGTTTCTTGAGAAGATATCCCTGCCGCATGGTACTTCAGACCATCATTCTTTTCATTTTATATATAAGAAAATTTGGAAATGTTTCATGCCATAAAAATGTGGGTGAGTAGAGCCCTTGTCTCCACTCTCCCATCTGTCCTTGGACCAGGGTCGGAACAATGTAGACCAGCCAAAGAGCCTGGAAAGATTGCCTGACCTATGCATTGAATGACCACTCCAAAACATATCATAAATATAGAAGCCTAGAAAGACCTATCTATGGTAGATATCTGCATTGCTGTATTAACCTGTTATATATCACACTATATCTTCATTTATCGGTAACTTGAACTTTCAATTACATTTTTCACTTTTGTCTTAATTTAAACTGTAAATTTACATTTTTTATGTTTGCAGTTATATATTGTAACATCTACCCCTATATCACCTTATACACATATAAATGCCCAGGCACCAATTCTATACAAGATAGAATAAAATTTATAATTTAGGTTGTGTTTCTAATTATGGATAAGACTCTTATTATAGCATTAATCTACAGCTTAGCTTAATTGGGGGTTATAGGGTTTCATGGTCATCTAGAATGCAAATGGGATGAGAGAAGCATTTATAAACAATAATTAAAAATAAGGCAATTCATAGATTAAATCAAGAGTCATGATATGTTCAATTCTCCCACCATCCAAGTACATGCCAGACCAATCATGCCATTCATCTAATATGTTTGGGGATCACTATAACAATAATTAATCTACAGACATTTGATTTAGATTGCACAGCTATACCAATGTTTATTTAAATGATGAAATAATCTCAGGGCTCTATTATATGAATAATAAGTCAATCCTATTATAAGATGATTATTAAGTAATGAGGACTATTGTGAAACTGAAAATTGTTACAGTAAAATAAGGATGGACAATGATAGAGATCGGGTGCATTATTATCTCACATCACCATCTATTTTAAACAAGTTAAAATTTATATCTTGGCATTATACAATGTTTGGATCAATTAATTCAGTATTATTTAAATAAATGGCATATATTATTAAACTGATAAGTATTACAACTAGATTATATTGAACATATGTGTGTGTGGATATACTCAATCGAACGTATATGATAATATAATTCAGAGGGAATCTTACTTCAACAAACATTTATTACAAGATACAACACATCGATGATGATTAACATTAATTTCACATTAACTACAAACTAGCCAGTCACCATAAATTTTTAAAAATATAATGGTAAGATCATAAGGTCAAACATTGCATTATTTTTATTTTGAAAATGTAATATAGAATCACCTAGTGATGTATTGGATGTATGAAGTGAATGAATGATATAAGATTTTTTTTAAAAAGTATTTTATAATGATTTTGAGCATGGTTTTCGTGGTGAGCTAGATTTTATTTATATTATAAAGAATATCTCAAAACATTAAAGAGATTCAATATTAATTGTTTTCATTGAGAATATATGTCTGAGGATAGAAAACAATGGAAAGCTACTATTGAGAAAAGTGTTAAAGTCTTTGAGAAAGAAAAATTTGCTGCAGAAGTTCTAAGAGAGAGATAACAAAATTTGATTTAAACAGGATTTGTAAACATATTTGTATTTCACAGAATAATTTGTATAGTCATGGCAAAATATTTCTAATAATAATAATAATAATAATAATAATAATAATAATAATAATAATAATAATAATAATAATAATAATAATAATAATAATAATAATAATAATAATAATAATAATAATAATAATAATAATAATAATAATAATAATAATAATAATAATAATAATAATAATAATAATAATAATAATAATAATAATAATAATAATAATAATAATAATAATAATAATAATAATAATAATAATAATAATAATAATAATAATAATAATAATAATAATAATAATAATAATAATAATAATAATAATAATAATAATAATAATAATAATAATAATAATAATAATAATAATAATAATAATAATAATAATAATAATAATAATAATAATAATAATAATAATAATAATAATAATAATAATAATAATAATAATAATAATAATAATAATAATAATAATAATAATAATAATAATAATAATAATAATAATAATAATAATAATAATAATAATAATAATAATAATAATAATAATAATAATAAAAAAATTATAAAATTTCTAAGAAATGGGTTAATTAGATTTACGCATATAGTTCAATTAATTTACATATATCTGCATATATTTACACATAGCAACCTTGTTACGCTTACTCTTTGTTACCCATGATTATGAGAGCTAAGTTCTCTTGAAAGCGCTTGGGCATTATTTATTATGTATTATAATTTATATTAAGTTTATAATAAATTGTGATTTAATTTGAAGAAGCTCTGCTGTTATGCGCTGATTTGTGCATTAAAATTGTATATATATATAGTAAGCAGCTGAGTGTGAAATAATTTCTTTTTACAATAATAATAATAATAATAATAATAAGAAGAAGAAGAAGAAGAAGAAGGAGGAGGAGGAGGAGGAGGAGGAGGAGATTTTTATAATAAATATTTTAAGAACATTGATATTTTTCATTTGTCAAATAATAGCTTTGAAAAAGCAATTCAACAATTATCGAGATGTAATAACAATCAAATTTGAAATACAGGCATTCTTCATATACCTGTAGCTTAATTGTAAATATAGGGGATTTGAACTTAGACTTTCAATCATCTTTCAATTATCTACACTATCTTATAGCACTGATACACATGACCACACACATGTTGAAAAGATAATTGCCAATGTAGGTATTTCATGCTAAACCAGCATTCATCAGTTGGTCCAGATTATCATCTCTCACACACATATATATATAATCAGTGCTCAGTTTGTATTTAGATAGCAAATCTTCATACTTTAATGGATAGGCTTCAATCTACTTCATGGATGGCTGAAGAGTTGGAGGTTGAAAGTCTGAGTTCAAATCCCCTATATTTATAATAGCAATCAAATGTAAACTTTTTCAATCTTTGTTGTCCTGTATGTTTACATATTAATAAGCATTGAATTGAATTATTATTGTTGTTGTTAAATTATTATTATTATGATTATGATGATGATGATGTTTCAAAGATAAACTTTATTTATCTTAGAGAGTTACAAGAGTTTTATATTTATTGGTTTACACAGGATTGCAGAAATTTTTACATACTGTGGATTAATTACAAGAGTTTTACATAGCTTCAATTGCTGTGGTTACATAAGGAATCCGTAGATGTAGATTTACATTTTGTACCAGTCAAAACATGTTGATCCATCTAATGTGAGCTGGAACTCACAAAATGTACTTCAAACCCAGTCAAGCCCTAGATTTAGGTCAGGGACCAACCTGGATTTGAACCCATTTCCTGAGTCTCAGATCAAATACCTAATGAATAACATATAATGATGGTGTACAAGAATTTATTGTAAAGTCCAGCCCTCTAGCAGAGCACAGAAGACAATGAGACTTATTTACTAACTACATTATAACTTAACTCTAAGCATACACATGATTGTACGTGTGGAAGTGGAGAAAAGGGAATTCGAATGATTCAAATAAATTTAGACAATAAAAATAGTTTAATAATATGAATTAATTATATACATTAATGTGTGTGTGAATGAGCAGTCTACCAAATAGTAGATAATTGCATATTCTCATATGCTCTTTTATCAACTAAATAGTATATATACATTAACCCACATCTTTGGTGGGTATGGTATTAAGATGCCAATCATTTATTAAAAAGATTACATAATATTGCTATTGATGCTTTGGTTTACCGTTCTGAAACACAGTGACTAACATATTATTTTGGTGAGCATTCCAGGATTCATTACATATATAAGAAAAACTATTTTCATGCCATATGAGTCATGAAAATAAATAAAATACATTTGACAATTATATTTGATTATTTAACAAACTATTTCTTGAAAATTCTTTTAATTAACATTTAGGAGATGGAATGCTTGATCTTTCCCCAAGGCATATATATATATTGTGCCCTTTTCTATAGGTCAGAAATAGTTCATCACAGTCAATTACTAAAAATTTTAAATTTTAGAATATGTTCTCTTGATATATTGATTATATTTTATTAACAATATCTTAAAAGTACAATTTAAAGCTAAATGAAAATATGTAACGCATAAAATTGTAATGAATAACTTTAAAACAATTAAATAAAGCTAGAAATATTGTTACATATGGTTGCAAAAGCTGGCCATAATAAATAACACAGCTATAAATATTAAAAGAATGTTTAAAAAGTTCAATTTTAATAGTTTTAAACTTATAGTTAAGTAAATGTTATATTTAAATTTATAATCATATTTAATAATTATAATTAATATCGTATATTTTAAAAGTAAGTTTTGTGGTAGTGAAAGTTATATTTAATTCTATATTTTCCAAATTATATTCTTCCAAATTTTATAATTGTATTATTTTATTTAATACAATAAGTGTATCAATTTATTATTTATTCCCAGACAGAGAAAAATCGGATAGTCTGTCTTGATTATTAATCATGTGACTTATGTAATTTAGAGTTACACACACTTGCTTACTAGAATTTATTAGTAAAATTAAAAATATTGTAGAATTGCATTATAGAGTTAAATGTAATGATTACATAGCATAAAGCAAATATTAAATATTAAGTTAACTATCGTATAAAATGTTTTAAATAATGTAATATAGACGAATACATTTAATAAAAAGTTAAATATTTTGTTAAAATAAATTAAATATTAAAAGTGGGATAATTCATTAAATATTGTTTTAAAAGTTATTTTAAAGGTATTTAATCAATTTAGTAAAGTAATAATTGATTTAAGATTAATATTTGTAAATAATATTTAAGGTTTTAATACGTCATAATTTTTATTTTTTGAAATTTAATTGTGTAAGTTTGCAACATATGCAAATTTGATATCACACTAAAAGTAAAAATCAACCAATAGGATAAGGTATTCTTACACGGTATAAATACAGTTGCTGTTGATTTATCAGAGGGTGGTTAAAAATGTATTAAAGATAGCAGAGTCATATCAGAAGCTATCAAGGTGATTGTAATTTTAATTTTATTATTTTAGTGCTCTCTTATAATTTTATTTGCAAAAGCTAATTGATATTTTAAAAAGTGTTTTGCAAAAAGAGAGTGTACAATAAAAATATTAATAATTTCATTTAATATGCCTTGTTAAATTTTTAAAAGTCCGTTATCAGAAGTATTTTATCAAAGTCTAATTTAGAACTTCACAATAATAAAATAGATATGCCAAGAAGTAAAGTATATTCAGTTTATATTTTAAAAATGTATATAATATTTGTTAATACAGTTTCATTATTGCTGAACAAGAGAATCGTTATAATGAATAAAATAGCAGTATGGACATTATACAAGAAGCTTAGATGGAAAAGATATTTGCTGTCTAAAAGTTAAGATGCATTATTTTTATATAGAAGATAAACTTGTCCAAAACTAAGAAATAATAAGACAATTATACTTTGTGATAATTTGATAAAAATATCATATTAAAAGAGTAAAATGTTATATCCTTTTTAAAAGAAACATTTTTAAAGAATATTTTGCAAGAAATTATTTAAGAAAGTGAATCACGGAAAGTATTTGCTAAAGTGTTTGATATATAAAACTTATGGTCTTAAAAGGGTTAAACGCATTTAGAAAAGTTTTTTTTTAAAACTTGGAGTTTTAAACTGATGGAAATAAATACTAAATGAAAATAAATTTATTAAGGAGGAAACCTATAAGAAAGTAAATATATGGGTAAATAAAAGGATGGATCCATGGAAATAGATTTATATTGCGAAAAAGTTTACCAGATATATCAAGTTAAGCCAAACAGATGCATCAGTACGCCAGTATGGATTATAGAAACTTCACGGGATTATTATAATATTATAATTTCAATAATTATCTTTCTGGACTATGGAATCCATAAACCATTAATCTATAAACTCTTATAGGACGGATTGATAATTATTTTGTTTACTTTTCAAGATTTAAAAAGACGTCGTCGTATTATTTTTTTACTATGTATTTTTTTTTTTTTTTAAAAAATCGCTCACTGCCGCCCGCCCGACAATTGTTTGTTGTCAATCAAGAGAAACATAGCAACGGGGGAGATTGTAAGATTCTCTTGAAGTGGACATTTTTTTTTTAGAAAAAAAAAAAAAACTCTCGAGAAAATAATAAACATTTTTTGAACTTTAAAGAATCTTCGTCAATTGAAGAATTAATTGAAGATATACATAATTATAGTCTTGATTTTTTGATTTTATTTATTAACTTAGTTAAAGTGTAAATTTTCTGTTTTATAAGATTAGGGAACATGAACATTAATCTATTGATAACATTTAAATTCTATATTATAATAATTTTAATAATTTAAATAAGAAAATTTTAAATAGAAGCATGGATGTATATTTCTTTATGTATGCGATGCTATATCTAGTTGGAGAAAAGAAGACTGCAAAAAGTGATAATGATGAGCTAATGTCACTTGGTAATAACTAGTGAATTGTTGATATTTATTGTGATGTATTTTCTTGTTTTTCTTTTTTACAGATTGCCTATGAAATAATGTATGAAGTATGAATGTTAAAATATATGCATTATACAACATTTTAAAACATTATGAGATCAGGATTTATTTGGGAATATGCATACTATGATTTTATACTGATAATATAACCCAACAGGATAATAAATATTTATGTGATTCTTTTTAAAGAACTTTCATATTATTGGATGATCAAAATATTATGTGTTTAGTTTAGAATATGAAAGTAAAGCAAACTTTTCTTATAGATTAGCAAGATTGCTCTAATTATAGTTGGATTTTATTTATTATTTGAATATGCAAGCTAGTAATTTGTCCATGTAAGACCTGATAAATCTTTAGGAAATAAGAATAGGATAGTGATCTAGTATTAGCAATATGACGAACAATGAATCCAGGAGATTATTGAGTTAGGATAGTTAGGGATATGAATAGTCTTTTATAATATTTGTAGATGTGTGGTGCAGTTAACAAAGCCATGTACTTGCATATTTATTTTGGACAGTGTTTATTTCTCTTGGAGTATTGATGTTCAATAAAGCTAAAGGAATAGCTTGACATCATTTATAGTATTTGAGGATATTAGACAGGAAAAGGTCTTGCCTCTAGTTTTATAATTATACTGTGCCATGGTATATGTTTATTCAATATGAGTTAAGTGTTATACTCCAGTTTTTCTTCCCATCCTATAAATCTATTCGCTATCTAGATTTCCAAAAAGTAGCTACATTGTACAGTATAGTATATTTAAAAGAAAATATTAGATGATTTAGAGTTAAAGATATGCAATTGTTTGGAATGAGACGAGTTCATTTACTTGTATGAAGAAATAGAATTTATATGAATTGGAATTGAAAATCCAATGGACTTCAAATGAAAGAATCATAAAATATGTTATAGATTTATTTTATTTTGGAAAGAAATATAAGATCTTAAGAATAAAATATGTAAAGCAAAGTTGCTTTTGAAATATTAAATAATATTAAAATATTTATTTCAATTTTTTAAAAATGAGTACTGCATATTTTTTAATATAATTCTATAAAGTAAAAAACGATCTACACAATAAGTTTAGGTACAATTTATATTTATTCAATAATAGAGAATGTATCAGTAACTATAATTATATAGTGCTATAATATTGTTATAATGGAATGTATTATAGTTAATAAATAGTGAACAATAGTATCCATAATTAAAAAATAAATTATCAATAGATATTCACATGATATCGATAATATTGCTAAAGTGAAATTGTCTAGTAAAAAAGAGAGATATCCATGTTTTCGATTAGTATTATTTTATGTTTATCCGTACTATGTTTTCTATAGATGTTTTTTTTTTTTTAAAAAAAGAAGCATACTTGAATAATAGCTAAAGGATGTAAAATATATTTTGAGTAAGCATTAAATAAATGTAATTTTTTATATAAGATTGATCAAACAGGGATTAATAATATTGTATTATTTTATTTTTTGTTGATTTAAGTCAGAGTAAAGATTTAACGAGGTTCGAAAATAAGGAATGTATAATGGTACCAATCTTTAAGATGTTTTAAATGTACATATTGTAAATAAATTGTTATGTTGTTAATATTATAATAAACTTTGTTAAAATTTGTTTTCTCAAAATTTGTGTGTTGGTTTATTGTTTTTCCATCTTAGTGAATTTGAACACAGAGTCAACAAAATTAAACACAATATTTTTTTGCACAGAAATAAATAAAGAATTATTTTAAGAATTGGAATATTTAGTTAAGTAATCATGGTTTTACATTATCTTATGGTCATAAATTAGTTATCATAATAATACATTGAATTATATGCTATCAGTTGCCACACACTTTGTTTGTCAGATTATCAAATGCTATCACATTTTTCGTACATTATTAGACAAAGATAAAAGATTATATTAAATTATTTTATTATTTTATTATGGTAATAAAAATATAGTGAAAAGAAAAGATATACAGAATTAGTTCATACAATGAAGAATATTATTATTATTATTTGTTATTATTGATTTAAGTGTAGTAGATTATGACATAAAATCCCTTCTCATATTTTGCTACCGTAAATTTTAATTAACTTAGAATAAATTTTATGAACCTGAGATTTTATTGAGCTAAATTATTATGAATAGAAGATTAAGATGTAATTATTAGCTTAATCGTAGTGAGTAGAAGTTATTAAAGTCGTAAGAATACTATAAGTTTGTTATTTATTGGCACAATGTAATCTATCTTGTCACCTGTATTTTCACTTCCAAGTCTCATGAAAATATTAAATAGTCATTCAATTTATTTTATAAACTGAACCTTATTCGTAATTTAAATTTGAGCTAGTGAAACATTTAATTTTAATGCTAAATATTTTATTTATTAATTATTAACTGAGCTAAAACCCGTTTTATTTAATATAATATACTTCCCGGAAGTGCGGATGCAAACGGACCAGGTTAGAATATATATATACATACTCTTAAATACAGAAATAATAGATTATGATGGTGGGTTTGTATAATAACATTGAAATAACAATTTTAATTAATAAAATTAGTAATATTCGGCATTTATATATATTTTGAGCAGAGCACAATTTTAATATTATAGCATTAAAATTAGGTCATGAAGCAAAAGAAATAATAATATGAAGAAGTGGTGGTTTTGACGTAATGGCAAAGAAATAAGAGGAAATGGTCGTGCTTCTGGACAAAAATTCTAAGACCCCCATTTTAGGGCAGTGCTTAGAGAAGTGTGATTAGGCATTGCATGGCCCAAGCTTACTGGAGTCACCAACATGCAGAAGCCTTTTTATATGAAGGAGGTCCTGGGAAGCTCAACTATCTGCAGGACAGAACATAAAGAGGATCCATGGGCTCAATCTTGTCACAACCCCCAGATTAGAAGCATGTAATATATATATATATTCACGATGATAAGCCAAATGTCAGTAACGCAGTGCAGAAAAATGTCACTAATGACATTGAATAAGATTTATTGCTTTAAAATAAATGACCTCTTGTTTTAATGCTACTATGCCACTATAATATATATATAAAGAGATTTCCTTTAATAAAATAAATACATTAAGATTTTACCCCCTCCTTTTTCTGCTAATTAAAATAATTCAATCCCATCTTCATGGAATTTGATAATAACTAGAATGTTAAAACATTTGATATTTTAAGAGTATGAAAAATAAAAGAAACTAGAAGTTGTATAGAAAACAACTAATAGGTCACCCTTTCAGAATTTAAATAAATAAGATTTTAAAAGATTTAAAAAAATGTTAATTAGCTTGAGTGATGGATTTACCCCATATGACATATAAAATCAAGTAGTGAATATAAATAAATGATTGGCTGCACCAAAGTTAAAGAAAGTTAGAGCATATGAGATAGGATTAGACAAAAAATAATAATTTGAGAACAATTTACATTTATATATTAGACAGAGATAAAGTTAAACAAAACATTAGAAGAAATCTTGATAATAGGTTTTGAGATTAGTTAAACTAGCTTTACTTTCAGGTAGCGGCATTAAAAGTTACCTTGCACATTTTTTAGAATCCATTTTAAAAAGTCTGGCTTATACACGGCAGTTCGAGGATCCATGTGAGTTCTTAGGTAACAGCAAGCTTCTGATCAGCATTCCAAAGTTCTCAGATCAGGACTTTCCTGCATTCTACAGCAGCAGGATGGCATGGTAGCGGAAGATGATCTCTATGGGTGATGGGCTTTCTACTCATTTTTAAATTTAAATTTTTAAATTATCATTTTTAAATTTCAAACCAGCATTGATTATCTTGACAATATAGTTCTCTCAATAACAGCTAATTCTGTTGGTATTTAAAATCAACCCATTTTATATCCCACTCAGGTATTTGTGGAATGCTTTTAATTTCTTATTTCTAGCCCAAACTCTAACAAAATCTTACATTTTCTTTGTCCCTTGTTCTTGAAGATGCAATCATTAGATAATATTCCAAAAATATAGTCAAATCTATTTACAGATTGGAAATGGATTTGACAAAAATATGTATAACAAAAGTAAAATATATTAATTTTATTCCCTATTTTATTTTCAGTAAAACTTTAATTAAAAATTCTTTCCCAAGATTAAAACAATATTATATTTCCAATCCTTTTATTATTTTTGGACAATTAATGTTGCATCTGCGATCTTAGATTTGACAAAGTATACAAGTTAATAGAAAAAAATAATTTAAAAAGAAAAAGTTTTATAAATGATGCATAATAAACTACTTATAAAATTAATATTTTGTTAGTATGTTTGCTCCTGTAATATATATATATATATATATATATATATATATATATATATATATATATATATGAGCCGTACCTATGTATTTTAATGTGAAAAAGAAAACATATTAATAGTAGTAAAAAGAAATATTGAAAAGCTAAAATTTATAATTTTTAGGCACACTTATCAAACATATATAGATGAAATATATATACATAACTAAAGGAGTGGGGATGGGACCTAAGGTTTGAATATAGGTTAGTAGATGGAACCATGAAGCTCAATCTTGGATTAAGATTGACTGCTTCAATATGTAAAAGTTGATTTATTGATTTACATGAGATTACAAGAATTTTTTCATGCTGTGGATTAGTTACAAAGGTTTAATATAGCAAAGATTTCTGTGGTTACATGGGCAATCTATAGTTGTAGATTTATGTATGGATAAGTTGATTTATTTATTTACATAAGATTACAGCAAATTTTTATATGCTCTGGACTACTGTATCTACAGATGCAAACCAGATTTATTTTTATGTGGTTGGGTTGCTACCATGGAAATTTCTAGTCCTTTGTCTACTATTATTACTATTATTATCATCATCATCATCATTATTATGTTTCAAAAAGGAACTTTATTCAAACTAGAAGAACAGGTTATACTTTCCGTATACATATGTTTACATTGATGTTCCTGAGGATTATGTATATTGGGTCTATCTAAGTTCTTTACAAGTCTTTATAGATATAAACTGGGCAAGCAACGAATTGTCTTATAGGTTATAGTATTAAATTTATAGGAATTCTGTTAGTTTTTTTTAATTCCATTGGTTGTCTTATTTACATTTGGATAATTAAGAATACATGTATATATTGCATATATACTTTGTAACAGTTAGTCTTTAGATACTGGTTTCATAAGCTGGTGTAGGTTTGTACTGGCAACATTGTGCATGTTTTATTATCATATATCATCATATATCAGTTCTTGGATTTTGTGATGTCCATTTTCTTGCATTCTCATTTTGAGTATATTAAATGATTTGAAAATTTACAGAACTTCACTGATTAGATATTTGAGCATTGTTTTATGAGTGACCAAGTGATTGCAAAAATGTCTGGGTGTGCTATTTTATGGTTTCTGTTTTTTAATTGTGCTAATTTGTTATGAAATGTTGATGTATGTTGCCTTGTATTATTTCCAAAAGCAAATATGCATTGCATGTACCAAAATGCATAGAGTATGAAAGTTGCTTCACCGACTGTAGGGATGGATGCTCTGCAGAATGTGCTGATGATATTCTGCAGGGGGGATGTTTGGTTGTCTGTATGTATTAGTTATTTCATGTTGAAAATTATTTAATGCTGAGCAATTGTAAAACAGCTGTTATTGAGTTTCTTCTGCTTGGTGGTATAATGTGCAGAAGGGGTCTATTTTTGTATACAAGCATCTGTATCTTAGGAAGTATGATGTTGGTAAGGCATATAGATTTAGTCTAAGGACAAAATCAAAAAATTTGAGCTCCATGGACCATTTTTTAAGCAGCTGTTGGTTGTTTATTCTAAGAATCTGTGTAGAAATATTTGGTGTACATCTGCCAATATGAATAATTTGTATAGATCTGCCAATATGAATAATTTGTTGTTGTTTGCAGTGACATTTAAATATATGTGTTTCTAAACTGGTTGATAACTGATGATAGGTAGCAATGTGAAGGTGGAGGTTTGTCTGTAGATATTATTTGGATTAGACATTGAGGTTCTTGGAAATATCTTAGGGTAGCTATTATAAGGTTTGCAATATTCTGTATTTGAAAAATATATATCTTGTATAGCCCCATACCATTGTGTATTGTTGGGTGATTAAGATATTTTGTAAATATTGACACTGTCTTTTTTATTCCATAGAAGTTTATTGCAATATGAATAAATTTTTGATATGAAAGCTTTGGAGAATTGAATTATGGGAGAATAGTAAATTATTTTGGTGATCACTATGTTGAGAGTTATGCTTTTGATAGAGAAGTAGTGATCCATGTATCGTTATTTAGTAAAATCTTAACCGATGTGTATATATTTATATAATATATAAATAAATGTATTTATTCTTATTTAATAACTTTCTGGGTAATTAATAGTTTTGTGATAATTGTTGGTATTCAGCTTCATAGTTGAATATACAACATAACCATAATGTAAAGCAGTATATAAAATACCTTATGTAAATGTAATTTCGTAATTTAATTACAGAAACGGAATCATTTTTTAAAAAATATATTACCTAGAGTGAAAGTACTGTATTATAATTATTAATCAGTATTAATTACAATTTAAGACGTAAGTTAGAATTGCATTTAATTTAGATCAAAGAGTTTTATTATTTATTTTTTTTACATAAACTCTCTTGATACATTGTACAGGCTTAAACCTGCATTTTATATATGTAATATATGTGGGATTCGAACTCAGACTTTCACACGACCTACTGCTCTGATGGCATTAAGAGTAGTGGGTCATGTGAAAGTCTGAGTTCGAATCCCACATATATTACATATGTAAAATGCAGGTTTAAGCCTGTACAATGTATTAATTTATATAAATAGTGTGTAAAAGGTCTGCCCATCCCTCACTTATGTATGTATAAATGGATTATTCTCCTATACATGAGGGGTCAGAATGACTAATATATCAACATGGGTAGGATTACAACTTTGGCACTAACAAGGGCTTTGAACGTTCCATCATCAGATTTTCAATGAAATGGAAGGCTGAAGAGTTGTGAGTTGGAGTAGTTTGAAGCCTGTCCATTAAAGTATGAAGATTGGCTATCTTAATATAAAGCTGAGCACTTATTATATATGTGTGTGAGGATAGTAATCTAGATTAACTGATGATTGCGGGTTTAGCATGAAATACGTATATTGGTGATTATTTATCTTCTCAACATGTGTGTGATCAGGTGGGTCAGCAATATGAGATGGCACTGAGAGTAGTGGGTCGTGAGAAAGTCTGAGTTCGAATCCCACATAAACTCTCTTGATATATTAAAATAATTAACTCACCAAAGCTTTGGAACCGGGAATATCAGAAATTCACTGATTGACTTCATTTAGGTTTTTTACTTGTCATTAATAATTTCATTCAAGATAATAATTCATTAAGAACGAAGTATTTTTTGAACAATCAAATCTTAGATTAAATTTATTTAAATAATTTATAAAGTTGTGAATAAATATTAAATCTTATCCATTTCTTATAAATAATAATAATTAATACAACTAATTATTAATTAATAGATTTGAAAAAAAAAACATTAAAAACTCATTTTAAGTAAGTTGATAGTTGGACGGTTAATATTTATAATTTGTTTTATTTGCCAAGGATTTAAATTAATTACTATATGGCTACTTCTTAAATTGAAAATGTAGAATTTGTGAATCAAATGGTAAACTTAATTTGATAAATTGATCTTTAACTTTTACTTTATTTTTAAAAAAAAACAACCTGCATCTGTTAAATAATTTATATCCGTGAAATAAATCTTTTTATGAATGCGTTTTTTAAGTACAGTAATAAGACAGAGTGCATAAGTGGTTCATTAATCATACTTTCAGTTTTATTGATGTCTTTTAATAAACTATCGCAGCTTTAATTTTAACACTGAAATTTAAATCCGCATTTAAAATCACATTAAAAAAAACCAATTGACTACTTTAGGATGAATTTTATTGTTAAAACCCCATTTCAGTCCACTTGTGCAAAGTTGAGTTATGTATTTTCTCTACTATCAGACAATAAATGATCGTTAAACACATTTTGTCCACATATTGTACATATCTGTAATCTGAAAGCAATATGATATTGTAACTAAATTATATGCTTAATCATCAGCAATAATTTTTATTCTTATTTTTTTATGAACTTAATCTATGAATAAACTATTGAATGATTTTATTGTTCAAGAGTTCATAAGAAGTTTGAATGCTGAATCTATCTGAGACTTATAATCTAGAATCTGTCATTTTACCACTGCCTTAAACCACACAACGCAGATAGATAATTTTTTTTAATAATGTAAACTGCTTAACCTTAGATGAGTATAATTGTTATAACTGACCAAAACAACACACTAGTTACTGTGTATAGTAATGGTGTTGCTTACTTTCACATGCTGAACACTCATTCTTGAGTTGTGCAGTCATGCTGCTACAGAAAGCAGTACAATAATAATCATTCTTATTAATGTGCCTGCATTGCTGCATTTATTATTTGATTGTTAAAACATGCAAGAATAAAATGTTATTCACCTGAATGTTGGGAATATCACAGTTAGTGTAATTACATGACAATGATTATGATAAACGTAATATCTGTATTTAATGTTAAATATACAAGATGAAGTTATATATATATATATATAGAAAGAGAGAGTTTGTATAATAAAAAAATTTAATTCTACCCCCTCCCACCCATAAAGATCTGTGATAACTAGAAAAACAAATTAATTTATGTATGATTGATTAGATTTTGTTTTTGTTGTTTCTTTTTTTTAAATTGGGTAAAAATGAGATGAAAAAATAAATAAAAATTGTTTATATTAATTAAAAGTTTAAACTCTTACTATTTTGTTATTACAAACTTTCCTGCCAGTCTAGTACAGACCGGAAGAAAACTTCTGCGGCCTAGTGCCAGTCTGTGGACCAAGGGTTGAAGACCACTGATCTAGAGAAATAAAAGAAATCTCTCCCTGGGAAATCCTGCCATTTTAGTTGCCTCTGATATCATTCAAGGACCATATCCTGAAATGAGTGATTTCAGCCACCTAGCCATGGTTGCATGATGTAAGAGGACAATTTCAATTCGTGAAAGAAGCCACAAAGGAAAGAATGTCAAACTTATGAACTTTGCTCTAAGAATTGAATTTGATGGTCTGCTAGCCACCAATTAATTTTGCCACAGAATTTCAACATTTTAATAGCACAGCAAATGAGTTGGGTAAATATAAACTGTTTCCTAAAGCTAAACTCTATGTCATTTATCTTGCAAAGTACAATTAGAGGCTCAATTAGATATAATAGTAATAAGATATATTCTAGTGTAACATTTCAACAATAGAGCATGGGGTTTATTTAATTGATATTTCTATTTATCAATGTGCTAGAGTAATTATTAATTTTGACATAATTTTGGAGGGGAGCTTTCATTTTGTTTTGTTTGTGTAATATTTATTGCTATATGGATGTGTGTGTGTGAGGATTTTGATTTCATGGCAATCAATAGACCAATTTTTGAAAAAAAAAGATGGGAACTTGCTATGTTAATTGGGGTAAGGTGAAGATAAAATGCAGATATATAGACACTAAGACACTTATGCCATCATTTTGTAGCAACTTGTATAATATAAAAGAGTAGAGATTTTGAGTTGATGCCATCATTTTATAGTCAAGAAGCAACTTGTACAATATAAAAGAGTACAGACTTTGAGTTGATCGATAGATAGACCGTTCAATAATATACATCAATAGTTACACTTCTATTTGTACAGGATTCCAATAAGAAATTCAGGTCTTGGATGGTTCATAGGTAAGTGTATAGGTATTTTTCTCAGGAAAAATGAATCAAAACAAATGTATTAAGAATTAGTTTTTAAATAAAAGATACTCAGTAGAAAACTCATTAGAAAGTCATTTTCAAACATTGCACCATTCAGATTTTGTTTTCTTATGAAAATAGAAGTGGAGGGAAGAGAAAGATTAATGAAGGTTCTTTATTTGATAATACTTATTTACATGTTTATCGTGTTTTGTATTAGTTATAAAATATATAAAAAAATATGTCCTCTCAGGAGATGGTTTCACATACTATTAGATTCTGCAATAGGTTACAATAAAAGATTTTATTGCCATGTTATATAATAATACTAGCCTTTGAGGAGATTGTATAACAATTCTTCTCAAGCTGGTTCTAGACTACCCATCTGGTGCTGCCCTTGTATCAGGTAGTTTAATCTTGATAAATTTTAATAATTAGCAGTTCAAAGTAATTAAGTACTACCACAACATGCATGATCAACAATCTGTGACATTGCCAAAACAAACCAAGCTATCCTTATCTCAATACTTAGTATCACATTGACCTATACCCTCAGAGCTATAAAATTAAAGCAGGTGAAATATTTGTTACATATAAGCTTAGCTCTCTACTACAATATTCTAGATAATTGCATAAAACAACAACTACTCTTAAAATTTTATATAAGTAATATTTAAATATTCTTCATTATTGCCATATTATTTATAAAGATATAAACATTACCCATGCTTAAAAAAGTGTTCACTACAAAAATGAAATCATTACAAAATGAAGCCATAGGAAATTTACAATTGGAACTAACCAAAATAAACTAAGCATACCAAATATTTCAGTTGCCAATACATACAGTATCAGTCAAATCCCATATTATAAAATAAATATTTATTACTATTTAAGGATTCATTATTTAAAATTATAAATATTATTAACTAACACAAATTGTATATTTTATAATCTGTATTGAAAGATGACATCTATAAAATAAAATAAAGTATCATGTATTACATCTGTATTATTTTTGAGCATTATATTTAAAATGTTTTGAAAATATTACTTGCATATAGCTTTGATAATTACACACTTAGTGATTGATACAATATTTAACAATTGATTAATTATAAGTAATTAATCTCAGCATAAAATTATTTATATAAAAATGATTTATTATAACTTAAACAAAATATTTAATAGATACTTATAAATTGTTTTATCAGTAAAACTAGTTCATTACCCTTGGCACCATATTGAATTTTAAAAAACTGGCTTGAGATATAATTTCACAAAAACTTCAGTTTTAATAATGTTAGAACAAAAAGCTTTGCATTGATAAAAACTAGAAAAAACAAAGGAAAATAATAAAGCTAAGATAAATAGTGATTACCATTAAAAAATAAGGGAAAAAAGACATTTCCACATCCCACATAATTATTACTTTATTGTTCATAATTTCTAATTCATCATTAACTAACTTTAAACTACATCTTCACTGATAATTTCTTTGGATTCCTCACAAAATTATCTTTCAAACCATATATAATACTTTTTACCTGAATTAATGCATAGCTTCAGAATCTCCAAAAGTATTCACATAGGAATTCTTTTTTATCTTGTACCCCAAAGTTGACAAATTTCAAAGGCATCTGTAAGAAAAACATTCATCCTAATAAAAGATACAAAGCAAATCATTTCCAGAAGGTGGATACCCATTTGTCATCATAGCAATTGGCTTCTTGTCTATGTAAAACTAGAAATTGTAGATTACTGTTTGTATCACTGATAAAATGAGTTTCATCTCTTTATTTCATATTTTTTGTGTACATCAGTGATGTTTATATTCTTTATGCACACCAGTGATGCTATCTTGTTTTATTTATTGCCCCACAGAGATATTATTTATTTGCATATAACTCATTTTCTAGCTATAGATTGGGGGGGGGGGAAGGGATACAAGAGGTGGCAAAACTACTGACTTTATAACATGAGTACTAAGGCATAGGCAAGTATTAAAATTTGATTATTTGCCTGCATACAATTCATTATGGTATATACATACTATTGTAGTTTTCTCTACACACACACACACCATTTGAAATCTCTCTTTATTGGTTTTAAGTATTTATATTTTCACATAGTACTATGTCCAATAAATTTTGTGATTACTTTGTCAATTGCAAAATTTCTGTATATTTGATAGTCAGTCCTAAAATTTACATTGTACTGCTCTATAATACCTTAATTTTATATATTGAACCAGGTGGGGTGTTTTCTAATTCACTTGAGGGAGGTAACAATTCTATATGCACTTTTGACTCTTTAAATAAGATAACTTGTGAAACAATATTGTAAAACTTTTATACAAAAATTTTGTACAATTATAACTTATACATTTGATCTATACCAATGCAATTTAAATATTGCACCACCATGGCTCCTTAGGCAGAGAAGAATAATGCCCAGAGAGCACTTGTGACCAAGTCAGAGCTATATATAAAAATATACAACTATGACCACGTTTGAAGGATGCAATTTTTTCCAGCTGCAGAATTCAACACCTATCATTTAAAGCACTTTTTGTTTCAGAGTAAACTCCGGGTGCCAGTCACTTACCCAAAGATAAATAATGCACTTTAAATGATTGGCAAACTAATTCAGCACCTAAGATATTTCAACTAGCTCAATCAAAAGGAATATAATGCATTACTGTTTTAATTAATGGTAAAAAAATTGATCGACCAGCATTAAGTTTAAAGATAATTTATTTTTAAATAAATACTTATTATTATAACTTTTAAACTACTTCTAAATTTTCTCAATTAAATATAAACAATGATTCCTAATAACCTCAGGAACACACATATTATAGTAAGATATACAATAGCAATATAATTCAGCATTAAAATAATTACAAGCATTCAAAACATGTACATTAATATTTCATTTTATACGGTTATAGAGTTAATTTATTAACTGACTTTGGGAGGCTTCAAGATTAGCAATGGCTACATAACTATTAGAAATGGAATAATAAAAGTTATCATTACCTATAGGATTTTGGACGTTGACTTCTTGCTGGTTGTTGCTTTATGTGATAATTTTCCAATCGGTTAAATTTGAGGTTTTATGGAAGTTCCTTTGCTTACTATTTTGTGGCACTATTCTTTAAGACAGTTAGATATCCCTGACAGTTTTTCAAGTTGTTAGGCAGGCATCACTTTTATTAAGCAGGCTACTGGTTCCATCATACTCAGGCTGGAGCAAGGCTGTATGCTTCCAGTGGCTGTTAACACTGTGTTGTCATGGAAAACACTGCTTCTGGATACATGATAGACTGATTGTAACAACTCACTGATTGATTGACTAATTGATTGAACTGATTGAAGAACTGATAGACTGAATCGATTGAATTTATTTATATGATGACCTGTTGTGTCACTTTGTTAATTAGTTTTTATATCTGCCAGCTATATCTGTTGTTGAAATTTAACCACTGTTTTCGATTACATTCTTTTGATAAGATTTTAATCCTGTTTTCAGTTGGTTGCCATTGCTAATTTGTTGTTTTGTGGATGTTTTTAATTAGTAACCATTGCTGAGTCTGTTTTTTAATTTTTAACTTTCATATATCGTTTTATCAACATGCACATATTTTATTATTCCTTTTGCTATTTACGGATATATATTTTATTTCTTTCATATAATGGGAAAATACTTTTTTTCTTAAATTGAATGAAAAGAGAGATATTTTTTATTTTATGTAAAAGATTTATATTTTAAGCTTTTAGGTTGTTTTTTTTAAGTATGATGTTTATATACAAGTTTAAAAATTCTTTAAACTTTTATAGATTATTTTCTTTTAGTGAACTGTATTTTGTTTTAAACTAATAATAAAGAAAAACTCTTTAGACTTGTATAAATTTATTTATTTTTAGAGAATATGTTTTTACTCATTTATGGACAAATTATTCTGCAATACTTTTATTATTTATTATTAAATTTAAACTTTACGTTATTTTATGAGAAATATTTATTTTTTAATAACTGTAAACACAATTTTACTGAGTGATGCTCAGTAACGTTACAATATATAGACATTACTTGTTATGTAAACACAGACCTGCAATTGCATATGCAAAGACAGTAAGTAATACAATTATAAATATAGTAATAAATTATTAAACCTTTTGAGAATTATTATGTCTATAAAATAAGGTTGCATAAACTTAGATCAGAGCCCAAAATTACATAAACTAGTTTTGTTATATTTGAATAAATTTATACATGTATAATAAAGAACATAAATGATTTATTATTATATAATTTATATACTTTACAGACACCAATACAAACACAAACATACTATTATCAAATAATTGCCATTCATCAAATAATTTTTAAATGAAAAATAGAAATTTTTAATGCTTACAACCCGATATTCTGATTATCTTTTGAAGGTCTTTAAATGCGAATTATCAGTGCATTATTAATCCACTTTAGTAGGCTCTTTGGCCATTTAAAAATTTCTGCCTTTAACTTCTCTATGAAAACTGGTAAACTAAGTAGAAAATTCAAAAAGTAAATGAATCTATTAATAAAAAAATTGATAAAAATTTCAAATTTTTCAGATTCTGACACTCAATATGCCATTTAAAAGAGATTTAAAAGCAGCAATAAATGCTGGGATTTCTGTTGACATCATGCTTGTAGTTTTTATGCAATTTTAAAAAGAACATGAAATTTCAACAAAGTGCCACCACGATGCTATGTTGCCGCTGTAAAGAATGAGTTAACTCATTCACCAGTAAATAAGCAAATGTCTTTCTACAAATTTATAAATATAGCAAATGATTTCTTCATTGTGTCATTTTATTTCAAATATAGAAGATAGGCCTAAATAAATTGTAGAAAAATCATGATTTTGTAGCAGATGGTGGTTATAAAATATTTATTTTAAGTGAAAATATGAAGCAGTATATTATCCATTTGAGTCTTCTTAGGATAAAAACTGCTTATTTATGAGTTCAGTTTGAGAATTTAAAATCCAATGTTTTTCTTTTTAAATTCAGTAGCCGATGATCTTGTTCATATGATCAAAACAGTTTTCTTGATAAAAAATCATTCTTGGCAATGTGCCAATAGAATTAAATAAAATCTAGTCTATTTTAAAATTAATATTTTTGAATTAAAAATCTGAATTTCTTTTTAAATTATCATTTAACAAAATCGGTTTTTACTTATGAAAAGTATGTAATGTCTTTCAAATAATAATAACTCATTACTTTATAATATTAATGATGTTCCACTTCTAAATTAATAAAAAAAATTCTATATATATATTTAATTTATTCAACAATAAATATATTCTAAATTGTAATAGTAGACTGGTTTGAATGCTGTTACAAGGCAAGTTAATGGCCATGGGTAGGGACATACTTAATGTAGGCATAGCTCTCATAAGTCCTGTTTTAATTTTTCAATTACCATATATGAGAAATAATCTATGCGTAGAGAAAGAAACTGATTTTAAAGTTTTTTTTTTATTTCTTTGTTTTTGTTGTCTTAGCAAGTGTAACTATCTGTTTTATAATATGTTGTTGTGAAAATAGGGATTGAAAGATACAATTTTTTGTTTCTTTGTTTTTGTTGTCTTAACAAGTGTAACTATCATTTTTATAAAATATCTGGCAATATGTTGTTGTGAATATAGGGATTGAAATATACAGTTATACATTAATGCATATTTTTTATTATTTTAATTGTACATTTTTAAAAAAAATCATATCTTTTGTTTTAATGAGGATAATGAGATACTTTTGCTGCAGATGTCTCGAAGCAATTCTTTGTTACTTCCGTTTTTTTTTTTTTTTTTAAAAAAAAAAAAAATAATAAAAATTAAAAAAAAAAAAATTAAAAAAAAAATATTTTTACTTTAAAGGTTTTGGAAAGCAGTTAGTTAGTGAATGAGGAGGATTGATTATTGAGATGTAACAGGGTGTTAGTGTTGAGGGGATTGAAAAGACGAAGCTTCAATCCCTTCAGTTCTGTAAGAAAGGAAGAAAATGGGATCGTTTTCATTGAGGACTAATTACACTAAAAAAAAAAAATCTCAAAGGATAAAT
The DNA here is from genome assembly GCA_028023455.1 of Epiperipatus broadwayi. Classification (NCBI taxonomy): domain Eukaryota; kingdom Metazoa; phylum Onychophora; class Udeonychophora; order Euonychophora; family Peripatidae; genus Epiperipatus; species Epiperipatus broadwayi. The sequence continues at coordinate 5,407,160 of JAQFVV010006277.1, read as the reverse complement.
AAATCGATCAACCGATAAAATCTTCGACGACGGAATTCATGAAACAAGGAATATAAAGATGAACTATTTAATAACTAAGACTTTAAAATTTATGAAAGAAATATAAAACTTCAGATTTAAATGATTTCAATATTATTCTATCTGACCAACATTATTTTTATTAATTAGTATAATTTTATTTAATGTATTTAATTTGTAAAATCATTTCCATTTATTTAATATTTATTTAATTTTGTTCTTAAGTTTTATTATGATTTCTGTTTTCGTAAATAAATTATAAAAAAAATGTTAAACTTAAGTCGGGCGTGAATGGCTGTATCATTTGTAAAGATATATTAAGGGAGGGTAATCTTGGGTTGTTCATTTCGTAGTTCAATTGGTTCAATGGATTGGATATATTTATGTAATTAGTAGGTGTAGTATGAGATCCAGGGAGATTATAGATATAACACACCCTCTGTTTGCCTATGGATGGGTTGGTAAGTCGAGAATACCGAGCCCATTCCTATGGAGTTTTTAGTTTATTGATCTACTTGCCCACAGATGTCACATCCCTGTGGGTGGAGAGTCAATGTCATTTCTATTTCTACATATTGTTCAGATGTACATTCCTGACAATATTGTTGTGTTGTCGTATCATGCTACATTGAATACATGAATGTATCAGATGGATTGGCGCCAGTTGATTGCGAAATGTGTTGCCTAAGGTTAAGTAGGGATAGAATATTTTATTTTCAAATGCAATCTATGTAGTCGATTCAGGTGATTAAATAAAACTATTAAATTTAAGTTGTTTATAGACGTTGCATGGATTGTTTATCGTTAACTATGTTTTGTTTCATATTTGATAAAATATATAGAATTCGATAAATAATGATACCTTACGGTGAGTATCTAAAAATGTATTTATTCGGATGTCTTTTAAGTTATTGGTGATGATGCAAGTATCTTACGATGAATACTAGAGGGTTTCTTATAATTCCCTATGCAATTGTCAGTAATCAATAATTTTGTATTTTGATCGTTTATGTTTACTTTGAAATGTTTTTGAGTGAAATCTATTAAATCTATAGAACATATTAAACAGGTTTATAAGCCCATCTGTGCAACTTGATTAAAATGTAAATTTATAATAAAATATAATCAATGTAAATTAAAGAAAATCAAAGTTAAAATAATGTTAAATGTTTAAATGTAAATCACTAAAATAATTTTAAACCTTATATATATGTGCATAAATAAATCTGTTTGTATGATAATTACTGGAGTGGTTATTATTTTTTATAATAGTAAATGATATTATAAATTCTGTATTATGAGCTAGTGACAATGTAACGATCTAAATATGTAATAAAGTGGAATCCTAACACATTGTACTCTATAAATTTTTCTAGGCTCAAATGCCTAGATGGCGCCCTTTGGTAGTGCGGTGCGGTGCGATGCGATCTACCACTTCGTTTGGATCGTTATATTAGGGTGGTGCTTGGCTTCTCAAATTCCAGGACAATCGTCATTAAATGTAAATTTAAGAAAGGAACACAAATAAGATAATAAAAGCATTCCTAAGTAATTAACAAAAGATAGGTATGCTGATAGAATGACTTTGGAATAAAAAATAAGGGAAAGAAAACGAAGGGATAGAGAGACTGGATTATATTTTTAGTATCTTGGTATGGATGGTTGTACTCTCGCTATTCGAGTGGACTGTTAAAGTTAGTTGGATTCACCAAACTGCTGAGAAAATGTTTTCTATAGTAAACTTATCAAAAATGTGCCAAATGTTAATTATGGAGTAAAAGTGATACATGTACAGCCATCGCCCCATGCTTCTAGTACATAGCCATCGTGATTCTGTTTTCCACCAACCTGAAATATAACCAATGTGGATCTCATGGATATTTTACAAAAAATTTAATGAAGGAAGAAAGGTAATCCAATGGATTTCATACCCTTACAAGATTGCAAATAGATATTCATTATTGAGCACCACCATTAGTCTATGCTTTTAGAATTATAATATGAGGGAAACACTTGTCTTGAATTCATGGTGATTGTGCTATTTGTTTTATCCCAGATGTGAAAGAATGCTTTTTTCAAGACCATTGACTCAGATTAATCATGAAGAAACTCAAATATATCCAAACTCCAGGTTACTAAAGGTGAATATGACTTTTACAATTGAACTCATGATTGTGTGTTAGTTACCCTCAAAATATGTATTCACTATTCAAACATTAATTAAAATTATATCATATAACTGTATTTCTTTGGTTTTCTACTTTAATTTAATAGTTTTGAGCTAGCTAGGGTTGGGCACCTGGCCAAATATAGCATATAACCATATAGTAATAGGGAAAGTATTATTCTCACTATCTCACTATAGTGAGATTGGCATTTGAGATCGGCCCCGTCTGATGCTTATAAATATACTTTTACTATGACAAAAAAAAAATAGAAATAGCATTATCAAAATAACAGCCAATTTGGGAAATACACACTCATATACTTGTATAGCATATATATGCATGATCTACAGGGCTGTTTGTGAAAAAAAAATTTCAAATAAAATTGATTCATACTAGAATCTAATATGGTAGATAATAATACAGAGTTATCTGCAGGTGTTATTGTGACTAAACAGCCATATAGTTGTTATATGCTTATATCTTGGGATGAACCATCCCTACCCTAATCATAGATTTATTTTCACCATCACACAAAGATAATTTAAATGATTATTTGGGGTCACCTGTTAAAATGGCTTCCCAGCCAACGGGTCTGTGAAAGTAGGAAAACTGCAGATTGGTAAGAGGGTTTTTTTAAAAAAAAAATTATTTTTTTTGTTAATGTTGCATTAGAGAATAAAGCAGCAAATAAGGGAGAAAATAGGAGTTAATGTTAGAGATACAACAATAGGGCAAATGACAGATGGCATAATACTCTGGGGGGCTGGCATGGTGCTCCTGGCACATTTTAAAAGAAGAAAAAATAGAAGGATGTTTCATTACTAGTTTATTGAATTAGAAATAAAAGCTCATTTTTATATATACATCTTAAGCAAGAGAGACAGGCATGGTGGATAGGATGATAGAAAGATTATAGAAGATAGAGGGGGGAGGTAAAGGTAAACAGCAGGCCGAAGTCGGAGATCCCGAGAGAACATATATTTAGCCTACGAAGATATTTAGTAGATATTGGATGCTGAAAGAATTTAAGATAATTATAGCACATACTCACCTTCACAGTTATGCCAAGACATGGTGGGATTCTATTTTACATGAACCCCAAACATTTTAGGAATATGAAGTCACTTTGAAGGTGACATTTTGGACAGAGGAACTACAGGAGAATATTAAATTTGTAAATCATAAACCAGAAGTTTTCAGAGAATTGTGAGGAAAGTTATGCACAGTTTTTCAGACAACAAGTGGCCACCCTGATGCATTGAAGATGTGTAAACTATCCAAAAAATCTGATTGTGAGAATAGTATGCAGAAGTTTACCATCAGAAATAAGATGCCTGCTAGGAATAATGAGAAGTAGATCAACCAAAGAAACTGAAAAAATACTGAGTCACATGGATATAGATGACTAAATTGTGTGGGGTTAGAGACAAAAATTCAGGAATATATGCCCAGAAAAATGGTAGAAGAAAAGAGAGGAGTGATAGTATACCAGGGTAAAAGGAAACATGTAGGGAATTTGGTATGCTCATGGGAATGGGAAGACAGGATCCTATACTATGCCAAAATTGGGCAAATAGAAATGGAAACCCTCATAGACTCGGATAGTCAAATTTCTGTCATATCAGATCTTGTATACCAATCCTTCCATTGAAATCCATACAGGTAACAATGGCAAATAACAAGAGGGCCAAGGTAGAACCCAAGCAAATATGGGTAGACCTATAGATTAATGCGAAACCTTTCAATCATGTATTCCTTATTATAAATGACTTGATACATGAGCCCATATTAGGGTCTGATTTCTTACATAAATACAAGTGTGTCCTGGATTATGAAAGGGAACAGGTCACATGTGAAGGGGAAACAATTAAATTTCTGATTCTAGACCCATATAAATCAGTATGGGTCATAAGTGTCAAGGAAGAGCCAGGAGACAATGTGATAGCAGAAAAGATTAAGCAGGAAAAGGTGGCTAGTTGAAAGGAAGAGGATGTGCTGCAGAAAATATTAGTATGGCCACATTTTTTTGGTTGTTCCGGATATCATTCAGGGGTTTGAACAAACAATTAAGGTAAACCAAGTCCATCCTTTTTAATCTAGGTCATACCCAATCCCTCATCAATACAGGGATGATGTTAAGAAACAAATTGACCAAATGATAGAATGGGGAATTATTTCAAAGTGTTTCTCCTCATATTATAACCTGCTGCTGGTCATTAAAAAAAGATGGATCAGTCAGGCTGTGTTTGGATGCAACTTAACAGAATAACAGTCCTGGATTGTACCATCTCACTGCCTATGCTGGAACTGTTAGGGAGGTTTAAGGAAAAGAAAATATTTTCTACTTTAGCAAATTCAACTCAAAACCCAAAATGCACTCTTTTTAGGTAATGGTTATTACTATATCAAAATGAGTGCAGAGCCATCAGTTTTTATTTCAACATAATAGGATTTTGAAACAACATGCTAATGAGCTAAATAAGCATTATTAAAATCTATTAAATTGAAGATTCAATTATATCTTCATTGAAAGTTTATCAAAAGTAAAGGCACTCACTGTTTCCAGACATTTGGCATATCATAACATATAATAGATCATTTTTAAGGAAATAGAATATATAGCCATAACTGCAATAATAAATAGATTTAAATAACAAATGGTTACAGTGTTATAATTTAGAATAGGTTTAATTAAAGTTTACAGATATAGTTTTAGGCAAGATTTATAGAAATTTTATATTTCTTTAGAAGAGAGTTTTAACGAATAGGTTTTGAACATTTATTTTACATTATAAGTTAGCTTTAAATAGATTAAAGGCTCAAAGTTCATTTAGCTTTTTGGAGGGCATTACCTACCTTCTTGAAGCTTGTTCTTGGGACATATCAGATGGCAGCGCTCTTGATCTCTGGATAGGCAGCATGAATTAAGTTATCTTCTTGTGGCAGGCTCTTGGCAGAGTTGTCTTCCATCTCCATGATGATGGTGATGGCAGTCATCATGTAGGATGGGACTAGAGATCACATCTCCCTGGCAGGAAACAGCAAATCTCACCTTCCTACACCATTATTTCAAAATTTAAACTGGCATGGAGTCTAGTAGCAATGCTTTCTTAAAATTTTACAGAGTAAGCTGAAATATAATAAAATGTAGCTTATTATATGGTTGTGAGATCAGACTATTTCGACAGCAAAATTGTTTTCTGCAAATCAATCCATTAGTACCTTTTTAAGATTTTATATTTTAATTTAAATAATTTAATATATCCAGCACACAGTTCTTCTTTTCAAAATAGTTCATATATATCTAATATAGAAATAAAACAAACTCCTTCTTTCTAAAACTTGATTTTTTATGACTATAATCATGAAAAAGAAATCCAACGTTTCGACTATTTGTTGTAGGGACCTTATTTTTAAATATGGGGATGAATTTTATAAGCAAAAAGAGGGTTTAAGTATGGGTAATAGTCTGAGTGATTTTTTGGCAGGAATGTATATGTATAAGTTTGAAGAACAATTTTTTAATTATAATAGGAATAAAACAGTTTTTTATGTTAGATATGTTGATGACTATTTTATGGTTTTCAATGGTAATAAAAGAAATGCAGATAATTTTTTGAGTTATATTAATGGTAGAGTTGAAAAAATAAAATTTACTATGGAAAAAGAATATATCAATGTTATTGAATATATGGATGTTAGAATTTTTAAAAAAATTGATAGGAATGGTAGTGTTATTATAGAAACATCTGTGTTTAGAAAAAAAAAAAAATTGAATTATCAAATAATTGGTTTTCAGATATTGATAATCATAGTAAAATTAATATTGTTAATAATAAAATTATTAGGGCAGTTGTAACGGTCAGAAAACGTGTGACTCGTAAACATGGTGCAGAATTCGACTACCATACAGAACAGCAGCACCATCGAGTAGCGAAGCCACCCGTGGTACTGAGTTCGAACATAGTTTATTGGTTCCACAATACAATCCACGAAACAACGCATCTGATGCGACATTAGTAAAGATTTCCTTAGGCATGGTGGTCAGGGATATGCAAGAGACTCATGATTTTATTCTCGAGTTAGCCAATAATCAAAACTAATATTAATTAAACATTCATATTTACATAATTGAGGAAATATTATATACAATGGGTATCGAATAAATGAAACGTAACTGCAGACGTATAGTTTAAAATTATTTATTCACACATTTTAATAAAACATTTACTAATAATATTTTATGGACTAACAGCTTTAGTAGCGGGATTTGCGACATGATTATATTTTAAAGAATACATTTATTTATTTAGACATTATTTTATATTGAGAATTTCAGTAGCGGTATTTCTGATACTGAAATGTTTACAAAAGGAATTCACTTATTTGAAGCCGTAATCTAGCTACCTAAAATTCTTGAGTAAGTATTTCTAATGCATGCCTGGAGAGATTTATACCTTTGCAATGCAAGATCTAAAGTATGGGTTATAAGAGTAATGGCAGACATATATTGATTTAATTAAAATATTTATTTATAACTAAGGGCAAACATTTATTTGAGAGTGAATTATGAAGATAATGCAGAGGCGGAGTAATATATAGAATAATAAAATTAAGTAAAGGAACACGTGGTACGCTTTAGAAAGGCGATATGGAGTGGCAGTATATTGAAACTGCAATGCCGCAAATGGGTTTATAAGAGTATCGGGCTGGTCTCTGCCTCGGCCCGACGAAGTAAGGTGTCACATAAGCATAACCAGGGACAAGCGGTCCGTGTCGCAGTTTTGCCGGCTGGCTGCATGACATTGTCAAATCCTATGGGAGCACCCATTATGCCCGCTTGTGTAGGACGACTGGGGTTAATTTCAACCCTGAAGAATCCGGAAATTTCACGGCAGAATGGGTCATCGCGTCTCTACAACGTAACACATGTATACTGTATAAACGATTATGATGAGGTTTAAATAGATTTCTGACTCGGTCCTACATTACCAACATTTACTCAAGAACTCTGGCGACTCTCAAAGAAATGTGATTTTCTAGAATTATTCATTAGATTTAATAAATACAAAACATATATAAACTGGGTGTTATTACAACTAATATGCCAGCCATTTGCGAAGTAGTAGACCCTGCATTACAATAAATGATGCACTGAATGCGTGTCGATTTATATGAAAGTGAAGTTATTAAGGAAATAAGAATGTCAGGCTGGTCTCTGCCTCGGCCCGATGAAGTATATATTAATGAAAATGTGACACGCATTCACTGTTTCAAACGATCATAGATTTAAACTTTGAAAATTGAGATAATTATCAGCATGCAATAATTAAATAATAAATATAGATAAAATGTAGATTTTAAAAATATGCACTCAAGATAGGATGAGGTAAGCTAGATTAGTAGAGAAATTTACACATTAAGTTAATTATTCAGTTTTAGTTATACATATGGTAGTTTTACATTTTATAATTTAGATAAGTAGTATGAAGAAGAGCTATAGCATATTATTAGAGTACTCTAGAGTTTGAACACAGACAGGTACCTGTTTTATAAGAAGTTTTCTGATTCCATTAGTTTAGCAGCAAAAGTTCACGAGTGGCAAGTCTTTCTTGTATTTAGATATTTCATTTAATTTCACGGCAGCAGCAGCTTTTTCATTTATTTCAGGCAGCAGATCTTCATGGTGAATTTATGACGGGCAATGGAAAGTTTGGCATCCGATAGGCCATCTTTACTCGGTCATACCTTGGCAGGAACAAATTATTTTATTATTTTTGGAGAATCTCGTGATCGAGAGCAAAGCTAAAGTTTAAGTGAATGTCTCCAGCCAGTCTAAGATGGCCTCTTTTTTTATCTTGATCTTTCACATTTTTTTGTTAAGATATTTTTAGGTTCTACTTAATCTGCCCTGAGGATAATCAATACATTTTGTTGGTTTTTAATTAAAGAAAGCTGCCGTTCTATTGTTTACTTTTTACATTTACTAATTATACTTTGGGGAATTTTTCTTTAATTAATCTATTATCCATCACTGACCGATGCTTTTAAATTTCAACAACAAAAAGGGAACGTAAGATTATTTTAACTTTTAATTAAATATTACATCAGATATTTTTAGAATTATTATTAAACGAAATTTAAACAAATCAATAAATACGAACTTTATAATCCAAAATAAATGATTAAAATTATACAAAATTATATAACTAAAAGAAATCTAAATTATACTATTTTATGCCTATTTATTGCCTTTAATTTGAGATCGAAATGTGTGCGTGTTTATGCTGAATTCTACATATATTTATACATTTTTAATATTGCTACACACACAATTCGATATCAAAAAGTTTAAATTTGGGCGGGATAGACTGGTCAGTGAGAGACGACAGAAAAAGGTGAAACTTAAGATTCGAATACGAATCTTACTGTTTCACAATTAAGTTATGTTCAAATAGTAATTTGTTTGAGAATGAGGTTGATATTATTAGGAATGAATGTTTTATGAATGATTATCCTAAGGTTGTAGTTGAACATTTGTTTTCTAATAAAAATATAAATAAAATAAGGAATAGAATGGGATTAGATAGGAATAGGAATAGAGAAAAGATTATTTATGTTGGTTTTAATATATCTAAAGATTTATTTATTAAAGTTAAGAAATTAGTTAAAAATGATTAATAGGAAATATAATGTTTCAATTTGTCCAGTTTATAAAAAGAAAGCAAATTTAAATTTTTTAATTAATAATAATGGGGATTATAATAGGTTAGACATTATGAATTCAGTTTATTTGATAAAATGTTTGAATTGTTTTAGAAAGAATGTAGAAATGACATATATTGGGACTAGTAAAAATAAATTAAAAACTAGATTAAAACAGCATTTAGGTGATAAAAATTCTGCTATTTACATTCATAAGAATAAATTTAAGCATGGGGATTTTGAAATAAAACCTTTGGAATGTATTGAGTCATATAATGAAAGGATAATAAAAGAGGGTGTATACATAAATGAAATAAAACCAGAATTAAATAGGATGTTAATAGAAAAAGATAAAAGAAAATAATAGGTTTTTAATTAAAAGTTTTTATTTAATATATATATATATATAGATTTTTAAAAAGGAATTAGTTGTGTTTAAGTTGTGATAGGAAAGGGGAGTGAGATAAGGTAAAAAAAAAAGAAAATTTTGGTTATGGATATATTTTGTAATTTTTAATTAATTTTTTTTTTTTTTTTTTGGAATATGTGATATTTATTGTATATATATTTTATTTTAGTGTGCCTTGAAAAAGACTATAAAAAATAGTCGAAACGTTGGATTTCTTTTTCATGATTATAGTCATAAAAAATCAAGTTTTAAAAAGAAGGAGTTAGTTTGTTTTATTTCTATTTTAATTTACTAAAATCATTCAAACTTTTCTTTTAATTTTTCAACAGGATGTTTCAACTAATTTTGACTATTTCTAATTCCCCAAGATCATACAATAGTTCCAGTCAAGTAGATCTTGTTTACAAGAAAATATATTTTGAGAAAAAGTTTAGACTTCTTTCTCATGCTATACCAACACAGGTGTTTATGGCGTGATTCTTATTTACACTAATTTTAAATTTAAATTATGAATTATAAGAACTGATCAAATAATATTAAGCTATATATGTATCATGGTAGTACCTGGATTACACACACATATATATGCAGTTTTAATATGTAAACTGATAAATTGTCTCTTTTAATGAAATAAAATTTACAATTCAAAACATTTTACAATAAATTATCTGCTGTAATATAGTTATCTCTAAGATATTACAGATATTTATCTGCATATATATATATATATATGTGTGTATGTGTGTGTGTGTGTAGTGACACATATATAACTGTGCTAGCTTCTTTATATATGTACTTATGAAAGGTTTAAAACTGGCACAGATAGAGCTATAGGGGGAAAATGGGTGAAAAGCATATGAGGATATGTAATATACCATTGCACAAAAGCAAACCTTTTTGTAACTATGATTAATCAAATTTTTTATTTAAATGAAAATGTTTAGATTTTCCAATCAACTTTATTTTAATATCCTAATTTATATAAAAAAGAATACATTACTAGGTACTTACGGATAATTCAACCGATGATGTATTTGACTTACCGATTTTCCTTCCTGTAGACATCGTTGTTTTTTTGCATGACAACATTGTCATGGTAACCAAGTGACTGGCATGATTAATCCATCAGAGAGTCAATTTTTTTTTTCACCCGCGAGATTTAAAATTCATAGCGAGGTTGGGGAAATTTTTTGATTTTTCTGTCTACTGCGATTTTGCTATCCATGACATCACAGTTACTTTTTTGAGCTGTTAATTCAGGTAAAGTGTTTCATTTATCTGTTTATTTTAAATTTACAAATATTTTTTGTTAATATTTCTACAATTCTCAAACTTACATTGAATTACGTATAATGTGTAAATAATTTATTCCGGTAAACTTTTTTATTTATCTGTTTATTTAAATTTACAAAAATTTTTTGTTAATATTTCTACAATTCTCAAACTTACATTGAATTACATTTAATGTGTAAATAATTTATTCCGGTAAACTGTTTTTTATTTATCTGTTTATTTTAAATTTACAACAAATTTTTGTTAATATTTCTACAATTCTCAAACTTACATTGAATTACGTTTAATGTGTAAATCATTTTCAATAATTTTTTTAAACAAATTTCGGATATACAGTGTGTTTTTAAACTTACCCAATGCATGTGATAACACATTTTCTCCAAGAACGCCATTAATAGCAGATTCGCATTAATTCGGGTAAAGTGTTTTATTTGTTTATTTTAAATTTACAAAAACTTTTTGTTAATATTTCTACAATTCTCAAATTATTTTTCGTAAATTCATCGGCAATTATAAAAACTTTTTGTTAATATTTCTACAATTCTCAAATTATTTTTCGTAAATTCATCAGCAATTATAAAAATTACAGCTATGAGAGGACGCCATTAATACCAGATTTGCATTAAATCGCGTCTTTTTTATTTAGCTGTTTATTTAAAATTTATAAAAAATTTTTGTTAATATTTCTACAATTCTCAAACTTACATTGAATTACGTTTTAATTTAATTTTTAATTTCTGAATTATATCATACAGAAAATTATTTGTCGTAAATTCATTGGCAATTATAAAAATTACAGCGGAGAGTAATACAAGGTATAGGTGTACGCCAAGCCTTCGGCTTGTCAAAAACATTGGAGGCCCCCCCGCCAACTCCAGTGCTACATGCTATTTTTTATAATTGAGCATAATATAGGGTGGTTTTATAAATTATAATATAGTTTTTCTAAATTATTTTGATGCATGCATGTACATTTTTATTTTTTTTTTACTATTTGCCTGACCTGCGTCAGATTTTTTTAATTTTTGAATAGTTTTTATCACATGACCTGGATAATTCAACCGATGATGTATTACCCTGAAGGCATATCAGTCTAGTCTTGCGATTTTTAACGTACCATGTTCACGTGATCTGCGGACACATTTTAGCGATTACATGTGTCCGCAGATCACTTGGAGACGTTATCTTAAAAATCGCAACATCAGACTGATATACCTTCAGGGTAATACATCATCAGTTGAATTATCCGTAACTACCCATTACTATTAATGATTTATTTTTTAAAAAAATTTATTTTAAAAATTGTCTCATAACTACAGTAATTCTATATGTGGTGAAATTGTATTTATTAATGCTATTTTACACATGTCATCAGTATTAATCAGTTTAGCATAGTTGTTAGAGTGTGCTCTTGTTTTGTGCAAATTTTTTTTAATAGCAGTATTAACTGTTTTTTTTAGTATGTCATATTGTATTTTTATACATTTTATTAACTAGCATTTCCGATTTTTAATAATATCTTTTTTTTAGTCATGTATTATTGTTTAATGACCTTCTGTTGATTATAATTACTTCACTTGTAACCACTCAATTAAAAAAGGGTTGTATACATATATTTTTAAAAAATAAATTATTTAAATATTTCTGTTTATTGTATATTGTTACATAACTTCCTGCCAAAGGAAAAGAGAATGAGTGTAACAAAAAAAGCAGAAATAATAAAACAGCATGTTTTTCTTAAGCATTAAGGATTTGGATTGTTACTACTGAATATTAAACATATATAGAAGAACAAGATTTTTTAATGAATTTCGCCACTATAGGCCCCAAAGTGAACCTAGGGGCAATTACAGACCAAACAGGTTTTATTATTAGTTTGAATAAGCCATAATGCATATGTTATAGTTTATAATAGATAAATGTACATAAATATTAATTTGTTATTCAAATGAATTTTATTATATAAACATAATTGTGTGTGAGGATTATTTAATAAAATATTTGTTATTTAAAAGTGCTTATGAATTATTTTATCTGTTTTAGTGGAATCATTTGTTTGATGTTTTTTTTTTCCACTTATAATTGGTTGATGGTTTTTTTTTTTTGACTTATAATCTATCATTAAACAAAAAAAAAGTCCAAAGCATGGTGTAATAACTTTTAAGAATTTATTAAATAGACAATATAAGTGCGAAAATTTCTTGATTTAAGGTAAATCCTTAAAAACCCTAGTACCTGGCTATATAACCGGATTAAGTTAAAAAGCGCAGAAAAAAATATTGTATTAGTGAACAAACATTTGACATTGAGAAGAAGAATTTACACATGAGAGATTATGAAATCATTTTTGATAATTAAAACATTATCTAAAATCGATCTAGTAAAACTGATTGTTATTTATTTCCACCAAAATCTGGAGAATTTTATGTAAATAAAATAAAGTGTAAATAACTTTAATTTTTTAATATTCTATTGTGTATTTTGTTAAACAAAATTATATATAGTTTATTTTGTTTTAGTTAAGTAATTTTATTTCATGGATGGGATGGGTCTTCTTCTCATGATAAAAAATTTAGATATTAAAAAAAATAAATTATCTTACTTGCAAATATAGATATATTAAAATTGCACAAAATTGCACAAATTGTTACTTTTTAATGTATTAATAATTATTTATTTATTATAAATATGATTTTGTCATTTATTGAATCAATATTTGAGAAAACAAAATAGATATAACAACAAAAATATATTTTTATTTTTTATTTTTTTAATTTTTTATTGCGAATCCGTTAATAATATTGTCATTATTTTATTATTATTGTTATTATTTGAAAATTCTGATTCAATACATAAAATTAAAACATAGATGAAAATCTGCATTACTATACAGTAAGTGCTTCTATAATTATATTAATTTGCATATGATATTTATTGTAAGACTTATAAATTAAGAGCTTTGGCAAAACAAAAAGGAAATGTAATTTCATTTAGCATGTTTTAAAATGTTATCGTTTTGTTTTGTTTTTTTGCAAAAGACAGATCGTGTAGAATCAGAAACTTGATAAATGGGAAGTCGTGTGTTATTGCAATGCACCCAGGTCAGTTATGTTCATGAGATCAGGGGTGTTGAAATTCATTTGGACAGAAGCACCTCATATCCACGCAGTGGCCCTGACCCCAGCCAATGCTTAAAATAAAGCAATAGCATATTAGCACTCTGTTGTTAAGAAAACACTCAGGTAATAAATAGTGATCTTCTATTGATTTATTTTATGCATTAGCTGAGGATGGTATAAACTAATATAGATCAATATTCACATAATACTGTACTGTATTAAATCAATGGTTAGCTATTTTTGAATATACAATGTAATATTTTCATCTACATTTTGCAAAAATGTTGACATTTATTATGTAGTCATTATCTTTTTTCTTTTACTTATAAATGTTTTGTTATACATTAAGAAATTTACATGCGTAAGTGCATTTAGGTAAGTTTTCCATCTTTCATGGACATTGTAAATATATTGCTTTAGAAATGTTAGAATATATATGTGATATTATTTATTCCAGTTGTAAACATTGGTAAGTAGAGACAAATATTTTTAATCTATATAAAAGTTTAATCTACATGAAAATTTTGTTTATCTCTCTAAAAAAAAAAAAAAATTAGTTGATTTTTAAAAGTACAATTTCTTTCACTATTTTTTAAATTATGTTTTCTCCATTCTGTTTTATTTGTACAATATAAAAAATGTAGATATTTTTAAAATGCTTCAAAAGTATTCAACATTTTTTTTTTAATTGTTTATAACTATTATTATTGTCTAAATATTCTTTTTTTTTACAATTTCTTTTACATAATGTTTTTTTTTTTTTAAACAAGGCTTAATTAACTATTTTTTAGGTTCGTTTGTTAATTCTCTGTAAGATCAGTCAGTCCTGAACAGTTTAGCCTAGTGCTGAGAGCGATGAATCCATTAGCTAAAGGTTCTTAACCGATGAAATAAAAAATGGAGATTAAAAAAAAATCTTTAATTCATTGAATGTAACTCTTATACTCACTTTTGTATTTTGTGCTCAAATATTCCTTGATTTCTTAAGAAAATGAATTTTTGATAAAACCATAAATTCTGTTTTGCTGAATTTAGAGCTAGAACAGAATTCTGAAAATTCAATCATAACAAGAAGGGTGTAATATAAATAAACACCAAATATTGGTTTAAGTATATATATATCATTATATATATATATGATTAATTATAAAGCTTTTTTAAAAAAAAAAAACAGTTGCTGAATACGTATTATTTGAAATAGAACTAAAGCCAGTTTGATAGTATAGAAATATCATGATAATTATTACATTAGAAGCAATTAAGAAATAAAATGAAGGCTATCTGTAGTTTTATTAAGCAAAATATACCAAATCCCTAATGATCGGTGAAAATACTATTTGCATTTTAGCAATAAAATCAATCTTCTTTTTACTTTCTCTTAACTAACAAGAAGAATGGAGTCTTTTTTCTTTTACGTTTTCTTTCTTTAGTTCTTTTTTTTTAAAAAAAGTTATTGCTTCTCATTTGCTCAATAAATTTTCTTATAATAATCCATTAATTATGGTTGTTTTATTAAGAGACTCATTAAATAAGGTCAAAGGAATTTTTGTAATGACTTTTTTTTTTAGCTTGTAATTAGTTATTTATATTGGGACCAAAAGCAAATCAATTAAAAATACATAAAAGTTTCATTTGCAGTTTAAGTTAATTTACTGTGAAAACATTTTTTTTTTTTTTTGGATTTAAGAATTAATGGATTTGTGTCTTTCAATCTTTAATCAATGAAAACCTGACAGGATGTAAAGATCAAGAATAAGTTTGTTTTAAAAAAAAAAAAAAAACATTCTTTTATAATTTTTAATGTTTGTCTGCATATATATATACTTTATATAGAAATGGCAAAGCAGCTTTTAAATGGCCGGAACAAAAACCTTTCCAATAGCTTTCATCCTCTCCGGTTTTCTTCTATAAGAAAAAAATATATATATAGAAGCATTTATCATCAGTTCAGCCAATTTCCAGGTGGTGAGAATTTGATCTTCATTGATTCTTCTTTAATCAATCAATATTGTCCGATTATCTATATTGGCTATGGGTCAGCTACTTAAAAGGAAAATCATAAGTGTAATTGGAATCTAAAAGGGAAAAAAAGTTTTGTATACTCAGAATTTGAAATCGGATCTAAAATATACAAATTGTTGTGCTACCACTTCACTATGAAGTCTTCCTACATACATATATACACAAATGTATAGAAAGTAATGGCTTTTATAGCTTTTTTTAAATTAAATTCTGTTTGAATGTAGACTATTGCTATTTTTGACTACTTGATAATTATTTCAAAAGGAGGTACTGTTAAAATAAAATATCTTTTTGAATAATGTTCATATCTTTATCAGAAATTTAAGTGTCTTGGAATTTTCAGATACTAATAACACAATTCATATCTAGTCTTCCTTCTATTAAATTTATAGAAGGTATAGAAGTCATTATTATTAAGAAGTATTGTATACAGAATTGACTACGATTCATAAATGTTGAGTGATTTGCTGAAAATCAGATTTATGATTACAAAAAGCATTTTGATTATGACTATTTTGCTGATTTTAAATATTTACTTGATGGAGTGATAAGAATTTTATATTAAAATTTTTGTTATTATATATTTAATTATATTATCTTGACTAGGAATAAATATACACTCCATCGTTTTCTCTATAATTTATTTATAGTAAAATATAACATTGATTTCTAATGAATGTATAATTGGAAAATGAGAATTCTTTGGAGAATATCATTACTCTTTCTAGGTAATCATTTGAATGTGTACATTTTAATAAATGTCTATGCAATATATTATTCGGTAGTAATTAATGATTAAGACAAGGGAATGATTACAAAAATACTTAATCACTTGTAAAAAAAAAAAAAAAAAAACCTGATCTGTCAAAACAAAGAAAAATTAATCAATAAGCCAAAAGAAAAAAATAAATAAATAATATCATGTTTTATGAAATATACAATTCAAAAATTCATCAGTAACATATATGGTTTTAATTTTTTGAATTATGAAAAATGTGAACATTTTTTTTTTCAAATTCTAACCAGATTTAGAATTATTTTTAGGTAGCTAGATTGTAGTAAATCTATTTTTAATTAGATAATAATTCACGAATTGAAAATTTTTTTCAACCCCTCACCTTCTAGAAATTTTCAAACTAGTGAGTAATCTGTTCTCTTTCATTGTTCTTCTAGAAGGTTTGTTGATATTTTGTCTTGCAGTCGAATAAAACTTTTTTTCTTCTGTCTATAATGTTCATGCATATATTATGACTATGGATCCCTTTCCATATTATTTACATGCACTGGTTTTAGATCTAAGATATTTAAATTTTTAAGATTGAACTAACATGAACACATACTTAATTGTATCAGTTTATACTCTCTTTTTCTCCCTCTCTCTCCTTTTTTCTTTTACAAGTTTAAGTGAATTTTATTTTTTTACCATTCAGTTTATAACTATTATAAACTTTTATATTTTATGACATGTGTTTTTGTTTTTTTACCATTTACTTTGTAACAATTATAAATTTTTACATTTTATAACATGTTTAAGTACAATCAATATCTTACTATGTTGTTTTGTATATATAATTGAAATGGATAGATATAGACTCTGAAGACAGTCATACAAACAGTCTTAGATCGATGAAAACTTCAATCACAGGTCTTGAAACATTCATTAATTAATTGTCATAGTTCATAAAAAAAAAAAAGATGAGTTGCTCTGCAATAAATATATATTTTGAGTATAATCTCTCTTATCAGCTTCCTAAAGAGGTTCCAATCTACCAGATAATGTAGCAGTAGTTTTTAATCACTTTTATTTAAATTACAAACTCTGTTTGTTGGTTTGCTTAATTGTTTTGCAAATATTTTGAAATCAAGATTTAAAATATTTATATCCAATAGAATTTGTTTAAATTTTGTACATGTTATAAATTAATGACAAAGCAATATGTTACTAAAATATTTTAGATAATTTCCCTAGGTTCTTAAATCCAAAAGGGTTAGTGGATTATATTTTAAATATTTTGAAATCAAATTTCAAATATGTTGATATCAGTTTAATAAGTTTTTAGTAATGTGCATGAAAGGCCAGTATATATATATATATGTGTGTGTGTGTGTGCAGGCGTATTTTTTTAAAAAAAGCTTACACTAAAAATATTTTTAGCCATCTTAATTTTAGAATTGAGGTTTAATATATTTATTTCCAATAGAATTTGCTGAAATTTTAAACATGAGTTACAAATCACTGACAATGCAATATGATAAATATTTTAGGTAAGATGCTAGTTTTTTACTGTGAAGGGATTGACTGATTAAATTTCAAATATTTAGCTATTAAGTTTTAAATAAGTTGATGTCAATTTGATAAATATTTAGTAATGGTGTGAGAGGATGATTATATATATTGCTTTTCTTCTAAAAAAAGAAGCTTGCATTAACATTTTCAGACAAAAAACATCATGTTGAATTTTTAAGAAGTGATTTGAGTCACAATTTTCACAATGTTACATATTGCCAGTAAATGAAATACCAAGGGAAAAATATGGCTAAAAAACAATGACTGTCATTTAAAATCTAAGAAAATAAAAAGAGTTTCAATAAACTGAAAAATTATTACTTTATTGCTTGTTTATAATATTTAATTTATAACTAGTTTATAATTTACATTTTTATTGATAATTTTATTATATTTCTTATAAAATTCTTATTAAAAATGTTTATAATACTTCTTACCTAAGATAATTTATTGCTTCAATATTTGCAAAAACAGCAATGTGAGGTACTTCAGTTTTATGTATATACAGAAGTTAAAAAATCTCGAGATATCTATAAGAAAAATGTTTCTTCCTAAAAACAGATTAAAAAATAAATACTAATCAAACAATAATTATTGTAAATGAAATATTATGAAATTATCTTTAATAAAGTATAATAAACATATAATATAGGGAGCATACCAATAGCTCAAACAAGCTCTTATTTAATAAGTGTGATAAGAGAAAATATTCAAAATCTCTTAAAATAAAAAAATTAAAATTTAATCAGCATGGCATTGTAAAAAAAAATGAGGGAATGGGGAAAAAATCACCAATTGCTATTATTAACACTATAAATACAATAAAATAAAAAGTCTTATGATCTCAAATTAAAGCAAGATCAACATGGTCAATATACACTTCCATTTACATCATAAAAGTGTGGTGTGTATGAATTATGCATGTCCTTCTGCTAAAAGCTATGAAAGCTTGATAGTTTGAAAAACAAGATATATAACAGGTTTGAGCTTTAAAGTATTCCATTCCTCATTCAAAACTATTTTAAATTTGATAAATCATTCTTGTTATGAGCATCTTTATATTAAATAAATAATACAATAGAGAAAACATGATAATCAAAATAGCATTCATTTAAATGATAAAAACAATTTAGAAATTCAGAACCTGCAAGAATTACTCATTTCAAGAAGCAATCAAAGATTTTTAGAGAAAAGAAAAATGTCATCATCATCATCATCATCAGTGATTATCAATCCACTGCAGGATGAATGTCTCTCCAAGTTCATTCCATCTTCTCCGATCTTTAGTTTCTTCTCTCCACAGCACCCCTGCACACTTTCTTATTTTGTCCATCCATCTCACATGTGGTCTCTTTCTGGGTTTTTTACAATCTCCTGGAATCCAGTTGTAAGATTTCAATTGTCAATCTATTATCATCTCTTCTAGCAATATGTCCAGCCCAACTCCACTTCAGTCTTTTAAATTTTTCAATGAGGTCATTAACACCTGTTTGTTCTCTTACCCATATATTGCATTTTCAATCTCTTCTTTTTCCACTCAACATGCATCTTTCCATACTTTTTTGAGTGGTCTGAAGTCTCTGCATTGCTCTTCTATTAAGTGTCCAAGTCTCAAATCCATAAGTAAGAACTGGTAAAACACTTTTATTAAAAACCTTTTTTTTTTCAAACACATAGGCACATTTCTTTTAGTATCAAGTTATTTCTACCAAAAGCACTTCAACCAAGTTTAATTCTATAATTAATTTCATCCATTATGTTTCCATCTGTATTAATAATCTGACCAAGGTATTTGTAACTGTTAACTTCTTCTAACTCATCATAATCAATCTTTATTTTCATATTTTGAGAAAATCCATTAAACATTACTTTAGTCCTACTTTCATTTGATAACTCCTGTAACATTTCCTGCAGCTCTAAAGCATTATTTGCAAAAACAACTACATCATCTGCAAAATCTAAATGACTTAAATAATCTCCATTTTCTTTCACTGCTTTAGCTTCCCATTTTATTCCACAAAATACTTCTTGCAACACTACTGTAAAAAGTTTTGGAGATATGGAGTCACCCTGCCTTACACCCTTCTCAATGTTGACTCTTCTACTATCATTATGAAATCTAATTGTTGCTGTTGTATTTTTATAAATATTCTTTAAAATATAACAATATCTTGGATCTATACCTTGATGATCCAATGCTTTAATCACTGAAGAAATGTTTATAGAATCAAATGCCATTTCATAATCTACAAATCCAAAGCATAATGGCAATTCATATTCATTTGTCCTTTCTATAACTTCTCTCAATACCTGGGCATGATCTACTATACTAAACCACTTTTAAATCCAGCTTGTTCTCTTGGTTAATGGAAGTCCAAAGTTCTCTGTAGACAAGTTGTAATTATCTTGGTAAATTTTGTATAAAACTGATAAAAGGCTGATAGGTCTGTAATTTCTAATATCTTCTTTGTCACCTTTTTTAAATATTAATATTAATTCTGCATTCTTCCAATCATCTGGTACATTTTTATCATTTAGACATTTGGTATATAACTTTGCTAAAAAAAATTATATTTCTTCACCTGCTTCTTTTAATATATCAATTATAATTCCATCATTACCTGGAGCCTTTCCTTTCTTCATACATTTGATTGCATGTTTCACTTCTTCATTTAAAATTTTGGGCAATTCAGATGTATTAGATATAGGAGATACTTAATCTTTATTACTATGTAATTCTTGATAAAAGTCTTCTACCCATTTCATAATGTCATCTCTCTTTTTAGTAATAATTCCATCTTTTTTTCTTATTGCAGATATAAATTTTCTACCAATATCAAACTGTTGTTTTACACTCTTGAGACATTTATTCTCTTCTACAGCTTTTATTGCTAGTTCACAGTTATACTTTCTTATATTATATTCAACTCTTTTCTGCACCATTTTATAAAATTCGAGATATTCAACAATTTTTAATGCATCATTTTTGTATATCCTCATATTCCTTCTTTTCTTCATAAGTTCTCTAGTCTCAGTAGAAATTTTATTGGTCAATTGCTGCTTTTTTCTATCAGCTATCTTTGTTGCAGTTTTTAAAAGTGTATCAGTTATTTTCTTATTAATTTCATTCAATTCTGAATCATGTTCAAAATCTACTAATACTTGAAACCGATTTGTAAGTTCTAATTTAAATTCATTAGAATGTTTTTGAAGATTAGGAATATCAACTGTAAATATTGTTTTTCTTAATAATTTTTTGTCTCTCTAATTTTGCATTAACACGTATCTTACATCTTACTAATCAATGATCACTTCATGTGTTAAATTTATTAAGAACATTATAATCTTGAAATATGTATTTTCTGTTAGTCAAAATATAATTCAATTCTGCTGTACCTTCATTTGGATGTTTCCATGTCCATTTCCTTTTAACATTTTTTTCAAAAAAAGAATTCATAATATAAAATTATTTTTTTTCTGCAACCTCCACAAGTCTAGTCCTCTCTCGTTTCTATTACCATAACCAGAATTACCTACAGCACTTTCATCTTTTCTTTGTTTACCAGTTCTAGCATTAAAGTCTCCCATAACAATTTTAAAATGTTGTTTATTTTGATCAAAAGCCCTTTGTACATCCATATAAAAATCTACTACTTCATCACTATGAGAATTTGTTTGGGCATAAACCTGAATTATCTGCATTTGGTATCTACTATTAAATTGTATAACTAATCTTGCCATTCTGTCCGATACCCCATCAATCTCCACAATGTTGTTCTTCCACTTTTTATTTATAAATCCTACTCCACTTGTATTTACAATATTTGTACCTTTATAATAGAGTACATGTTCACTTTTTAAATCAATTGTCTCTTCACCTTTTCTTCTAACTTAACAAAGTCCAATAATGTCTCATTTAATATAAGACAATTTTTCTTGCAATCTTTCTTCATTTGAAAGTGATCTGCAGTTGTATATAAATAAAAAGACATCATCAAATGGCAGCCTGGGTCTGCAATCAGGGGGTTCTTAGCACCCTTCCCCTTTGGCCATCAACAGCTGCCTTGGTTGGTGACTTTACAACCTCCTGGGAATAAGGGCCATGATTTATTTTTGTCTGTCATGATTATATATCTATTGGAAAAATATTTATCATTTACACCTATATTCATTCTGCCTTATCAGGCAATTGAAAAGAATGACCATGGTGTTTCTTGATCTTAAACTTAGAGGTAAAAAACCAATAAACTCACCACACTGGCTAATGCATGTTCATGAGCACAGCCCACCCATGTTTGTATACTATATGAATAATCACATAGTAATAACAGCAAGAATTTATGGAGTGGACATTAGGAATTTGCCCTGCTCGGTTTCTTTAAGACCTCCAAGAGTAAGCAAACTTCTTTCTTCAGCCAAAGAAAAATATGATGGTATATATATATTTATAATTTCATATTTAGAACTAAATGTATTTTTATTTTTACTAAGAAGTTTTAAAATTCTAATGTATATATATAAACCCATTGTATTTATATTTTACCTTTTTCATGGTATAAGTCTTGCAGATGAGCATATCTGTTCCTACTATTTAATACACAAATGCAAAATATTAAATATATTTTATATTATTGAATGTTGTTATTAATAAAAGATAACACATTGTAGAGATTCTGTTTACCATTTAGCAAAAGTAATCAGAAGTGAAACTGACACAGAATCCTAATTTACATTGTATAGTCTTATAATGGGTCTAATTTTATAGATGTGATCAAAATTGTTACTATTATTATTCGACATTTTTTTATTATTATTTTAATGCAGACACACTAATAAATTGTTAAGCATTTTGAGAATCATTAAGCCTGCAAAATAAAGCTGCCTTAGACATGGATCAGAGTTGCAAATATACCTCATCTGAACTACAAAGACATTGTATGAAATTTCCAATACCATCCCAAAAAACATACATAACTAATGATCTGGTATATTTTCTCGATTGGTTTTTTTTTTATGTAGCATATTTATTGGTTTTATGAATAATTTTATTGTACATTTTCTTATCACAAAATAGATAAAATATTAAAATTTTGTGCAATGAGGAACTTCAAACCTGGAATTTTCATAAAATCGTTTATATTCATCTGCTATTCCATCACATTTGGCATATTAGTAATTTGTTGGGATGAAAGACCTGGCACCATTAATTTCAACAGATACATCTTATTAACTATTCTTTCTTCATCTTTTGGTTTGTAAAGAACCATCTTCTTCTGAAGACAAATTAAGATTAGATGATTCAGTTGAATTACTTGGTAACAAACTATCTCCGGAATCCAAAAGCCTAGAAATTGGAAAATGTTTGATGCTTGAATCTGTTTCTAAATATATTTTTGCCAATCTAAAATTTATGCTGTGTTTTTTCCAGATAATCAAATAAACTGAGGGGGGAGGGGGGATTAAATGAAGTTATTAATAATAATAAATTCCAATTTTGTCAGAGGGAAATGGCAATATCATTCAAAAGAGACAAAAAACACAGAGAGTGATGGGATGGGCAAATGCATAGTCCACTCAGTTTTCTCATAATTTTAAAATGAAGACAAAGAAATTAAAATTTCAAAAAATTAATGGTGTTTGCTTGAAGCTAGTGCAACTCATTTAAAATTTTTTAGAAATCTTTTGAAATTGAAATAAAAATAAATCTTGATTTTATAAGTTTTTTTTTTTAAAAAAAATATTTTTTTGTTTGTAAAACTTGACCCCTCCCCCTCAAATAAATAAAATTACATTATAAACAATTTTTAATAGCATGATCTTACTTTCAAATATTAATTTGATGCTTTAAATAATTGCAAAAATATACAATGCTAAAAACTAAAAAATAATACATTGTAACATGACTCCAATTAGTACACTATGACATAACCATATTTGGTCACAAGTGTAATTGGCTCCAAGTAAACAAAGTAATGGATTACTGACCCAATCATAAACTATCATTAGCATACTGAGGGACATTATTAGTTTAAAGCATATTACTAATAATGTTAACTTCACAACAGTAATATTTCCTGCTTGTCATATGGACGTAACATATATCTAAGATGGCTAGAATATTTATTAGTTTCTGGCTGATTATATTATTAAAGACCCAGAATGGTACCACTAGAAACTTAGGTTTGAACTTATACTCTTTTTTACTGAGGATTTCGAATAAAAATGCCAATAATTATGTCATATTTGACACTTATATTTATCTAATGCTTGTAGCTAGCTATGCCTGGCTATAATATATATATAAAATTTTATAACAAAAGCTTTTTTTATTGGGTACTAAAAACTCTAAAAATAATTGTTGCTTCAATTGCAATTGGGGTTTTTATATTTAACTTGAAATAAAAACATGGGGAATCCAGAAATTAATTAATTAAGTCTTTTGTTATAGAAATTTAAATATAAAACAATATATAAGTTAAATATAAAAACTCCAATTGTGATTGAAAAAACAATTATTTTCAGTGGTTTTTTTGTACTCTGTAAATGTTTATTATATATATATTGTTATATTAATAATGTTAAATCTATCAAATTGATATTGCTGCCTCAATACTTAATGTTTTAGTATTCTTTAAATATGTCTACATATATATTTATAATACTTAACTAATTATCAAATTTTTATTTTTAAAAATATTTATTATTGGACTTTTAATTCTAAAACTGAAAAAATGTTGCTACTTCCTTTTGAAACAAATGACATTTAAAAAAAATAGTTTCAACCAATTAAAAGTTTTAATTATGATTTATATATTTAATGCTACGTAGTATTTCATCATTTATTTGTTTTTTGTGTGTTTAATTTTTTTCACTTTTCAGAATTTGTTAAAGATATGCTCAAATGTCATAATACAATAATAATGTGAAACTCCAACTACTCTAAGGAAAGATAATAACTAAAAATATCCATTCTTATTTTTTGTATACTGGTGAATATTTATGTACACACATGCATCAATGAAACATAAAATTACAAATAAAAATTAATGCACTTTGTTCAATGTTGATCATTATTTGTTTGTTTTTAAGTATAATCTATTATTTATATATAAAAAATATTAATGTTTTTTTAGTTTTTCTTTATTTTAACAAGATTATGTTCATCATATTTTATATATATTAATAAAGGAAAATTGTTACAAAAGTGATATTTTTTATTTTAATTGATATATTATTAGTTGTTAAATGTATAGTGATAAGTGCAGTGAATCTGCAGTATATTCTGTTTCAATATATCCTATTATTCTACACAATCCCTCCCTCTCCAAAAAAATCTAAATAAAAAAAATGAAAACATTAAAATGTATATGTTATATCTGTAAATCGTTGCCGATAAAATTACTTTAGAAGTAAAATAGTGGGAAAATAAGAGTTATTATTCTAATCATAGAAAAGTATGTGCGCACATAAAGAAATAGAAAAAATGGAAGGGTATATAATAGTTATCTAAAAACGAGTGTTAAAGTATGGCAGAAGAAAACATATGTAATTGAAGCGAGAAGGAAAAGACTAAAATTGTATAAACTGTAAATAAACTTATGCTTTAAACAGAGTAATGTTAAATCAAGTTATAGAAACTAAATTCAAGATGGAAGTAAAGACTAATAAAAATATTATGAATTCCTGAGGTGATAAGAAACTAGATTAATTAAAATAACTTTTAATTAATAAACAATAGAATGCACGAGACTAAAATGCAGTTTGGAAGGAGAAAGTGATTCATTCTTTTCCTGAGAGCCGGAGTGAGTGCAAGGACTTTGTGAAATTACATTCACTCGGGAATATCGGACGCCACCCAGCCAACTCGGGGCTGAAGGTCAAAAGTACCGACTAGGGTAATGTACAACCCACATGGGTTTATTTTTATTTCATAAGCCTCCCGGTTTTGTAATAATATGATTGTGGGAAATCAGTAATATATGTATTATTTAATAGACTAATTATAGATCTGTAAACTATACTAAAATTTATGTCAAATATAGCTAACATTTATGTTAAGTATTATTTGTAGTGTTTTTATTATTTTGTAAAGACATAACAGTATAATTTTAATAATTTTTTATAATATGATAGTATCCATTTTTTGTTTCAGAGTGCCCTCATTAATTTTGACATAAGTGATCAAATTTATTAATACTGTTCATTCAAGTTATGTTGAAAGCATATTTTACTTTTTTAAAATTATAGTATTTCATGCAATAAAAAAAAATTTATGTGTAAAGCTTTATGAAATTTAAGAAAATTTGTAAAGTGCTAAAACAAAAATTACAAAAAAAAAAAAAAAGAACTGACTAAATATTTTTGTACTATGTCAGAAAACAAAGTTTGTGTGAATAGTTCATCTGAAAATATGAAATGACTGACTAGAAATAGATATAACTATGTAAATTCAAACTTAATGCTGTCTTAAAAACATCAAAACAACTAGAGAGATCATGTCTGCCAATACTGAAACTGCTATTACATTTTCATAAGGGGGAGAAAGGCATTGAAAAAAAAAAAGATATTGACCAGAACAAATGTTTAATTTGCAATGAAACTATATTATTCTAATAATATATCAATGCCTTGAAAAGGTCAAAATCTAATGATCACTATTCATTTTATTTAAAAAATAAAGCTACTACATAGTAAATTTTTAATTATTTTTATTTTTTGAATGAATGTGAATGAGTGAACACACACATGCAGCATATATATGTAAATGTGCTTTTTGAATTTATTAATAATTATATTATTTTAAAATTTTTTATTTATATTATTAAATTAATTTGTATATGTATCCGTGTGTGCATTGAAATGTATAGTGTACTTATAATACAGTAAGTAATATATATTACATTGTAATCAAACCTTGTCAACAAAGCATGAAAACATAGCTCGATATAGGGGTTCCACTATAGGTTCTTGTTTTCTGTTTAAAATTATCAACACTTATGTGAAATCTAATGATCAAAATGATTTATCAGTAGTTACTGAAAAATGTCCACATCTTTTTTTTTTAAAAAGATTATGTTTAGTTCCTAACTATCTTTTTGGAAACTAATAATAGTGATCATATTTATGTTATTACTTTTTTCCAGAAAGGTACATTTTTAAAAAAATTGAAGTTTTTGTTAAACTGCTATAAAGTGAACTAATAATTTGTTGATTACAAAATTATAGTACCAAGATTACTAAGAATTATATTCTTTTGATACTCTATAAAATGGAATTGTCATAATTACTATTATAGCAAAAGTCCTATTTATAATTCAGTTTATATAACTTTTATAATTTTTGTAGATGTTATATCTTTATGACTACTTACAAATAAAATATTGAATAATATTATAAAGCATAATCAGTAAATTTTGTCCAATTATATTTGTAAACACATAAATAATACCAAGTTAAATTTATTCATATAATAAAGACCTTGTGATGTTTCTGAGTCTCGTACGAGTACGTATATGTCAATTATTTTTCAATTTTTTTATATGTAATAAACGGATCATTTATATGA
Source organism: Epiperipatus broadwayi (assembly GCA_028023455.1). NCBI lineage: Eukaryota > Metazoa > Onychophora > Udeonychophora > Euonychophora > Peripatidae > Epiperipatus > Epiperipatus broadwayi. The sequence continues at coordinate 5,379,574 of JAQFVV010006277.1, read as the reverse complement.
AGAAAAATCAATAGGTTGATGATTTGAGTGAAGATTTATATAACATTAGTAAATTGTGTTGCATTTAAAACAATATCCAGTGTGATTTGGTGATGTGGTAGAGTGGCAAACTCTGGAGACCAAGATTCCATGCAGTGCAACCTAGCTGTATCACTAATAGTGCTCAAACTTATTATGAACTCCCAATCAATAAACCATATAATTATTTTTTTATTATTTAAAAAAAAATTACATTAGAAATGAAATAAAAACATGAGTCTTTAAAGTCTTCTAATATTTGGAAATTACTGTTATTTATAAAATATAGTCATGATTACCCTCAATATATTATAATTTTCCTTTGTTTTGTTAATAAACTTACACTCACAAATCTCATTTGGAGTGTATTATTGCTCATTTGAACAAAACAACATCATTTAAACATTAGCGTGAAACTTGGGAGACCATGCCTATCCATAATAGGGATAAGAGATTTGTTCAATCCATTTCCTTGCTAATACTTACTCCACATGGAAAACTCGAAACTATTTCCATTGTATAGCTATTCAAAGCATTAATGACATTGTGTGTGTATATATATATAACGTGATTTAACACAGTATGTTTTTTAATAAATTTCACACTTAAAATTGCTAATATTACCATCAAACAAAAGTAATATATATTTTGTTATATAAAGCTGTTTTTCTTTAGCACATGGTAAAGTTGTCAGAAAGTTTCAGTCACTCCTGTTGTTGATAATACTAAAATATGAAATACTTTTTAAAATTGATTAGTTTGACATCTGTTGCTGTTGGGATACTATTTTTGCCATTAGTCACTCTATTAATGTCATAACAGAAAATATAGTGAAATATATAATTCTATTTTAAATTATTTTTGATATATATTCATTTACAAATATACGTATATAATGAAAAAAATTATAATAAAAATAATAAAATTACTATAATTTTAGTTTTACTTTCATATTAAAAATGTATTAAACGGATCCATATTTATAAACTGCCTAATATTAGCAGGAACACTTACGTGTGCGTGTATATATGTATGAAGTAATAGTTAAATACTTATATCCGAGTAAATATGCAATTAATAAACGAAATACTTAAAATGGTTTGATGCAGATTTATTATACAAATATTATAGTTAAAGCATATATGCCACAATACTTAAAATGAAATGCTTTTAATTATGATCTTCAAATTCTAGAATGAAAAAATGTAATATAAAAGAATGTGGGGAGAAATATGCTTGGAATAATAAGAGAATTTTTTAAAAAAAATTGATATTAATGATATTTTCATAAAATAAATCGAAATAGACTGAATGTTTGGCAAGATGTATTAAAGAATGCATAAGATATGTAATCTTTTTGAAATGGATAGTGAAATCAAACAATTTACGATTGATGTATAAAATTTATAATAGATCTTTCTATAAAAGAATAGAGAGATCTTTATCCAGTTATTGGATGAAAAGTCTGATAATATTAAGACAATAATCAGCAATGATAATATTAGATATATCATTTAGAATAATAAGGAACTATTTTTTTATAAGAACTTGTAGATTAATATAGGATTAAATACAATTTAAATAAGTGAAATACAAGTTTGTCTTGAAAGGTAAAACAATAGATATTAATAATTTATCAAAGATTCTGCCATAAGAATTATAAATCAATAATTAAATGTCTTCAGGTAGGTACAAAAGTAATTTATCAATCTAAAGCAGTAATTCTCAACATATGGTATGTGCTTAACAGATGGTACACATAGAAAATAAACTGTTTTTGGATTTTTTTTTTCTTCTCTCTAATAAACAATTTCAATAAATATTTTTCAGAAAGTTATGAAAATTGGATTAGAAATACACTGGTTGCAGATATGCCAGGAAATTTTTCACCCAAAGAGAAAGAACAATTGATAGAAATTTCCTCCCAACAAGGCATTGATGGAAGATTTTAAAAATAATCAATTCATAAATGTTTGGATTCAGAGAAAGTACAATTTTAAAGAAATTGCAGATAAACTATTATATTTTTAATGCTATTTTATACCAACTATTTATGTAAAAGGAATTTTTAATAATGTTATATTTAAAAAACAAATATAGAACAAAATTAGTACTTTAGTCTAATTTATACTTAAAACTAAATAATATAGAACCTGATCATATTAAAAAATTTTCAAAACAAACTCAAAGTTCTCATTAATTTTAATTAAAAAGTTTTTATAATATTTTTATTGTTTTTTTTTTATGAATAATATTTGAAATGCTTGTAATAATAATAGATATTTTGCTCTAAATAAATTAAATGTTTAATTATTATTGTGGTAATTACGTTTTGATTGCCAAAAAACTAAAATAAATAGTTTTTATTTGCCTACCCATTTTTTTATGTCGATGCCTAATTTTTTTTATAAAAGGTGGTAGGACAGTGAAATTATGATATTCCTTTGTTGATTGGAGAATCTTGCTAATTAGAAATGAGGGTAAATATTGATAAGAACCATAAACATTTTTATTTATGATACTAGTTCAGTAATTTATGAAATTTTACACTAAGTCTATTTAAAATTACATTAACTTTGATAGTAATTGATTAATGTGAATGTGATATTTATTTTACTAGTAATAACTTAGCACTAATTTTAACTACTACTCCAAGCAATGAGTAATTATTAGTTTTTTCCCAAAGATAATCACCTGTATAATTTTTAAAGATATGATAGAATAGAGTGTGGAATCTTCATTTCTGTTAATGTCAGTATATTCATTGCATAAATAAATTGTCAAATTACTTTATGGCTCAGGAATTCATAAGAAATTTGAGTCTAGAATGGGAATTAATCTGAGTACTGGAGACTGGCATCTACCACTATACTAAACCATTTAGAGCAATAGTGGTGACTTTTTACATGTGCATGCTAAAAATTGCCAAAAAATATTTTTTGAATGATTGGCATACCATACAATTATTAAATCAAAATATAAACAACTTAATTATTGCAGTTTTTTAAAAGTTTATAAAATAAAATAATAATAATAATTAAAGAAAATTTCTAAATCTAAATACAAGTGAACAATATTTATTTAGAAGAATATAAATGAAATGAAATATAATAGTAAAAAATTAATAGTAATTAAAACAAAATTTTGGAAATAAACATGTAAAATCAACATAAATAGATATTATTTAATGAGATTTTTGCGTTTGTACATTGGATGCCAAATGTTTTATATCTGGTTCATATTTTGTCACTTTTAATAATGTACATGCTGAACTAGATTCATCTGTCATTCTATTTCTTAAACTTTTCTTAATTAAATTCATTTCTGAAAACAAAGATTTTCATGCATATGTGGAGGAGAAAATTGATAATATAGCAGTCGCTAATTTTTTTTAAACAATTTTTCAGGAATACCATTCCAGGCAGTCAATAGTTCCTCTTCAGCATTCTTTTCACATATGCCCAATAATTGATCATTTTCCATTGTTTCTAACTCATTTCTCAAATCAATAAATTTCTATTTTCATATAGAACTGGATTAAAAATCTACTGATTGCATTTCCATATCTTCCAAATTAAGCCATTCAAAAATTCTAACTTGCAATCATCCATTGATCCTTATGTCTGGATATAAAATAAATTTTGATGGTTCTGAAAATTGCCTGAACTGTGTAAATCTTAAAGAAAATTCATCAATTAGCGATTGAATAACAGCACAACATTCTTGTGTCAATTTTACTTGATCTGGTTTTCATGAGATTCTAAATCAGTCAAGAACTATTTTATATTTGGAAAATATTTGAAGGTGTAAGAAATAACATCATAGTTGAAAATTTGTAATTTGATTTCAAATGCTTTGATTAAATCAAACATGATAACAATTATCTTATTATAACCTTGCAGTTTTACATTTAATTCATTTAGATGTGAACATATCAGCAAAAACATTAATTTTGAAAGCCATTCGACATCCATTAATTCATTATTTTTACATAAAAACAGTCTAATTTCATGTAAACACTCAATGAATCTTTGAAGAGCTTTTTCTTGATTTAACCATTGGATATTTTTGTACATAAATAAACCATTGTATACTGAGTTCATCTCACTCAATAAATTTAAAATTTTTTATTTATTTAGAGCTTGTGCAGATATAAAATTGACTAACTTAGTCACAACATTCATAATATCATCCAGTGGCTTAAAGCTGACCTTTGTACATAAAATCTGCTAATGTATAATGCAGTGAAAACCCAAAATTGAATGTCCAATATGGTTGATAAATAAACTGAGAAATCTATTTTTTTTCCAACCATACTTCTAGGATTATTTGTAGTTATTGATACAATTTTGGCAACATCTATATCTTTTTAAGTGAGTACATTTGAAACTTTGTTGCAAATATCTATAACTTTCATTGTTGTTATTAATGAGGTTAAATTGGTCAATTCTTCTTTGATATTATTCTCAACACAATAGCAAATAAAAATAGCCAAATGAGTTGATCCATTTATGTCTATACTTTCATCAAGGCACAGAGAAATTAAACTAGAAGATTTTATATTTTTTGTTGGTAAGTTATGTTGTTAGCCATTTTCAGTATTCTTTCTTTAACTGTATTTCTATCCAATGGTAAATCTTATTCTCTGGATAATTTTTGTTTTCAAAATCTTCAAAAAGAACTGGTGCACATTTCATCCAAACTTCTTTCATATATTATCCATCATTAAAAGGTTCCCTGTGTTTGGCAATTACATTTTGAAATAAAAAAAACTAACAGCAGTTATATTTAAATGATTTTCAATAAATTTCATTATAGATGTTGATTGAATATTTATATTTTTAAATGCTTGGGTAATATATTCTTTTTGTTGATCTTTACTTTTTTTACAGAGCAGTTTATGATTGGTTTCATAATACCATTTTACTGATAATGTTCTCAATACAACTGTTTCAGAGCATAAAACACATACTGTCTTGGTGCTTTTCTTAATCATTTCATACTCATCAGTCCACCAATTTTGAAATTCTCTACTGCTTGACAATTTTTGTTTTTTATTTTCACTAGTCATATTAATATAATGGTAACAAATTTATTTAAAAGTAAATTTAAATGAGCTTTAATAATTTTATAAATTAAAGATTTATTATATGTTAAAATATATTATCCTTACATTTCACTTTTACAGCAAAACTTCAAGCAAAAAAAACAACCTCCATTTGATGGCATTGATTACACATTTCTTTCCTTTGTTCGCAATTTTGATTATGTTAAAAAAATTAATGGTGTCAACACATTTTGATCAAAAAAGATTAGGACAGAAAACCATTTTATTACTTTTACTTTAGATTTGAAAAAATTTATTTCAAAGAATTATTAAAGTGAAAGGCTGAAACCTTCTCGCATGCACTTTAAGAATGCTTATATGACAGCCAATCAGATGTAATGATGATTGTATAGGGAGCTCTTAAGTCACAACACAAGACAGAGATTTTTATAAGAAAAAGGTGGTTCCACATTCTCTTTACTTAAATTTCTATGTATATAAGCCATTCTGAAGCATTTTGACTTATGAGCATGAAGCTTTAAATATCTCCACATTTAACTCACTGCAGATTATTTATAAATCAACAACACAAAATCTTTTGATTTACTACGAAGTAATTTTTTTCAGAACTTATGAAATTGACAATAACATATGTAAATATTATTTATTAGTGCATGCAGTTCATAATTAAAGTGAAAGGCTGAAACCTCGCATGTGCTTTAAGAATGCTTATATCACAGCCAATCAGATATAATGGTGTAAAGAGTTATAAAATATTTTACTGAGTTTACTTTCTAGTTTTATCAGAATCACTTGACAGGTTTATAGAATATGATACCACAGTATACTGGTACCACTAATAAAATCATTTCCACCTGCATATGTATATTTTTTTTTTCAAATTTTGTAATTTATTGCTTCTAATCAGAGTTCAATTGTAAATTGAATTCTAATATAATATTATTTTTATTTATTTCACCTTTAGTTTACAATAAATTTTTATTAGTACAGATTTTAACAATAAAAAAAATATTGATTAATTTAAAGCATAGAAAATTATGATATGTAAATAGTTCAAAGTGCCAGCAAAAAATTTAAATGTGCCATAGGTTCAGCACCATTGATCTAGAGCATTCACTGTATTATCTTTTGTGAAACACTTAAATTGATTATGTTTACATACAAATTCAAATTATGGCTATTAATTGTAGTTTTAGAACAACAGTATTTTGAAAATCAAGTTTTATAGAACTTCATCCTTTATTAACACTAGAAATTAATGATTTTTTGTTAATCTGATTAAAATCAAAGAGTTTTCTGATTAATGTGTGGTAAGTATCAGTAAGCTTGCAACTTTAGAAAGTCCTTATTAAAATGTTTGTATTCAATTTAGTTATTGTTTGAACTCTAATTATCAACAAATGTCCACACATAAAAGAATAAAACTTATGACTTTGATGTTTAAAAATTGTTTTTATATGAATGTGAAAATGAAATTTGTTGCCTTATCTTATAAAATTATATGAATGAAAGAGAAATTATCAGGGCTTTATTCCAGAAGCTAGATATTAAAAGGAAAGAAGTAGATTCTCAAATTGATATGAATGAATCTTCTTTAGTAGAATAGTATTCCATGCTGTAGTCTAGATACCATTATTTCAAAAGTGACTTAGTTTATTAATTTTATTGTATCTAGGGCATTTATCACTTTTGCACATTGTTGTCAAATAGACACAATTTTTTTATGACTATTTTAGATAACAGTTACAGATGAATATGGGGTAAGTTACTTTTTTTTAAGATTATGACCATCTGTTTTCCTATCGATAATCAATAATGCATTTGTAGAAATGGAAAAAGATCATATTGTGAATTAATTATGTAATCTTATTAAACAGTTGATCAAGATATGCTGTGCTATGTTATAATATTTTAAACCATGATAAGTTATTATCTTGGAATACTTGAAATTGATTGATCTAATCAGATTTTTTAAAATTATGTTGTGTTAATAAACATTATCAAATAATAGAGAAATTACATTACATATTATGCATAATGCTGGTATATTTTTCTACAATTAGAAGATTAACTTTTCACTAAGCAGAAATAAAAACTTTGATTCGTGACATTAAAATATTATTAGTATAAAAAAAAAGTAATGTAAAATGGACTTTATTATTTAGAGTTATACTGCTCACTGATTTTTTTTTTTTAAAAAAAAAAAACACATGCCTAATATTGTTGCCAGAACATCAATATTGATATGAATTATATATTTTTAATTTTAGAATCACTTTGAAATAAATGTTTTGTAGTAAATAAAAATAGATTTAATCAGTATAGAATAACTGAGCATTTTGATAAATTATCCCAATAGTTTTTTTTTTCTTAATGAATGATAATATTTAGTAAAATTTCATATATTATTTTAAATTATGCACAGTAAAAAGAGAAACCAGTTTTTATATAACATATTATCCCAATATTTTTTTTGTTTTTAATATTTATTAAGTTTGTATTATATTTTGCATACTATATTTATATTATTTATTTAATTTTTATACTGATTGGGTTTTATTATCATTTAATCTACTGAAAGAAACTTATTTGATGTGTATATATAATCAAAAAGCAAGTCATATATTGCGTGACATTGCTTTTATAAGCTTGTATTTATAAATATGTAATATAGAGAGTGTACCAATAGCTCAAACAAGCTTTTATTGATAAATCCCCAGCCCAGTTAGTTTCTAGCTTTTGGCTCACCTCAGTGATGAGCTAGAACATTCAGACATGAGATCTAAAATATCAACTCAAAACCCAGCAGTTATTTAATATGTTACTATTGAGTAGAAAATCTGAAATTTTCAGACACAAAAATGTCTTTAAATCCAGTTATTTAACTCAAATAGCTATATGGGATTGAACCAAATTCAGATCTACCATATATTAATAGTCTTAGCATCACCAAAGCTTTAAAGGCAAAATTATAATAATTGATAAAGCAAGCCATATATTGCATGACATCGCTTTTATAAGCTTGTATTTACAAATATGTAATACAGGGAGCATACCAATAGCTCAAATAAGCTCTTATTGATAGGTTCAGTAAGAGAAAAATATTTAAAATCTCTATCTAGAATATTCCTATCCCCAAACCAATTGATTCCACACTTTTGGCACTTATTAAACGAGCTTGTTTGAGCTATTGGTATGCTCCCTATATTACATATTTGTAAATATAAGCTTATACAAGTAATGTCACACAATATATGACTTGCTTTATTGATTATTATAATTTTGTCTTTAAGGTTTTGATGATGCTAAGGCTATTAATATATGATAGATCTGAATTTGGTTCAATCCCATATGGCTATTTGAATTAGATAGCTGGATTTAAAGACATTTTTGTGTCTGAAAATTTCAGATTTTCTACTCAATAGTTACATATTAAATAACTGCTGGGTTTTGAGTTCATATTTTAGATCTAGTGTCAGAATGTTTTAGGTCCTCACTGAGGTGATCCAAAAGCTTGAAGAAAATTGGTCTGGGGATAGGAATATTCTAGATTGAGATTTTAAATATTTTTCTCTTATTGCACTTATCAATAAGAGCATGTTTGAGCTATTGTTTGTGCTCTCTATATTGCACACACACACACACACACACATATATATATATATATATATCTTGTTAATATTTTCTAAAAAAAATTTCTGTTAATTAATGAATATTCAAATTTGTAATTGCTAACTGATTTTTTTTTTTTGCCTTTTTATTTAACTTAAGATGTATATTCTTGTTAATAATACATTCATAATTAGCAATAAAAATAAAATACCTATTGATATTTTAACTTACCAATATCTTGAAAGAAATCTTATACAGTAATTATAATTGTTATTAGCATTCAATATATTAATTGGTATAATTTGCTCCACATCTTAATTATTGATATTATTCTGTTGTTTTTTTAAATAAACTTTTGATCTTTTTTTTTGGCAGTGACTTCAAGGCTGGTCAGACTATATCATTTATTATTATCGGTTTAATGACTGTATATTATAGTTCTTTTATATATAATGTTCATTTCTATCTTATAATATTAATTAGAATTTTAAAAAACTTAGTTGAGAAAAAAATTTCATTTGAACTTGTAAATCTTCTCAAAGACTGTTGTTTTTCAAGTTTATTTTTCAAAAAATTTCTTATTACAACTAACTGTTCATAAATTTGTTTAAAAGGTTCATTTTGAGATTTAACTTTTGATTTTGGATATGCATCTTCAGTTGTTATCTAAATGAAGTTTATTATTTTGAGGGTTAAAATATTTTTTTAATGCTTTTGCTGTTATTTATTATTTCTGTTTTGGAATATACATTTTTAATTTTTGCACTTAAGCCTATATTTGTTTTAATAATTATTTTTTCATTTATTTTTTCATGTTTTATATTATTTCACCTTGTAATTAAAATAATGTTTTTATAAAATACTCTATTTGTTTAAGATTTTAAAGTATATCTATATATCCATTTTCATCTTTTAATAAAAGTAATACTTAATCACAATACTGAATCTGTTGAAGGAATAAAGAATTTGTTTTCATTATTTCATGTATTGCTAGCAAGATTAGGTATTAAAAAATTTTAATTAATAACTGTCGAGTAATCCAGATGATAATTTAACAAGTTTTGTATTGTTATATAATAAATTGTTAAAAAAATTTTGTAATTCAAAATTATTTAAGTCTTTTTACCAATGAGTCTTGTGTGTTACATGTGCCCTTTTATATATTGTTACAAGTCTTTCTGTAACAAAATATTTTCTAAGGCCCTTGCACATTTTCCTGAGCAAATGCTTTTATTTAAAGATACAAGAACATTTTTAACAAATATCAATCAAAATAATTCTCATTGTATTACATAATAATTATGAATCTTTTGAAACCTTTTTTTCATTGAGATTAGCTTTAAAAATGTTTAAAGGCTTATCTATATTTGGCAGAATTTGTATTGTTTCACCATTTATTCAATATCTGTGTCCACACTATATTCATAAATTTGTAAGTTATATTCATAATTTTTATACTATTTTTGCATTAAAATAGTCTTTGAGATTAACAGCATTATTTGTTGATACAAGATATTAAATTTGTAAAACTGAGTCAAGTGCCATTTGAAATTGCATTTCATTTAATGGTTGTCTTAAATTTTCTGACTAAATCTAATTTATATACATACATTCTGCTTTACTTCTTTGTCTGTTAATCCTTTAAGCATATGTACTTCATTTAGTTTAATGTTTAATTATTATATATTTTTAGAAAAATTCTAATTTTATTTAAACTTTCAAATACATTTAACTTCTATTAATAACATAGAAGCTAATATATGACACAATGTTGTGAAAAGAAGTCTGACCATTGACAATAGTAGGATGGGAATCAAACCAGTGAGCTTTAGATTCATAAATATTGACTTTAAAATGCTACCTTAACCAATTTGGCAGCATAGCCTAATTGGATAGGGCAGCACCTTAAATTCAATATCCATGAATCTAAAGGTCATTGTTTTGATTCCCATATTACTACTGTCATTGGTCAAAGCAGCAATACCTGAAGAAGAGAATAATATCTTACACAATTTTACACTATATACTAATTTGTATGTTATTAATTACTATTGAATGAATTTTAAAAAATTAAATAAAGTTTGAATTTTTACTATAAAACATTTAACAATTAAATTTTATGATAAAAATAAACTGACAATAAGTAAAATGCCATTTTTATAAACTTTCCATCACACTGTAAGAATATTTATCTTGATATTATTTAATTAGTGGATAGACATTATGTCTTGCCATTCAAAAATGTTCCACTTATGCTGAATTTTAATTATAGATTCAACTGTTCATTTAGTTATTTGGAAGCAAGTATATTATATTGTTTACTAAATTATTTTTGATAAATATGTTATATACTAATACTTTTCTAAGTAATTGTTTCTTTAAAAAAAAATATTGTTGATTATGAAAATAATGACAAAAAAATTCAAATTCAAATTGCATTGAATAAAGTTTTTTTTAACAATGCTAAAAATGTATTTGTGATCATTGAATTAAATCTATGAAAGAGATTGTACTTTGATGTAGAGTGATATCTTGAAAGTTTAAGAAAAGCAAGTAGAAAAACATAGAGGTTTTAGAGAAATGGATTTGAAAAATATAAAATTTAAAAATGTTGAAACCTAATTTATCTATTTCTAAAGCTGTCAGTCTTTTTGTCTTTCTTCTTTTACTTTGAAATTGTTGAGAAGTTTAAAAAATAAATTGGATTGAATTTTTGCTGCCATAGAAAAATTATGTGAATATATATTAAAGGATACAGTAGAGGCTACAATAAAAAGAGATGGAAAAAAGAAGTCAGACATAGGCTTTAAAAAAAAAGAATAACCATGAGGTTTTGAAAAGAAGAGCAAAGGATAGAGAGAAGATAATATGAAACAATATATGAGACTTTCCTATTTTGTACATGAATATATTATACATAATAGTACAATTAATTTTATTAATTATAACTATCATATATTTATCAATTTTGTTAAATATTTATCATTTGCATTGGTTTTAATAATAGGTAATATTAAACAATAAAATTATAATAAGGCTTTTTGACTAGTCCCAACATTAAAAATGCTAACATTTGATTAAAATATTTCCAACAATTTTACAATTAAATACTTAAGAAATGGATATTATAAAAGAAGAGATGATAGAAGAGTCAGTGAAGTAAGAATGTTGATTATCCAGATTCACAAAATAAACTTATAAAGTGTAAAATGATATACACAGATAGATATATACTACGTTTTTCTATGCATATAATTAGATTTTTTTTTTAAATGTGAATGATAGAATTTTATATGTGATCTAACAAGAAATTATTAGATTTCATAAAGCTATAACTATTTTTATACTAGAATGCCAGACAGATTGACCCTTTTTTTAACATTAATACTATCCTAAAGTAACGGTTTGTGAATATTTTATTAAAGTAATTCAAAAGAAAGTTTTTTTTCCTCTTAAAAACGATATGAATTTTCAATCAAATAATTAAATAAATAATGTATTTGCTTATTTTTTAAATATTTTTAAACAATTATAATATCCAAATCCTAAATTCATATTCATAGAGGAATAGATTTATTTTTCATCGTTATTTGTACCAAATTAGTTTTTACATAATTTTACTAAGTCAGCTTTTTATATAATTTCTTATTTGATTATGCCAACTTTTGATGCTATTATAAAAATGAAATATCAAGGATGAAAATATTATGCAGCAAATTCGCTGAAAACTTTTTTTAAACAAAACTAAAAAAAAAAAAAAAGAAAGACAAAAACTCCCATAAAATGAAAACATCTTGACATCAATTTATTAAATAACAAACTTAATATTATATAGAAGTAGATATTGCAATTCACTGTATGGAAATATTCATATTTGAATCAGATAGATGATAATGAATGTCTTAAATAAAATCTATGACATTTTATTAGTAATAAAATAAAGAATGTAATCCAAACAGCAATACTGAGTTAATTCTGATGTAGAAAAAAATCTGTGATAATAGAAAAAAAAAAGTATTACTCTTATTAACAACAAACATATTAGGGAAAGTAATTCCAATGCTGTACAACCTATGCAATTGAATATTAATTCAAGAAATCTGCAAATGTTGATTTTTATATTTTGATATTAATTATGAATTACTGATTAATAGCAAAATTATCAAGTAACAAATAATGATTCCTTTGGAAATTCAACAGCTTAGTAAATTGAAAATAAAAGGGGAGAAATTATTTAAAATTCTCTGGAATATATATATAATTAAAATTACCTCCACATTCACAACTCAACCAGACTAGTTAAGAAAATAAACTCTAAAACAATACCAATGGTTTCACTGCTACAAGAAGACTTCTCAAGTGTAAAAAACTACCATTGGTCTAGTTGAGGTGTGAATTTGGGATAATTTTGATTATTTATTGAGTAGTTTAGCTTTATGCTTTTAATGTTTATAGCCTCTCTTTTTAAATTTCTCTCAAAGTTAAGTAAGCTTTGGAGAAAGTCTCATTGAAAGAATTTAGTGTAGTGGAAGAGTAATGAATTCAGCAGCTAAACTCTGTCAGCATTGGTGATAGAAAACATTTTATGATACCTTGAACAATCAATCATGTGATTATTTATTTATTAAAAATGCTAATAAGAGTGACACACGGTTCATTATCTCTTGTCTGAGCAAGTAGATAAATTGTATTTCTCAGTATTATTCAAAACATAGGAATGTTTTCAGAGAAATCTTTTATAGCATAGAATACAAAATAAGATGGCCAATATTTTGTAAATTTATTCACTAACAAATGTATATCTCACAAATTGAAAACTGTTTAAGCTTATTAGTTTATAAATCTATAATCTTTCTTTGTCTTCATTTCGGAACACTTTCTTCAATTGAGAATTCTTTATTTAAACTAACAAAGAGCTCAGCTGACTTTATTACATGTAGTATCATATAAATCATTAAAATTTAAATTAAAAATCGTAAAAGTTAGTTTTATAATGATATGGAATCAGAAATGAGACTCATTAGTGATTTGTGCAATTTTTGGAAAGAACTACTTAATGAAATTCTTTCTTCTTTTTTTAAGAAAAATCCAAACAATAATTGAATATGGAAGTATTTAAATGAAGTACAGAGGATTGTATTTAAATTATCAGAAAATGTACATTTGAAAACTATAATATAATTAACAGATTTAAGATAGGGATTGGTCATTAATTAACGAAATGTAATATATTTGTTAATACAAATTAGAGAAGAAAAAAATCTATTAAGAAAGGTGGTTTCAACATATGTACTCCATTGAATTTAAACTGCAAATTGTAAATTATTTTATAGTATTAACAGTTTTTAAAAACTCATACTTGAATATTCTGCTAACAGCACAGGCAGCTATCAATTTATAGATTTTATAATAAAACAATGCATGACAAATTGAGAAAAAAAGAATATAAAATTTTTTTTTAAGAATTCATTGGAAAATTTGAGTCACTTAAATTTTTCAAAATAATACAACAAAAAGTATTAAGAAAATCTCAGCATTGGAAGACAGTTAATTTAATAGTAAGAAGAATTTTTTGAAAAAAACATGGGTGAAGTCATCATCCCCATAATAATAATAAAATTAGTAAACAAAGTTTATACAATTATGTATTTAAAATTAAATCTATAAAGAATGAAAAACTATCAGAATTAATGGAATCATTATGAATATTTTTTAAAAAAGCAGGTGAAGGTATCGAAAAATTGATGTCAAAACTGTATATCACATCTCTAAAACTATATATCACATCTCTAAATGATAAAGATAGACTATGTGCTTGAGAAAATGTAATAATGACATTGATTTCTAAGAAAGATGAAAAAAGAAGATACTATAAATTGTAGATATATTAATCTTCTGTCAGTTTTATATAAAATATTTATTAAAATGATTCCAAGAACTTTTGACTCAAGATAATAATAATAAAAAAGATTATCTTAAAAATAATATACCACACTCAGGTTTTAGAAAAATTATAGAAAGGATTATGAGTACATTTTGTCTTTTGCACTAGATTTATAAATTATGTTAAGGTATTTGACTCTAAAAGCCTTTTTATGAGATTATGCTATAGAATGTGATGTTCTAATCTGATATGTGATTCTGAAAAATATTTACTATTGTTAGTATGCAACAGCAGTGATTAAACTAGATTATTGATATTAGATAAGGATATATAATTTATCAAGTTTATTGGAAATATTTTATTAATTAAAATTAAAAGCCAAAAATATAAAAATAAATAAAGATTAATAATGCTTCAAAGTTGAAGGAAAGATTATAAGTATGAAATGAAAGCAAGAAACTAGTTAAAAGTAAATACTATAAATACTAATATTCAGTGCTTTAAGAAGCAAATAAAAATTAATTAAAAGCTATAATCTGTAAATATTACAAATAAAATATTAATGCAGATGGAAGTTTAATGTTTAAAATTAATCAAAATAAGATTTGAATGGAGTTTTTATAAAATTAAGTTATTATATAAAGGAAATGTGTTTAGCAGCACTTACTTTTGGATCTGAATCTTAACACTTAACAAAAAATCAGTAGAGAAAATTACCATCATACTACAGCAAAGTATGAAAAGGGAGAGAATTTAATAAGAAGGTTAAAAAAATAAATATGCAGATAAAAGAATAAACTAATGTCACTGATATTTTTTAAAAGAATTAAGAGGTTGAAATGAATCTGGATTGTAAAAGACCAGTACACTTGGATTCCAAGAGATTGTAAAAGACCAGTTTGCTGGAAATGATATATAGAAAAGAAGTTACTGATTGAGAAAATTGCATTAACGTTGGTTGTCCTTTATCCTGGAGTGAATTGATGATAGTTTAAAAAATAATGATGGTAACACAAAGTGATAATGTATATATTATTACAATTTTTTTTTAAAAAGTCAAAAGGTTTTTATTGCAATTTTTTACGTTATATTACATAAACATGTAAAAATAAATTTGCATTTTGATAAACTTGAGTAAGTCAGTGTGAAATCAACTAGAAAATAGTGATAAGGATAATGAATTATATGATATAGATGAAATTCTAGCATACAGAGAAAGGAATGGCTTTTTTGTATAATATTTCATAAGTCAACTTATAAAATATAATTCTTCATGAAACAACTGAATAAATCCATGATCAGATTTTTTGGATAAGAAAATAATATAAAATAATCGTTTAGAGAGTTTAGCCTGATTTAAAATAATCATATATTGTAATATGCCTATTGATAAAGTGAATTCATATGAAAAATGAAAAAATGTGTTTCAACAAAGTTAATAAGCTATGAAAGAAGTAAGAGAAAGAAAAAACGTCAAGTTAGTAATGAAATGAGAGAAAAGCAAAAGATGAGAAAATATTATTAATTCTGTTAAACAAAATATATGTGCAGATTGCTTAATAATGAAATGAGATATGAAACAAATAAAGTTATAAGAGAGTGATTAGAAAGAGAACATAAAGATAATAAAGGAAAAAGGAAATTTGATTTAACAAATATTGGAGAATAAAATAATTTGACTGAAAAATGAGATGGATTTATATAACAGAAATATGCACTGTTAGTATTGACTGGTTTTTTTAATGATTATATATATATATATACAGACCCCCATGATCATTTTTTTAATGATTATATATATATATATACAGACCCCCATGATCATTACAATATATATATAGTAACAATCATGTGGGTCTGCTATAAAATGAAATACATTTTATAATAGTTTAAAAATAGTTTAATTATTGGATTATGGATTATACTCATTACATTTTGCAGTTTATTATTTTTTGCCCTTTTTTAAATTTTATCAAATATAATTATACAATATTTGTAAGTTTATGACAGCAGTGACCCAGTGATCACACACTCGAGCAGAGGAGTAGAATATAATTGATAGATTACCTATCAATGATACCTATGACCAGATCAAGGCTGCACAAATGCACAGTCTTGATCATTTTCCTGATCATAGCACCCCTCCATAACTGTTGGGACAGCACCAATCCTACAAAGCAATTTATTTGAGATGAATCTCAGGTGCCATCTGGCTATATAAATTTTATATAACCAACATGTCTGGACAAAGGGCAAATGAACTCAGCACTTGAAAACTTAGCAAGACTAACTCCAATATTTTGAACAGGGGACCTAATGCATTAACAAAGAGTACATATCAACAATCATATAATCATGATGATTCAGGTAAAGGAAAGAGAACAGACCAAGTAATAATTAGTAAGCATTTTTATTCCTACACACACATACACCAAAAGATTAATTCTTCAATGAAACATATACATTTAACACAGTAGGATAAATATATAATAATTATTAAACTAAGAATAATTTAATGAGAGTTAATTCAGCCATATTTTTCTTATAATTTTTTTTTACATTTGTAATATTAATAGTCCTTTCTGGTGACAATCCATTTTCTCTTAAATAATGTCTAGACATTTATCAACAACTTTAGAATATTTTATATTTACCTAGGTTTTCTTTAACTGGGATATGATGTCATCTACTTTGACAATTTGAACAGTTCTTTTTCCATGGTTTATGGCCCTTTCAATTTTGAATGCTTCCAATGTTTCTCATAGCTGGCCATTTGATCATCAATGATGATTTCTTTTCCTTTTTTATGCTTGTAAGTGACAATATGAAAGAGTATGCAGCAGTCTTATACTACAGGCAAGGCATTGATAGAAGGAAAGACTGATGGTTGTGGGGACTAGGGCATGAAACTCAGATGGACACTCCTGAAGTTCTCTTAGCAATGCATGTTGTTTTTCTGACTCTTAACTTTTACAAAATTTTGAAATAACTAATAACTGCTATATTATCATTTATTCACTCTCCCAACTATCTAGCCACCATTTTTATATCTTCCTTTCCCATTGTTCCTTTAATCAATTTTTTGGTTTTTAGTTTTAATTAAAATGATTAGTCTTAGTTTTAATTAAAATGATTAGTCTGATATTTTCTTAGATTAATCTACTATCTTATCAGCCAAGAATTTTTCAAAATTTAATTGCATTCATGCCAATGAGATAGTTTACAAAGATTACTTTTATTAATCAATTTGTTTATTTCTATTTTGAATTTCATTTCTATTTTCATTATATTTTAACATTTGTTTTTTTTATAACATTTATTCTTTAATTATAAAAAGAGATCAGGTTCTGAATCTTAATTTAAACTGTATTTTTTTTCTTCTCCCTTTAAAAAAACAAATCTACTAATGGATCTGATCTCTATTATTTTAATTATTTCTTAAAATTTATTTCTTTATCTACTTTTTATTTTATTTTTTTTTAAATTGTGACTTGCACATATATATATATAAGAGTATTACAATGTACATATATAATGTAAATAAAGTGTATTATGTGATCTGTGTAATATGTACAGATAGTACTTTGTATTGTTTTCTCCCCCCAAAAAAGTAGAACACTTTTGAAAATTTTATTGTGAAAGTAAATTGAATATTAATTTGTGATAATTAGTGTAGCTAATAAAAAGATGAATTGAGAGCATACTTGGGAGAGAATAGTCAGAGAAAAAACAAGCTAGCAGTATGTAAATTGAAAGCGATCATGTAATTAGTATAAGTTATAGATAGCTGTCAAGCTGATAATGTTAATGCTCAAAAAGGAGAAATGACAGTGCTAAAGTCAAAGCAGTATAAGTAATTGCATTAATGGAGAATTACTAAGACTTAAGGATATTTATGTTTAGACTTTAAAGGATAAGAGTTAAAGCAGCTCTGAATTAATGAACTATATATATATTCTTAGTGTGTGGAAGTGAAGTATATTTTCCTTACTCAACTTATTCTAATATTTGTCTCAAATTGAAGGATAATTATTTTTTATTATTTAATTTATTCATTTTGTTAATAATCTTCAACATAGAGAAATAAACTTTCTGAAACAAATAAAAGTTTTTGTGTAATTTAAATTAACATTGTTGATGGCATCACTGAGTTTACAGATCCCTCCATGTACACAACAGAAAGGTATGGTAGATAGGATTAAAACTGTAAATATTAAGATGAATGCAGTCAACAGCTTATGAAGAAACTGTGGAAAATAGAAGAGATACTGCAGTTGGCAAGTGTACCAGTTTTGTGGGATCAGAGAAAATGGATGGTACCATTAAAAGTTTATGAAGAAACTATGCAAATATAATGATAGCAGTACTGATTCAAAATCTTTGTGACTTTGATGTTAACAATCAAATGCCATGGAATATATATGTCAAGCACATTGAATAAATAAAATATAGTTAAAATTTCCATTCTGTTGTTCTTTTCTAGTAGTGATGTTTTTCATATAGCAAAACAATTGTGTGACCCAAATATTCCAAAGAAAATACTGTATAATGAAAATTAGTGAAAATTTTCAGTGTATATTTTCAGCCAATTGTGATGAAGTAAATGGCTTATTTATATTTTATGATGAGGATGTAATTATTTCATGAACAGCATTTTTGGTCATTGGTTAAATAATTTGAATGCACAGTCTTCAAATGATTTTGTTAAATGTGGTGTATTTAATATATAGGATGGTGATGGTAAAATGCATAGCATATGAAATAGTGACAGAAAAGGCATCAGAATTTCAAATAGTAATGAGTAAATTTTAAAAAATTGATGTGTGAATTCAGCTAAAATGATTAAAGCAGCTGAAAACTATCAAGAAATGAATTGTTATTTTATGGTGCTAAAGGGCACATAAAATGAAGAAATGCCATATTTGTGATATTAAGAACCATTTGGCTTGAGTATGCAAGAACCATGATAATAATGTAAAAGCCAAACCATACCCAGATTTTAAATTAATGGAAGATGGAGCTTGTAATAACATAGAAGTAAAGATGTTAAACTACTCAGATAATGGCTGAATTATATTGCACATTACTGTTTATGATAATAAAATGAATATGGAAGTTGATAGTTGCATCTGATTATTCCTGAGAGTATGAGATAAAATCAATGCTAAATGCAAAAATAGAGCAAAGCTGGACAGGACATACATATTGGGCATTGATGTGAATGGAAATAAAATTCATATTTGGGGGAAAGTATCAGTTCTGGTGAAAATTAACAATAAATTGAGAATATTGCCAGTATTATAGTCAAGAGAAACATCAACTCATTTCTTGGCCAAAATTGATCAACCTTTTAGAATTTATATTCAGAAAAAGAAAAAAGGATTTACAAGAGCAGTGTAAATCAGGGGAAGGATTCTGGGCCAGTAAGCATATAAGTAATGCAGAGAAAAGGAAATTTAAAATCCAGATAATAAAAACATGTTACAATTGTCAATCTACAGTGGATTTATCATGAAAACATATAAAGCATGGACAAAGGCTAAAATCCATGGCAACACATTTAACAGTTTTAAAGATGTAAATAAGTTAGTGCAGTGAACACTTGTGAACAACCTATGCAAACATAATAGATGGATGCAGTCAACAGTTTTAAAGCAGTGAATATTAAAATTAATAAGGCAAAATTGAAATTTTAAGAACTTGTGCAAACAAACAATAGTAGAGTTGGTGTAGTCACCAATTGTACCTGTTTTGCAGGGACAGTTAAACTAGAGTGGCACAGTTGTAAATTAAAGAAATGTGAAATTTAGCAAGTATAATGATGGAAGTACTGATTTAAAATGATCAACAATCCATCATGGAAAATATGTACATCAAATACATCCAACTGTTTTGTATGGATAAATAAAATAGAGGAGGATAAAGTTAAAGTTTTCACTCTGTTCTTCTTCACTGATAGTGATGTTTTGCAGATACCAAAACCATTGTGTGATCCAAAGATTCCAAAGGATATATGTATAATGGATTAATGGAAATTCTCAGTGTATAGTTTCAATGTTGGAAAAATAATATTAACATTTTAGAACGATTGAAAACAATATATATATATATATGTAATAATTTGATGTCTGTATTTCTTCAAATCAAAATATGTAAACTCATAATTGAATATTTATAAATACAGTAATTAGATGTATGTAAAGTATAACTTTAAAATTTTTTATCCACTTAGGAATGCTTTTGACTATCCTCATAGTCTTTGTCAATTAACACTTTGAAAGGCTAATCTTCCCACAATTCTGTAATCTTAACATTTGCTGCCTATCTGTTAATTAAGTCTTGTTTGTATTTGTATATTAGCATAGCTTCCTTTATTTTCCTTTTGTTGTTATATTGCAAATGGGGAAAAAAAAATAACAAAAGGAAAATAAAGGAAGCTATGCTAATATACAAATACAAGCAAGACTTAATTAACAGACATGCAGCAAATGTTAAGATCATGTAATTGTGGGAAGGCTAGCCTTTCAGAGTGTTAGTTGACAAAGACTACAAGGATAGTCGAAAGTGCTCCTAAGTGGATAAAATTTTTAAAGTTGTACTTTACATATATCTAATTACAGTATTTATAAATATTCAATTATAAGATTATATATATATATTACATTGTGACAAGAGCAATTAGATTTGGCTTGCGCTTGTAATTAGAATTATAGATGGTATATCATAAATTAAATATAAAGGATTAAAAAAGGAGAGGAAAAAAAATTGATTAAAACTTTTAAGAAATAGTGGAAGAGGTGTAGTTGTAAATATAAAGGCTTTGATGAAGAAGTGTTTTTGTTTGGTATGCGCATCCACATTTTTTAAGATAACATATTTACAATCTATATAAAAATATCTTCCTTGCTTCATCACCTTTTTTTTAATCTCCTGAATGTATACATATATATTTTTGATAAGCAATATGAGTTATACTTTAATATATTCTAACCAAGGTAAGATTTAATTATAATTAACTGTTATTTGTAATTTAATGTTTAAGTTTATTATTATATTGTGATTTATAAAAATTAAATAGTTATAATTTTTTTTTAATCACGGTTAATGGTAAGAAATCTTTATAAAATATAGATAGTTTTGTGCAATTTAGCGTAGTGTTAAAGTGGTGGATTCAAGAATTAAATTTTCTAAACGGACTTTTATTGTTTGAACGTCACATGATTCCTTGAGTGACTAGTCGTTTCAATTATTATTATTTATAAGTATAAGATACGAAATGTCTAGATCGAGATAACGCATTCAAATGAAAGTGTTTGAATACGTGTATATACAACATTTTTAGAACAATTTATTAAAGAAAACATTTTAAAAATATATTCAAGTCATTAATTTGATGATAAATTCATTATTTTCTTCTACAAGATAATTAAATTGATCATTAATCTTTTTATAAGTAATTAATTTACTGCATGATTATATAGGCTTCTGTTTTTATTAGAAGGTTGCAAAAATTATTTTTTTTTTTACACGTGCATTAAGAAATATAGATCAAATTTTATAATTACTTTACTGTGTTTTTTTTTTTTCTAAATACTATTTTACTGTTTTTATTAGTCTTTTGAATGTATGTATGTAAAATTCTTTGGCCGCAGTAAAAACTGGGTGTTATCATAAAGCAGTAACACTCGATGGACTTGGTTGTAGTTTGACGTTGTTTACCATTTCACTTATTTTAGCATCTCTTTATCGAAACTTTATAGCAAACTTCAGTGGTCTTCAATATATCATTAAGACGCATAATGTGTTTTAATAATAATATATTTAAAAGTATTTATCATTATAAGTTGTAACTTATGACTATTTCAAGAATAGCTTTTATCTTTATTTTCTGAAAGATAGTAATATTATAAATTATTATTATCCTAATAAATAAAATAGTAGCTACATTAATGATTATATTTACTATGATAATAATAATATCAAATTCTATATAAATATTAAACTTTTACGAAAAATATTTCAAATGACAAACTGCATTTTCTTCATCACTTAAGAAAATTTTGACATGGTTTGTCTATAAATTACATACATGTTTTTTAATGAGGAAGATGAAATTTTCTTGTGTCAATTCTTTATACCAAATCAATTCTTTACTCCGACAAACATATGTCATATCATATTACAGCAGACTGTGATAGTCAAGCAGGAAATTACATTCAGAAGGTCAGGAATCCCCCAAAACAAATTTCTGGCACAAGTCAGGGATTCCCGCCTCATTTCCAATCAAATGACTGGAAAGAATGTTTGAACTTATAGATGTAATGAAACATTAATTTGTGCACTTATAAAGTTATTGTACATAATTTACACACACACACATACATATATATGGTAATATTTATTTGTATAAAATTTATAAATAGCTCTGAATGATCCGAAATAGGAAGTAATAAATAGTAATTTCAAGATTATATTTAATTACTTTATGAATTACGCCAGCTTGTGATAGAGTGAATAATTCAAGATCTTTATAAAAGTTTCTTATTTAAATGCTCAAACGTTATAGATCCTTAATCCATATGATTTGTTTTTTATACTTTGGATAAATAATACAAAAATTAAATTTTTTATTTTATTTATAAAAAATATAATTATGTATTTATAAGATTGGAAAAATATTGCTAAAGAATAATCCCCTTCCTTCTTTAAGCTATTTAAACTTGTGTAATTAATAATATCAGAGGATATAGAGCTGTAATATTCATCTTCAAATTAATTTCTGATTTTTTTCCCTCATCAGTGAAGACTGTGGTTAAAAACTGAAACTAATGCACTTGTACATTAAGCACTTGTCTTTTAATCCTTTGCACTATTCAACTTAATAGCCTGAAATTTAAAAAAAATCTAAATTTTGAATCCAAAAGAACTCAGTTACATAATTATAGCCCCACACTATATGAAGTAATTCAAACTTATAATAGATCAAACATGCTATTAAAGAAACTGCTCTAGAAATCATATAAATAAGCAAACACAGTGTATGAGAAAGTATGTGATATTATTGTTGTTATGTTTATTTAAAATCATATTTAATTTTAGAAGAAGAAAAATTATGTACATGCTTAAATTGCAAACTATTTTGCATTCCATGATGAATTTTTTGTATGTATTAGTGCAGTGAAATATTTATTGATAATCATTTAATTATATTAAAAATTATATAGCATATTATTAATATAAATTAAGCTAACAACAGTTATTTTCTTACTTTTAGTTCATCCTGTATATAAATGAGTGATAACAGAGCCAATATTTATCTTCAAAACATTTCTCAAATACTTCATATTGTAAATTATTGTTTTATAAATTGTTATGTAGGCAGTTTGTCAGATACTATATTCTGCTTACTAACATTATCCATTAGTAAGAAATATTAAAATAATTTTAAAATATAAGGGTTTAGTATGGATAACCAATAAATAATGTCCAACCAAGAGGTTTTCTTATAGGATAGTCTATTGATTCATCAAAGATGGATATTGTTTACAATACAAAGTCTTTTACATCTCCCTTTTTTTTATATATTTCTTTAGTCACTTATGTTAAAGTTGGGACAGAGGTCTTTCTGATAAAAGATTGAAATTTTTATACAATAGAATGACATAAACACATGATAATTTATCATGTGTTCGTAATTTATTATTGCTTGCCCTTTTTTTTTTTTTTTACATATAATTATAAAATTTCAAATTAAAGACTACATCATTAAAATTAAATTTCTTACACTAATAAGATAAAGTTTTATATAGATTTTAAAAATCTTTCAAAAGGAAGATTTTTCTAATTAATTTTAGAATAAATTTATATAAATATCATTCTAAAAAAGAGCCTCTTAGAAATAATAGTGAATTTATTATGTTAATAATCTGGGTTTTAAATCAAGTAGCTAATAATTTTTTCAAGAAAATTTTAGTATTTGCCCCCTCAATTAGCTGTCCTATAGCTATCTCAGATAGCCATTCAATATTAATAAATTATCATTTGAAAAATCTTGACTAGAATTTAATCTTAAAATGGTTTGAATTAGTCAAAAAATATTATTTAATAGACTACAAAAAAAATAATAACATGGCAGTATAATCTATACTTTGCTACTGGTAATAAGATATTAGTCCTATTTATGAAGACAGCCCAAGATTTATCATAAAGTGTTAATATTAAATCATTCTTCAAATGCTCTATGCAATTTAGCAGAGTGATAAAATGAAATGCTTAAGAGCTAAAATGTTATCAATTACAATCTAGAGAAAATAGTTTTTAAAAATCTGAGTGCAACCAACTGAATGGAGTAAATATGTTTAACTTATTGTATTGGTGCTTGAATAACACAAAATCTCTCAAGTAACAGCCATATCATCATCATCAACCATTATCAATCCACTGCAGGATGAAGGTCTCTCCAAGTTCAATCCATCTTTTCCTATCTTTACCTTCTCTTCTCCACATCACCCCTGCACACTTTCTTATTTCATCCATCCATCTCACATGTGGACTCTTTCTTGGTCTTTTACAATCTCTTGGAATCCAGTTCAAAATTTCAATTGTTCATCTATTATAATCTCTTCTACAAATATGTCCAGCCCAACTCCACTTCAGTCTTTTAATTTTTTCAATGAGATCAGTAATACCTGTTTGTTCTCTTACTCATATACATTGTGTTTTCAATCTCTTCTTGTTACTCCCAACATGCATCTCTCCATACTTCTTTGAGTGGTCTGAAGTCTCTGTATTGCTCTTCTATTAAGTGTCCAAGTCTCAGATCCATAAGTAAGAACTGGCAAAACACATTAAAAACCTTTTTTTTTTTCAAACAGATAGGCATATTTCCTTTTAATATCAAATTATTGCTACCAAAAGCACTCCAACCAAGTTTAATTCTATGATTAATTTCATCCATTATGTTTCCATCTGTATTAATAATCTGACCAAGCTATTTGTAACTGTTAACTTCTTCTAACTCTTCATAATCAGTCTTTATTTTCATATTTTGAAAAAATCTATTAAACATTACTTTAGTCTTTTTAACATTTATCTTTAGTCCTACTTTCTTACTTTCATCTGATAACTCCTGCAACATTTCTTGTAACTCTAAAGCATTGTTTGCAAAAACAACTACATCATCTGCAAAATCTAAATGACTTAAATAATCTCCATTTACTTTCACTCCTTTAGCTTCCCATTTTAATCCATAAAATACTTCTTGCAGCACTGCTGTAAAAAGTTTTGGAGATATGGAATCACCCTATCTTACTCCCTTTTCAATGTTGATTTTTCCACTATAATTATGTAATCTAATTGTTGCTGTTGCATGTTTATAAATATTTTTTAAAATATGACAATATCCTGGATCTATACCTTGATGATCCAATGCTTTAATCACTGAAGAAATCTTTATAGAATCAAATGCCTTTTCATAATCTACAAATCCTAAGTATAATGGCAACTCATATTCATTTGTCATTTCTATAACTTCTCTCAATAACTGGATATTCATTTGTCATTTCTATAACTTTTCTTAATAACTGAATATGATCTACTGTACTAAAACCACTTTTAAATCCAGCTTGTTCTCTTGGTTGGTGAAAATCCAGTGTTTTCTGTAAACGAATTGTAATTATCTTAGTAAAAAATTTGTATAAAACTGATAAAAGACTGATAGGTCTGTAATTTCTAATATCTTCTTTATCACCTTTTTTAAATATTAATATTAATACTGCATTCTTTCAATCATCTGGTACATCTTTATCATTTAGACATTTGGTATATAACTTTGCTAAAAAAAATTCTATTTCTTCACCTGCTTCTTTTAATATATCAATTATAATTCCATCATTACCTGGAGCCCTTTCTTCATAAATTTAATTGCCTGTCTCACTTCCGCATTCAAAATTCTGAGCAATTTGGAAGATATAATAGGTAAAGGAGGCACTTGTTCTTGATTACTATATAATTCTTGTTAGAAGTCTTCTACACATTTCATGATGTCATCTCTCTTTTTAGTAATAATGCCATCTTTTTTTCTTATTGCAGATATAAATTTCCTACTAATACCAAAATGTTGTTTTACATTCTTTAGACTTTTATTCTCTTCTACAGCTTTCCTTGCTAGTTCACAATTATACCTTCTTATATCATTTTCAACTCTTTTCTTCACCATTTTACAAAATTTGAGATATTCAATCTTTTTTAATGCATCATTGTTGTATATCCTCATATTCCTTCTTCTCTTCATAAATTTTCTAGTCTCAGTAGAAATTTTATTGGTCAATTGCTGCTTTTTTCTACCAGCTATCTTTGTTGCAGTTTTTAAAAGTGTATTAGTTATTTTCCTATTAATGTCATTCAAATCTGAATCATGTTCAAAATCAACTAATACTTGAAACCAATTTGTAAGATCTAATTTAAATTCATTAGAATGTTTCTGAAGATTAGGAATATCAATTGTAAATATTGTTTTTCTTAATAATTTTTGTCTCTCTAGTTTTGCATTAACATGAATCTTACATCTTGTTAATCAATGATCACTTCCTGTGTTAAATTTATTAAGAACATTACAATTTTGAAATATGTATTTTCTGTTAGTCAAAATATAATCCAATTCTGCTGTACCTTCATTTGGATGCTTCCATGTCCATTTACTTTTAACATTTTTCTCAAAAAATGAATTCATAATATAAAGTTTTTCTTTTTCTGCAAATTCCACAAGTCTATGTCCTCTCTCATTTCTATTACCATAACAAAAATTACCTACAGCATTTTCATCTTTCATTTGTTTACCAATTCTAGCATTAATGTCTCAAAAAACAATTTTAAAATGTTGTTTACTCTGATCAAAAGCCTTTTTTACATCCATATAAAAATCTTCTACTACTTCATCACTATGAGAACTTGTTGGGGCATAAACCTGAATTATCTGCATTTGGTATCTGCTATTAAGTTGTAAAACTAATCTTGCCACTCTGTTTGATATACCCACTCTGTTTGATATACCATCAATCTCCACAATGTTATTCTTCCCTTTTTTATTTATAATGAATTCTACTCCACTTGTATTTTCAATATTTGTGCCTTTATAGTAGAGTATATATTCATTTTTTAAATCAACTGTTTCTTCACCTTTTCTTCTCACTTTGCAAAGTCCAATAATGTCCCAATTAATATAAGACAGTTCTTCTATAATAATTTATTTTTATTTACAATATTTAAATTATATGTTTTTTTTAAATAAAAACATAATTTAAGTAATATATTAATGAATTTTTTAATATTATTAATAATTTAAAAATAAATAAAAATCTAAGTTGTTAAAAGTAATGCTTTTGTTTTATTATAAGACATGTTAGATTTGTACATACTAAAAAATCGAAATATTTGTTTCTAATTAAATATCCATAATTATATTGATGTGTACATTACATGTTTCTTCTACTTTGTTTGCTAAAATATTTTAAATACACATTTTCTTTGTGTGTTGTCTCAAAGTAAAAAAAAAAAAATCAAAGTGTGCATTAATTACATTTTTCAGATATTTTTTTAGTTGTTGAGATATTTAAAATATATATTTTTTTTATATTTATAATAGTTTAATAATTTTATTAATGATTTTTATAATGATTGCTTAAGTTTCAAAATCTTTATATATATATTGAACCGGGTGAAGAAGTGGGGTAGTAGATCGATTAGGAAAACACAATCTTGCATGAAATTTTACTCTTTAATGGAAATAGAAATTGTGAAAAGCAAATTTTAAGATAAACACATTGTTGACTTCTTATACATATAACATATGATACAATTATTTATTATAAGTTCAATCTACTCCAATGCAATTTACATATTACTCCACTCCGGTCCCTTAATCAGAGAAGCATAATACACAGAAGGTACCTATGACCAAGCCGAGCTATATAAGATACATAACTACGACTACATTTCAAGGTCATAGATATTCTCTACTGCTAAATTTAACACCTATCGTTCAAAACACTTTTTTGTTTTGGAGTAAACTCCAGGTGCCAGTTAATTACAAAAAGTAACTAACATACTCTGAATGATGGTAAACTAATTTAGCGCCTAAGAAATCCCAACTAACTTAATCAAAGAATGATGTAATAAACTGCTCACATAACTTCTCTGCTAAATTGTTTTTTAGTAGTATAATTAAGAAATTGACTGACAAATACTAATTTGTAGAATAATTTATTTTAAATAAAATGTTTAATATAACTTGTAAACTAATTTTATAAATCTTTTAGTTAAATATAAACAATGATTTCTAATATCTCAGGCACACATATATTATAATAAAACATTAAATAAACATAAGTATCAAAATATATAGTGCACACCCACACTCTATCATATGAGCTATTGGTTTATATGGTTTTCAAAGTTTTAATGTTATCAGTTTGTTATTTCAACCTGCACATACGTAGTTCATTTTATGTGGACTACAGAGTTTATTTATTAAACTGACTTTTTGAGGCTTCAAAGATTGCAATGGCTACATTAATTAATATTAAGAGTTGGAATAAGAGAATGTTATTACCTATAGGATTTTCAAATGTGGTAGCTTCAAATTATTTACTGCTGCATGTGTGTTTTACCAACCTGTTGGATTTTAGGCATCTGTTGCAGTCCTGGGCTACTTCTATTTAGGCAGTTAGATATTCATGGCAGCTTCAAATTATTAGATGGGCAGACTGCTGATATACTTGTGGATGGAGGTTGAAGCCTATCACATGCTTCGAAAGCTGCTTAACACTGCATTGTATTCATTGACTTTAGATACATGAACAACTCTAGCTATGTGAAAAGACTAGATATGTGAATGAGACTGTCTGACGAAATTTTCGGCCCTATTTATATGATGATCCTGTTGTTATCCCTTTTTAATTAGTTTTTAAATTCGTCCACTGCTTTGATTAAATTCTTTTGATAAGATACCTTTTAATTAATCCTGTTTATGGATTTTAATTAATAGGCATTGCTAATCCTGTTTTATATAGCTTATGACTATTTGCAATCTTTGAGGGAAATTTTTACTTATAAACTTTCATTTTTAATATTTAACTTTCATATTTTATTTTTTTTAACATGCACACACTTTACTATTTCTTTGTGTTTACAATCAACTTGTTATTTATGCACACATATGTTTTATTTTAACTAAATAAATGAAAAGAAAGATTTTTCTTTTCTTTAGTTTTTAAGACTTCTTTTTTTTTAATATTTTAAATTTTCTCAGACACACTCCTCCTCAGGCTAACTGCAT
Source organism: Epiperipatus broadwayi (assembly GCA_028023455.1). Taxonomy (NCBI): domain Eukaryota; kingdom Metazoa; phylum Onychophora; class Udeonychophora; order Euonychophora; family Peripatidae; genus Epiperipatus; species Epiperipatus broadwayi. The sequence continues at coordinate 5,349,658 of JAQFVV010006277.1, read as the reverse complement.
TTTTTTAATAAAATAACTTTCTAAGTAAACTTTCTTAATTTATTCTATAGTTTTAGTTTTTGTCAAGTTACAGTTTCTCCCCCTCTATTAACTAATTTGTAAACATTACTACTGATTTTTAGCAAACTGTTTTAAACTAATAATAAAACTCTAAACTTTTATAGATTTCTTCTTTTTTTCCAAATGAGATTTTTTTTTTAATTTCAAAATCTTTCTATTATTTAAAGATGTGATTTGATTTTAATAGTTGCACACCACAATTTTATATGGAGCACTATTCATTAGCAGTACAATTTATATATACTTGAATGCAAATAATAGCACACTATTACTGATGATGAGCAAATGATATTGTTCAGTCATAGTACCATATGCAATTATTTCCATTTGTATATTTCTATTTACTGAAAATTAATGATTAGTTAGCTGAAATTGATTATAAACCATCCACTGAAAAAATGTAATTTATTTATAAAATGCTTATGTAAAAAAAAAAAAAAAGAAATCTGAATCCTGTTCCAGATAAAAACTCCCTAGCATTAACATAGCTGCCTAATGCAGTGATAATTATATTTCAAATCCTGAGTTTAATTCTTAATGCATTAGGCTGTTATAAGAATAACATGGAGTTCACATGTCCGAAGATTTGTTATAATAAAATGTTCTTTATTTAATTCATTATTTAAAAATATTTGTAATATATTTAAAAAATGGGTGAATGACATAGATGTGATGAAGAAAAAAAGTATGCTTCTGATATAACTTTGAATAAGCTCAAGCCATATGATAGAGACATGTATATTTTAATAGTTTTATAATATTAATAATCTATTATCTTATTTTTTAAAAATGAATTAAAAGTAAATAAATTATATAATAATAATAACAATACTAAAGATAAATAATAATTGTAAATATGGCAATGAATTAATGTTCTCTATAATTTTAAATAGATATTTATTTATTTATTTATTAGCTGAATCTATTTAAATTTGCTGTGAATAATTTAGTTTTACTTTCTTTCTTTATTTGAATTTAATTGAGCACTAACAAAAAACATCTATAGAAAATATTCAATAGTTACTTAATTGCTAACTATAAAAAAAATTGCAGATTACCCATTTACATGTATATGTGCTGTGTGATGCACTATGGCTTCTCCTTTCTCAGCCACTATGTTAGCCATCCCTATTTTTCATTCCCCACCCTAAGTTTTTCCCTTATTCTTTTCTATTCAGCTTCATCCCATTTTCACATTATCTTTGTCAACTCTATGGCCTTCATATGTGAATCCCCCCCTTTTTTTAATCCCAGCATAAAAACTAAGAACCTACTTTCTGTTTAATTACTTTGTTTATATTTATTCTCCCACAACTTTATTATTTGTACCCTTTCTGCTTGCAGATATTTACATTCAATCATCAGATGCCTAATATTTTCTATGCCTTCCTTACATAACTTGCAGGCTAAATCACCCATATTTTTCCATTTATGTGTATATTTCCTTGTTGCTAATCATCCTGTTTGAACTTTAAACAGTAAACTACTTTCCTTGCTATTATCATAAATTAATTCACTCCCAATATTATGCTTACTTATATATATATATATATATATATATATATAAGTATATATATATATATATATATATATATATATAATCTTTTTACTCTCCATACTAGTTCTCCATCTCTCCAACTCCCTATTCTTTATTAATGCATCAATTCTTGTATCCCATTTCTTACCACTATAACACTCAACAATTTTCCTAACACATTGATACCCCTTTTGTAGAAGTATATTGACACAAAGTCTTTATCCAAATTTTTTGCATACTGTACTACCTTTTTCACCCACCTTGTTACCTGACCTTTACTTATAACCCAATTAAATAATATTTTGGCTATTCTCTTATTATCCATAAATTGCATTCTATCGAATATTTTCATTTTATTTTTTATCTCTCACATATAAAAACTTGACCATCTCATTTGTTCTTGAATTTCTTTTTTTTCTAACCACATATCTGCATCTAATGCATGTCTTCCTATTTTTCATATTTTTCTAAGTAATCTAACACCCTTTTGCTAATACATAATGCATCATTACTATAAGTTAACCTTGCTATTGTCACTCCCCTTCATACAATTCTAGCTACATCATATTTACTATATAAAAAGACTGTTAATTTCTTTATCAGTTCCTTTCATTTCTTTGCTTCATTTAACATTTTTTTCTCCCATTTATCCAAGCAATTTCTCTGATTACTTAAGACAATTCCCAATAGTTGTACATATTCACCACATTTAACTTTATATCTCCCAATAAAAATTCTTTCTTTTCTCTTTCCCCAGTATTTATCATCATTATTTTTGATTTTTCTTCAATAAATTTTAATCCCCTCTCTTTACCTACTTTTGCACATGTCTTCAGCATAACCTCCTTATCTTCCCTACTCTCTGTGCACAAGAAGATATCATCAACAAATAAAAGATCTGATAATGTATATACTCCATCAATGGTATCTCTACCCCTCTTCCTAGTCTTTTTATTGCTCTCTTTTCAATCAGAAATAGTTTATCTGTAGTAACACAACTTATAGATGTGAATAGGAATACAGGTAGACTGTTATATATGATCTTTATAGATATAGAGAAAGCATATAATAGAGTAAATAGAAATAGATTATGGGTAAGTTTAGTAAATTTAAAAATGAATGGAGCTTTAGTGGATCTTATTAAGAGACTGTATAAAGTAATTAGTATATCTATCAATTGGGAAATATAGAATCAGTTAAAGTTAAAAATGGGACGGGACTAAGACAAGGATGCTCTATGTCACCTATTTTGTTTTTAAAGAGAGCAATAGAAAGACTAGGAAGAGGAGTAGAGACCATATATAACAGTCTACCTGTATTCCTATTCATATCTATAAGTTGTGTTACTACAAATAAACTATCTCCTATAGCCTTTCTGATTGAAAACTTCCTTGCATTTCTTCCACTATATTATTTTCTTCCATCCACTTTGTGGCCCTTATATCCAAAGACTTTATATTATTGGTTTATAATTGTTTAACATTCTATGATCCTTTACTCTTTCTTTTAAATAGTAGCCTTACTCTTGTATTATTCCAGCTATCTGGAAATTCACTCTTCTGTGCGCCATTATGTATAAAACATAAGAATAGATGTAATTTTGTGATATTTTTTATTTTCATCACAATTTCTGCTGCCCATTCATCTAAAACTCTTGCCTTTCCACTTTTCAATTTTTTTTCTGCCTCATTCAATTCATTTTCTGTAAACCTAATAATTCCATTACTATATTCTTTTATATTTGTTATCATTCCATCCTTCACATCTAACATTTTTTCTATATCCATTACATCCTTATTTAAGATTGTCTCTAATTTTTCTCTAGAGTTACACTTTTTTTCCTCATTATCTAGTAATACTATTTCTCTCCTACATTCCTTCTTTTAATATATTTCCAAAAATTTTCAATCCCATCTCTTCTACTTTTATTAATATCCTCCAATAATTTACTATTTAATTTCAGTCTTTCTCTATAATTATCTATTTTTGCCAACTTTTTAAAAATACTTTTCCCATTTAATATTAACATGTTTTTCACTTTTTGCTTTTAATAACACAATACATTCTCTGCATGCTTTTTTTTTTCTCTTATACACTTTTACTAATTCTCACTTTTCTATGACTTTTATTTCTCTGGATATTCTCACCTAAAACCCTATATTCACCGCCAACAAACATTTCCTTGATTTCTTCTGATTTTATTTTATATTCTAATTTATTCTTATCATTCATTCTCCATCCACATCTTTCACTAGCCTTTCTACTTTTATTACTTTTTTCCATCACATTACTAACCATTTATATTGTAAAGAAGTTGTGATCATTATTACATACTCTGACTTCATTATCAAACACATAAATTTTCTATACTTTATTCAATTCCTCTTTCTCTATTAATCCATAATCTGTTGTGTGAAATATATTATTTCTAAACCATGTGTATTGTCCCTCATAAATATTTGTTACATTTCCACTGCTCAAATTCACTCTCTGAGAAAAAATTTCAAAAGCTGTCCATTCTTGTTATATACATCATCAATTTCTTCAATGTATCCATTCATCTCCCTTACAACCATTATTTTCTTCCCTCTTTTTTTTGAAACTCTGTTTATTCTTAACTAGGTATTCATATATGTTACTGTTTCATTTTATTATAGTTTTTTTATCTCCAGTGGCCAAATACTCTATAGCCACCATCCATTCTTGTCTTACTACCCTTATCTCATATCACAAATGTTCTTGACACTTAACAGTATTTAATTATTTTTTGACATGACTCCTATACACCATCCCTTTTTTTTCTATTTATACCCTGCCATTCTAAGTCTTCCAGTGTAGGTTTTTCTTCTTAGATGTGTTTCCACTACTGCTAATACCTCAAGATCTTCATTTTTACTTGCTTTTTTTAATTCTTACTACTTTTCTGATTTCCTATCACTTTTTATATTAAAATATCTAATTTTAACAATTTCTTCTTTTCTTATTACCCTTTTATAAATTTTTTTAACTCTTTCTTCTCTACTACATTTGTAAGTAGCTTGCTTATCATTAAATTTAAAGACTCATTCCCTCTCCATTTCTACATTTATATTTAAATCAGCTACCTTTTGCTTATTTTTTATATCCTATCCGCTCTTCTTTTTGATAATACTACACTTTGAAATCCTACCAAAGTTTCCCGAACTATATTTTTTATAAATCAAACTCCCTAATACTTCACTTCCTTGTTTTGCTAAGTGCAATCCATCTTTACTATACAACTCCTCCTTATTAATAAAAAAAATCCCACACATCCACAAATATAACTTTTTTTTCTCTCGCATAATTTTTTCTGTTTCTCATTTATAGAACATGCTCTATCTAACATATATTTATTGTCGAATCTTGATAATAATCCAACTATTTTTATTCTTGTTTTTATCTTACTCCAATTACTAATCAATTCTATATATTCATTCATTACTCTCTATGATGGCCCTGACAAATTATTTATCCCTATTATAACATAAACATATCTATTCCCTTGTTTCTTTATCTTATCTGTAACATCCCTACTTCTAGCTCCAGGCAAACATATTCTTACATACCTGTTTTTATTTTCCCTTGCAATTACATCTCCACATCCTCTAACTAACTAATCTCCTATCATATTGTCTCATAATTTACTTTTCCTACTTCCTCCGTAACATTCTCTTCCATCTTCTGGACTTTTTTATTTAGTTATTCCTTATCATTTCTATTCATTAATTACTTAATCTGTTCACACTTCATCTCTAATGATTTTAATTTTGCTTCTATATTTTTTAGTTCTTCCTATATCTTACTTATTATTTGGCTAACCATCTTCATTGCACTACATATTTTGTCATCCATATCTCTTGTCACTCCATTAAATGCATACTCTATTCTATATTCCTTAATTATTATGCTAATGTGTGAGTGTATGTTAGTGAATTGGGATTTTTTTTTTAGATAACAGCACAATATTTCATCAATAAAGAAAGTCTGTGCCCTTGTTTTAAAGAGAAGAAAATAATTAAAATGCAATGTTGCTTTGGTCACTGGTGAAGAAATGTTATAAATCTCGGATAATGATCGCATACTGTATTTGCTTTTTCTTCAAGTATATATATATATTGTAACGATCCGGAGAAAGCGACTTACCGTAATCTGCACTACGGGGCGCCATCTAGGCATTTCAACCTAGAAAAATTTATAAAGTAGGCAGATACGTAAGTCAAAAAAAAAAAAAATTTTTTTTTTTTAAATATTTTGGTTCCGGTCGTTAGCCCATGTCACTAGCTCAGGGAGTAGCAGAGATTTAATAATATCATATCTTATCTAATTAGATTTCAACATTAAAAAAATAAATAAAATAAGCCACTGCCAGTAATTAGCATACAAACATTTATTTATGCACATATATATAAGATTTAAAATTATTTTATTATTAGTTTTACATTTTAACATTTAACATTATTTTTTAACTTTGATTTTTGACTTTAATTTACCTTTAATTACTATTACATTCTAATTTTACATTTTAATTAAGTTCGCACAGATGGGATTATAAAAGCTTGTTATAATAAGTTGCTATAGATCGGTTACATAGATTACACGGTTAAAAACATTCCAAAGTAAACATAAGCGACCAAAATATAAAATTATTGATTACTGACAATTGCGGAGGGAAATTTATATGTAACCCAATAGTATTCACCATAAGATACTTGCATTGTCACCAATAACTTAAAAGACATCCGAATAAATACATTTTAGATACTCACCGTAAGGTATCATTATTTATCGAATGTCTATATATTTTGATCAAATATGAAAACGCAAACATAGTTAACCGATAAACAATCCATGCAAGCGTCTATAAACAACTTAAATTTAATGCATTTTTATTTAGAATCGAGTATGAATACTACATAGATTTGCATTGAAATTAAAATATTCTATCCCTATTTAACCTTAGGCTAAAATTCGCAGTCAAACTGGCATCAATCCATCTGATATATCGATGTATTCAATGTAATACGAAATACGGCAGCACCAAAAGAATTAAGAAAAGACATTGACTCTCAATCAGATAGGAATATTACATCTATCTAACGAGAAGAACAATAAAAAAAAAACTCCATAGAAAGGAACTGCGTTCTCCGTCTTATAATTCCTTCCATAGGCAACCGGGTGAGTGCGGCGTATATATAAACAATTCTGCTAGTAGCGAATCTCCGATTACATCTACTAACTACATCAATATATCCAATCCATTGACCCAATCTAACAACGACATAAATAACCTAAGATTACCCTCCCCTAATATAACTTTACAAATCTATACAGCCATTCACGCCCGACTTAAGTTTAACATTTTTATAATTAATTTAACGGAAAACAAAAATCATAATAAAACTTAAAGAACAAAAAATAAATAAATGGAAATGATTTTACAAAATAAATACATTAAATAAAATTATAACTAATTAATAAATAATGTTGGTCAGATAGAATAATATTGCAATTATTTAAATCTGGAAAGTTTTTAATTTACTGTTCATAAATTTTAAAGTTCTTACGGTTATTTAAATAGTTCATCTTCATATATTCCTTGCCGTTTGAACGTGAATTCCCACGTCGTCCGAAGATTGGTATCCTGTTGGCCGATTTATTTATCCATCCGGAGATTTTTTAGTGTAGTTGGTCCTCAATGTAGAAACGATGGTTCATTTTTCTTCCTTTCTTAGCAGAACTGAAGGGATTGAAGCTGTGCGTCTTTTTCAATCCCCTCAGCACTAACACCTAGCTGTTACATCGTAATAATCATCAATAACTCCCTGATTAATAATTTCCAAATTTTCCTTTTATATTAATGTCAAGGATTGAATTTACATTACGTCACCGATGCGATGGTCCTTTCGCTGCGGTCCGATTCCATAGGGATTTCTTCTTATTTGCTAACAGTTTCTATTGTTTTCCTATCTGACCGGTGTTTTTACATTTAAATGCCGAAGGCTGGTTTACATTTAACTAATTAACAATCATTTCCATTTCTGATTAATTAACCTGTTTTCCAAATCACAAATATATTTAAAGATAAATTTAAAGATATAATTTCATCTCCAAATCTTTTTAAAATTTAGTTTTAAAAATACTTTTTCTTTAATAAAGTTTTATTTTAATAATTTTTCATTATCTGTGCGATTTAATATATAAGAGTTTAAGATGATATTTAATTTCAATTTTTAATTCTAAAAGAAAATTTTTAAATGCGAACTTTTTAATTTACTTTCATGTTTAATAAATAAAAAAAAACAACAATGTAACGAACGTCTGTGCTCGTTACATATCAGTAAAGTTACTTAAAAAAAAAATGATCAAAAAAAAAAAAAAATTTTACTTAGGGTTAGTAATTATGGTACACGACTAACAAAATTTACAAACATCTGGTTAATAATTTTACAAAAAGACTATACAAAAAGAAAAATGTTTACTATCATTTACCTAAGGACCATTTATGTTTATACCCCTCCCCACAAGAGTTCTATTTTATTTTATACATTTTATTTTTACACACGGCATGACAAGCAAGTTATTTTATAAATTATTTATTTAGGAGGTTGCATTGAGATAAATATGTTTTAAGAAAGATAATGGATTTATACGTGTATATTTGCAGCACAATTATACATACCACCAACTTATTTATGACTGATTGAAATGCATACATAGGGTTACACTGAAGTAATTCCCGAAGGTACTCATCGTAAGGCACCACATTTCGATCATAAACTTACGTGGCTGTGCGCTCCTATACACCTTAAAGCATAATTTATATTACAACAACAAAAACATATCAATCGCAACCTTTTGACTTTTTTTTTTTAACAAAAATTAGTTTTAAAATTATTTATACTTTCTCGTGTTTAATATATATGCGCAATTTCTTTTACTGGCAGAGCTTTTATAAGATTTCAAGTATACGACTTATGTAACCAGATAAAATATTTCATTTTGACAAAATTTGCTCAGGGTATTTGTGGTTTATTAAAGATCGGCCCGAGTTGGTTCGCCATTGTAACGATCCGGAGAAAGTGACTTACCGTAATCTGCACTACGGGGCGCCATCTAGGCATTTCAACCTAGAAAAATTTATAAAGTAGGCAGATACGTAAGTCAAAAAAAAAAAAAATTTTTTTTTTTTAAATATTTTGGTTCCGGTCGTTAGCCCATGTCACTAGCTCAGGGAGTAGCAGAGATTTAATAATATCATATCTTATCTAATTAGATTTCAACATTAAAAAAATAAATAAAATAAGCCACTGCCAGTAATTTGCATACAAACATTTATTTATGCACATATATATAAGATTTAAAATTATTTTATTATTAGTTTTACATTTTAACATTTAACATTATTTTTTAACTTTGATTTTTGACTTTAATTTACCTTTAATTACTATTACATTCTAATTTTACATTTTAATTAAGTTCGCACAGATGGGATTATAAAAGCTTGTTATAATAAGTTGCTATAGATCGGTTACATAGATTACACGGTTAAAAACATTCCAAAGTAAACATAAGCGACCAAAATATAAAATTATTGATTACTGACAATTGCGGAGGGAAATTTATATGTAACCCAATAGTATTCACCATAAGATACTTGCATTGTCACCAATAACTTAAAAGACATCCGAATAAATACATTTTAGATACTCACCGTAAGGTATCATTATTTATCGAATGTCTATATATTTTGATCAAATATGAAAACGCAAACATAGTTAACCGATAAACAATCCATGCAAGCGTCTATAAACAACTTAAATTTAATGCATTTTTATTTAGAATCGAGTATGAATACTACATAGATTTGCATTGAAATTAAAATATTCTATCCCTATTTAACCTTAGGCTAAAATTCGCAGTCAAACTGGCATCAATCCATCTGATATATCGATGTATTCAATGTAATACGAAATACGGCAGCACCAAAAGAATTAAGAAAAGACATTGACTCTCAATCAGATAGGAATATTACATCTATCTAACGAGAAGAACAATAAAAAAAAAAACTCCATAGAAAGGAACTGCGTTCTCCGTCTTATAATTCCTTCCATAGGCAACCGGGTGAGTGCGGCGTATATATAAACGATTCTGCCAGTAGCGAATCTCCGATTACATCTACTAACTACATCAATATATCCAATCCATTGACCCAATCTAACAATGACATAAATAACCTAAGATTACCCTCCCCTAATATAACTTTACAAATCTATACAGCCATTCACGCCCGACTTAAGTTTAACATTTTTATAATTAATTTAACGGAAAACAAAAATCATAATAAAACTTAAAGAACAAAAAATAAATAAATGGAAATGATTTTACAAAATAAATACATTAAATAAAATTATAACTAATTAATAAATAATGTTGGTCAGATAGAATAATATTGCAATTATTTAAATCTGGAAAGTTTTTAATTTACTGTTCATAAATTTTAAAGTTCTTACGGTTATTTAAATAGTTCATCTTCATATATTCCTTGCCGTTTGAACGTGAATTCCCACGTCGTCCGAAGATTGGTATCCTGTTGGCTGATTTATTTATCCATCCGGAGATTTTTTAGTGTAGTTGGTCCTCAATGTAGAAACGATGGTTCATTTTTCTTCCTTTCTTAGCAGAACTGAAGGGATTGAAGCTGTGCGTCTTTTTCAATCCCCTCAGCACTAACACCTAGCTGTTACATCGTAATAATCATCAATAACTCCCTGATTAATAATTTCCAAATTTTCCTTTTATATTAATGTCAAGGATTGAATTTACATTACGTCACCGATGCGATGGTCCTTTCGCTGCGGTCCGATTCCATAGGGATTTCTTCTTATTTGCTAACAGTTTCTATTGTTTTCCTATCTGACCGGTGTTTTTACATTTAAATGCCGAAGGCTGGTTTACATTTAACTAATTAACAATCATTTCCATTTCTGATTAATTAACCTGTTTTCCAAATCACAAATATATTTAAAGATAAATTTAAAGATATAATTTCATCTCCAAATCTTTTTAAAATTTAGTTTTAAAAATACTTTTTCTTTAATAAAGTTTTATTTTAATAATTTTTTATTATCTGTGCGATTTAATATATAAGAGTTTAAGATGATATTTAATTTCAATTTTTAATTCTAAAAGAAAATTTTTAAATGCGAACTTTTTAATTTACTTTCATGTTTAATAAATAAAAAAACAACAACAATGTAACGAACGTCTGTGCTCGTTACAATATATATATACACACACACACTTCATTTGAGAATAAATATAAAAATACAAATTTTTGAATAGTTTTTTCTACCTAAAAATAAATAAAGAAGTAGCATTACCTTTTACAAACACAAATATTTTCACCCCTTCACTTATTGTTATAAATATTTATTTATTTCTAAATTTGTTTATACAATATTTACTATTGTTTTATATAAGTATAGGGTATTTGAACTCAGATTTTCAAGCACCCTTCAACTATTTGCACCATCTCATACAACTGATACACATGACCACATACATGTAGAAAAGATAAATAATTACCAATATATGTATTTCATGCTAAACCAGCCCTCGTTAGTTGGTCCAGATTATCATCTCCCACACACACATATAATCAGTGCTTAGTTTATATTAAGATAGCAAATCTTCATACTTTAATGGACAGACTTCAATCTACTACAACCTCCAACTTTTCAGCTATTCATATCATTGAAAATCTGGTGATGAAAACCCAAATCTCATGTTGATACCAATATTATTGCCATGCCCATGTTGATCTCAAGTCACTCTGACCTCTCATGTATAGGATCTTATCCATTTAAATACATAGAATAGGGATGGGCAGGATACAAGCTTGATATGTAAATATTTGAAAACCAGGCACTCTTCACAACTAATCAACACATCAAACTTGTATCTTGCCCATCCCTCTTCTATGTATTTAAATGAATAAGGTCCTACACGTGAGGGGTCAGAGTGACTTGAGTTCAACAAGGGCATGGCAGTAATATTGACATTAACATGGGATTTGGGTTTTCACCATCAGATTTTCAATGATATGAATGGTTGAAAAGTTGGAGATTTGCTATCTTAATCTAAACTGAGCACTGATTATATATGTGTATGGGAAATGATAATCTGGACTAATTGGTGAATGCTGGTTTAGCATGAATTATGTATATTGGAGATTATTTATGTTTTCTACATGTGTGTGGTCATGTGTATAAGTTGTATGAGATGTTGCGAATAGTTGAAGGGTGCTTGAAAATCTGAGTTCAAATCCCCTATACTTACAATTAAGTTCCCAGGTTTGTGAAGAGTGCCTGTTTTTCAAACATTGTTTTGTATGTATATATTTAGTACAATATATTAATCTGTTATCGTAATAGATCGCATCTTCTGATTAACATATTGGTTGCTATTTTTAGGGTCTTTTTTTTTTCAAAAAAAGCTATTAAAGTGGAGAATTAGAAAGGAATTTCTGCATGTTGTTTGTTTGATTAGAGAACCGTATCTTTTTTTTTTAGTATTTTATAACTGCGAAGTTGATTTTTATATATATATGTTAAAGCATCGGTCAGAAAGCGAACCCGGGACAACTGCTTGTAAGGAAGCTGTGCTAATCACTCGGCCACCAATGCTTGACAAAAGTTGATTTTAGTTGGAGATCAATTATTTTATTATATCCGCAGAAAAACTAATAAATATTCTTTAGCTAAAAAAATGTATAAAAAGTTTTATGCATTAGACTTTTTTTTTTTTGAGAAACTATAAAGTTTTTTTTTCTTAATTCATTTATAGTAGATTGGAAAAAAAGTAGTGTGAAATATTTACATATAAAATTCTGTTTATATGTTTTGCATCTTAATGTTGTAAGGGCTTCACTGATGAATTATGTTAAACAATTTTAAACAATAAAAAATGTCATTAATGATGATTGAGATGTTTTCACCTGAATTTAGCATTCTGTTGTTTAATTATTCCTAATCTATCTTTACGTGGATAATTTAAAATACTTAGCAGAAAAAAGTAAATGATACAGTTGTGTATATATATCAGGTAATAACATGCTCAATCGGTATTTGATGAACCTTCCATGGGAACGTAAAGAAATTATGACCTTGATAGTCTGTCATTATTGGGCCTTCATTACTTCATTTTATCTATACCAAAAAAAAAGGCAATATATCTCTTTATCCTTCAAATGAAATATATGATGTAGTATTTATTTGCAGAGGTTTTATAGACCGCTATTATAATTCAAAGTTAATTATATAAAAAAATATTAATACACTAATTAATTGTTAGCTTCTCAGAAGTTTGGATGATCAAGTATCAGAAGTGACAAGAGGAACTTCATTCTAGATTCTAATTCTTGAATGCATATTTACTACTGTACTAAGAACACTGATCACATACAGATTATTTAGTAAATACTATTTCTGTATTGTAATTTTCTGATTTCTATCCACTTTTAACACCTTGGATAGAAACTAGTCCCAAACTTGTGTGAGAGTGCTGTTTTGAAAATTACATTACAGAAATATTGTTCATTATTGTATAATCTCTAATCTATTGAATGATAAATAAAAATTATTAAATGACTTAATAACTCTTTGAATTCTTTTGATTTATTTATGGAATTTTTCATACATCATGTTTCCAAAATAAATACATTGTTCAATTTACTCTTTTCATTATTTCACATTTATGTATTCTTTTTTTTTTATCTTCTTTCTTTTAAATATGTACTTTTTTTAAGACTTATTATTGTTTTAGTAATACATTAAAGATGAGCCTTCTCAAGCTATTGTGCTGATCTTTAATTTATTACAATTTATAAAACATAGCACTATAAAAATAAATGCTTATTTACATATTGTTTTAGTAATAAAATATTCTTTTGTGAATTATTTCTATTTTTATAAAAATCAGCACAAGTATAAACAAAAAAACAAAGCAATCAAGAAGAACCACTATGATCAGAGACTTTTATTGCATCTTACAATAGTGGAACAGTGAAAAAGAATATAATAATACTCAGCAGATTGGTGACAATTTTTTTTTTATTTGTTTTGCACTCTAAAACAGAATTTTCAAACTTATTAATAATGGGTAGCTTTCTGAAAAAAATTCTAGACTAGATTAAAAATCTCCATTTGCCCACTAAAATGTCCAAATTTCATCTGAATACAAAACAAAGTTTATAATCATTGCATGCAGATGTATTAGAGACTACATCACATGACTCTTCACACTTATGTTTGTATTTTAAATATTACATTATAAGTTCGCAAGTTTTTGATATATATTTTAATACATTAAATTGTAGACACATTTTAATGCTCCATACTATTTAAAATATAGATAATGGAAAACAAAAAGTGAAACAAATATGTATTATATTGTTTTAAAAATATAACAATTTTATTTTATATATACATAATTATATTGAAACTGTAGATGATATAATTTTTATTTTATTTTATTCATTATTGTTATTGCTTTTTATTACTTCATTTGAATATATAATGATAAATATTCATTTAATAGTAATTTTTTAATGTTACTACTACTACTAATAATAATACATTTTGTTATGGCTTAGCTTTGTGAATTTGAGCATTTCTTTGGGTGATTAAAAGTATTGTTCAATAGATTGAAGGAAAAAAAAAGAAAATTTTAGTGCAGTTTTGAGAAATACCCTAAAAAATGAAATTCTTTTATATTAAAAATTTATTAGAAACAAAAAAAAACATCAGTTGTAAATATCATTCAAATTAAATTAAATAATATGTTTAAAAAAGTTTTTTTTTAAAAAAAAAATAATAATAATAATAAAGCTTTTATGTAAACAGTACTAGCTGACTAAAAAGTAGAAAAAAGTGAACTCTGTTAATTTGTCATTCTTGGAAAGTATCAGAGATCTTAAAAATCTAGACTTGTTATAAAACAATTGGAAATTGTGGAAATATTGTCATTTCAAAAAGGCATTTGAGGCTCAAATAAATCATAAAAATCAAAATGGCATATTAACCGAGATCAGTTTTTTTCTACTTTTTAATCAGATTACGTGGTTGTTTTTCTACTTTTTAGCTGGCTAGTACTGTTTACATAAAAGCATCTTTTTAAAAAAACTTTTTTAACGTATTTTATTTTTTACTTTTTAGTTATGAACTAAAAAAAATCTGACAAAAATTATGATTTAATAATAAGACATAAAAAAAATTGATTAAGACAACAATGTATATGTGATGCAGAAACTTCTGAATAAAAATAACTTTTATTTATTAAATCTTTTATCTCTTATCAAATTTTTTCATTAAAAACAAAAAATAGGTAAAACTAAAAAAAAAAAAAGCATTTAATTTAATTACTTTGATATATTACTATTTTATCTTCTAAAATCAAATTATGATTATAAAATTTTTATATTGGCAAAATATAACTGTTGAACTGTTCTCAGACCAATTATTATTAAACCATATGGAAAAGACTGATTAAGACAATAATGTAGACATTATGCAGAAACTTCTGAATAAAAAGAACTTTTATTTATTGTCTTTTATTTTATCAAACTTTTTTAACACAGAGATAGGGCAAGTTAATATAAAAGCATATAATAAATTAAGTAGGTGCTATAATAATGTTATGAATCATATCTATTCATCTGAATTGAAAGTAGCACAATGAAGAAAAAAATTAGCTTTGATTATGTTTTGATATATTTGCCCATTTTCAATGGATGAATTTTTTACAGAAATTTATGATTCCTATGCAGTTTATTATGCTAGAGTTTATATTTGATATTTTTTATATTTTTAAACAATAGGGTGAAATTCTATATTATAAAATGAAAATAGAATTTATAATATAATTTTTATTACCAATAAGACATAATTTTGTTTAACAGGAAATCACTAGGAAATATGTTGCTCATTGAAAACCTTATATTACAGTGATGAAGTAGTAGAAGATTTTTATATGGATGTACAAAAGGCTTTTGATCAGAGTAAACAACATTTTAAAATTGTTATGGGAGATTTTAATGCTAGAATTGGTAAACAAATGAAAGATGAAAGTGTTGTAGGTAATTTTGGTTATGGTAATAGAAATGAGAGAGGACATAGACTTGTGGAGTTTGCAGAGAAGGAAAAACTTTATATTATGAATTCTTTTTTTGAGAAAAATGTTAGAAGGAAATGGACATGGAAGCATCCAAATGAAGGTACAGCAGAATTGGATTATATTTTGACTAACAGGAAATACATATTTCAAGATTGTAATGTTCTTAATAAATTTAACACAGGAAGTGATCATCGATTAGTAAGGGGTAAGATACATGTTAATGTAAAACTAGAGAGACAAAAATTATTAAGAAAAATTATATTTACAGTTGATATTCCTAATCTTCAGAAACATTCTAATGAATTTAAATTAGAACTTACAAATCGGTTTCAAGTATTAGTAGATTTTGAACATGATTCAGATTTGAATGAAATTAATATGAAAATAACTGATACACTTTTAAAAACTGCAACAAAGATAGCTGGTAGAAAAAAGCAGCAATTGACTAATAAAATTTCTACTGAGACTAGAGAACTTATGAAGAAAAGAAGGAATATGAAGATATGCAAGAATGATGCATTAAAAAGAATTGAATATCTCGAATTTTGTAAAATGGTGCGGAAAAGAGTTGAAAATGATATAAGAAAGTATAACTGTTAACTAGCAAGAAAAGCTGTAGAAGAAAATAAAAGTCTTAAGAATGTAAAACAACATTTTGGTATTGGTAGGAAATTTATATCTGCAATAAGGAAAAAAGATGGAATTATTACTAAAAAGAGGGATGACATTATGAAATTGGTAGAAGATTTTTATCAAGAATTATATAGTAATAAAGAACAAGTACCTCCTATATCTATTACATCTTCCGAATTGCCCAGAATTTTAAATGAAGAAGTGAGAAATGCAATTAAATGTATGAAAAAAGGAAAGGCTCCAGGTAATGATGGAATTATAATTGATATATTAAAAGAAGCAGGTGAAGAAACAGAAAAAATATTAGCAAAGTTATATACCAAATGTCTAAATGATAAAGATGTAATGGATGATTGGAAGAATGCAGTAATAATATTAATATTTAAAAAAGGTGATAAAGAAGATATTAGAAATTACAGACCTATCAGCCTTTTATCAGTTTTATATAAAATTTTTACCAAGATAATTACAACTCGTCTACAGAGAACCTTGGATTTTCACCAACCAAGAGAACAAGCTGGATTTAAAAGTGGTTTTAGTACAGTAGATCATATTCAAGTATTGAGAGAAGTTATAGAAAGGACAAATGAATATGAGTTGTCATTATGTTTTGGATTTGTAGATTATGAAAAGGCATTTGATTCTATAAACATTTCTTCAGTGATTAAAGCATTGGATCATCAAGGTATAGATCCAGGATATTGTCATATTTTAAAGAATATTTATAAAAATGCAACAGCAACAATTAGATTACATAATGATACTGGGAAAGTCAACATTGAGAAAGGTGTAAGACAAGGTGACTCCATATCTCCAAAACTTTTTACAGCAGTGCTGCAAGAAGTATTTTGTGGATTAAAATGGGAAACTAAAGGAGTGAAAGTAAATGGAGATTATTTAAGTCATTTAGATTTCGCAGATGATGTAGTTGTTTTGCAAATAATGCTTCCGAGCTGCAGGAAATATTGCAGGAGTTATCAGATGAAAGTAGGACTAAAGATAAATGTTAAAAAGACTAAAGTAATGTTTAATCGATTTGCTCAAAATATGAAAATAAAGATTGATTATGATGAATTAGAAGAAGTTAAGAGTTACAAATACCTTGGTCAGATTATTAATACAGATAGAAACATAATAGAGGAAATTAATCATAGAATTAAACTTGGTTGGAGTGCTTTTGGTAGAAATAACTTGATATTAAAAGGAAATATGCCTATGTGTTTGAAAAGAAAGGTTTTTAACAAATGTGTTTTACCAGTTCTTACTTATGGATCTGAGACTTGGACATTTAATATAAGATCAATACAGAGACTTCAGACCACTCAAAGAAGTATGGAGAGATGTATGTTGGGAGTAACAAGAAGAGATCGAAAACGCAATGTATGGGTAAGAGAACAAACAGGTGTTACTGACCTCATTGAAAAAATTAAAAGATTGAAGTGGAGTTGGTCTGGACATATTGCTAGAAGAGATGATAATAGATGGACAGTTGAAATTTTAAACTGGATTCCAAGAGATTGTAAAAGACCCAGAAGGAGACCATATGTAAGATGGATGGATGAAATAAGAAAATGTGTAGGGGTGATGTGGAGAAGAGAAGCTAAAGATCGGAGAAGATGGATTAAACTTGGAGAGACCTTCATCCTGCAGTGGATTGATAATGGTTGATAATAATGATGATGATGATGATGATATCTGAATTTACAGGCATTACTTTTATGTGAATATTTTTCTTTATGTATAATAAAATATCAAAACTCACATATATAGAATAAATTTTATAGTGTTTTTAAAATGTAACAGTAATTGTAAAACTAAAATATATTATAACTTTTTTATTGTGAAATAATATTACAATTTTAAATAAAAGAAATATTGTTATAGAAATCAGTTACAAAGAACTGGTGAGGATGTGTATAAAAACATTGCTATGGAAACCAACAGAAGCTTTCTAAACTCATCTGCTTTTCAAAAAATTGTGGGAAGAATTGCAACATACTTCATTGATGTGTCTTGTACTAGATAGAAGTCAATAAAATTTGGTAAAGATTTTTAATATCGTGTTTTATGGAGTAGAGAACCCTCCAGAATGCTTTCCCTGATTTTTCCAGGATTGTAGCTAAATATAGAGCTATAGACAAAAATATACCTTAAAAATTTATCTTGATTCTGCGTATCTATTTATCACTATTGAATTTTGAAAAAATATTTGATAGTAACTTGCTATAAAATGAAAACTAGTCATCTAAAATGATTATCTTAGAGGAATGCATTTCTATAATTAATCTGCAAATCTACCTATTTAAAATAATCAAAATAAAATTGCAATTGAAACTCGCTTAGGAAAAATGCCTCAGAATGAACCAAAACAGGTCAAAATATTATATTGCCAACAGACATTAAAATTTAATGATTAATGATAATGTTCCTACATTTACAGATACAAAATATATATGTAAGCTCACAAAGATAGTAGTCAAGCATTGTTAGCCGAGAGGTCAGTGCATCCACCTTCCAAGCAAGCAGTTGGTTGCAGACGGTTGTTATGGGTTCACCTCCCAGCTGATGCTATGACATATGGGAAAAAAAGATGTTATAGTAAATCAACTGAACTTTCTATACTTATCCTCAAAGATATTGTAAGTTACAAAGATTTTTTTCCATCTCAGGCACGATCGCTGCATAATTTTCTTAATTGTAAATATGTAAATACATTTCTTTTATTATAATTATTATCATATGATTCTATTCTTTAAATAAAGTTATTGTTATTATTAATAATTTTATTGTTTGTCATTTTACATCCAAACCAAACTGATTATTTATTTTGTTAATGTAATAAATTATTAGGTGGAAAGGAGTAACGATCAGGAAATATAATTGAATGTGTATGGAGCCTTGTTTTTATGCTTACTCAGTTTGATTATTACTTGAACTAATACCCACTTGTCTATTAAAAATAAACTGTATTCAGTCACTCCACTATATACATGGTCACCTGTTAGTTGTCTTTAAATTTCTTTAAATGAAAATTTAATTTGCTGAATATTGTATTTTTTATTTTTATTTTATTATTAACTGGATTCATTACCAGTTGTTTAAAAGGGTGCTTACTGTTACTATATATATATATTAAACAATATTTGTAATTATCAGAATCAATAAATATTATAAATCCGTGTATTAATGACTAAGCAATTAATAATATAAAGAGTTCATTAAAATACCTTTTGTCTCTGTTTCTGATTAGAGAATTTAGAATGTGTACATATGTGATTGGATGTGTATTATATATATCATAATTAATATAAATTAAAATAATTGATCTATTCCTTTTTCTTTTTTTTTTTTTTTGAAAATGACAGAATTGCATAGATAGAAAAAAAAAGTTTTTTTTTTTTTTATTTGAATCATTAAATTTCCAATTAAAGTTGACATTTGGAAAATATTCATTTGCTCAGCATTTTAAATTATTCAGCAATTTTTTCATTATTTATTCTTTAAAATATTATATATTTTATTTAACCGTAATAAATTTGTATGACTACTTTTCAGGTAGATTTTTTTAGGATTGAAGATAGTGGACTCAAAGACAAATACATTTTGCAAAAAAGTAATAAAAATAAACAGTTCAATGATTTCACTATTCAGTATTTGTCTTAATTATGGGATAAAAATTCTATTTAATATTTTTAACGTTAGTGAATATTATTATTAAAAATAAACTAATAAAAGTAATTTCTGTATAAACTTTTTTTACTGCATTAGTTTTTGTGTGTGTGTGTGGGTGTGTGAAAAGTATTGTGAAAATTGATAAATATTAAAAAGTACTTACTGATTAGAGCTATTTTTTTACAATATATCAAACTGTCAGTAAATTAGCAATTTATGAGGAGACTTATAGCCTAATTCACACAAAACATAGTATATAATTTTAAAAGTTGAATTATAATAGTTTGACTAATTACAAAGATGGTTAACATTTTAAAACAATTTTCTGATTTCTATCTCATGGTAGAAATTTTTTTATTATTGAAAATTACATTATCAATAATGATTTACAGAAAAAATGTATTTTTGTGCTTGTTAAAATGTATTTTTGTGCTTGATAAAATTAATGGGGGGGGGGTCCAAATACGTTCAATTATTATAATAATCTTCTTCATAGTCATCTATCTGATGGAATCAAATTCAAATCCTTGCCATGAACAATTTGATTTTTTTTCTTGTTTCATGTCTTTTTATAACATGAATTGCTATACAAAATTTCATAATAATCCTCATTTATGATAAGATTGTCAAAATACTTTTTAAACATAGTTATGATATAGTCATGCTTTCAATTTTTTACAATTATGTTTGTTTATCTGTATATAATTAATGAAGTTTTAAAATATTTTATTTACAATTCTTTGAATTTATTATGAATCTTTATTTTTTGCAGATGAAAACAATAATAATCATAAATGCTAGGAATTCTCACAACAATCAAATATTAAAAAGTTGTTAGAATTTATCATTTTGTCTTTAAAATATCGGGGGGGGGGGGAGTGATATATTTATCTTTGTTTTATTTATTTTTTACACTTCTAAATTCAGATTATCAGTTCTTGTATTTTTTATAATATCTATTTTTTATTAATTATTTTATGCACAGCATTTCTGAAGACTGTTAAATAGAATAATGATTAGCAAATCTATTAATCATGATCACAATTAGAAATTTGAATCTGGATGAAACTTATGATTTTTTTTTCAAGCATTTTAAATATATTCAACATGTGAAAAAATAAATTTAAAATGTCATGGGTACAACAAGAGAAATTCTGAATTTGATCAACTTTTATAATTTTCCTTTAATTATATTTATATGTGATAAAAAAACTAAGATGTTGTGATCTGTGTGTTAAAATACATACTAGAGAAATAAAAAGATATTAGCTCAGGAATTTACTAACTGGGCAACCAAGAATTACTTTAAAAGCAATATCAGGGAATTAAATGATAAATTCATCTGTTACATTGATCTCACTAGGCCTAATATAATTTCAGGTAGGATTAAAAATTGTCCTATGAACTTCTACCAAAAACATCTACAGGAATCACTCAAAGCCTTTGTGGCAATGTTAGTAAGTTTAAATACCTTTCTGTTGATTCAGATGGACTACATTTTCTATCTAACAATGTAACCTTTCAAATAGCAATTAAACAAAATGTCTCACCCACTGACATACCTACCATGTTTAATTACAAAGGCTCACACATGATCCTCTCTTCACGTGGAGTTAGACCACAGTGTTTTCATTGTCTTGAGAGGACCCACTTGGCGAAAGATTGCCAATCAAGAATGTGCTCTAATTGTGGAATCAAAAAGAGTATTTATCATAGATGCAAAAAGAATTTTACGTCAACTTCTCAAGGTACTGCACAATCATACTCATCCGTAACTAATGATGCATCAACAACAGAACCTCAAGTTAGAATTGCCTACAAACAATATCAAATGAATAATCAACAAATATCTGCCTTGCAACAGCCTGATTACAGAAGTGTAGGCAGAGAAGAATAAACATCAGATATTACACAAGATCCGTTTACTTTCACCGGCCTCTAAAGGAAGAAATGATACACAAAGCCAACTACATCATGCTGAAATAATGGGATCAGCACAACAAACTGTGGTGGAGCAAGATACTTCAGACAATCCCACATGTTATCAGCACAATGATAGTAATACTCAAGCAATCCTGTCAAGAAGCCTCTGAACAAAAGTTTAGTTCCTTATCAGACTAAAACCACTACTTTGAGATGCACAAGAAGTATGAACAAGCAGCTCAAAAGTAACAACAAGCCTACCCAACCAAGGAGATATTAGCTCAGAAGAGGAATCTTCAATGGAAGTGCCCATAGATAAGTCCAGTACTAAGAAAAGGAAGTCAGCCATTATACACAAATCCAGCTCAGAAGATAAAAAAATCTCTGGGGAAGAAAAACAAATGTTTATCTCTTAAGCAGAAGAAGAAAACCAATATTCCAATACATAAGGAAAAAAGTCCAGAGAAGAAATGTCAGTTATCAGATGAGGATAATAGGATATTGAGTCTTAATTCATTAGAAGTGACTGCTGGTGATGTACAACATATCATTGATGTTGACGGTTCAGATGGCTCCCTGGTGATTGAACCCATTGGGTTAGAAGAAACCTCAGGTAACACCATTGATGATCCAGACTATCCCAACTAGAATTTACATTTTATTTATGCTGAGAATTAAAAGGGAACCTTATATTCTTTGCAGTAGTTTTAATAGATACTTAACCCAATTGTGTTGCATAAGTTTGTAGGTGTAAATGTTAGGGGTATCAAATCATTGGAAAGGATATATGCCATTGAACAATGGATCACAATCAATAATCCACATTTATTTTTTATGAGTGAAACAAAATATCACTCAAATTCTGATTATAGAATTATGTCTTGAATCTCTTGGATACATAGCTTTTTCTGATATCGTTACTGCAGCTGGCAGAGTTGGTTTACTTATAAATAAAAAACATCCACCTAATAAATTTATAATACTCTATAAGGATAATAACCTTATTGCTATATCAGTCACATGTCAAAATTTGGTAATCAATATAATATATGTGTATGCAGATAGGTCCTACTGCACGTTAATGAAAGTCATTAACATAATTAATATGCTATTGGTAAATAATAACAACCCCACCCTAATCTTTGGTGACTTTAATATCACTTATGCAAAATTTACAAAAACCTATATTCACTTGATAGATAAGTCATTTATGAGTGGAGAGGGTCATCTGCCTGATGATTCCTACTCTTTTTACACCAGAAAATACAGGTCACTGATTGATCTATTTTTTTATATGCCTGACATACATTTTCTCATCACTGCAAAATTAGAACATGTGGTCTTTTCTGACCATCTTGCCCTAGTAGTTCAGATTGAAGCTGCTAATAATGTCACTCCCGCTTGCAACACCATTAGAATGTTGACAAAATTGAATATAACAGAAGCCATACCATCTGGGGCTTATATATATTTTAAAAAAATAGATATACTTGCCAAACCTATAGAGGAAGCATTGTTTGCCTTTATTGGCATTCTTCAATCGATCATTTCCTACCATACAATTAAGCGAAAGTGACCGTTGGCATTACTAAAAGACTTGAATGAGCTTGGTTTCAGAATGAAGACATTTAACTCTGCCTCATCTTCTAAAGATGAGATTATATCTGTTAAGCTACAGTATAAAGCCAAACAGAAGGCACTTGCAGATTATCTGTCTATAAAGCGTGCCAAGGTGTTTCTGGCTCAGCAGAACTGTTGGACTAGAAGCTACTTGTGTTGGGCACTGGGTGCTATTAAACCCCCCTACTCCCACTATCATCAATATTGATGGTGAGTCCTTTGTTGGCCTTCCAATGATTAAGGAAATCCATAAACACTTTGAACAAAAATTTCATTGTCTCAGCCATGTTAATACTCCCATTGAAGACATTTTAATTTGTCAAGTCCCATTGAAGACATTTTAATTTGTCAAGATGATCATGGTATCACTGAAGATATGCTGAAAGCCAAACTCCAAGCATTGACAGATAAAATACATCCCGGACTGCATTCTATACCACGCTTCCTGTTAGATCATCTAAGCCACTTCACAATTCCTATCCTATTTAGAATGACCAACCATTTGGCACAGGAGAAAAGAACAATCCCCCACCTATATCCTATTGCTTTAGTACCCTTCCTAAAAAAGCATGAAGATCCCCACACCCTCAAAAACATTCGGCCTATTTCTATGTCTCTGCTCATCATTAAAGTCCTGGAATCTGTCATAAAAGATAAGATCCAGGATAAGATACTCCAAAATATATCTTCTTCCCAATTTGTGAAGAAACATTCTTCACCAATTTTAGCCATTGGTCAAGCTAAAATATTAATTGATTATGTTAGACAACAGAGAAAGCAGGATGTCATAGCTATCCAGCTTGATTGCTTTTGACTCTGTTAACATCAGTACTCTTCTAAACCTGCTGAAAGGCCATCACATCCCAACTTCTATCATACAGATCATAGATAACTCATGTCTAACAGAGAATTTGCTGTCTCACTGAATGGCAAACTCTTCATTTTTCCAACCTAACACATCCATTCTGCAAGGCTCCCCCCTCAGTGCTCTTCTCTTTATAGTCTACATTGATCCGCTGTTGAAAACCATCGAACAACAACTACCTGGTGTCTATGTACCAAGGTTTGCCAAATTAATAAAGTTCATGGCTTATATGGACGACGTAATCATCTTCCTCCCTTCAACAACCTATTTACCTCAGTTATACCCATATTGGATAAATACACAGCTGACTATGGTCTCACCATCAACCCATTGAAATCAGCTATATGGAAGGTATCCTCAGGTCAGAAGATTGTATCCAAATTTACAGCCAATCCTCAAAAGTTTTTGGGCTATGAGATATCCAAAACATACTTCCAAATGTCCAAAGATATTCAAAATCACATTCTGCACTCAATGGAAAGACTTACTAAACATCTGTCTAAAGTCTTCCTTTCCCTACATGGTAAGGTAATGCTTCTCAATATGAAGATCATGGCCAAGCTCAACTATTACATGCCCATCATGAGGATCACTAAGACTTTTATCAATAGAATGAATTCTCTTGCATCCCAACTTTTCTGGGGAGGTAAAGTTGTTGCAATTAGCATTAACAGGATGCAACTTCACCGGAAGTATAATGGACTTTCTTATCATGCTATTCAAGCCATTCATATTCAAAAGATATTTAATTTTATCACCATGCTTATCAAATCATTTGGATATGAGCAAGTCATTTTGCCAATTATTCCGACTGATAGACCCCCTCCTAGAGTCAAGAATTTCCTTGATGCCGCGATTGATTTGATCAAAAGCTACATGGTAATTACGAATGATACATTTGATAACAGGATTAATATTTGGCAAGCACATAGTCTCATTCACCCTGTCACAACTCCCATAACACCTCTACTTGCCCTGACCAATAATAAGATCATCTCCCTCTTCAGGTGCTGGGCTATGGCACCAAAATTCTTTGATTTTATTATTATGATAAATTTAAATGCCATTAGCACTAATTGGTTTCTCTTCCATAGGCAAGGCATCAACAAAATTTACCCAATTTGCCCCCTCTGCCAGACTCATGACGAAACATTTGACCATCTGATTTATTCATGCCATGGACTCTGGAGGTCTAGAAGGATTATTGCTGATAACCTTAAAGTGAATTTTTACCTTGTTACCTCTCTTAAGGACAGTATTAAGAAAAGATCCATCCCTACTATTAGGCTGTCATTATTTATTAACTATGCATTGTGGTCTACTCGTTGTAAAATGGTTTTCAATCCTGGTGCAATTCATGAGGGAAAATTCTTTCTGAATAAACTTATAAAATTTAAAAACCATGACATGCTCCTAGCTCCAAAAGTATTATTCGAGGAAACATGGACTCTGATTGCTTTGTAAGGATGATTGCTGGTAAAACGCTTTGTTTTTTCTGTCTAATATACTGCTGAAAGTGGTTTTGTTAATAATCAGAGGTTCAGATCCTTATGTTATCAAAATGGATAATATTTAACTGAATACATCAGATTTAGCATAAATACCTAAGCCTTCATAGTTGTAGTGATTTTTTCAATGGTGATCTGACCAAACTCTAGATTGACTACGTGACTCTTGGTAGTGTGAGGCAATTTGTCTAAGTGAGTTGGTGAGCTTAATTGGTCTATTTGTGTGTTAACAGTAGACCAGGTAAACAGTAGACCAGGTATTCTCGTTTACCTCTTGCCCAGAATAATACTATCTTTTATTTATTTATAATCATGTAATTCATTTTTATGTTTGTAATTCTAGCTTTGCTTTTAATTTACCATGTATACATAATTGTCATTGTAAACATTGTACTTGTTTAATAAATATTTTGAAAAGAAAAAAAAAGATATTAGTTTTTAGTAATCTGGGTAAAACAATGAATAAATATATTTTAAATTATTTAAACTTCAAGAAGGATAATAACTAATCTTTCTTATTGCATTGCCAAATGTATATCATATAATACTAAATCATCCATGCACTATACTACGGTTACACAATTCTTTATTTACCACCCTCTTTTACAGTTTACACTTTTAATTGCTCCAGCAATCTTCTTCAGAACTGCAACATAATACAAACATATGAATATAAATATACATGAACATATAATTTACATTGTATATATACATCTTTTTATTACCTTTTAAATATTATATAATTTTTTTATCCTTTTCTTACATTCTATATTTATTAATTAAAACTTTCTATACATATATATTCTATTCTTTATTTTATTATTACTCTTTAAATACTTAACTGTAACTTAATAGGTTTTATATTTTACATTATTATTATTATTCATTTTACTAACAGTCAGTATTTATAATTTATTCATTCAATAATTTATAATTTATTTTAGTCTATAATATTATTATTTTAAACACATTTAACCCATCTTTTGAATACCTAACTTCACCTGCTAAATTCAAATTTTAAAAATTTACCATTATACTTTTAATAGCTCCCTCTTTGAATTTTATACTTATATTATTAGCAGCTCCCTCTTACTATTTTTTTATATAACTAAATTTTTTTTAAAAAATATTTTTTACTTTATATCAAAAAAATTTAATATTTTTTTAATATTAGATTAATAGAAAATAAGATAAAATGTATAAATAATAATAAAGAAGAAAGAAATAATAATAAAGTTAATTATATAGGTATAAAGACAGATAATAATTATGTCATTAAAAATTTAAATAAGGTTATGAGTGAAATTAATAAAAAACTTAGTAATGTATGAAATGTTAAAGTAGTTAATAAAAGAAGAAAAAATATGATTAGTATTTTAGAAAATAAGTATATTAGTATTTATAATAAAAAAATAGATAATGAAATAAATGACATATATTAGATTAATTGTAGGAAGTGTCACATTAATAATATAAAAAATTATGTAGGAGAAACAAAGAATTCAATATATAGAAGACTATTGCAACATAAATATGATAAAAACTCATAGATATATTTTCATAAATTAGAAAGAGGGCATGAGTTTGAAAAGTATTATATAAGGATGATATAATTTACAGATAATAAAAGGGATAGAAAAATAAAAGAGGCTATTTATATTAATAATATTAAGCCAGTTTTGAATAGAAATTTGAGCCTGAAAAAAAATTTTGATATAAAGTAAAAAATATAAAAAATTAAAAATTTAGTTATATAAAAAATAGGAAAAGGGAGGTGCTAATAATGCAAGTGTAAAATTAAAAATGGGGTGGGACTAGAGCAAGGATGCCCTATGTCACCTATTTTGTTTTTATTGTATTTGAGTGAAATAGAGAGAGCAATAGAAAGACTAGGAAGAGGGGTAGAGATACCATTAATAAGTGGCAAGGGAGTATATGCTTTGTTGGGTTTTTTTGCAGATGATGTCTTTTTGTGTGCAGAAAGAAGAGAAGATATGGAAGTTATGCTGAGGACATGCGCACAGATGGGCAAAGAGATGGGGATTAAATTTAGTGAAGAAAGTCAAATATAATGATGGTTAATACTGGGGAAAGAAAAGATGAAGAATTTTTATTGGGGGTATAAAGTAAAGTGTGGTGAATAAATATTGTTATTTGGGAATCATCTTGAGTAATCAGAAAA
The DNA here is from genome assembly GCA_028023455.1 of Epiperipatus broadwayi. Taxonomy (NCBI): domain Eukaryota; kingdom Metazoa; phylum Onychophora; class Udeonychophora; order Euonychophora; family Peripatidae; genus Epiperipatus; species Epiperipatus broadwayi. The sequence continues at coordinate 5,321,465 of JAQFVV010006277.1, read as the reverse complement.
ATTGCTTGGATGAATGGTAGAAAAAATTGATAAATGAAGCAAAGAAAAGAAAAGGGTTGATAAAGAAATTAACAGTGTTTTCATATAATAAATATGATGTATCTAGAATTGTATAGAAGAGAGTGGCAGTAGTAGGTTAACCAATAATGCATTAGTAAAGGGGTATTAGATTACTTAGAAAAAGTGCAAAGGGAAATAGGAAGACATGCATTAGATGCAGATGTGTGGACAGCAAAGGAGGCAATTCAAGGAGAAATGGGATGGTCAAGTTTTTATATGAGAAATGCAAAAAGCAAAATGAAAATGTTTGGTAGATTGCAGTTTATGGATAATAAAAGAATAGCCAAAATAGTATTTAATTGGGTTATGAGTAAAGGACAGGCAACAAGATGGGAGAGAAAGGTAATGCAGTATGCAGAAGATTTGGATAAAGAATTTATATCATTATGGTAGAATGATTGTGTTAGGAGGATTGTTGAATGTTATAGTGGTAAGGAATGGGATAGAAGAATAGATGCATTAATAAAGAATAGGGAGTTGGGAGATGGAGAACTAGTATGGAAAGTAAAAAGAGTTTAAGTATATATAGAAGTAAATGGAACATTGGGTGTGAGTTAATTTGTGATAATAGCAAGGAAAGTAATTTATTGTTTAAGGCTCAAACAGGATCTACAAGGGAAAATATATGTAAATGGAAAAATATACGTGATTTAGTCTGCAAGTTGTGTAAGGAAAACATAGAAAATATTAAGCATCTGTTAATTGAATGTAAATGCTTAAAAGCAGAAAGGGTACAAATAATGAAGTTATGAAAGAATAAATATGAACAAAGTGATTATACAGAAAGTGGGTTATTGGTTTTATGCTGGGTTTGGGAAAAGATAAGGGAGATTTAGATATGAAGGCCATGGAGTTGACAAAAATTATGTTGTGGAAATGGAATGGAACAGATTATGGTATAACTTAGAGTGGAGAATGGAAAGGGAAGGTAAAGTGGCTAACAGATTTTTCTGTACATAGTTGCTGAGAGATTCCTGACTTTGTATAAGAAGTCACAGTGCATCACATCACATCAAAATTTAGAGAGGGAGCTACTAAAAGTATAACAATAAATTTTTAAAATTTGTATTTAGCAGTTGAAGTTAGGAGATATAAAAGGTGGAATAAAATAAGTTTAAAATAATATTATAGATTAAAATAAATTATAAATTATTGAATGAATAAATTATAAATATTGATTGTTATTAAAATGAATAATAATAATAATGTAAAATATAAAAGATATTAAGTTAGAGTTAAGTATTTAAAGAGTAATAAGAATAAAAATAGAATATATATGTATAGGAAGTTTTAATTTATAAATATAGAATGTAAAAAAAAAGGTAATAAATAGATGATGATTATAAGATGTATATATAGAATGTAAATTATATGTTCATGTATATTTATATGTTTGAATTATGTTGTAGTTTTGAAGAAGGTTGCTGGGGCAATCGAAGCTGTAAATTGTAAAAGAGGGCGGTAAATAAAGCATTGTGCAACAGTAGTAAAGTGCATGGATGATATGATATTTAAACTTCATTTGAACCCAGTATTTAATTTCTCACTTGCATATATTATGACAATATTAAAATTTTATAACCAATTTAAAAATTATCACTTGAAAAATATAAAATAATCTATTTTAAAATTATTGTTTATTATATTTAATAAAAGTTACATTTTTTGCATTACTGCTATTAATAATTACTTCATGTAAATATCATGAAAAAGTATTTTAATTATTAAACTTTCTACTAATACAAGGGGGCAAAATGGAGAGAATTAGCAAATAAAAATTTTATGATATTCAATACATCAAAAATCGTAAAATGGAATACATAAATATATTTTAATTATCAAACTTTCTACTAATGGTGATGAGAAAGCTTAATGAAATGGATATAATTATCAAGGGAAATTTGTATTTGGTATTCTATACATTAAAAATCAAAGAATTTAGATAATAAAACATTAAAAAATTTCTACTGCCCAGAATATATTTTTCTTATGCTGTTACATTAATTTAAAATAAAATCTTAAAGTTCGCGAATAAAAATAAAATCTATTAAAAAACTAAAAGCTAAAATGTTTGTTAAACATATATATATATCCACACAGATGCAAAACTTTAAAAATATTTCTTTTATATAAATAAAAAAAGTATTTGAACGTACTTTTTTATAAAAAAATACAAGATTTAAATATAAAAATATTTTAATAAAGCAATAACGTAAAAAAAAAAAAATAGGTATTACTTAATTCCTGTAAATGGAAATGATTGTTTATTAATTGAAAAGCAAGCTAGCCTTGGGGCTTTTGTGTAATTAAAAAGTCAGATGAAAATTAGATAAGAGAATAAAGAGAATTTAGCTTGACCAATGGAAGCACCAAGCCTCTAGGACCTTAACGAAAATTTGGATTAGTGACGTCTTTGTTCGTTCAATCTGGAGATTTACTATAAAAAGAAAAATATTGAGTTCCTGACAGTTTCCAGCTTGATTTTGTGAGAAGGGCAATGAGACGCACATATCATTCTCTCTCACTTATTTTAAAAATGAAAAGACTATGATACCAAAATGGAACCAGCTAAGGCTACCTTCAGAATATCAGACCGGTCTTCCATGAAAGTCTTCGTGGGAATTGCCAACAGGAACCTGGATTCTACCGTAAGCAATTGAACTGACCGATTTTAAAATCTGAAGTAATTAAGAACTTTAAAGATTTGATCAGTTAATCTAAATTTTTTAAAAAAAGAACTTTTCTCTGACTTATGTTGCAAATTAATTATAAATGTTTAATTTTTACATATTTGGTTGCTAAAAAAATCATTTCCATTTTATTATTTTATTTGTATTAATATTTATTGTTTAAATTTTAAATGAGAAAATTTAAGTTGGGTATGGACGTTGCATGGATTCGTTAGTGGTTGATTATGTTGTGGTTTTCACATTCGATTAGAATATATAGGTCATTGATGTCAATGCAGCATCTTATGATGAATGCTATTGGGTTTTTTGTATTCCCTCTGCAATTGACATTATCGATGACTTTGTATTTTGATCGGTTGTGTTTATTTTGAAATGTTTTTAACCATGGAATCTATGCAGCCGATCTATACTCAACATTATAAAACAAATTTTATAAAATTCATCTGTGCAAACATATATAAATGTTAAATTTAAGTTGGGCATAAATGGCTATATAGTTTTGTAAAGTTATATTAAGGGAGGGTAATCTTAGGTTATTCGTTTCGTAGTTGAATTAGGTCAATGGATTGGATATATTTGTGTAATTAGTAGATGTAGTATGAGTTTCGCTATGTGCAGAATCACTGTATATGCCGCACAAACCTTTTGCTTATGGATGGGATTGTAAGTTGTCAAAAAGGACTGCGGTCCCTTCCTATGGAGTTTTTCTGTTATTGTTCTTCTTGCCATACAGATGAATACATAAATGTATCAGATGGAATGACGCCAGTTTGACTGTGAACTTTTGGCCTAAGGTTAAATAAGGGAAAGAATATTTTCTTTTCAAATGCAGATCTATGTAGTCTATTCATACTCGACCCACTAAATAAAAATTAAACTCATTATTGCAATCTATTTCAAATTAAAAGTTAATATAAAAATATAAAATGTTAAATGTATTTCTCAAGATTTATTTATACGTGTGTTAATAAATGTTTGTTTGTTAATTTCTGGCAGTGGCTTTTATTTTTTTATATATACAAACTAAACAAGTTATTTCTTATCTCTGTGTTTCCATGAGCTAGTGACAATAGGCTAACGGTCTGAATATTTAAATAAAGTGGAATCTTAACAGCACATATCTGCCTACTTTATAAATTTTTCTAGGCTCAAATGCCTAGATGGCGCCCCTGTAGTGCAGATATCATAGACTGCTGTCCTCCACTTTCTCCGGATTGTTATAATATAAATTAGAATATATTTTAATAATCAGCTGCATTCTATTTTTTGCTCACATTATTAAAATAAAATGTAATGTAATTGAGAATTAAAAAATATTTAAAGAATATTTATATGAAATAATAATACATGAGTCACCAACAGCAGTTAAAAATAATTTACATTATTTATAAAAATGCATTACAATAGTTTTTTTTTACCTGCTGTTGATATCTTGTGCACTATTAGTTCATGTAAATATTATTTAAATATATTTTAATAATCAACTACATTACATTCTTTTAATATGGTAACATGAGCATATTCATGGATACAGCTAGTATATGCACACAGACGCAAATCGCATTGTTATGAAACCAGATGAATTGTCTTAATCTTTTCATAAATGATTATAAATTTATTTTGTGGGAGTAATTAATATTAGACTTGAATATAAGGCTCTGATAATGTCATCATATATATATATATTCATTTTATGTTCAACATTTTTGATTTCAATTCAACTTAGATCAACATCTGCAAATTTTTTTTTTTACAATATGCATTATCTATAATTAAATAATATACTTTTTAATTGTTCTTATATCTTTTTTTATGATAAACCTCTTGTTTGTGCTACTTAATTGTTTGCCTAGTTAAAGTTTTTATTTAAGTTTTAGAATTAAATTTTGTTTTAGCTGGTTTTAATAATTCTGTTAAATCAGCTTATTAAACTTACATTTATTTTATAATTTCTTTACAAAATTTATTAGGACTTATAATTTGCTAAAATATTATTGTTTTGTTTTTTTTTCATTCTATTTTGAGATTTCTCTATTATGCTTTGTCTTTATATTAAACTCAAATTCCTCATTACTCATTTATTATTTGTTCAGACAATACAGTCGTGGGCTGGTAGTATATAATAATTAAATGAATCAGTCATTATTCTTGAGGTTTAATTAATAGGTTTATGCAATTTATTGTTTATGCAGAAAACAAAGAGTTTCAGAGGCTATAGATACAAATGATATATTATTCAGGTTCAACCATGTGTGATTCATAGTATTATTATACTAACATTTGACTGGTTGCAGCAATTCATTTACTAGATAATTAATGTTATTATATATATAAACTTCATAGAGGCACTGTAAGCACTGATATATAATAAGAATAAATATACAACCAATAAAAAACAAGAGCTGAAATTTTTAAAATTTAAAAGTGGGGATGGATTGATAATAGATAAGACAAATAATATGAAAATCAATAACTATTACATATATCATCACACTTGTTAATACAGTCTGGTTTTTTAAGGATCTCAATGGCTTCTCTGATTTTTGTTTGGAGATGACTGGTGTTTGAAAAAATCTATATTATGACCAACATTCATAGCATAGAATAATAGTGCTAATGATGATGAGAGAAGTTTTATTACATTTTCATGTCCATTTCTTCTAGCATTGATTTTTTTTTTTTCTGTCCAGGCCTAAAAGACTTCATCTTTCTTGAGGTTTATAGTATTTAGAAATCCCATTTGTTGAGCCTCTTATATGGAAATGAACACTCATTCATCACATTGGTGCTAGGAGAGATGAACATGCCAATGCACTAAATCATAACTTATCATCATCATCTATATTTTTAATCCATACTATAGATACTGATCATTGCCATTTTCTACTGAAGAAACCATTGCAATTCTTAAGAAACTAGACTGTATCAACAAACATGTACTGTATATTTCAATTCAGGAAAAAAAATTATTAATCTAAACAGCTGTTATACTATCATTTCATAGCCATTTATATAATACATTCTTGTTTTCTAGTAGTTAGTAGTTATAACCTTAGTCTTTTTATATGTCATTGCTTACAGTGTCTCTACAATTGTTTTATGATAACATTTATTAATCAGATGATGATTGGTTTAATCCAGATAAAACATTGATACAATAGTACTATGTTTCAGACATGAATGAATCCAGATAATATGCAATTTATAGTGGTTTGATGCAATGGTAAAGTGATAAATTCTAAAACTGAAAGTCCATGGATTACAACCCAATTTTCACTTATTGATACTCAGATTTTTTATGAACTTCTAAGTAATAAACCATTCAATTATTTTTTAATGTATTGATTTATCTTATACATTAATATACATTTACATTCTTAAGAATATGTTTAAATAATGTAATCATGTATATTTTTTATAGAAAGTGTAGATACATTAAAGTTTTGATAATATTAAAAATGTATTGACATCAAGATGATAACTTGTTTTTCTAAGTGAGATATTTCTAAAAGTTTATTTTTAAGAGTTAACTATTAGTAACAAGCAGTATTTTTTGTATAGATTCTTGATATATTTATCTTTTTTTTTTTAAATAATTGGATACTTTATAGTATAGCATACATTATATGATAGTGACATATTTTATTCTATAAATAATATTTGTATTTTATTGAGATTCAACTTTGAATTTATTTAAATCTAATAATATTTTATTGTTTATAAACTTTGAATTTATTAAGATTGTTACTTTTTTGTGCAGATTAGTTTGTTTCAAAATTTGTGATGTTTTGCTTTATTTTTAGGTTCTTTGAAATGCACATATTATTGTTATATTGATTAATGAAATTTAGTAACTTGATTGTTTGTTTTGTTTTTTGCATTTATTCCAATAGTGCACAAACTTTTTACCTATGATCTCTTGATATGACTCATTATTTGTTTTTATTATGCCTAAATTATGAACATGTAAGGATATTCATAATAAAATGATAGTAGTTTTAATCAATATACAAAAATATATTTTCTCTTTTAGTATTAAAGTAGCCTATACGATTTTAAAATAAATTTTTGAAACAAAGTGTATACCTACAAAAAAAATTGATACTTAACAAAACAATTTATTTTCATGTGATTTTTATTTATAAAGCTAAATATTATTAAAAAAAACTATCTTTTTTGTGTATATTTTCATTTTATCATATATTACTATTTTTAAAAATTAAATTCTTTCACGCACAAAAAAAAAAAAAAGAAGAAAGAAACCTATTATTCGAAACTTAAAAGAATTTCTTAAAAATTTCCCAGCCTTTTGAAGGGTCATGATCCATGGATTTCATATCACTGCATTATTCTTTTATAAAGTTAATCATAACAGTATAGTAGTGAAATATTCAAGTCGTTTAATGAGATGGGAGGTTTTTTTTTGGCTCTTCATTTTGGTTCATTCATTATTTCGTTTATTAACATTTTATATTTCATTATACATCCATCTTATCATTCATGTCTGCTAGTATTATTTATTGATGATTGTATAATTTTATACATTAATGTAGAAATTTATTATATAACTTTTAAAAATGGAAAATATCCAGGTAATGTTATGTTACAAATTCTACTTTTAACTGAAACACAGGCTTGTTATATACCTGTGGCTATATATATGTAATATAGGGTATATGAGCACAGACTTTCACACCACCCACCTCTCTCCACTCTATCTAATAACACTGATACACCTAAACACATATATGCTGAAAAGATAAATAATCACCAATATATGTATTTCATGCTAAACCAGCAATCATCAATTGGTCCAGACTATCATCTTTACGCACATATATAGTATAAGTGCTCAGATATATATTAAGATAGACTATCCTCATAGTTTAATGGACAGGCTTCAATCCACTCCACTCTCCAACCGTCCATCCAATTGAAAATCTGATGATGGAATGCTCAAAGGCCACCCTGAGGCCGAGATTATTGTCACACCCATGTTGACCTAAGGTCAATCTGAACCCCACATATACAGGACATAATCCATTTAATACATATGCCCATCCTTGCATATGTATTAAATGGATTATGTCCTGTACATGTGGGGTTCAGATTGACCTTAGGTCAACATGGGTGTGACAATAATCTCGGCCTCAGGGTGGCCTTTGAGCATTCCATCATCAGATTTTCAATTGGATGGATGGTTGGAGAGTGGAGTGGATTGAAGCCTGTCCATTAAACTATGAGGATAGTCTATCTTAATATATATCTGAGCACTTATACTATATATGTGTGTAAAGATGATAGTCTGGACCAACTGATGATTGCTGGTTTAGCATGAAATACGTATATTGGTGATTATTTATCTTTTCAGCATATATGTGTTTAGGTGTATCAGTGTTATTAGATAGAGTGGAGAGAGGTGGGTGGTGTGAAAGTCTGTGCTCATATACCCTATATTAAATTCTACTTTTAGTAATTATAAGCATATATATATATGGCTTTTTTTTTTTTTTTTAAATATATTGTAAATAAATTAAGTTTTAAATTACAAAATGTTTTTAAATTTTGTGAAATTCATATAGATACAATGAAATATATCAAGATAGATTTTTGACAACAAATTAGTAAGGGGGAAAAACTTTTTTTTAAAAAAATCTACTTATAATGGACTTAAAGTTGCTTGAAAGAAAAGACACTATGTTATATAAATATATAGTTATGAAGATTACTCAATGAGTGGATATTGTGTGCAATTATTTTCTACAAGCTTCCAAGAAATTTAGAAAATATATTTGAATTTTTAACATATTTATGCAATAGTTATTACATTTTTAAAATATGAATAACCTAACTGTTGTCTTTTGCAGAATATCCTAATTAATTAGAGAATTATCTTAAATTCATTGTACTTAAATCTAAAGATCACTGCACTGGTTCAATATCCATGCTGTACTATAACTGATCAGGTCAACAATACCTGGAGAGGAGAATAATACAATTTGAAATGACAAGTGTGCTATTATTACCAATTGTATGCCTTCCAAAAATTTTAATGACGTTCGAATATTTTAAAATTATTTGGCAATTGTAACCAGGTATATAGAAATAGTCCAACATACAATTATACTACTGTGTAGTTAATAAAGTCTGAATAAAATATTTTTAGTAGTAAATATATTGCTATTGTAGTAATATAGTTTATTATTGCTACTAACTACACTGCCTATTTCCACATTCAAATAAGAAATAAATCCAAAAATCTTATATGTAGCTAAAAAAAACTTTCAAATAAGCTCATGATTTTTTTTCAAAACAGTTGAAAGGAAAATAAGTATCTAATTAAATCTTAATCAGAATATAAAGTAAAAAGAAAAATCATAAAAGTTATTCTCATCTAGTATATGGATAATCTCGTAAGCACTTTTCTAACTCATCCAGTATTTCTCATATGTGAAAGATCTGGAATTGGACCAAAAGTTCTGGACTGGACAATTAAAAGGATTTTACATTTTATTTTATTATACAGCAGTTATAAATATTTAAACTTTATTTTACAGTTTCCTAATATTTATGCCACGATTGGAGCCCATGTTTACATAGTAGAGATAAATTAGTTATATAAAGCATCATGTTATATTCTTTTTTTTTTTTTCATATGTCATAGCATCATATGTCATAGCATCGGCCGGGACGCGAACCCACAACCGTCTGCAACCAACCACTTGCTTGCATAGCGGCTGCGATACCTCTCGGCTAACAACGCAAGACATGTTATATTCTTTACTCTCTTTTTTTATTTAAAAAACTTCTATGAAGTTTTTTCGTTGTTGTTGTTGTTATTGTTTCTATTATTAATTGTAATGGTCTGCCAAAAGATTTAATAAATTATTCATTGCCGACAATTCTTAGTTTAATTTAACTGTAATGATAAAATACTAGCATTTGCTTTTTCTTTTTTTTTAAAAATGCCTATTCAAGTGCATTCAATTTTTAAAAATGCATGAGTTTGAATCAGAGTGTGTGGCTTTTTAAAGCAAGTTGATTAATGGGCATTGCTATCTTAAAAGGTTGTCTAGTAAATTTCTTAAAAGATAAAGAAATTTTTCTAGTGAATAATTTTTTTATATGAGTGTGTTTATATACGTAAACACACATTCTTTCCATAACCATAAAGTTTAATTATGTTTATTTTTATTGAATACCATTGACACAAAACTTTAAATAAGAGTTAATTATATCTATGCATACTATAAAAAATAAACACTTGAAGTAAATAATCCTTATGCAACCTAGGAAAATAAAAACACTTATTGAACTCAAAGCTCTAAATAATCTATACATATATGTGTGTTCATTCGAAAGTTTTCATGGGTTATAGATATAAAAGACATATTCTGTGGGTTCATTCGTGTAAGATTTTAATTATATATTCCAACGTTTCGACTTGATTATATCAGCCCTCAACTGGGAAATGAATACTATATAATTGTATAGGCGCTGTAAACAGTGTTCTCAATAATTGTTAAGATCAACAAATAAAAAATGTAGAATCTTCAGAGTAATTTGTTTTTTAAAATTTTTTTCAAAATATGAGGAGTGTTTGTTGATACAATTTGGTCTTTTTAGTATCTCAATAGCTTTTCTTATTCTACATTGGTGTAGGTTTTCCCCTTTGGTTAGGATGTTGATCTTACAATAATTAATATTGTGACCAGAATCCATAGCATGGATTGAGAGTGCTGATGATGCTGAATGTTGCTGGAAGGGATGAACATGCTAATGTAATTAAGTAACATTCATCATCAGCAGCACTCTCAATCTATACTATGAATTCAGGTCACAATATTGATTTTTCTAAGACCAGGATCTTATCCACATGTGAAAACTTACACTATTGTAAGATCAAAGAAGCTATTGAGATACCAAAAAGACTAAATTGTCTCAACAAATGTGATGACACATGTAAACTTTCTCATATTTGGAAATTTTTTTTGAAAAACAAATTACTCTAAAGATTCTGAATTTTTGATTTGTTTTTCAATTTATTTAGTTTTTTACATCTGGTTTTTTTTTAGTAGTGGAACTTTAGCAAATATTGTGTTTACAGCACCTCTACAAATGTCTTTATAGCCACTGTTTACATTACCTTACAATTATATAGTATTCATTTATTGAGGGCTTGTATGATCAAGTTGAAATTGGAATATATAATTAAAATCTTACATGGATGAATCTGCAAAATATGTTTTATATATATAAAGAATAAAAATTATAAGTGCCTGAGCTGAAAGTTATTGATCACATAGAACAATAAAAAAAGTGAGAGACAATGAAAATAATACATTTTTTTACATCTCAATCACTACTTGGGATGGATTTAAGATCAGCATTATGTTATTTTTTAGAAACTTTTTAAATGAAATTTTTGATAATGGTTTATTACTAAGATTATTATTAGTTGTTTTTAATGATTGTGTTTGTTTATCAAACTAATGTTAATGAGACTTGGATACCTGTTTTTGATTTGAATCATTCATTGTTGTCATAAATCAAAGCAGAAGTATCACTATCACATGGTAAAGAAACATTTTAGTTATTAGACATATTTATTTATATGGATTAGCTGTAATTTTGAATATTTATTAAATTGAAGTTTTAAATTAAGTAGGGAAGTCTAATATAGCATTAAACAATGGAGTAAGAATATTATTTGCAACAAAATATGCTCACGATTTAAGTTTTATGTCATTGCTTTAAACATGATTAATTTATAAATTTTTTCACATTGTGGTACAAATGCAAACCTTGCACTATAAGGCATGTTTATAATAGAAAGATTCATAAATATGAGTGTAGATGATGATCACAATTGAATTCATAAAAATGCAATGAGATTATTCATTGCCTGCACATTAATAGAAATTTCAAATAGTAAACTGAAATTAGTTCTCTAGAAATACTTATAGATTGAGCAATGCTTTTTAGAAAGACATCATCTATGTAATCAAATGAATCGTGCAATTGCATTTTTTTTATCACAGGTAGATTTATATTTAAGATTTGACTATATATTCAGTAAGTTTATGCTTCTATTAAGGATTTAGTTATAAATACTGTGAATTTAATAGCTTTGATCACATTGTATTTTTATAATTTAATGAAATACTCTTGGTCATAATCCTCAATAATGTTGATAATTGAAGTAAAAGATGCCAGTCTATTTGTAAAAATATATCTCCAGAAATTATTTAATTTATAAAAGGTTTGAAAAGTCAGTTTATAAGTTATAAATTTACATTAGCTAAATCAGTAAAATAAATGGCAATATCATTAAACAAAAAAACAAAAACACATAGCTTTAGGTTACATATTGCTTTTCAAGAGAAAGTTATTTGTACCACTCTGTTCTTCCAGTTATTGCAAGTTTGAATAAACAATAGATATTAAATGTTAGTGCTTTTGAAATAATATTCTGAAATTTAGGATTATGTAGTGCATAAATGTTATAATTTTTTGTTGTCTATGTGTTACTTTTCTGCATAATTTAATTATATTTGTAAAATTGTCAATTGACAATACATCTTTAGAATTTTACAAGATAGATAGTGATTTTAATTTAACTATTTTTTAAGAAAAATTTGTGCAGTCCATTAGATAAAACAAAATATTAATGTTATTGAGAATGATTAGACTATTTGGAAACTGAAAAGAAACAATGGAGATCATTTCAATATTTTAATGGTAGCTTCTATTAATTCAATGCCAATAAAAAAAAAAAAAGAATAACAGTTATTACAATTTCAGGCAGAGAGAGAGAAAAATAATAATTTCATTAATATTATTCAAAGTTTTAATTACATTTAAAACAAACTTATTAGCGCTTTTGTCAAGAACATTCATGTTTGTGAACAAATCAATATTAATGCAAATATTGTGGCTCAAGATCCCAACAAAACCGTATTACCTTTACTCCAGAGTAAATTTTGTTTTAGTCATTTTATTTGATAACATATCATACAAAATATGTTAATCAAAATAATTTTATTGGAGAAAAGTGTGATGTCATCTGAATTAACAAGCAGTTTATATATAACAGCTATGGCAATAACAACAAAAAAATTCTATAAGGACAAAAATTGTGAAAATCGCGAAATAAGCATAGCACAAATATAACATTTTACAAATGTTGACCCCCCCCCCCAAATATATACAATTTTTACATTTGTTTTAAAAAATAAAATCTAATAAATAAGAATAAATATATATTTAAAAATAGATTACACGAGAAATGAGTCTCTTTTTGATTACGGATGATTTATTTTTGAAATTAATTTGTTAATTGTTTAGAGATTTAAATGCATTGTTAAATCTGTTTAAGATACTAATTTAAAAAGTCAGTTGATATCTGAAACTTTTAAGGATTTAAATTCCTTATTAATTCTGTTAAAAATATTAATTTAGAAAGTCATTCTTTATTATCTGATAGTTTTTCAAATTCTTTTGTGATTATATAATAATAAGTATATTTTATCCAAACATTCAACAGTTTTTATCATAATAATATTCCAAATTTAATCCAGTTTCTTAATCCATAGAATCTGTTTTCTACATCACAACAACAAATTCCCTTATTTTATCCATCCATCTTATATAAGGTCTTGTCTGGGTCTTTTACTATCACTTGGGATACAGTTTAAAATTTTCTACTATGCATCTTTTATTACCTCTTATAACATGTCTAGCCCTGATCCTTTGCAATTTCTTTTGTCTTTCTTGCTACTTCCAACATTTATCTCTTCATATTTCATTGAATGTTTTAAAGTCTCTGTATTGCTTTTCTATTTTATGTCCAACTCTCAGACTTATATGTAAGAACTATTAATACATATCTATTAAAAAGTTCCTTCTTACAAACATACGCATTTTCTTTTTAATATTATTTTTATCAAAAGAACTTCATTCAAGTTTAATTCTATGTTTAATTTCATTCATTATGTTTTCATCTTCATTAATAATCTACTCAGAGTATTTATAATTGATAGCTTCTTAATTTTCTTCTTTTATGAAAATTATTGGGCATTTCTTAAGTCTTTTTAACATTTATCTTAAATCCAACTTTTTTATTTGCATTTGATAATTTTTGTAATATTTTCTGAAGCTTTAAAGCATTGTTGGAAATATCAACTACATTATCTATTATTTTCTAGACAATTTAAATAAGATTCATGTATTTTTATTTCTTTAGTCTCACATTTTAATCCACAAAATATTGCTTGTAAAACTGCTATAGAATGTTTTGGAAATATGGAATCACTGTATTATTATTCTTAGTGTGTAATTATGCAATCTAATTATAGCTATTGCATTTTAATAAATATTCTTCATAATATGATGAAAGCTTTTTAATCACAGTGAAAATGCTTTAAAATCAAATCCATTTTTATAATCTATAATTATGTTAACTAAAACTTACTATTAGCTTTTTTTTTACTGCTTGGATATGATGCTTTGAAACCAAATTTGATGCCAGCTTATTCTCTTCATCGGTTTGAGTCCAAAGTTTGCCATAAATAAATTGTAATTATCATGACAAAGATCTTGTATAAAACTGACAGATGATTTATAATCTGCAGTTTCTAATATTTTTTATTATCTTTCTTAAATATTAAAATCATTATTGAATTTTTTCATTATTCTTGTACTTGTTTATCATTGTGTATACAGTTTTGCCAACAATTTTTTTTATTTTTTCATCTGTTTCAAAATATCAATAATAATTCCATCATTCCTTGTACTTTTTTCATCTTTATTGATTTAATTATATGTCTCAATTCTTCATTTAAAATGTTTGGCAATTAAGATGATGTTATAATTATAGGGGTTATTTTATTCTTATTGTTTGTTCTTTATTACTGTATAACTTTTTGTCGAATTCTTTTACACAATATCCCTTTTCATAGTAATAGTTATATCTTTTTTTTCTTATTGCTAAAACAATTTTTCTTCTCATACAAGCTATTGTTTTATATGTTTAAGATTTTTATTTTCCTCCATAGCTTTCTATTCCATTTAGAATTATAGATATTCATTTCTTTTCAATGGATTATTTTTTTAAATATTTTCATATCTCTTTTTTTTTTTTTCATATTGTTTTCCCTCTGTTGTAAATTTACTAGTGGATTGCTTTTTTTTTTCTATCAGCTATTTTGTAATGTCAATTATCCTTTGATTGATTTAAATCACGTTTGAACTATCTTCACAGTTTGTTAATAATTT
The DNA here is from genome assembly GCA_028023455.1 of Epiperipatus broadwayi. Lineage (NCBI taxonomy): Eukaryota > Metazoa > Onychophora > Udeonychophora > Euonychophora > Peripatidae > Epiperipatus > Epiperipatus broadwayi. Next base: position 5,306,439 of record JAQFVV010006277.1, on the reverse strand, counting down.
AAAACAATTCCGAGTTCTAATTTAAATTCATTTGATGCTTTTAAGGGTTAGGATTGTCAACTATTAATAGCAGCCAGTTTTTTTTATCATTCTACTTTCACTAATTGATAAGCACTATCTGTATTGGATCTATTAAAAACATTAAAATCTTGAAATACATAATTTCTGTTAGACAAAATATAATTAGAATTTGTTGGGTCATAAATTAGAATTATCTGCATTTGATATCTTCTATAATGAGTTGAATAACTAATTTTGACACTGTTACATCCTCAATCTCTGCAATGTTGTTTTTCTATTTTTTTTATTCATAAATCCCATTTCACTTGAGTTTACAATATTTATGACTTTGTAATAAAGTATATGTCCACTCTTCAAATCAATTGTCTCTTGGTATTTTTTTTCTAATTTCACAAAGACAAAGAATGTTCCACTTAATGCAATCTTCTTTTATTTTTAAAATGGGCTGCATTTGTAGGGAATTAAATAAAAGGTCATCATCAAATTGTCACCAACATATGTATAATACATTTAAGTGAGCAAAAATAAAATATTACAAAATCAGATGTGAAATCTCTTTATCTCATTAATGTCTTTTACAAATCATATAATAGACACATTAACTTTGTATATTCAGATCCACAAACAATTAACTAATAAAAATAGTAATAATAGTATCATTATTAACTTGTTTTTAAGATTCTCTGCCAGAAATTGTTTAATTAACACTGTCATATGAAAGGGCTAATACAACTGATTTTTTTTCTAACTAATTGTAAATATATATGGTAATGGATATATTGACACTATAACAAATAATAGATAAATAATTTCTATCAATTTGCTTAGGGCTTGCAAGAAACAGAACATTTTTTATAGAATCTTTTTTATTTTTTGACATTTACAATAGTGATGACAAAAAAAAATTACATGGCAAAAAGTATGAAAATCATGAAATCAGCATATCACAGTATTATATGTTGATTTTTTTTCTCTTCTTCTCACCTTTCAAAAAAGTATTATAAACTTTTTTGTTCTGTACTTAAAAGATTAAATCTTTTAATTAATACTAAACAAAATAAGAATAAACATAAACTTATAGTATAAAAGAAATTATTCAATGTTTGATTACTGCTGATCTATTTTTGAAGCTAACTTGCTAATAATTTAGTTTATATTCAAAGATTTAAATGCATTGCTAAACCGTGTTTAAAATATTAATTTATAAATTAGTATTCTTTCATGGTTTCATTTTTTAGGTTTTTAAATACATTTATATAAAATATGTTATTTTTGAGAATTAGCTAATAATACATTTACCATGTAATTAGATATCTAAACATTATAATATTGTTAGGATTTTGTCTTCATATGTAAATTCTAGTTTTTACTTTCAAAAAATATTCTCAGAGATTAACTTGATTTCTCGATAGATATTAATGGATTTTTTTTTTAATTTAAAAGTAACAATTCTGTGAATAACTCATAAGTGATATCAATGAATTAGATGAGAAAGCAGTAAAAACTGTTAGCTATTTTTAATTTTTATATCATTGTATAACTTGATTAATATAAGAGTTTTAAAAAATACATTGTACCTAAATAGACTTTTATCACTGGGTTCAACTCATTCCAATGTCATTAAATAATGTACTTTAAATTAATTATACCATTGTTGTTTACAACTATAAACAACAATTAAATAATTAGTTGTAAAGATATTGTGACTATTTATTTAGATTTTATTTTACTTTTGTCCATATTATACAAGCTTACCCAAAATATTATTGAGAATAAAAAGCAGCATTTTTTTTGAAAGAATTACAAGGTAAATATTTGAATTTACTGATAAATAATTGTAATTAGCTTGTTATTTATTTTAAGATTATTTTACTTTTCTTGAGTATAAATGAATACCTTGTAACTAATATTGTTTTGAGAATGCCACATTTAATCCATAAAAAATCTTATCATTTTGACTAGAAGATGCTTTAGATTAATATAATTTGCTCTTACATCTCTCAGAAACATGTATTCATTCTCATCTTTTTTCTTGCACAATTTTAGCTAAATTTGTGAAGAGCAAATATTGATAAATCAGTTTAGAGATTTAACAAAAAAATTAACTTAGACCAAAGTGATACTTTATTGCATTTAGTCTTTTTGCTATAATGAAATTGAAATAAGGGGATGGAGTTCAAATCATTTATAAAGCTATTTCAAAATTTTGTAAGAATGCTTAATTAGATCTGGTTAGATTCATTATCATATTGTAATTTGAATGTAAAGTTTTTAGAAATGTAGTGTAAAATTCAGAGGTATAGAACATTATAATTTAATATGCCAATTACTATAGTATTATTTTACAATAACTAATTGATTTAAATTGTTCATTATGAAAAGATTGCTTTTCTTTTGCAATTGATTGATTATGAATTTCCTTAATTTTAATTTTTAATAAATTACCAAGAAATGAATTTTGAGAGGTTTCACAAAATCAATTGCAAAAAGATGATTTATAATGCTGGTCAGCAGATATTGATTTTTTGAAAGATTTTTAAAAGCTAATGCCATGTAAGTCTTCATTATATTTGGAAAGAAGATAGAAGATATCATTAACAAAAGAATAAAAATGGGCATTTATATCAAGTTTTTCTGATTGCAGTAAATGAGAAAAATAATAAGTATTATAATTTTTAAGTAGTTTTTTGTAGTTTCTGACTAAACGTTACATGATCACCATCTCATACTAGCATGTAACTGTTAGTAAACCGGCAAAAACTCTCCATATAGTAGTGCCACATTGTGCTAACCAGAGTAATCAATGGATGCCAGAAGGCTTGTGAATAAAATCCCTATCTAGTGCATCCACTATCCCCAGACTAGTGTCTGACTACTATGTCAAAATATTAAGACATTAATTACTGCATAGATTGAAAGCAGTCTATGTAACATAATAATTATTTGACTCTCTCTTGCCTAATGGATTATTTCTTGAATTTTAAAAACATCTGCTATTTTTTTTATCACTTAATGTACATGAATGAGAGCTCAAGCAATACTGTATTAAGAATAGTTTTTAAGAATAATTCTAGGAATGATCTCAAAAAGTAATGAACTTCTATTAATCCAATATCTGTATTGCAAATAACTAATTTTTGTTATTATAAAAATATTTGTATTGAGTGAAGATTACTTTATTTTGTCACTGCATAAGAGATTATAATAATTTTGAAGAAAAGGTATTGGTGCATCATTAAAAGTTTATATAGATAGCTGAAAGAATTGAATCTTAATAGTGGGTTTTAATTTCATTTGCACCATTTTTTTTAAAATAAATTTTTATGAGTTGAGTACAATTTCACTTGATGATTAAAATAAATAATATTACTTATTTAACTTTTTTTTTTTTTTGAGATTTCTTAAAATTGCAGCATAAAAAGGCAGTGATATTTTACTTCTTTTCTAGCATAACACAATGGTCAGAGGATACAATTGACCAAACTGATTGTTCTTTTCTTTGTTTCTTTACTCATCTGAGATTTAACTTAAAAAATATTTTGAATTTTAAATCTATTATTTTTAAAAGTCATACATGACTATCTAGTATTTGTTAAAATGTCATTTGCATATCTTTTGTGATTCAATACAATTGTGGAATCATAGACTCAAGAACTAAACATTTCTGGATGAATGTGCAATTGACCTCTTGGGTAGTTAATTATTATTTATTTTTTAATGTGTATTTTTAGCAGGAAGGCTTATTCATTTCTTATTTTTTTAGTGACCACATGATTGGTAATTTATTAATAGAAGTATCATCTACATGAGCATTATCTTGTTTTTTCTATTTTCAGTTTGAATTCTTTCAATTTTGCACTTTTTGTTATAATGATTAATGATTGAAGTGTTGCAGTATACTTTATTACAAGATTTTTTTTGTTGTTAAAAACCTGTGTAGACATTCATTTGATAAGATTCTTTCAAATCATATATATTACATTTAAGATTCAATAGATAAGGAATGTCCACTATGCAGGAAAGATTTTTAAATCAGCCTGGTCGAAAACAATGCTAAGCTGTAAATCTGTAAAGTAGTTATAATTTCATAATCTTTCCTGCATAGTAGACCTTTCCTGTCTATTGAATTACAAACGAATAAGGAAAGAACTTAAAGATAGATTGAGTTACATTTAAAAAATTTTTTAATCTTCAGTAACATTTTTGTCTTACAATTTATATTCTTTTCACTTGGGAATCACTTTTTTTAGTGAATATTATATATTTTAATAAATTTTCTTTATATAATATGCTATGTAAAATATACAATGCTTTGATTTTTCTTTGCTTGTTTGTTTTCAAATATGAGGATCTTAATTAGGATAATATTTAAAATTCAAACATTTAAATTTAAAAACTAATAATGCCAAAATTTATATATAGAATATTAAAAGCCACAAATGAAAAAGAGCAAGGGCTTCATGAAGATTAGTTGATGGCAAAGTTTACTTTTTAGCTGATAACTAATAGTAGTTGTCAGTTTTGAAAATCTATATTCAAAATATTATGATATAAACTTTTGACTGTTATATATATAAATTCTATATAATGAAATAAACATACTAAGAAGACGATGAGAGAGAAAGAAAAGGAGCATAATCGTTATTTCTTCCCTATTTAAAGTGTGTATCTGTCTAAAATTGATTGGGAGAAGGCATTAAAATAATTTTTGTCCATGAATTAATCAATGATCAGATTTAAATAATTTTAAATATCAATAAAGAGACTATATTCAAAACTTAATTTTAAATAATAATATGATGATGATGATGAACATAACTATTGAGATTAAGTCTAAACATCAAGTCTTTCTATTACAGATTTGTAATTAATCACAAATTTAGATCTTGATTATTGCTATAATCTAATTAAATATAATATAAATCGAAATTAATAGTATTCATTGATGTAAAAATGACAATTAAGATGTCATAAGTAATAATTAGTAGAGAATAAAATTTTATTCTGATAAAATATTAAAAACAATGATAATACTATGCGGATAATGACATAGAAAGAACTAACTGCCATTTATGAGGTAGTGCAGTAGTATAGTGATGGACTCTAGAGCATAAGATCCATGGATTGCACTTCCAGTTCTGTCAGTTCTGATACTTCTTATAAAATCCTGAATAATAAACCATTATTATCACTATTATTTTTCAAAATAGCTTTACTTTTATTATATTTGGCTGCTGGAAAATGAATTTTATATTCTTTCCCTAGACTTTCAACATAAAAAAAAAGGTATATGATTATTTGCTTGTTTGCATTACATTTAAATGTTAAAATTTTAATTTCCAAATTTATGATCCCTTTTTAAACAAAAATATTTTATTCCTAAGTCTGCAAAGTTTCTTACAATACTATTTTTTTTGTCACAAATAATGAGACATATTGATGTGCACTAATTATTAATTATGATAGCATAAACAACTTTATGTATACATGCATATGTTTGAATTTTATATGTGAAAATATCAGTTTTGAATTTTCATATGATAAAAATTACTATCAGATGTTAACAGACGATAATTAATGAAAATAGCAAACCTGCAGATGCTTTTTGTATTCAAAAATGTTCAAGTTTAAGCTTTTGTATGCAATCTCTTGATATATAGAGAGACTAAAACGCTACAGTATTTAATTACTGTCTATTAACATCTGATAGTGATTTTTATCATATGAAAATTCAAAACAGTTATTTCCACATATATAATTCAAACATTTCCATCTGTTAAAAAATTATAAATTTATATGCATGTGTTTGTATATATACTCAATAAATATAGCTGTTACCTGATATTAAATAAAACTACACATTTTTATTTATTGCATATGCATATAGTATTATATAATAATTCTCAAAAGAAGATAATAAAGATTAATATTCATGAATTATAAGAAGTTAACAACCAAATATTTTGGGCATATTAATTCAGCTGGAAACAGAATGGATGAAAGTAATCATAGAATTAAACTTGGATAAAATGCTTTTGATGAAAATAATTTTATTATTAAAAGGAAATATTTAAAAAAAATCTTATTTATGGATCTGAGACTTGAACATTTAATGAAAGAGCAATTCAGGGTCTCATAATAAAGTAAGGAGAGATGTATGTTGCGAATAATCAAAAAAAAAAAATCAAAAGCAAGATATTTAGGTGAGTGAACAAACAGGTGTCATTGACAGCATTAAAAGAAATAAAAGACTATTGTCCGATGTACAATTGGAATCTTAAACTAGTTCCCAATAGATTGTAATAGACCTAGAAGTAGTCCATATATGAAATGAATGAGTGAAATAAGGAAGTTTGCTGGTGTAATGTGGAGAAGAGAGGTTATGGATCAAAAACTTGGATTAAACTTTGAGATAATTTCATCCTGCTGCGAATTAATAATGGTTAAAAATGATTATGATATTGGAGTTTGTAGGAGGATACAGTCTAAAACTGATACTTTCAATAAACAATTTTTTTTAGAACGCATGTTAGAATAAATTTATTCATCTTTTTGTTTTAATAATTCGTGTTTTCTTTTTTAACTTCTATGTATTTATTTATGATGATTCCTCTCTCCATAAATTATTGTTAATTTTTGTGTATTCTCTGCCATTAAATTTATAATCATTAGCAGAATGATTGGTAATTTAAAGCTGTTATTGTGTTATAATAACCATGGAATTGGTAACACATCACTGCTGTCAAATTTAATATTTCTCATAAAAATATTCTCATGTTTACATATTATGTCAACGACTTATCACATTTCATTCTGAAGGGGCAAATTCAAAGTAAAATTTTCATCAAATATATGTATGTGTATATGTTATACACTCAAATAGTTATTAGTTTACTTTTCCAGCTTTATAATTTTTTTTAATTCTAGTTTTTTTTTTATCTCATTTTTTTTAATGCAACATACAAAAATTAAATATTAGTTTCATGTAATGACAACCTTAAAATCATTCATGAAATCTCTTGGGATATAAGATTGTCGCTATATTGCATGCCTAAAGATTCATTTGATCAGTTTCTAACAATGTTTGACTTTAGGAAAAAGAAAATTATGTCTAACATTTTTTTTTTTTGTTAGGTTGTATTTTTATTTAGTTAGTTTTTCTATCACTACATAACTATTTTCAGTTAGACAAACAATTGACACCTTTTTTTATAAGTGTCGTTTTTTATATCTCAGTAACTAATTTAAATACTTGTTAAACAATCGTTATGGTAAGATGTTTTGTAAAGAGTTATAAGAAATTCAAGCATCAACGCAATAAGCTGAGCACAACAGGTTCACTCAAAAAACAATTCAAAATTTTAGCTTATGAATTTGTCATTTTATTTCTCTTCTAAACTGCACATAATTATATAAATATATATAGTTTACTTTTTTTTATTTTTTATAGCACACAAATTAAATTTTTGTTGACATTTTTATAAATATAAAAGATCAAGTTATTGTATGCTGTGTATTTTGGTGGCAGGAGATGGAGAACCATTACTGACAATAATGAAATGTTTATTAATTATTCATAGTCCTTTATTGGCTAATTATCTCAGTCCATTTTAGAATAGAGAACTCAACATATATATTTATATAATAGAAAATGTAATTAATTATCATTCTTATTTTCAAACATATGGTTGTATCTATAGAAAAAAATATGCTATTGATATGATTAGCATATTAAATTTGAGTGTTAAATGTAGGAGAGAAATTAATGGTTATAAGGCGGAGAGTGTCATACATGTATTTTTAAACAGTTAATAAATTTAATAGAAATATAATAATGTCTAATCTAATAAAAAATAATTAATTAATAATATTGCATATTGCTAAGTATGTGAGTATATATTTACATATAGACATAAAATAAGTAGTATTTAGTAAAATAGTATATCTGTAAAAGTAAATGTATGTGCGTATATGCTACAAGGATACATATTAATTTAAAAAGCACTATTAAATAGTTTTAAATAAAAGAATAATTCTTACACTTATAAAGATTAGCTATACTGATAAATAATCAGTATTAGCAGAGATATTAATCTTAGGTCCCTGATCAGATTTGATGATAAAGAAAACGTATTGCTAAAAATAGACAATTGAAATGTGAATTGCATTATCTGATCACAAGAATTGAATGTACACTCTAGATATGGACCATCGTGGGGGCAGTTGATGGCCAATCAAAAGGGACATTCTACAATACCCGGAAGTGCATGTAGAATAACAAGAACTTGCTAGGTGAAGCTCCAGGATTGAAGATGTGCCAACCGATGGGTACTCCAGTCATCCCTACTTCACCTTACCCTTGCGGAGTTTACCTTCGAATGTGTGAAAGTAAACTTAACGACTCACAACAGGTCGTATGGATCAATAATATTTTATAAGTCTTCGGGCCCATATATTATGTTTAGTGAGATATGTGTATAGTATGTACAATATATAATGTATATAATTGCTAATGTCTTATTATCTTCATGTTTAATCCTCTGTAAATAAACTATTAACTTTAAATTACTTACCTAACAATTTCACATTATTTTTATTATTTTTTTATCTAATTGTGTTTACAATCCAGCAGGCTACAGAGTGTCACTGGACACAGCAATTAGTGCAGTCACAGTCTTGGTTACAAACCTCAATGGTCCGAATCCTCAGCAAATTGTGCAATTGTCAGTTGAGAACAATTAGCGCATTGGCAGCCAAATAGGTCAGTGTCTACCTAATTAAATTTGTGGAGTGGACAAGTTAATAAGAGAATTTTTTTTTTTGCTAAATTGACTAAGTCATTGTAATGCAGTTGGCTATAGCAGAATTTGATGTGAGAGAGGCAAGTGAGTGGCCCCTGTATGTGCAGAAAATATAGAAACACATAATTATAAATGGAGTGGTAGAAGAAAAATGTAAAATAGTGACATTATTATGTTTTGATAGAAAAGGGGTTACTCAAATAGCAAATAGAATTTGTGAATCCCAAACTCCTGAAGAGTTAACATTTAACCAAATCAAAGATTGTTTGGCTGACTACTTTAACCCTCATGAGTCTAGGCATATCACCAGACCCTATTTTAGAAATTGCCACTAGGCAATAATGAGAAAATGCAAGATTATGATACTGCTCTTCATGAACTCACAAAAAACTGCATTTATGATTCATCTGGAGGAAGCCTCGAACAATTCTTATGTGGAATGAGTCCTAACAGTCTGAGACAGCAGTTATTAGCAGATAAAGACATTAATTATAATGAGCTATTGAATGTGGAATAGCTCATGAATTGGTTTTACAGCAAGCCAAAGAATTTACTGTCATTAAAGTAGCAAACAATGATCCATTAGAAATCCATGAAGTTGACAAACTCATAAGAAGAGTACCCAAACAAAGAGGAATAATTGATAAGAAATAAAAGGCAAACTGGTCACATGACTTGCATGTGTTTTTACAAAGATGAATGCTGTAGCACTGCAATAAAAGTGGACACTTTGAAAAAATGTGTAAAAACAAGAAATTTGACCATTATAAGAGAAATAATAGCCAAGAGTGAATTACCAGAAAATCTATGCAAGAGCAGTTTGCTGTGATTAATAATATGTCTATGGACCAATCACAGAAATTCAAAATTAGTATAAACATTTATGGAAAACCCCAATCCATGGAAATTGACAGTGCTAGCAGGATGTCTTTAGTTTCCATTAACAATTGCAAAACCATCATGGCTGAGATAAGACAGCTACCTAAGCTGATGCATACCAATCTTAAAGCTTGGGACATCAGTGATAATGCCACTAAAATCAAAGGCATAATTCAGGTCCTAATTACTTCCAACAATGTTAAAAAACTAAAACTGCCATCCCCTGATTGGCCATGATTGGTTCCAGCAACTCTAAATAAATATCACCTTGACATTAGAGATCATTTTCCTAAACTTTTTGATGGGGAACTGTTAATGATTAAAACAAAATCAATGTCACTAGAAATGTCACCAGAAGCAGTGCCTATAATTTATAAACTGCAAAAGGTCCTTATGCTCAGAAAGAAAAAATAGTGGAAGAAATAAATCAATTGATTAAAAACACCATACTTAAACCAACAGAGGAAGCTAAACAGACTACTCCATTAGTGATAATAACTAAGCCTAATGAACAGATACATTTGTGCAGTGATTTTGTATCTGTCAACAAAGCAATAAACAAACATGCATACCCCATCCAAATTCCAGGGAAATTATAATATTGCTGCAAAAATCTAAATATTTTGCAAAATTGGACTGCATGTCAATAGTTGATCAGTACAATCACTAGAAACTTATTTGTATTTATTTGTTATTCTGAATGAAGATCACAATATATGACAATCAAACAAAAAATAATAATTAAGATAATTTATATAGCAGAAGCTTGTATTTTTAAAATAATTATTAGTTCTTAAATTAATAGGAAAATTGGAACTTGGATAAAATCAACCATTATCAATCCACTGCAGGATGAAGGTCTCTCCAAGGTCAAACCATCTTCTCTGATCTTTAGCTTTTCCACATCACCCCTGCACATTTTTTCTTATTTCAGCCATCCATCTCACATATGGTCTCTTTTTGGATCTTTTACAATCTCTTGGAATCCAGTTTAAGATTTCAATTGTTCATCTTCATCTCTTCTAGAAATATGTCAACACCACTTCAGTCTTTTAATTTTTTCAATGAGGTCAATAAAACCTGTTTGTTCTCTTACCCATATATTGCATTTTCAATCTTTTCTTGTTACTCCTAATACACATCTCTCCGTATTTCTTTGAGTAGTCTGAAGTCTTTGTATTGTTCTTCTATTAAGTGTCCAAGTCTCAGATCCATGGGTAAGAATTGGTAAAACACATTTATTAAATACCTTTCTTTTCAAACACATAGGCATATTTTCTTTTAGTGTCAAGTTATTTCTACCAAAAGCACTCCAGCCAAGTTTAATTCTATGATTAATTTCACCCATTATGTTTGCATCTGTACTAATAATCTGTCCAAGGTATTTGTAGCTGTTGACTGCTTCTAACTCATCATAATCAAAATAATTTTGATAAAATCCATTGAACATTACTTTAATCTTTTTAACATTTATCTTTAGTCCTTTCCTACTTTCATCTGATAACTCCTCCAACATTTCCTGCAGCTCTAAAGCATTATTTGCACAAACAACTACATCATCTGCAAAATCTAAATGATTTAAATAATCTCCATTTACTTTCACTCCTTTAGATTCCCATTTTAATCCACAAGCACTGCTGTAAAAAGTTTTGGAGATATGGCGTCACCCAGTCTTACATCTTTCTCAATGTTGACTTTCCTATTATTATTATGTAATCTAATTGTTGCTGTTGCATTTTTATAAATATTCTTTAAAATATGACAATATCCTGGATCTATACCTTGATGAGCCAATGCTTTAGTCACTGAAGAAATGTTTATAGAATCAAATGCCTTTTCATAATCTACAAATCTAAAGCATAATGGCAACTCATATTCATTTGTTCTTTCTATAACTTCTCTCAATACCTGGATATGATCTACTGTACTAAAACCACTTTTAAATCCTGCTTGTTCTCTTGATTGGTGGAAATCCAATGTTTTCTGTAGACTAGTTGTAATTATCTTGGTAAAAATTTTGTATAAAACTGATAAAAGACTGATAGGTCTGTAATTTCTAATATTTTTTTTTTAATATCTTCTTTATCATCTTTTTTAAATATTACTATTAATATTGCATTCTTTCAATCATCTGATACATCTTTATCATTTAGACATTTGGTATATAACTTTGCTAAAATAAATTCTATTTCTTCACCTGCTTCTTTTAATATATCAATTATAATTCCATCATTACCTGGAGTATTTCCTTTCTTCATAAATTTAATTGCATGTCTCACTTCTTTTTTTTTTTTCCCCAAAGTAACCTTTATTAATAAAAGATTACAAAAATTTTGGGTACACTTACCCATTGAGGATTACACAGTGATTCAATGTAACAAGGTAAAATGTACATATGGTCAAAAATAATTACATTCACAAAAATTGCTGTAATGTGAGTAATGTGTATCTGTATGTAGATCCACATGGCCTGGCCATCGAGAAGTTAACCATCATCCAATGGTCCCACCCCTGAGGCCCCAAAGCGAAGACTCAAATGCTTCAGCTGAATAGGTGAAGTCCAGCATTGTGCCAACCATTACAACAGGCAGCGAGGTCCAAGGCCCAAGTTCACCAAGCAATATATTCTTGAACCACAGCCGAGCCATGTCAAGACCATTCTGAATACATCTGCCTCCAAATTAGCATGTCTCACTTCTTCATTTAAAATTCTGGTCAATTCAGAAGATATAATAGATATAGAAGGTACTTGTTTTTTATTACTATATAATTCTTGATAGAAGACTTCTACCCATTTCATGATGTCATCTCTCTTTTTAGCATCTTTTTTTCCTTATTGCAGATATAAATTTCCTACCAATACCAAAATGTTGTTTTACACTTTTTGAGACTTTTATCTCTTCTACAACTTTCCTTGCTAGTTCACAGTTATAGTTTCTTATATCATTTTCAACTCTTTTCCACACCATTTTATAGAATTTGAGGTATTCAATCCTTTTTAATGCATTATTTTCATATATCTTCATATACCTTCTTTTCTTCATAAATTCTCTAGTCTCAGTAGAAATTTTATTGGTCAATTGCTGCTTTTTTCTACCAGTTCTCTTTGTTGCAGTTATTAAAAGTGTATTAGTTATTTTCATATTAATTTCATTCAAATCTGAATTATGTTCAAAATCTACTAATACTTGAAACCTATTTGTAAGTTCTAATTTAAATTTATTAGAGTGTTTCTGATGATTAAGAATATCAACTGTAAATGTTTTTCTTAATAATTTTTGTCTCTCTAGTTTTGCATTAACATGTATCTTACATCTTACTAATCGATGATCACTTCCTGTGTTAAATTTATTAAGAACATTACAATCTTCAAATATGTATTTTCTATTAGTCAAAATATAATCCAATTCTGCTATATCTTTATTTGGATGTTTCCATGTTCATTTCCTTTTATCATTTTTCTCCAAAAAAAAAAAGAATTCATAATAAAAAGTTTTTTCTTTTTCTGCAAACTCCACAAGTCTATGTCCTCTCTCATTTCTATTACCATAACCAAAATTATCTACAGCACTTTTATCTTTCATTTGTTTACCAATTCTAGTATTAAAGTATGAAATTCTAGCACGAAATGCATATAAAATGCTAAATGATAAAAAGTAACAAAAAAATTCATTATTTGTTAGGATATTACCATGTGGAAACTGCAGATAATGATCAAAAACCCAGAAAGTCTAAATGTTTAAAACAACTTATAGCTTTTAGTTAAATCAAAATGAATAAATTTTAGTAATAATTAAGCATTATAAGCGATCAAAAAACTATAACCTGGAATTTTGTGAATTATCAGATGTTAAACTATATTGGGGCAAGTTTGTTTCTGCTAAGTATGAATTGTTCCAATTATTAAATATTATTTTTGAGAATGTGCTGAAATGAAATTTACTAAAGTATAATCATTTCAATAATAATAAGAAAATGTACTATTAGTAGCCAAATAATTTACGGCTCTTTCTTTGTTTAGATCTTAAATTATTTTATGACTTTCTTTGTTTTTTTTTTTTCTGAAATTAAAAACGCCATTCTTATGTAGCTTTGAACACGGTAATGGTGAAACTAATATCTCATATTTGATTTAAAAAAACAAACAACCTTTCAAGAGTTTTATTTCTGTTAAAAATATATCAATAATCGATTTTATCATTTTCATTAAAAAAAAAAACAGTTTTATTAACATTTTAATTTTTTAAGATATTCTAGAAATATTAAAACTTAATAGGATTTTGTTATATATATCTCATTTCATAACAATTGAGTGTGTGTGTGTTCACACGCTTTGTTTTTATTGAGTTTAAGATTGAGTTTGATTGTTAATTTGCCTTTCTTTTCGTTAATCTTTTTTTTTTTTTTAAGATATTAAATTGCTTTGAAAATTTATTAGTGTTGTCAGATGTATCTGTTAAATAAAGAATGAGGTAGGTCAAAGCTGTCTTAATTTACCTTGCGCAAAAGATCCTTTTAGTAAAACTTTTTCATCAACGTGAAAAAAAGAGAAGTCTTTTAATGCAGCGTCCTCTTTCGGCATCTATGCTGTTAAAAGAATGGGAAAAAACATCTGTTGTTAAACAATCTACTAGTTCAAATTTGTTTATGATGATTACTTTTTTCCAGAATATAATTAATAATAAATTATTGAAGTCCATCAAAAATTTATATCCAGTGAGAAATGTTAAAGTTAATCCAGGCTTGAAAACAAAAATTCAACATGGATTATAATAAGAAAGAATAATAATTCGTATGCACGCTCTTTTATATTTATTTATTATAATAGTTTCATAACGATATTTATATTTTACAGTTTGAGGGTGCAGTATTTTATCTTTTAATGATTTTTCTTAAAAGAAAATATTTTCAAGAATTCGAGACTTTATTATGATTTTTTTTTTTTTCGTTAAATGTTTATGTAAATTTTTTATCTTATGCTTTTTATGTTTTAAATTTAGGAGGAAAAAAAATGTTTTTTTTATTATTATTGATTCTACAAATTGGGTCATTTAAATCATTTCCATTTTTTTTTCCTTGCAGTTCTTGGTAGAAGTTTAATTTATTTTGAATGGGGACCTTTTTTTTATTTCATAAATATGAATACCAAAAATTTAATATATATATTTTTTTAATTTTGGCCGAGATGAATTTTGTATCAAATTTCCGTAGTAAATTTGATATTAAAAGGAAGCAGTAGACTGAACTATCTATATGTGTGTATAGAGAATTTGACGAATAGGAAATCACGCATAATCAACCGGAATTATGTACACTCACTAAATAAATTATTGGCGAATATGATTAATATTTAAAATTTTATCAAATTCACTGGTAAATATAATTTGTGAATATTAAATTGTTGATTTGATTACAGGATTATATTATATAACATTTTGTACAATTAAATAAATTAATGTTATAATAAATATAAACAATTACATTACTTACTGTTATGCTATATCAAAATCTGTACTAAATATTTTTCCACTACGGAATTGTTTTGCGTTTGTGCACCAATTTAATGTCATACATATATATTTGTTTCAAATATTATACTTGATATTTCAATATTTTTTTTAAATTTAATTAGATATACTTGAGTTAGTAGATAATTTTTTAAATAGTATTTTTATGAATTTCATATTTAAGCATGGTTATTTTACATTATATTTTAATTATGTCAGAAACTTTATTATATTATGATATAACTTTAAATTCCATATACTAAAATAAATTTTGTTGAGATGATGGTAAATATGGCAAACTGTCAGTACACAATGAGCTTATTACATACATGGGATCGTCTTCTTCAAGGTATGCTGAAATGAATAGGAAACAATAAAACAAACATTTTCATTGGAGGAAGCATTAGATGATCTGGATGCTTGTCCAGAGCATTGTGCTATGGGCCAATATTTATACTACAGTCAATTGAATTTGTAAAAAAAAAAAAAAAAATTGAAAATGAGTCTGTGGGTATAGGAAGTAGAACACATGTATAGATATCAAAGTCATGAAAATAGTAAATCAGAGTCATCAAATTTAAACTCAGTTTTAAAATATATACTATCAAATATTAATATAAACAGAACATTTTCATATTTTTTTAAATATCTTTTTAAGGGAAAAAATTATAAAAATTGTTTTTGACTTCATTGAAAATTTTAATGTTTGAAAGATATGAAACTTTTGTGTAAATCCATTGCCTCAGGCATACGTATTACTAATTTAGATTAAAATAATTTTTAAAACTATATTAATATATTATGATATTGATTTCCCCCTTCATTTGTCTTTGTAATTCAAATTTGCAAACATTTGTTCATCTGCTTACAAGTGGTTTCTTTCTTTATAGCCTAAATGTGAGTGTACTTTCAGTGAAGTGGTGAACTTTACTGAAAGTACACTAAGCATTACTGAATAATACTCCTGTAGTATAATTTTTACTATACCATTCTCATGCAAAGTAGGGATTGGTTTCTATCCATTTTTAACACTTTGTGTAGGGATGTAATCTTAAACATATGATCAAAGATGTGAAAAAGATCTATAATCCCAAGATGCATATATTTTGTGCTGAACCAGCATTCTTCAGTTGATCCAGACCATAATTTCTTACACTATCTTAATCATTATTCAGAATATATATATAGTTAGAAACTTTCTACAATTTAATTGATAACTGATGAGTGCTGGTTCAGCACAAAATGTGCATCTTAGGGATCATAGATCTTTTTCACATATGTTTAAGATCATTTTTTTCCGTAAGGCATTAAAAGTAATAGAAACTAATTCCTGCCTTGCGTGAGAGTGGTGTAGTGAAAATTACACTACAGAAATATTCATTATTGGATAACCTCTAGTCTAATGAGTGACTAATAAAAAATTTATTACCCTTAGCATTAGGCTATAAAGAAGAAACAAACTATTTTATTATGCAGATGAACAATCATTTGCAAATTTGAATTATATATTATAAATAAATTTGTAATAAATATGTTTTAAAAATAATTTAAATATTAGTTGTATATTTTCAGAGTTGTTGTTTTTTTTAAATATATATATTCCTTTTTTTTTAGCATCTTGAAATTTTAATTTTTTATATTTACATTACTTGTCACCAGTATTACAACTTAATTAAATAAAAAATACCTATCTATATGGCAAAACAAATAAGGATAGACAAATTGAAATTTTCAGTGAATATAATTTTTCTGTCTCACAAGATAATGATAGTTTAAATCCATTGAAAATATTGCAACAAATGATTTAGAAAACATTATTAATTTCACAATTTTTCTTTAAACATTTTTGATTTTTCCAGTTTCAGCAGCAAATGTTAAATGATTATTTTCAAGACTGAAACAAATCAAAATATCTCTAAGATTTAATACTTCACAAGAAAGATTGATTGGACTTTCCAATAGAAAATGATGACTGTAAAAAAAAACTAGAACAAATAAAATTTGGGTTAAATTTACTTTCATGAAATGAAGAAAATAAATTTTTATGTATATTATATATAATTTTCATTAAAAATTGATTCTTGTTATTGTGAACTTATCATAATTAATAATCAGCAATTTAGGTATCTGTTATTCTAGTCTATATACATCTTTTGTTTGTTTTGTAATTTTTGCTTTATTATTTATTAATATATGTAATATTCAAAATAAACAATTTCATATAAAAATATATGTATTTTGAATTTTTAATCTTTAAATTTTAATTACATTTTTTGAAAAGGACATAATTTAAAATTTTCTGCATATTATTAGTAAATATTAAATCTATGCTCAATGATTATTTATTAAATTTTAGTCTCTTTTTTTTTTCTTATTTGGATTCAATCATATTAAATTACCTTAAATTTTGTGTGTTTTTTTTATGATTACTTTTTTTTTTTAAGTAAATTATTTGTTAGAAATTGTGGTTGTTTACTCTTAGCATGTTGAAACTGTTTGAGGGCGTAATTTCTATGCAAATGCACAGAAATATGTCGTTTAAGTGGCCGCACCATTATATAACATTCTATTCCAATGGTTAAGCATAGAAATAGTCTGTTTACTTGTCTGCAGCACCTATTTCTATGCTATAGCATAGAAATGGGATGTTTATTCTGCCACAGAGGACACCGTCACTTACAGAGAACTTTGTGTTACGCAATTTATACGAACAATCCCATTTTAAATTTAGCTACGGTATCTATTTCTATGCTACAGCACAGAAGTAGGACATATTATACTGCTGCAGTTTATACAAACAATCCCATTATTAACATTTCGGATACAGGTATTTACAGCACTGAAGTAGGATGTTTATTCTGCCACTTACGGTGAACTTTGTGTTACACAGTTTATATGAACAATTCCATTTTAAATTTCACTATGGTATTTTGTGAGGGTGTCTGTAATTGTGACTGTCAAAAGTCTTCAAATCCACATGCCCAAGTCATTATTTTTCAAATCCAATGATGTAGTATGAGGTAATAAAATTTGTGGAAACTTTGCCCCGCTTCTCTAGACAAGGATGACACTTTAATCAATTGTCAAAGGGCAGGCATGATTTTTACAAAATCATGCTAAAATTCACATTTGCTTGAGATAAATTGCGATATCAATCGAAAATACCGGCTTTATTTTTGGCCATGATGTTGTTTTGAATAAATTCTTTCTTTTTATTTTTATTAAAATTACAAATTATATTTGCATGGCCATGATGTTGTTTTGGGAAAATTATTTCTTTTTATTCTTGTTAAAATTAACAATTTTATTTGCATGGCCATGATGTTTTTGTTTTGGAGAAATTATTTATTTTTCTTCATGTTAAAATTTGATTTGTGTCACCATGATATTGTTTTTATTCTTGTTAAAATTACAAATTTGATTTTAGAAAAATAAAAATTAACAAAAAAAAAAGGTTTATCCAATTTATTTTTTATTTATTTTAGATAAATTTCATTATTTATGATTTTTTTTTTTGTAAATAAAAAAAAAGCACTATAAAGTTGAAAAAAAAACAACAACAATGACCTTGTAACATTATAATTCTATTTGTTTACATAGAAATTACACCCTCAAGCAGTTTCAACACACCAAGAGAAAACACCCGAAATTATAATTCTCAGTTTTGATAAATAATAAATATTTATTTTTATTAATCATATTAATCAATATATTATGGGATTATATATATATACCATAAAAACTAATCAAGTTGTCCATCTTATATATAAAATCTCTATTTTCTCTGTTGTCTGATTGGTGAATGTGTGAATGTCTCTGTAAGGCTATCACATGTCAAATTCACAAGCATTCCACCATTAATAAACTGTAAGAATTGTCCATAACTGTCATATATCAAATATAACAAGCATATATTTAATACTTTAAATTTTAATTTAACTTTATTAATATCTTTTGGGGTACATTTCTGAATTGGTTGTTCCAAACATTTTTTTTCAATTGCAAATTTCTCACACTTATTTATACAATATTAAAATATTTTGTTTAATTAATATTAAATCTTTTTTAAAAAATTATTAATCATATTTAATTTCAAGGCATTAGAGACACACTTCAGTTTTTTTAAATTTAAATTTGCAATTTTCGCCCTCTGCTGAAAATTTTGCAAAGCTTTTTTTTACAGCTTTAAAAATTTATGTATATTTATTTTCTAATATTTTAAATACAATGAAAAATCAATAGATGGCTTGGAAATCCAAGAGGCAGGCAGTCCAACAAATGATGGCAAGCTCTGCCGATGGTGGATACCCATTATATATTTCATGCTCTCAAACTTTGCGTGTTCACTTTGAGAAAATATTATGCTCATCAAGAAAATATTACGGTGGTGTAAAAACTTCATTTTTTGGAAAATTTATGATTATACTGGTAACATAATTATGTAAAATTATTAAAAATGAAAAGTAAATGTATTTATATATTCATTTTTTACAGAAATATTTTATTTTTAAATATAAAATAATATTTTCTTCTAAATATTGTTACTATAGAGATTATGATCATGGGAAACACAATTGTCTACAAAATGAGGTCATTCACCTGATTGTTATTATATTTAGCAATATCATAAAAATTATGAAAAAATTGCAAACTTTTAAAGCATAATTTGGCAGATTTAGTAGATATTTTAAAAAATTCATTTAGATTTTTAAATTAAATTTGAAAGAATGAAGGTTTCATTTGTTTTATAAATTGAATTAGTTCCAACTAAAACTTGATGACATGACTATGTTTTGTTTTGAATAAATATATTTTTTAAAATAATTCCAGAAATCAAATATGATTTTTTAAATTTTATTTAATTTCTAAACAAAAATATCTATTAAATGAGGTCAAATTTATTATATTCTGATAAATAATAAAGGTTTAATAACAAAATGAAAGTTGAAAGCTTAAATATATTAAATCTAGTGAGAACAAAGAAAGCTGTCAGAAAAATTGTGAAAATCGTTAGGATTAAAGCAACCAATTCTAAATAAAACTATTACAAAAATGATGGTTTTATTAAAAAAAACTATTACATTTGTTTGTAACACTGTCATTCTGCCATTAATAGCTGTAATTTTTTTTAAGGAGCAGTTGTCCTAATTATTAAAATCTTTTGTTTAATTTATATTAAACCTTAAAAAAAATTTGTCAAATCACCATCTGGTAATATATATCAAATGTAAATTTAAAAATTTATAATAATATTTGCTAGCTTAAAGTCTTTATTTTTGATTTTCTGCTGCAATTAATACATCATTTCCTATACATTTCCTCCAGTTTAAAATTTAATAAATTCATCATACATCTATATTATTAATCACTGAATTGCCACAAATATTTATATATGTGTATAAAAATATTTTATTATTACTAACTAAAAGTAAAAATCTGCCTTTCACAACTCTACTACAATTTAAAATTGTGTTTACATTAAGTGTTTTAATTGCAGTTAAAATTCTTATAGCAGTTACATTATATATGAAAGAAAACTTATCCTCACAGTTCTGTTGTTTTTTTAACTCATTAAAATCAAATCGCTTCCCCGAATTATTTTGAGAATTCCTTTTATGAAAGAATATAGATTGTGTTGTATTTGTCAAAAATCGTTTTGATTTTTTGATTTTTTATAAGTAATTGGACAAGTGTTTTTATTTTATTTTATTAAATGGTACAATAAATTTACAAATGAATCTTCTAAAAAAAAGTTTAGACACAGAATGGTAGTTATGCTAACAATAAATATCCCAAATACT
The DNA here is from genome assembly GCA_028023455.1 of Epiperipatus broadwayi. NCBI lineage: Eukaryota > Metazoa > Onychophora > Udeonychophora > Euonychophora > Peripatidae > Epiperipatus > Epiperipatus broadwayi. The sequence goes on along the minus strand of JAQFVV010006277.1, from coordinate 5,285,430 downwards.
GTTTTAATTATTAATCATGATATTAGTTTATTTATTCATTGTGAATTATTTAGATAACCATACAATTTTAATTATGATGAGCACTAATTTTTATAAAATTTAAGTTTTTTAGGAAAAAAACGAGCAATCTTAAACATCAGTTTTGTATCAAATTTATTAATAGATGAATAAATTAAACTAGTTAATATCACACAAATCACTTATGAATGATTTTTTCCTTAATGACATTGGTGAAAATATTTAAATATAAATATATGATATATGAAATAAATGCAAAAACTTCTATATATAAATATTTGCTTTTCATTTTGTAACTTTGACAATTTTTTTGTTATTTAATTAATTGTTAAATGGACAATATATATATATTTATAATTAAAGTTATGTATATGATAAATGTTACACATAATCATTTTTCTGTTTTCATATACATCTGGGTCTCATTTTATGTGGTAGATAGGTTCCACAGAAAACCTGCATTAAAAAAATTGCACAAAAATAGACTTTACTGACCTTGAAAAATGGGGACAGGTTCTGTAATTTTCAGAAATCGCATAAAAGCAAAGCAAGAATGAAAAATTACTTTAAAATTTGCATTAAAAAAAATCAGGAAATAAAGTATGACTAATAAAAAGTTTCAAATATTTGAAAAAAATTGATACAAAACAAACTTCTTTTACTTTTTTTAGTAACTACAGTATTTAATTTTACATTTTTCATACATATTTTAATCATTATTGCTATTTCACAATATGTGGTTTGTTTGTGAACTGGTAAGAAATCAGATTCATCACAAGAGGAAGTACAACTAATGCCACTTTCAGTCTTGTGCTGTGTTAATGGTTTTCTGTCAACAATGTAATTGGTGATTAAACTTTGAGACAATGATTTTACTAATTGTTTATAAAGCTTGCGATATCCAGACATATAACTATTTAGCTCTTGTTGGAATTTAACAGGTTGTTCATTGCAGCAAACTCTCAGATTTCAGCATTTTCTGATGTTTTTCTTTGTCTCACACATCAACAGAAAATCTATGATTAAATGATTTTTACTTATAAGAAAATAATAAATTTGTCTTCATTTGATAGATATTTTTGTTTACTACTGAAATAAATTTTAAATGTTCACATTTTGTTTCTACATTAAAAAAATGAGATCGCAATCGAAATAAAAAAATTATACATTATTATTAGAAAAATTATTTTCACTTTACAAAATCTTCATTATTTATTTTAAAAATCTAAAAAAATATTTATTTCTGTTATATCTAACAAAATATGTTTTAAAAGTGTTAAATTTTTGAATATTTATTGCGATATTTTATACTCATAAGTATAAATCTATTATTATTATTTACTTATAAATATAAGTAGGTTATTTATGTAAAAGCTAAGATTCTAAATAGCTTCATGTTATCACATTAGCCACTAATATAACATTATATTTTGGAAGAAAAAAATATTTCAAGTCAAAATAAGTTATTAATAATTTAAATTTCTTGATATGTAATAAATATAATAAAATATGAACTTCTTTATCACATAAAAGAAAACCTGCATAAAAAGATATTAAGAAGAAACATGAATGCATAACTTCAAAATTGCATTAAAAAAATCTGCATAAAATGAGACCCAGGTGTATATGATATAAATAGAATTAATGAAATCGATGTAAGCATATATGTTTAATATATGCACTTTTTAACATTTGTATTATTTCAGTTAAAAACAAATTCAATAAATAAATATTGTGCTAGTATTACATATTAGCATCATCAGATAGGAAATAATTTTTGATATTTTAAAAATTATTATTTGCATATGTGAATGCATTTAAGAAGTAGGATTAATGGTATTTTAAAATCTATGTGGAAATGAACTTAGTTAATCGTTATTGTTTGTTAGTTATTAAATGATGGTGTATCTTTCCCTTTCTTTCAATTGTTCCACAATTAAAATAAGTCTGTAACAAAATTGAAAAGCAGTTTAAAAATAATTTGTTTTGAAAGAAAATTTTATTTTTGTTAATAAACTAACTTATTGATCTCATCTTTGACATCTATTTATCTAAAGCATATATTTCAACATTGTAAAAATAATTTAATCAAATTAAAGTAATAATTAACTATTTTATATACATCTATAAATTTTTAAAAATAATATTGATTTTTTTTTCAAATTACTCTTATACCCACAAAATATTTTTTTACATTATCTTATATATATCATTTACAAATATTCTTTCTGTTATGAATTTTTGATTTTTTAGCTAGACACAGTAAGTACTATATACATATACATTTATTGAAAGTGAAGATGTTTTTAATCACTTATACAAACTATTCTAAAATCTCACAGAAACTTATAGTCTAACTGTTATTCAAACAAAGTGAGTCTTATTTTGTCTTGGATCACCAAAAACTTATAATGAAATAAATTTAGACAATGTTAATTGTGAAAGTGAAATTATAAATATATATAAAGCCTATTATAAATGGCTTATTTAATATTTCTAAAGCAGAATCAATAAATATTAATTTTAATAGCATTACAAATAGTCAAATGTTTCACAAAATATGGCATATGAAACTATCAAAATAATAACTTTACATATTGCTCATATTGAATGAAAGTATCATTGTGTTCATAATCTAAATTCTAATTTAAAAAAGCCCAAATTAAAATAAAGTTACTATATATGTGATAGGCAGTCAAAATACTGTTCTATTTATAAACTTTATTAACAAAACAATTTCATTCAAACATATATATGAAAACTAACTGAACAATTTTAAATCTTCACTAAAAATGGGTTGTAAATTACCCATGTCATTGACAGTCTTACAACAAATATTTGTTAACTGATTTTATATTTTTGAATATAATAATGCATTCTTACAATAGTTTTTGATTTGTCCTGAATTCTATAGTACAGCTTCTGAAAATAAATAATCAGTGTATAAATAAGTCACCAGTAAATATAATATAAAAATACTGAATATTTACTCTCTCTCTCTTACTCACTCTCTCTCACTCACTCACTCTCTCTGGCACTCTCTCTCACTCTCTCTCTCTCTCTCACGCACTCACTCACACACACTGGATTTGCACAAATATCTTACTAAACTTGTAATTAATTCATTTGTTTTCTTAAATATCTATCTTGTTTTGTTACTTTATTTCTATTTTATATAAAATGATGCAAGTTGATTACTTTCTAGAATTTAATCTTATTTTTCAGATTCTTTTTTCTCATTTATATTAATCTGTGTAATCTGTTTATAGACAATGCTTTATTTTTTTTTTTTAACATGAGATTACTTTAATACAGATATTTTCTGACTGGATTTTTTTCTATTGATCCCATACAAAAGATTTTTACTGTGCATATGTGTTTAACTTTTCTACATTGATTTATTAAATTTATCCACATACCTCCTATATTCTGGCAGATTGTTAAAAAAATAAAGAAATAACCAAATGGCTTTATTTTTCAGGAATTCATAAGAAGTTCAAATACTGGAAGTACCATAATTGGAATCAATCCAAAATTCTTACACACTTGAGTCAGATATTCTATCACTAAACTAAGCATACAGAATATTTGTTTATATTATTGATGTGAATCCTGGGAGTATATGCATATTAACCAAGTCACAATTAAACAAACAACACAAATAAAATGAATGTGAGTTTATTATACTCATATTATATAAATAGATAAATGAAATAATAATTATTCTTTAATTAAACAGTCTCTAACATAAATATCTTTTGTAGTGTATATATTTCCATATACACATTAATTGGTAATAAGAAAATCTCTAATTTTTTAAGCTTCTGTACACATGCTTACTCGGTCACCTATTGCTTATTTAATGTGCGAGTTCTACATATATATATATAGTTAATTTGCATAAATAATTTTAAGTTTCAGTTCATGCTGACTAATGTCTTGTAAATTTTGCTAGAGTGAATAATAGTGTTATTGTAGGGAATAATTTTCTGTAATAAAACTTTTATTTACATTAACAATGTCATATATACATATATATCTATCTGTATGCTTATTATTTACAATACTATACATATTTCAATAATATTAACTTTAATTAATTACAACTTGAATAATTTTAAAATATATTTTTTATAGCAATAATTGCTGAAGCCTTTTCTATAAACGTGAACATGAAGAATATGAGTTTTTTTCTTTTCAAAATACAAATTATGCACTTAATAATTAACATTTATGTACTACTCTTTTATTGAACAGATAAAATATTAACTCTTATTTTTTACATGATTCAAATATTTGCAACATATATAAATATTTAATTTTTTTATTACTCTTTTCTAAGTTAATATAGCGGTTTCACTATAAATGAACTCAACCTTGTCAAAAAAAATGAAATTGTTTTAGTAATAAACACATATAAGTTTTAAAAATGCATTGGAATTTGAATAAAATACTGTCATTCTTGACGGATTAGATATGTTTTATGTATTTTATCTTTTTTCTGCTTTGGAAATATAAATAGTGTTAGTAATGGTTACAGATGATCTTTATGTCCGTTCTTTGATTTAACTTAACTCTGTAACCACTGCTTTCCAAGAAATATAACTAGAGTATAATGTTTTATATAATACACTACCAAATTTTAATATATTTTATTAAAGCATATCTTATTTTTAGAGCTGCACCTCTTAAAGTTACTACTACTATGTCTGGCAAAAATGAATTATGTTAAATGATTTTTACATTGTTTTTTTCTCTATAAAACATATTTTTTAATAATAAATCTTCTACTTATTTTGACCACATTTTTAAGTAAATGACATTATTGTTATCAAATTATATATAAAAATAATCGTTTGTTAGTTTCACCCTTTTACAATTGTTGTCTTTTTATAAAACAAACAGTTTAAATTATCTATTTGGTTAAAAAAGTTTATATTTTAAACTTTTTGATGTAAAGGATTTTTAAAAACATTTTAATTTTAAAAAAAAAATTCATTAAAAAAGTATATTATTGTGTGCACACACAAGTGCATAGAATATAGTATGATATATTTATATAATATAATTGGAGAGATGACCATAACCTAAATGTGGTATGAGATTTTATGTAATGTTTTCTATTGTAACAGTAGCCGGGTTCAAACCCTGTTACAAGAAAGTTACACAATATTCCCTAACTGCTTAGATCAGCATGAGTCTAATAAATTGGATTCAGCTGTGAGTATGCAGTATAAAGAATGAGATATATATGTAAAAGAGAAAGTTTGAAAGTTTTTTTTTTAATTAAGAAAGAGAAAGATGTGTATAGTTATTTATTTTAAAATAAATTCAAGAAAATGTGTTAATAAATTGTGTGAATGCAGTTATATGCAAATACATAAATTTTCTTCTTGTATTATTAATTTATTTCAAATGTATACTTTTCTATTGTTTTATTGTATATCGCATATTAATGAGAGTAATGAAAAGAACTTTTATATATTTCTACCTTGAAGCAATTTTGTATCTTTTGTTCGATTACTTAGCCACTTAAAATTCCAGGGAATCCAAAGTAAATGTATGGCAGAGAAAGAAAAAAAATGTTAAAAGCATGCCTAAGAAATAGAGATCGAGATACTGATAAACTGTTTTGGGAACAAAAGGAATTGGAGAAATTAATTGGTTAAAAAGAAAAATCAGAACAAGCAAGAGTGGTTTTTGAACTGAAATATTAATATTTTCTTGTTGCTAAATTGACTGATACAGCTATGGATTTAGATGTAGTAACTAAGACCATCGCTACCTTCAGAATGCAGGAGTAGAAGAATACATGTAAAGGCTGCTTATCCTAAGCTCCGAAGATGTAGCTGTTCCTGTTAATTGCTTGCCCTCCAAGAACCATTGGTACCTCATCGATATGCCACTAAAACAATCCAGGAAGGTAGAAAATACACTCAGAATGCCTCCAGTAAGTCATCATTATTTCTTAGACTCAAGTAATACCACAAAATGGATGTTTGTGCAAACCTTTTGCTATTAGCAGAAAAATTTTGTTTTGTTCTTCGACAGTAGAATATCTCAATTTCAGTTGAATCATCAAAATCAAACTTATGGGAAAATCAACTTATCCCTATTAGAAATCCCGGTACTTCAAGGTAACTATAGCTAGTTTTATTAACCTAAAAGAACAGAAAATTGCTTATCGTTACTCTCCAAAAGTTCAGCCATTGTGTAGAATTATATATTTTAATTTAAACTTATAAATGCATTCCCACATACGTGTTTAATTATATGTTCTTTTATAATTCATTAATTCTGTTGTTTTGTTTTTTTGTCTTTTATGTTATCATTGATATATAAATTATATATATGTTTTTCTTTCTCAATATTTAATTAGCCATAGTAATAAAATTATCTACTTACTTTAAAACAAATTGTCTCTCATTAATGAACATATTTATCACTTATATTAGCCTAGTTTCCTTGCTGGCAGAATATCAGAATAAGCAAGTATATTACATGTAATTTTAATTTCTAAACTATATATTCGATAAAGAAATAGATCGCGTACAGAGGGAATAAAGGTGTAGAAAGAGGGAGTCCAAAAATAGCTAATTTTAAATGTCACATGATCTAATTTAAAGAGTATAGAGAAAAGAAACCATTACTAATACATAAGTTTAAATATACGCGTCTTCAGCTGAAAGATATATAAAGCAGGGAAAGCTTGTTTCAACTATGCAAATTTAGCCATTACTTCCATTCAACCTGATGGGTATTGTTACCTCCCAGCCTTGGGATTTGAGCTAGCTGAAAGGGTCGGGCACCTAATTAGCGATAGTTTTAAGATTTCTAAAAGGGGAAAGTATAATTCTTACGGTCTTAGTAAGATTGGTGCTTGAGGTCAGTTTATTAATTGACACTCATAAATATACTATTTCCGAAGAAATTGTTGTTTGTCTTTTTTTTAAATGAAATAATGATCACTGGGTAGATTTTTTTTTTTTAACGTATATCCTGATATAGGATACATAGATTTTATTTCTTAATATATATTTAAGAAAGAGATTCGTATTCGAATCCAATACGGTGGATAGTAAGTCAAATTCTATCCACAGGTGTTATGGCAACTGTACAGCCATAGTTTTGTGTTTACTACCCTACGTGGTCAACCGATTCAATTTTTTTATGGACATATATATAAACAACATAATTAATACCAGGGTTGCCTGTTAAACTATTTAAATCTTTGAAGCAGTGAATGAAAATGAAAAACTATCATTCATTCCCAAATTATTAAATGAATGTCTATGCAGTCTAATGCTGGTGAGCATCGAATTTGAATACATCTGGAGATGTTCACATGCCTTCTCTTAAACAGGCTTATAATTGAATTTACAAAGATAGAATTAAATGATATTTATTTTAATAACCTTGTAATCAAACAACAAAATATATTGAACCAGAGGCTTTCTCAGTTTCAAAAGTCAACAACTATTTTGAAATCAAAAAAATATATTTTTATTTACAGGGGTTTGCAAAGGAAAGAGATTAGTTTTGTTATTCAGAGTCTTGTATGTTGTTATTTTTTTATTTATATAAGAGTGTGTGCCATTATAAGTGCATATGTAGTGTGACGACCACATAAAGTCGTCGACACACATATATAGTTATTAATAAAATTAGAAAGTAATAAAGGTGAAATAAATTAGCTAATAAATTTTTTTAAAAAAAAAAGGAAGGGAAAGAAAGAAATTGAAATTCTAATGTCAAAATTACTGTGGATTTTGTAATAGTAAGAGAAGGGGAGAGGGGCTGCATAAATAAAGAAATGCATCTCTTTCTCTCTTGTAAGAAATGCTAGAAAGTTATTTTTGTTTATTGTGGGAGAGGGGAAGTGGATGCATAAAAAAATGCATTTTTTCTCTCTTTTAAAAAATATATTATAACAAATTAAAATAAATGCAAAACGTAAATGTGAAAGAAAAAATGAATGAATTGTAAACTTTAAATAAAATAAATGTAATATGTGATATATAAAAAGAAACAATATGGCCGTAGGTGTGAAAGTCTGTTGGACAAATTAAATTCCATGGACAAAGAAATGTTATCAATGGAAGATCTTTGCCTGATCTGTTAAATTAATTGGGACTTACATTCCAGCCACTAATTAAATAAAGAAACATAATGATAAGAATTGGTTGGAAATCTAAGTCTTAATTAAAAAATTTTAAAAACAACGAACAAAGAAAGAGATTAATAAAATTACAATTTTTGTCTGGCATTGCTAGTAGAGACTTTAGAGAAGCAACAGCTAAAAAGAAAATGGAAGAAGTGCGTGGCTAGTGGCATTAAAGGGACGTAGGTTCGGATTCGAGCCATCTCATCACTGACTCGCAATGTAAGATCTTTGCCTGACCTGCTAGAGGGACCGCCGCTTCTGTAGCTGTCGATGAAACTCAACCTAAAGAATCAACCAGCAAACTGGATGAAAATAACCCCCACAAATGGAGGAAGTTAACGGAGAACCTAAGGAATCAACAAGCAAAAACTGGAACGGAAATAATCCCACAATCTGAGAAGTTAATCAAGAGCGCTCGGAAGAAATACCCATGGGACAATTACAACAAAGCCTAGGTAAAAGCATGCATGCATTTTCATTTGTCTACTATTTATAACTAAATATAAAATTAATGATTTGAGAAAAATAGAACTCTATCAACAGGACTTTAAGAACTTTTATATCTGATCTATTTTGCATATATTTATTATAGCCATGTATTTATAAGTGTGTGTTTATTTTTATTATTATAATGTAATTTTTTTATATAAAGTGTAAATATTATTATTAAACATATTTGTCATTAAATTTCGTATCCTTGCTTTATTCTCCTATCACCAAGCTATGACAGGGGGGAAACTGTAATTAGTGATTAAAGGGGCATACTGATTTGTTTAAGATATTCATGTGCTGCTTGTTCGTGCGAAATCCCAATTCTAAAAAATAAATAGCAAGCGCTGGACATTCGCTAAGTTTCTTTGAAATAGTTTGCTCTGTTCAGCAGCCGAGAGTTCTTGGCTGGGAAAAATAACGCCAAGATAATATGTACGTATTGCCTTGGGGTTCAGTCAAGGGTATAGATATGAAGTTAAATTTGTATCTGTATTAGCTCTCTGCTTGTATTGTAACGGCGTTGGTTAAAATAATGAATAAGATAATAAAGAATCTAAGTTGAAAACAATAAATGGATAGAAAATATAAGTTATGAAAAGAATTAAAATATAATAAATAAGTATAATATAGAATAAAATAATCGAAATAAATATAATTGAATACACAAATAATTAAGCAACCGTACGAATAACCCATTTCCATTATAATTGGGGGCCAGTCCGGGATATAAGTCACATTTACAAGTTCAGCACATTTGAATTCGAGTATAACAAAATTAATAGTTGATGCAATAGTTAATAAACAAGTCAAAAAAATAGCTTGGTGGTAGACAAAGCAAGAAATAAAATAAATATTAGAGGGTAAAAGGAGAGAAAGAGAACGAAATATAACGTGGGAAGTTAGGTTGTAAATTGGAGTCAGTTGCGGAGGGGTCTTGAAGGCAGGTGTGGGTGAGTGATGATTAGTGAGTGAGACGGGGAGAGCCGAACAAACGTACCTAGTGTCCGTGAAATATAAAGTTAGTAAAGTAATATAATCCTATAAGGATAAGGTTAGATAGTAAAGCTGTAGAATAAAATATAAGTGACTAATTAGTGTGTGTGTGTTAAATAAATTTGATGCACACCAGAGCAAAAATAAAAAAGGACGCTCTAGTGGGCGAAATAGGAAAAACCTCCGAAGAAATAATGGAACTGTCCGGAGAAATAGCTAATGACAGAGGTATAGAAATTAGAAAGGGAATGGAGACAGTGATTGATGATAAAAATAAAATAGAAAGCTATAATATAAGGGATATGTTCATGAAATTAATGGAAGGCCAGCAAAGGTTGTTTATGGAAATGAGGGAAATAGGTGAAAGAAATAGTAGGAAGATAGAAGAGTTGGGCGAACGACACAGTAAGGATTGTAGCCAAAGGGTTGAACAAGTAATAAAAAATGAAAACGGAAAGGCTATAGAAAACATACAACTAGAGGTAACTCAGTTAGCAAACACAGTTGAGAGGATAGAAGTGAGGGTAGAAAGGGGTGAAAATAAAATAGAAAATATAACAGAGATAATAAGAGCTAACAGTAAAGAGCAAGAGAGTGCGAGCAAAGGCTTGCACATAAATAGCGAAAGTAACAATGCGGAGCAAATGCTTATAGGCCCAGAAGGGAAGACTGTCGGACAGGTTACTGAGTCGCTAGATGCGTTTGACAGCACTAGGCCTAATTACAAGGCGGAGGATCGGGGATTTAAACCCCAGCCCAACGATCCGCACATCGGAAGAATGCAATACAATCCTCATCACGATTATTGGGAAGGAAGCCAGGCATTTCCTGATAGATCCGAAAGGGCTGAAATGTCCGAATGGACCGGAAGGAGTGCAGATCTCAATCATCCATATGAGCAAGCCGACTCTAGAGGACATCGAAACAGTGTTCCAGGTCCCAGCACAAGTGGATATAAATATAGTAGAAAAAATGATAAGAAACCTCCAGACAAAAACTAAGAAAAAAGGTAAACGGACGGATATGTCGGTTCGATGAAATGGATGACGTCTTGGAATCATGAGAAATAATTTTTTTTTAAAACGTATGACAGGTGGGGCAAATCGTCTCACGACAAATAATTAAAGTCACTATGATAAACAAAAAAAAAATAAGAAAGAGTAGTGTTCACGGAGGGAAATTAATGATAGATTTTTTTGTGTGTATGATAGACTTAATGAGCTATAATAAGTGGAGGGGGGGAATAATAACAATAATGATATTAACGGAGTAAAATCAATGATAAACTTAACGCGTATTTATGTGCAGTCAAGCACAGCAAGACCAATGTAAATAAAAGTAATAATAAAAAAAAGAAAATAAATCTATAAATAATTTATTCATATCACAATCTGTCAGGTATAAATGCAGATAGAATTAACAATTAAATAGAAGTAAAAATAAAATAAGAATCGTTTAGGCTCATTAAAGAGCCATTTAATAATTAATAAAATAAATAAATCAATAGTTTATTTGTATCACAATCTGTCAGTTATAAATGCAGATAGAATTAACAAATAAATAGAAGTAAAAATAAAAATAAGAATCGTTTAGGCTCATTAAAGAGCCAGTGAATAATTAATAAAATAAATAAATGAATAATAGTGATAATGCGTAAATGACAGATATCACTAGTAGGTGTATGAGGTTGCAGATTGAGGCATATATGTGTGTGTGTATGCATTATGTTGGGTCGTATTTTGAGCTTGATTCAGCCGTCTCTTCGCACTTTAGATTCTCATGGCTCTCGATGGTTAAACTTTGAAATGAAGCGCCAGTAAGAATCCTGGACTCATTATATAATAAGAATTAATGTCCCAATATAATAAGAATTAGTGTCTCAAATAAATAAATGAAAAAATAAGAATTAATGCCTCGAATAAAATAAATAAATAAATAAAGAATAAGAATTTGTTGTTTGCGCAAGATGAGCAGGCAGTAGAAATATCCTGCTGTTCACACGCTTTAAACCCTGTTATGTTTTTTTGTTCTGATAGAGTTAAGTTATGCCATGGTCTCGTATGCGTAGAGATTAAATTGGTTGATCAGCCAAAATTGATGGGAAAGAATTGTGTAGCTTTACCTAGCTGTCTCTCTGCAGTCATCCTCATCATCATTATCACTCGTCATGACAGAGTGGGAAAGTCTGTAATAAAAGCAGAAGTAAGAGTTGAAAACAAAGAATTAAAATAGGCTCTCATCTCAGAATAAGATTCGACCCGATTTTAATTCTCAAAAACAGGCGGAGTGTAATGTGACGACCACATAAAGTCATCGACACACATATATAGTTATTAATAAAATTAGAAAGTAATAAAGGTGAAATAAATTAGCTAATAAATTTTTTTTTAAAAAAAAGGAAAGGAAAGAAAGAAATTGAAATTCTAATGTCAAAATTACTGTTGATTTTGTAATAGTAAGAGAAGGGGAGGGGGGCTGCATAAATAAAGAAATGTGTCTCTTTCTCTCTTGTAAGAAATGCTAGAAAGTTATTTTTGTTTATTGTGGGAGAGGGGAAGTGGATGCATAAAAAAAAATGCGTTTCTTCTCTCTTTTAAAAAATATATTATAACAAATTAAAATAAATGCAAAACGTAAATGTGAAAGAAAAAATGAATGAATTGTAAACTTTAAATAAAATAAATGTAATATGTGATATATAAAAAGAAACAATATGGCCGTAGGTGTGAAAGTCTGTTGGACAAATTAAATTCCACGGACAAAGAAATGCTATCAATGGAAGATCTTTGCCTGATCTGTTAAATTAATTGGGACTTACATTCCGGCCACTAATTAAATAAAGAAACATAATGATAAGAATTGGTTGGAAATCTAAGTCTTAATTAAAAAATTTTAAAAACAACGAACAAAGAAAGAGATTAATAAAATTACAATTATTATCTGGCATTGCTAGTAGAGACTTTAGAGAAGCAACAGCTAAAAAGAAAATGGAAGAAGTGCGTGGCTAGTGGCATCAAAGGGATGTAGGTTCAGATTCGAGCCGTCTCATCACTGACTCGCAATGTAAGATCTTTGCCTGACCTGCTAGAGGGACCGCCGCTTCTGTAGCTGTCGATGAAACTCAACCTAAAGAATCAACCAGCAAACTGGATGAAAATAACCCCACAAACGGAGGAAGTTAACGGAGAACCTAAGGAATCAACAAGCAAAACCTGGAACGGAAATAACCCCACAATCTGAGGAAGTTAATCAAGAGCGCTCGGAAGAAATACCCATGGGACAATTACAACAAAGCCTAGGTAAAAGCATGCATGCATTTTCATTTGTCTACTATTTATAACTAAATATAAAATGAATGATTTGAGAAAAATAGAACTCTATCAACAGGACTTTAAGAACTTTTATATCTGATCTATTTTGCACATATTTATTATAGCCATGTATTTATAAGTGTGTGTTTATTTTTATTATTATAATGTAATTTTTTTATATAAAGTGTAAATATTATTATTAAACATATTTGTCATTAAATTTTGTATCCTTACTTTATTCTTCTATCACCAAGCTATGACAGGGGGGAAACTGTAATTAGTGATTAAAGGGGCATACTGATTTGTTTAAGATATTCATGTGCTGCTTGTTCGTGCGAAATCCCAATTCTAAAAAATAAATAGCAAGCGCTGGACATTCGCTAAGTTTCTTTGAAATAGTTTGCTCTGTTCAGCAGCCGAGAGTTCTTGGCTGGGAAAAATAACGCCAAGATAATATGTACGTATTGCCTTGGGGTTCAGTCAAGGGTATAGATATGAAGTTAAATTTGTATCTGTATTAGCTCTCTGCTTGTATTGTAACAGCGTTGGTTAAATAATGAATAAGATAATAAAGAATCTAAGTTGAAAACAATAAATGGATAGAAAATATAAGTTATGAAAAGAATTAAAATATAATAAATAAGTATAATATAGAATGAAATAATCGAAATAAATATAATTGAATACACAAATAATTAAGCAACCGTACGAATAACCCATTTCCGTTATAATAGTGTACATACCTGAAGGAAAGAGAAAGTTTTGTTATTTAAAGCCTTGTATTTTCTTTTGTTGTTGTTGTTGTAAGAGTACATACCATTATAAGTAGATATATAGCACACACACACACACGATTATATTTTGAAATCATAAAAATTGCTTCGAAAAGATTTTGATTAAGATATTTTTTTCTTTTGTTTTGGTTTTAAACTATTATGATTAAAACCAACCAAATTTTATTCTAAAAGCAGATACTGTTTTTCAAGTGGTGATATCTCAATCTAAAGGCTTGGATGGGAGGTTTTCTAATTAATTAACATTTAAGTGGTGTTTAAAAGAAAAAAGAAAGAAAATAGTCCTGGTTTGATTTTTAATTAAGATCCAGCAGGAGATAAAGAATAGGATATAAAAGAACTTTTTTAAAAAAAAGAATTATTAACAATTAGAAAAGAAAAAGAGAAATGGTGAGGTCATTCAGTTTTCTTTGGACAGACTAAAGAAGCATTTAAAAAAGAAAAAAGATTGTCCAGTTGTTATCATAGACATTTTGATTCTCAAATCAATTTCCCACAAAAAGATGCATATGCTTATTATTGGAACTAGTGACCACCAATTCCCAGTACAGAAATTACCAGCCTTGCAGAAAAATATCAAAGGTATGCCTTGCTAAAACTATTCTAAGATAAAGCTTAGAGCTCTAAAGTTATTTCATCATTAACATGTCATAATTTAAAAATTTGAGACTGATCTGGAAATTTGTCTTCATACTTCATGACCACCTTCCTGAAAAAAAAGAAAGGAAAATAACAGCAGTATACACTTGCTGAACTAGACTTTGGACATGCTGTTGGAATGAATCACAAGGGAAAATTGAAGTCTCAAAGGTAATCTAACATTATTATTATCTTAACCAGGATTTATGTCTCTAGGATTGCTATTTAAAGAAAAACAAAGATGAACATATGATAGCCTTATTTGTATAAGATTAGTTATTTTAGTTGATTATAAATATTTTTTTTTATTATGTGTATTTACTATTGTGACCTATGAATTGTAAATAATTAATTCAAGATTTTATTTTTATCAGTTTGTCAGATAGGGTATTGAAACTTTGTATTTTGTACTCTTTTTTTTTGCATTAAAGGTTTTGACAGATAATAGTTTTCCTTTTGTCTCATGTGTCTGCATTTCCTGTAGACAGTGGCTATTTTGGCTTGGTGGACAGTTGCTCTTTTGGCTTCGTGGTTTATCTATCGATTATGATTAAATTCTGTTTTCTTTTATGTCATATCGAGTGTGAGATTTTTTTATTATTATATTTAATATTACGTAAATTGTAATCTTTTCCATTTACTTGTACAGAGGTAATCTTAAGGGCCATATGATAAACATGAGCCCTTATGAGTGTTTAAGGAGCATAGGACATCCTTGTGTTGGTCCCGATGTCTTTTCCTGGATTAAGGAGCAATCACCCCACACTGTTTGTTATCTTCTATTCAAGGTAGCCTTTATGGAAAATCTCTAACAAAAGGGATATATAACTGATACTCATATGGAATGTAGCAAATGGGAATAGATCCCTAAGAAGGAGGAAAATATAAATGAAAGGAGAATGAGATTTGTGTAGGTAAAAGGGATATATAACTGATACTCATATGGCATGTAGCAAATGGGAATAGGTCTCTAAGAAGGAGGAAAATATAAATGAAAGGAGAATGAGATTTGTGTTGGTAAATTGTTGGCAGGAAGATCATGTTAATTTCTTATAAGCTAAGGTAAGAAAACAAAATTATCTATTGAAGTTTTTGATATACTTTAATCTTCACTTGCACTCTCAGACAAATAAGGATAATGAATTTGGGTTAAACTTTTATTTTTTTATGACTAATAGTTGTTTTGAATTTAATAAATCTAAGAATTATTAATCTTGACTGACTTTTGTTTTTGTGTCCTGTCCCTCAATTGTCTGAATAATATTTAAGATATCTTTCTCTGTGTGTCATCATCACCTAACTTCTGATCATCATAAATCAAATTTTCTAGGTCAACAGTGGCTTAGTGGCACCCTTGGTGATAAGAGGTGTGGAGTGTCTGGTACAATATACATATATGAAAGTATTTATTCACAGAGGATGGTGCTGAAAGAACATAATATTTGGGAGGGTGATTTGGGCACATATATGAGATATAACAATTTAATTCCCAGAATGCACTTCTATAAAATATACATGTCGAAGTGTACACTAGTGGATACTGCATCTTCACAGTAGTCTTCGTGCATCTATACACTGATTAAAATGGTGATCCCATTTCTAGAAGCACAACTGAAATTCATTTTCAGTAATAAAGTTGAGCAGCTAGCTCACATTTTGTTGGATATCAGTTATTCTCAATCCTTTCAGCACAGTTTTTAATTTTGGAAATAACCAAAAATTACAGGGAGCTGAGTCAGGTGAATGGGCAGGATGGCTAGTTGTGTAATTGATTTTTTTGGTCAAAAACTCTCTCACAATGAATGCACTATGACATGGGATAAACATTGCAGAAACCTTTCTTATGCCTGATTCTAAATATAATATGTTTCTCAATTAATCTGAAATTTTTCAGCTATTAATCTCACACTTAATCATCTGTCAGACCATATTGCTTCTCAATATTAATATCAGTCATTGTTGTATTTGGCTGTTAGCTTCTAGGATCATTTGTCACATCTTCTTACCCTTACCCACTCAAATACACTTGATTTCTTCATAACATCTTTATCATATGACACTTGCAACAGTTGTAATGTTTCATTAACATATTTGCTGATTTTCACACAAAATTTGATATTAATATGTTGCTCAAAATTTTAATCATCCATTTTTATGCTATGCATGGATATTTATCTTCCCAATAGCTACCTAACAACAAGCACTATCAACTCGAAATTTACACATGTTTTAGTTTAACATATTGAAACATGAATACTCATGTGATTTTGATATAATTAGGTCACAGATAACATCACATGGCCATTTCAGAAATTAAATTGTCACCTCAATATATAGAGAGAGAGTAAATTAAACAGCACTAAGAAGGAGTGTAATGTATTTGTTTTAAAATGGCTAAAATACATCCATACTATAAGGATTAATTTCAATAATACACATTAATACTATTGCACTATTTATTATGTATAAAGATAATGGAGTTTTACAGATTATAAATTTAAAAGTTTATAATAAAAATTATAATTATTTCATTTTCTGAAGAAATTAAAAAAATACAAATCAATAAATAAATTGCATATATAAAATAAAAATTAAATTAATTAAAAAACACAATTTTCTGTTACAATACAAATTTTACTGCATCATTACCATCCTTCTTCACTTATTTTATTTGCTTTTTTTTGCTGCCAGAACTATCATCATATAAATAACAATATTCATTTTGATTTCATCATTTAATGAATTTATTTGTCAACAAATCACAGTCTGATGCAACTTTATCCTCGTATACCTTTTTAAATTTGAATTGATGTAGATTACTTTTTGAAATAAAGGATGATTTCGCAACTTGTTGAAAGTCATATTTTACCACAGATAATTAAAAAATGTGCTGCTCTTCAGCTTTATATTGCATAGATTTATTCCTTATTATGGTTTAATATATTTCTATCTTTGCTTTGTTCTTGGTACAGTACAGTATTTATTTTTTGTCCATAGATAATGTTTGCATAAATGAATGAAAATAGTATTTTATGTGATACATTGTTGAAAATAAAAACTTTCTGTTATATGTTGTGAGGGTAACTCACAATCTAGCCCAAAACAACCTATAACTACTCATATTACTAAAGTATGCCCTTTTTAAAACTTAAGTTTAACTTAATTTATGTTTTGTTAAAGTATAAATATATGCACTTTATATTCACTTTAGGACTATGTATAGATACGCAATGTATTTTGTTACATAAAAATAATAAAAATATAAAATCATGAGAAACTATTATTATAACAAACAAATTCTCGATTAATGAAAATAAGCAAGATTTTAAACACTTAAAAAAAAATACATTACAATGACATAGACTGGAATTGCTTAACCTTGATGATGACCTATGTCAAGTAATGATTGCTAAGCAACCCAATATATGAATGAAATAATATTTCTATTGTGTATTTTTTTAAATCAACTATTGTTAATATAATCTGCTACAACAATGAATAAAAAAGGAAAT
This sequence comes from Epiperipatus broadwayi, assembly GCA_028023455.1. Taxonomy (NCBI): domain Eukaryota; kingdom Metazoa; phylum Onychophora; class Udeonychophora; order Euonychophora; family Peripatidae; genus Epiperipatus; species Epiperipatus broadwayi. Next base: position 5,267,507 of record JAQFVV010006277.1, on the reverse strand, counting down.
GAAAGGGTTAAAATATATACAAGACAACGGAAACCACACTGAGTACAAAAATGAATGTAACTTTAACTCCTTCTTTGAAATTATTTACATGCTAAAGGAAGTCAATATCTTCAGAAAAGAATTTCAAATATAGTAAGATGGACATTTCATTCTAAAAAGATTCACTTTTACAGATGTGAATGTTGATATAGAACTGCTACAATTTCAAGAGATAATAGTAGTAAAAGAAATAAATTTGTGCAGTTTAATGAAACTAGAAAATTCTTTTAGCTTATAAAAAAAAAGAACAAAGCAATAATTCTATTTGAATATGGATGAAAGAAATATATATATAGCCAGTCATTAAAGAAAAAGAATGGCATAATTTATCTTGTGTGAAAAATTCATTAGTTATAAACCAATTATTTTTAAAAGTTTATGTATGTGATAAAGTGATACACAATGCACTTAGGCTAAAGTGTGATGTTATGGGATTGACCATCAGAAACCTAACCATGGAAGCTCAGTATCTTTATTTGCCTGTTTATAAATTATTTGATAAAAGTAGATTTTGTCCAATGTGAAATGCTTGAACATGGACTGGCATAACAACTAAGGAATGACCAATGTGGAGCTGTTTTTAACATGCAAGACAGCAACATCAATGATCGATGGATACATTAATTAAGGAAGATTGTTCATAAAGCATGAAGGACATTAACAACTCATGAACTCTAATTAAATTGATTTGATGGAGTTTGATTTTTAATATGTGTTTTAATTTTGGAAATATCTTGCATTTTGTATTTTTTTTTATTATTTTATTCATCACATTCGGAGGCATAGATTTCTATAATTTAGATTTTTGGAATAGTTCTTTTTAAGAGAAAGCAGAAAAAGGAGGGGGAAATGGTTAAGTTTAATTGAATTTTCTTTTTTGTAAATAAAATTTAGGTTAATGCTCCTCTTTTTTAGTGATTTGACATTTGATCATCATCATAGTATGGAATGAGAGGTAAGATCTTTGATTCTCATACATTAAATACAACTACTAAAACAGGACAGAATTTATGTTATCTTGTTATGTGTTAATTAACAATTGTTTACATTCTTTGTTATTTTTGTGTAAATGACTAAATTCCTTGAATAAATGTTCTCTTCTATGACAATATGGATTATATATTGATTTTTTGGAGGGAGGACTCTCAAAGAGATCAACCACCAACAATTGTATTTGAAACACAATGCTAATCTGAATATTGTTAAAAGGAAGAACCAAATTAGATAGATTAATGCATGCTAAACCAATTTTTTCATATTTTTTACAAGTGTATATAATAAGTATCTTGGTTATGAATTTCTACCAAGGGAATTATGGGTAAGGAAACAAGAATTTTACTAAATATTGATTTGGTAGAAATTCATTATTGACACACACTATCATATTTTTTGTATATATATTTGTAAGATATTTTGGATTTATTTATTTTTGCATAAATTAAATGTTATTGACTTTGTAATCCCAATTTGGTTTATAGTTTATTTAAACCAACTTCACTTTAATTGATTAATCAATAACCTTAAATATATATTACACCTACCGTTATAGGATAATAAGATTGGAACAGATTTGGGTGAATACATCTCCTTAGCTATGACTTATATAGAGATACAGTAGCTATCAGTCTGAATAAGTATATCCCTGTAAAGAGAGTCAAAGGCAAATTCTCCTTGGATTTGAACTTTGGGGCATAATGGAACCAAGAAGAGGGGTAAGGTGTGGATGAACTGCCCCCCAAATTGCATTGAGATTTAATCAATGAGCACTGAGCTAGTCTATTGGAAATGGGTGCAGTCATAGGTTAAGTACTTCATTGTGTTATCTCCAGCATCCTACCAAAAACCCAAAGTCTGACCATAGTCAGATGCATTCTCCCCTCACTTCTCTTGTCTTCACTTTCTTCAGGCTGTAACATCTGCTACCCAACATATTGGGCATGAATATGCATCTTGCACATACTTTAGTTTCAATGGAGGTTTAGCCATTGTACTGGTGATTTAAAAAAAAAATTTTTTTCTTTCTTTGAGCTTATTTTGTTTTCTTTGCATTTAACTTTTATAACCTGAAATCACTGTTGCTCCTATGCATCTGATAGACAGTTAAGGCACCCAAGGATAAAAATAAATAAATAAATAAACCTGATGGGTTTTAACTAATTCAAATGAATATAATGTCAGAAAATTATATGTAAGACAATGGATGCATAATTAATAAAAGGAGTAGAAAATAAATAAACAATAAATCAAATTAAAATAGGTGAATCAGGCAAAATAAAAAATCAGACTAAAGAATAGGCATTAAAACCAAGTAAAAAAAGTTAAGTCTATGCTTATAATAGTTAGGGTGTAAAATCCTACAACATGAATCAATTTGTATTTTATCAAAGTTAACTTTAAACTCCACTATTAAATAATTTATTATATATATATAAATGATAACTAGAAGTGGAAAAAAATTAATAAATATGGAAATGAAATGTGTTTATGAAACATTAAGTGGTAGCACAGTGAAATGATTTTGAGGAAGGGTCTTTGCATAGACAAACACCTGGTAGGTTTGTAATCAAGGCTAGTGACCTTCCACAGGTACATGATCACAGATCAAGTGATGCCTCAAACCCAAAGAGCATCTGACGATGATGTGGATCAAACATCCAGAACCAAAGTAGCTCAGGTCATAGGAAATGGGATGACCATAGAGCAATTATACCAGGCGACCATGAGTGGTATGGAAGCCAAGATGGATTTATGAAGGCTGAAATGAAGAGTATGGAAACAAGTTTGAAGTCTGATATGGATAGTTTGAAGACTGATATAGATAGAAAAATGAAGAATAAGAAAACAAGTATGAAGGCTGATGTGAATAGTATAAATGAAAATGTAAACAATTTAAAGGCTAATATGGCTATTAAGGAAGAAATAGAAATAATAAATAAAAATACGAATAGCACAGAAGCTAGGATGGATAATATGGCAACCAAGGCTAAAGTAGATAGTATGAAAGCAAGAATAGACAAAGGAATAAGAATATGAGTAACATGCATGCAAATATGAAGAAAGAAATTAAGGATGTTGAAACTAAACTATCTCTGGATATGGAATGATTGTTTTTAGATTTAGGTAATGTTCAGGGAAGGTAGTGCTGAATTAAAATGAGAAATAGGAGAAAAGCAGAAAGAAATGGAGGAGAAAGATACACAATGTCAGCTATGATTGGAAGAATTTAGATGTAGCATCACCAATTAGCTTGATATCAAATGTGAAGAGGTGTGCCAAGACCACAAAATTTTTAGAACACCAAGGATGACACCAGGATGAAGTTCAAGGACTACAGGTCATCCACACAAACTTAGACCAGTTATCCACCAAGCAGAATACGAAAATAGAAGCACGTGATAAAACTTTAGAAACTATCACCCATAATCTAAGATGCTTAGAAGATAAAATAGCCTTAAAAGAAGTAAAAACCATTATAGGAATAATGGCATTAGAGACAGTTATAGAAAATGTAAATGAAACTAGGGATCAAGTCACTTATTTAAATGAAACCATGACACTAGATTTGTACTTATTCAATCCCAAGTATGTCAAAATGCTCAATTGATAGGGATGCAAAAGGCTGAGATAGGCCAAAGTACCTAGGATAATCGGGAGAGAAAGGGTGAAGCAGAGATCAACCAGGAGATTGTTACTAAAGATATCAACCAGACAGATGGCCTATGCTTGAAACCCACTTCTCCAGGTCAAAAAATATGTGGGATAGTAGATTATCCTCTCCATTTTAATTATGAAGAAACAATCCCAAACATATGTCAGGTTAACCTGGACACCAAACTGTTAACATCTCAAATGAACTTTATTGAACCAAGAAAACTACACAATCACATGGTGCAAGTTAGTGCAGTTAATCAATTTGTCAAACTTAAAGCTTTTAAGGGATTAGCTAGTGAAGCCCCCATAGAACACCTGAAAAGCCTCAACTTATACTTTTTGGTGAATTGGAACTTATGAAAGGAGAAAAAGTAATCATTGCTTACACTCACCTCCATGAAGTTGCACTAAGGTGGTGGGAGTCCCCATTTCAAACCCTATCCACTTATCATGATTATTAAACTTTGCTAGTTAAAAACGTTTGGAATAGAGATAAACAGAAGGCATTACTTTATCAGTTGTTTCAAGAGAAGTACAAAGTAGTACCAGGAGAAATCTTAACTAAATTTTTTCACCCCAGCCTTACTAAGCTAAGAACATTTAACACTTATCACTTGAGCATGAGTGAAATTATCAGGATAATTAAGAACTTGTCCCTGAAGATAGAACAATTATTTTTATTTACTAATGCCAAGAGCATTGAACAAGTAGCAGAATTGCTTAATAATATTGACCTGAACATTACCAATATGTCCAATAGACCCAAAGAGAAAGAACCCATGAACACTATCCATTATAAGAGGAGAAAAATAATAAAACCAAACCATTGTAAGGAAAATACTGCAACAAACCTCTCCATGAATTTGGTCATCTAATAAAATTTTTAAAAACAATAAAAAAAAAATGAGGGGGCCCCTTAAAAATTTCAAAAAAAAAAAGGTAAAAATATCAAAAAAATAACAAAAACCAAACTTAAAAAAAAATTAAGGGATGTTCTACCTAAAACAAATTAAAAAAAAACAAAAAAAAAAAAGAAAAATTAAAAAAAAAAATAAAAAAAAAAATTTTTTATTAGGAATATAATAAACAAAATTTTTAAAATTTTTTTTTATAGGTTTTGGTTGAGGGGTGTTGTGATGTATTTTTGGTTTTGGTAGTAGGTAGTACCAGGAGAAACCTACCATAAGATTCTGATGAAAACCCTCCCACTGAAATCGATCCAAGTTACCATGGCTAACAATAAAAAGGCCAAATGTTACAAAAGCAAATCTGAGTTCAAATTAGAATCAGCCAGGCAACCCTCTATAGTGTTTTTCTTATACTGAATGGTCTAATACATGATGTTATACTGGGGGCAGACTTTTTGCACATGAACCATTGCATTATTAATTGCTGATGACTGCTTCCAAGATATGACCTACCTGAAGTTGATTGTATAGTATCTGCAATCCCACAGGCACTTGTAGTGAACAAAATTGCAGAGTCCAATCTACTTAGAAGTGGATGATGTGTTAAAATTACAATCTGTTATTAATGAATTTGTCTCAGTCTACTCAGAAATACCAGGGATAATGTAGGGTTTCCAACAGAGAATAAACATGATTGCTGACCAAACATTTCAATCCAAATCATACTCTATTCCATACCAGTATCGTGAAGAAATATCCAACAGATTAACAAAATGCTAGATTGGGGGATTATTTCCAAAGGTTCTTTCACCTTACTGTAATCCTGTTGTGACTGTGAAGAAGAAAGATGGGTCAATGAGATTTTGTTTGGATGCTCATCAACTAAACAAAATTACAGTTCCTGACAGGAACATCCCACTGCTCATGCATGAATTATTCATAAAATAAAGTATTCTCCTCTTTCTATCTAACCTCCAGCTATTGGCAGATTCCAATATGAAGGTTTTTCCTATCAATTTAATAGGATGTCCTTTGGATTGATTAATTAATAGTGGTGCTGATGGATAAGTTATTTGGACATAACCCTATTTCCTAGGATCAAACAGATTGCAACTATTTATGTGAATGATGGGATGAATTGCATCTGCCACTGTTGAAGAACATCAACACCTGACTTTATTTTTTGAAGAGTGCTATAAAAAGGGAATTGAAATTGACAACTTCAAGAAGAGCACATTGGTATGCAATGAAGTAATCTTAGGTCACATCATTGATTGCAATGGGATAAGACCTCATCCAGTCAAGATCAGTTCTATACAGAATTTTTCAAAACCCACAAATAGGAAATAAATTAGGTCATTTTTAGGGCTGTGCAACTTCTATAATCATGTCTACCAGAAGTTTTCATACCACCTGGAACCATTGTTAAAACTTATTAGGAAAGATGAAAAAATGGAAGTGGACTGAGGAGCAAGATAAGGCATTTGCAGATATTAAAACAGGGTCTTAGAGCAAACCATGTTAGTTCGCTGATTTTAACAAACCATTTATTGTCTAAACACTCAATAGTGGTTTCAGATTAGGGATAACATTATCCCAGATCCAGGAGGATGGCCAACCTGGGGTCCTCTATTTTCTTAATCAGTTCCTCAAGGATACAGAAATAAATTACACAGTTACTGGAAAGGAAGCATTAGCAATAGTGTGGGTTTTCCAAAAATTTTGACAAATGCTTCTCAGATCAGAGGGTATTGTGGTCACTGATCACAAAAGCCTTGAATTCCTGAATGACAGCTACTTAACCAACAATTGCTTTGTCAGGTGGAGTTTTCTGATACAGGAATTTATTTACAAAGTGCAATATTGTAAATGATCCAAGAATGTTGTGGCTGGTGTACTTAGTCGAAACCCATGTAGGTCAGAACAAAATCATCTTTCAGTAAATAATGCCTACATTACTAACATTAATCTAATGATTGATAATAATGTAGAGAACAATTTAGAAAACTTGCCCAAAATTCAATCTAAATATCCAGATTTAAACCCATTGATTTTTTGAAAAGAGAGAAAGTTCTGCATGAGCTGAGATCTTATTCACTGCAAATATTAGAAAAACAGAGGGTAGTAATATCTAAGTTGTTAAGAGCTCCACTCAAATAGAATATATTCACTGCCTTTACAGATACTATGGTGCCCATAAGACAGAACATACCCCCAAAAATTGGTTTTACTGGCCATCAGGACATCTTAAAGTCACTTCAAGATTGTCTAGTGTGCTTGAAAGCCAAGCCATTAAACCAAAATTATATTAACTTGATGAAATCAATTATACTGGAAAGACCTAATGAGATCCTAGCAATAGACTATTATGGGTCTTTGCCTTCATTTAATAAAAAGTGGTACTTATACTGGCCAAAAATATATCAGCATATCTTAAAGTCACTACAAGATTGTCTAGTGTGGTTGAAAGCCAAGCCGGTAAACCAAAATTATATTAACTCGATGCAATCAATTATACCAGAAAGACCTAATGAGATTTTAGAGGTACCTATTAATTGCATATACTCTTTTCTAAATATCTATCTAATTACCCAATAGCCCCATCTAATATCCCCACCACCAGGGTATTAGATACTCTTCAATTGGAGTGTAAATGAATCAACTGGATTCATGCCCATTAGACTGCACTTAATCAACCTACACTGACACTATTTGGAAAATACAAACCTACATCTATACACATTAATATAAATATACAAAGAGATAGACAGAAAGCATATAACTAACTTAAGAATATGGCTGAGAAAAGAAACAACAATGTGAAAGAAACTCCATACACTTTAAAAGTAGATCAATCTTTATCAAAACATCACATATGAGTAGACCCCACAACAAGCAAGTCCCAATGCATTTTGTATAAATGTGAGAGATGAGATTAAGGGTACTTACAATTCCAGAGGATTGCCACTTTCAACATATATATAAATAAAGAGCTAGAGAGGAATGATATGTAGAGGATGACAGAAAAGGGCAAAGGTTAGTAATTTTTCTTTTATTTTATGAGGGTATACTCTAGTGTATATGTTTAGAAACTTCATTGAGATACCATAGAACCAACCAAATTTTTGAGTTATCCATACTGTAATGGGTCATCTATATGTGTACATTGTCACACCATCAAATTGCAATGGACCAGATCTCACACCACAAAAATGAGACCACATCTTACTACAGTCATCAGACCTAGGTCTTTGGTAGGATGCAGGGAATGACATGAAGTATCTAACCAAGCATCACATCAGATTCAAAGGGCTAGCTCTAATTTACCTATCGTATTCAGTCATGATTTAGGCTGGTTCATTCTTCTTTTACCTCTGTTTAAGATCCTGTTATACCCTGGAGTTCAACCCCAATGAGAAATTTTCCATTGATTCTCTTCAGGTATGAATTTCACTCAGGATGACAATTATCTAACCTCTATATAGTTTCATATTGGTTTATATTAATTAACTCTACTATCAAATCATTATATATTTATATGGAGAAAATATGTGTATGTGTCTATGCAATCAAATAAATGGATGGATGGGTGTATGAATGATTTTTGATAAACCAGAGACAAATGAATATTAAATCAAAATAACAGCTTTTATTGATAACAAGTGAAACTTAAAATTCTTAAACAATAGTAACAAAAATGTAATTCTGTGTGTAGAGCATGCAAATCTTCCCTATCTTATTCAAATGTATTTACTATTCCATCCCTACCATGGAAGAGTTACATAATTCAATGTTTACTATTTATACAATAAGTTAAGTAAGATATGACAAAAATCATTATTAAATTAATGACGAAGCTGGCTAACTAATTTATAATTTTACATGAATATATGTACTTATATATATATATAATAACTTTGTTCTTCAGTCTTAGTCTCCCTACCTAAGCAATTGATAGTGCAGAATCATTCATAAGAAGATTAGTCATTCACATGGAATAATAACATGTATAACAATTGTTAATCAACAGTAAATAAACAAATAATTCTGTCTTTTAAAAAGACTCTGCAAATTACTATGGAAAAGTTTGCATACAAACTCTTATCTTCCATATCACATGATAGTAATGGTCCAATGTCAAAGTCACTATGGGGGAAGCTAACCTAGATTTTATTTACATAATAAAAATGATATAAATTATTTTTTTCTTCACTAATAAAATTGTAATTATAAATATGTGACTTTTTTTCGCATTAAATAGTGAAGCTATAAATTTTACGCTAATTTATAATAGGTTTGCTTAGCGCTTTCAAGATTTCATGTTCAAATCTCTCTAAACAATGGACTAATTAAAAATTCAAATGCCTTTGCATAAATCATAACAATCTTTATTTACAAGCTATGAGTATGAGATTCGAACATGAAATCTCGAAAGCGCTAAGCAAACCTATTATAAATTAGTGTAAAATTTATAGCTTCACTATTTAATGTGAAAAAAAAGTCCCATATTTATAATAAAAATGATAATAACTTTAGCTTCCTACCCTTCTATACAACACTACTTTAAACATATTGGACTGTTCTTAATCTTGACATATTAAAGGTTTTCACATGTTAAAAGAAAAATTGAATGGAGTTTTACAAAGGTATATAAAAAATTCTAACATGAAATTTAAAAAAATCATATCTTCCTTAATAATCCTGATTAAAATTAGTGAGGGTCGCAATAATGTTTCTTATGGACAAAGTCTGTAACTTTTCTTCATTATACTACAATGAATCCTTTGACTGCTTGACTCCTTCAGCAATATGGTCAGAATGATTTTGCCTCTGGTCTCGCAACTGATTCCTTCATGAATGTTCGATGTTTCTATCTATAGGCTTCGAATATGTCAGCAAGTTAAGTACGCATCATACTTTACTGGCTGGGAGAATAGCACTTTAATCCTATGCTGACTTTGTTTAGCAAGCATGCATTATTTGATAACATATATTATATAAAAGAATTAATTTCCTTCAACTGATTATTAGATTTAGCGAATTAAATAAAGAAATCTCTTATCTGGTAACATATTTATACATCATTGGTGTATAATTTCTTCTTTTTTTTTTTTTGGATAATGACACAGTCTTTTATTTTTAAATTATCAATTCAAAATAAATCAATTTGATTCTTTCATAACTGCTAGAGATAAATAATCCTTTTTATTTCAGGGTTTAACTATAAGTTTATTTTAATTTTTACAAAGTAAAAACTATATAATTAGCTTAGATTTTTGAACAAATCCTCCATCTTTTTGTGTTTTATTTTATTACCTTACCAGAGCATAGTTATCACAGCCTTTGATGAAATAACAAGAGAACAGAAAAGAATCCTGTCTGTTTTTATATAGTTAATTTCCATTGCATGGTGTGTGATTTCAATTAATTTCCATTGCCTAGTGTACGATTTCTTTGATTTCCTTTTCTAGAATGCAGTATATATCAATTGTTGCATATATCTTCTAGTTGTATACATAACTAAGATTATGTAATCAGATTTTATAGTAAAATTATGCAGTAAAACTTTATTCATTTCCTTCATTATTTCTCTTTAAACACTTGATAATTTGCATATGATTTGACATGGGGTCATTGCTATGTTTACTGAGTTACAGTAATAAGTCAGGACATTAAAACATTGGTAAAATCTCATTGTTGACTTAAGTTTGTCTATATATACAAGACTTCAACAAAACTTTTTTATATAATTAACAAACTTCTTTATCATAATATTATCTAAAGTTTAAACTAGCCCTTGTTGTGTGTGTGTATATGCATGGGTACATCATAGGATATTTAGGAATATATGTTTAAGCATTTATTGCCTAGCTTATTTTGAAATGGTTTTAGTATGTTGGTGTGGACATTAGCAGAGTAACCTGGATAGGATTATATATCATCCTTACTACACAGAATGATGGAAACTCTTATTTTTAGTTAATACTCAAAAATCCAATAATTCTCAAAAGGAGCAGAATAGAAATTACTATGTAAACACATTATTGGTTTGGTTCAAATCATAAAACCACTAAAAACAAAGCCCTGTGTTTAAAATCTCAGTTTAGAATGATATGAATCAATAAGAGAGGAGACTGTAAAGTAATACCATTGTGATCATAGGAATATAGGAAGAAAATAGAGGGGTAAACTTCATAATTTTTTTTCTTTTAATAAAATTATTAAAGTATCCAGCTTTAAATGCTTGCATTCACTCAGTAAGAGTTAAAATTTTGATTATAAAACAAAATTTTAACCCTGTATGGATAAGGGAATTGTATGCATGTCTCACAATCTAAGCCAAGACAACCTACAACTATTCATATTACTAAGGTATATCCTTTTTAAAACTTGAGTTTAACTTAATTTATAAGTTTTGTTAAAGTACAGACATACACTATTTATATTCACTTTAGGAATATATATATACATGATGTATTTTTTGTTACATTAAAATAATAAAAATATAAAATTGCAAGAAACTTTTTTAACAAACAAATTTTCTATTAATGAAAATGATTTAAACACTTAAAAAATAAAATAGTACAAATATGTATATAAACAGTAATAAACTTGTCATTATTAATATTGTACATCACTATTCAAATGATACAATGATGTAGACTGGAATTGCTTAATCTTGATGATGACCTATATCAAGTAATGATTGCTAAGCAACCCAATATGAGAATGAAATAATATTTCTATTGCATAATTTTCGTTTGTGATCTGATCCTTCGTGTCAGCCACGAGATGGCGCTATTTCTAACCAAAAACACATTAATATAATGTTCTTGGGTTAGCAATTCTCTATTAATATTGACCTTTTTTTGTTTACAAATTTTACTTTCTTTCATTTCTAAATTATTTTTCCCAAATGATATTTTTCGACAATGGGATAATAATAGTTGTTTTTTTAATTTTTATTGACAAGAGGGTCTTTTTTGGTGTATGTTCAAATAGTAATTTATGTTTTTTAAATAGTACTACTGTTTTTTAAAATTTGATTCACAAAATTAAAGAGAGAATGGGGTTTTTTGATGTATCTTTAAATAATAATTTATGTTACTTTTATTTGTTAATTTGATTGACAACAATTAGTGGGAGGGGTGTTTTTGTGTATGATTAAATAATAATTTACGTTGCTTTTATTTTTACATTTGATTTCCAATAACAATTATTGGGAGAAGTGTTTTTTTGTGTGTGTATGTTTAAATAAAAATTTAAGTTACTTTTATTGGTTACATTTTATTGACAACCAATTTGACTTTTTTTCATTTATAAATTATGGTTTTGGTTGCACAAATAATATTTTTGACAATGGGACAATAATAGTTGTTTCTTTAATTTTTAATGACAAGAGGGTGTTTTTTGGTGTAGGTTAAAATAGTAATTTGGGTTACATTTAAATAATAATTTACCTTTTATTGGTTTACATTTGATTGACAATAGTTATTGGGAGGGGTGTTTTTTTGTGTATGATTGTCGACAACAATTATTGGGAGAAGGGGTGTATGTTTAAATAATAGTTTATGTTACTTTTAGTGATGTACATTTGATTGACAATAATTAGTGGGAGGGGTGTTTTTGGATTATGATTAAATAATTATTTACATTACTTTTATTTTACATTTGATTGCCGACAACAATTATTGGGAGAAAGGGGTTTTTGTGTGTATGTTTAAATAAAAATTTAAGTTACTTTTATTGGTTACATTTGATTGACAACCGATTTGACTTTCTTTTATTTATAAATTATTTTGGTTTCCCAAATAATATTTTTGACAATGGGACAATAATAGTTGTTTCTTTAATTTTTATTGACAAGAGTGTCTTTTTTGGTATATGTTCAAATAGTAATTTGGGTTATGTTTAAAAAATAATTTACCTTACTTTTATTGGTTTACATTTGATTGCCAACAACAATTAGTGGGAGGGGTGTTTTTGTGTACGATTAAATAATTTACGTTAATTTATTTTATATTTGATTGCCAACAACAATTATAGGGAGAAGGGGTTTTTTGTGTGTGTGTATGTTTAAATAAAAATTTAAGTTACTTTTATTTTTAAATTGATTGACAACCAATTTTATTGTTTTTTTTTATTTATAAATTATTTTGGTTTCCCAAATAATATTTTTGACAATGGGACAACAATAGTTGTTTCTTTAATTTTTATTGACAAGATGCTCTTTTTTGGTGTATGTTCAAATAGTAATTTGGATTATGTTTAAATAATAATATACGGTATTACTTTTATTTGTTTACATTTGATTGCTGACAACAATTAGTGGGAGGGTTTTTTTTCTGTATGATTAAATAATAATTTATGTTACTTTTATTTACATTTGATTGCCGACAACAATTATTGGGAGAAGGGATGTATGTTTAAATAAAAATTTAAGTTAGTTTTATTTTACATTTGACGAAGGCCATTTGGAATCTCTCAAACAAGCTACCCTTTATGAAGTGAACATTTCCGTCAGCAACAACGAGACTTACAAATGAAAGTCAAAAGATATTTATGGACCTCAAGTCTGCATATATTTGCCACACAAACATATCTTTTCTTTCAGCAGGATGTTTTTCTATTGTAGAAATGTTCCAGCACTGGCTTCTGTGTCTGGAAATTCCCATCTTTTCAAGTTTTCTGTGTTCGAATTAGCCATATTCTTGGGCTCGGAAAATTACTCGCTAAAACATGACTTAAAGCATGATCATCAAAAAAATTGCGCTACCCCACCCTAATAGAGAATTTAGGAGGCTTACAGCTTTATGTGCAACAATCACAACACTGTTAAAATTGTTAAAAGGTAACAGTACATCAATTCATATTAAAAAAAATGCCCCAATGAAAATTTCAATAATTTTGACATGATGAACTTAACACACCCTCATACAATATTGTTACATAAAGTACATAACACAGTATTATGATGTAGTGTGTGACACAAACAACTACGGTATTTTCCTCCACTTTTTGCATAGGAAAAAGCCACCATTAGCCACTTAAGCCGAGTTAACACTCTTTCTAGGTTTTATCATAGAAAGAAGATTTAACTCTGAGTTAACACTCTTTCTCCATTTTAGCATAGAAAGAAGACTTAACTCCAAGTTAACAATCTTTCTAGGATTTATTGTAGAAAGAATGCTTAAAGGCTTCGGTGCAGCCGCGTAAATGACATATTTCTAGAAATTAAGCTAGAAATAGCACCATCCCGCAACTGACACGAAGGATCAGATCACAATCTATTTTTTTTTTAATTAATTATCGTTAATATAATCTGCTACAACAATGAATAACTATGGCAATAAAAAAGGAAATCAAAGACAACAGAACCATGCTGAGTATAAAAATGGTTGTAACTTTAACTCTTTCTTTGAAATTATTTACATGCTAAAAGAACTCAATATCTTCAGAAAAGAATTTTGAATACTGTTAAATGGCTGTTTCATTCTGAAAAGATTCACTTTTTCAGATGTTACTATTGATATAGAACTGCCACAATTTCAAGAAATAATGGTAGTAAAAAATAAGAAATAAATTTGCACAGTTTAATGAAACTAGAAAATTGTTTTAGCTTATATTTTTAAAAAAAAAAGAACAAAGCAACAATTCTATTCGAATACAGACAAATGAAAAATATATATATAGCCAGTCAAAGAAAAAGAAGGGAATAATTTATCTTGTTTGAAAAATTCATTAGTTATAAACAGCAATTACTTTAAAAGTTTATATATGTGATAAAGTGATACACAATGCACTTAGGCTAAAGTGTGATGTTGTGGGATTCACCACCAGAAACCTAAGCATGGAAGCTTAATATCTATTAGCCTATTTATAAATTGCCTGATAAAAGTAGATTTTGTCCAACATGAAATGCTTGATTGTGGACTGGTGTAAAGACCAAGGAATGACCGATGTCTTGTTTTTAGCATGCAACACTGAAGCGTCAACCAGCAATGGATACATTAATCAAAGAGGGAGTGTTCATAAAGCATGAAGGTCATTACCAACTCATGAACTTTAATTGAATTGATTTGATGGAGTTTGATTTTTAATACGTGTTTTAATTTTGGAAATATTTCTGTATTTTTTCTTCTTCTATCATTTCATTCATCACATTTGGAGGCATAAATTTCTATAATTTAGATTTTTGGAATAGTTCATTTTAAGAGAAAGCAGAAAGAGGAAGGGGAAATGGTCAAATTCAATTGAATTTTCTTTTTTTTTGTAAATAAAATTTAGGTTAATGCTAATCTTTATTAGTGGTTTGACATTTGATCATCATCTTCATCATATATATGGAATGAAAGGTAAGATTGATTTTCATACATTAAATACAACCACAAAAACAGGACAGAATTTATGTTATCTCATTATGGGTTAATTAATGATTGTTTACATTCTTTGTTATTTCTGTGCAAATGACTAAATTCCTTGAATGAATGGTCTATTCTCAAGAGATCAAGCATCAGCAACTGAATTCGAACCACGATGAAAATAGAGATCAAGCATCAGCAACTGAATTCAAACCACGATGCTAATCTGAATATTATCAAAAAAAAGATCTAAATTAGATAGTCAGATTTATACATGCTAAACCAATTTTGTTTTCATATTTTTTTTAATTGTATATAATAAGTGTCTTGGATATGAATGTCTACCAAGTGAATTATGAGTAAGGAAACATGAATTTATTAAATGTTGATTTGGTAGAAATCCATTATTGACATGCAGTATCATATTTTTTTGCATATGTATTGTAAAATATTTTGGATTTATTTATTTTTGTGTAAATTAAATGTTATTGACTTTGTTAATCCCAATTTGGTCTCTATAGTTTATTTAAATCAACTCTGCTTTCACTGATTATTCAATAATCTTAAATCTATATTACACACACATATCGTTATAGGATAATAACATTGAAATGGATTTGGGTGAATACATCTTCTTAGCTATGACTTATATAGAGGTACAGTAGCCATCAGTCTACATAAATGCACCCCTGTTAAGTGAGTCGGGCAAATTCTCCCTGGGTTTGAACTCTAGGGCATAACAGGATCAAGAAGAGGTGTGAGGTGTGGATGAACTGATCCAAATTGCATCTAGATTTAATCAATGAACATTAAGCTAGTCTATTTGAAATGGGTGCAATCATAACTTAAGTACTTTTCATCACGTTATCGCCAGCATCCTACCCAAAGACTCAAAGTCTGACCATAGTCAGATGTCTTCTGCTTTTACTTCTTGTCTTTTCTTCCTCTGGACTGTTACAATGCAGACCATGAGTGATAATGATTGTGAGTTCTTTAAAGATCATATTTTTTATCAACACATAAAGTTTGTGCAAAAAAAGTTAGTAAATAGATTTTTTCCAGAAAATAATATTTTAAATGCATCATACTGTATTATAATAATCATTCAATTATTTTTTTCATTAATTTTTTAAGGTTTTTTAATATTTTTGGTTTTTCAGTACATATTGTTATTTATTTGATGCCCCCACCCTACAGGATAATTAATTGAGTTTTCACTATATATTATAAATAGTATCCCGTTTTTGTTATCATGCTTATTAATATTACTTTTACAATAGAAAAATGTTCATGATAATACTACTACTAATAAAACAGCAGTCCATTTAATTCAATGCATTTGGTTTTAACTTTAATGTTTTTATGTATAAAAAGCAAATGTATTAAATAACTTCAGTATGGGGGGAAATAAACAATAGTGATTATTAGTTTGTTTATTCATGAAACTTTATCCATTCTTTTGATATTTTTATTATTTTAATATCATTTTAAAAAAATATATCATGATAAAATATAAATTAAAATTATTGCAGCTACAACCAAAGTTACAATGATACATCAATTGCAAAATAAATTTTCTCCGTTGTTTCATTTATTGAAATAAGAAATGCTAAATAAATTAAAGAAATTTCGAAAGAAACTTCAAGAATCTCTAAAAATAAATGATTTTTAAAAGTATATAAAAAAATTTCAGGTAAAATATGATTGGAAATTTAATAATTTCAAAAAAAAAAAAACCTCATAGAATCTTAAGGGGAAAATGGTAAAAAAAAACAACTCCAAGATTCTCTAAAACAAGAATTTAAACAATTTTAAAAAAATATATAGGGGAGGGGCTCCAAAATAAGTTAAGTTACTTGAGCACAAATGAAATATTGAATTACAATGCAAATAAAGTATAAAAATGATGATTTAGAATACTGAATGGAATGATTAAAAGTAATTCTGATAGTGCAAAAGTGAAACACATGATATATATAAAAATATGGTAAAAAAGGTGCAAATAATGTAGATCTAAAGACTGGTAAAATTTTTGTTCCATAAATTAGTGAGTTGAATATGGACCATCATCTCTAATTAATACAAAATCAATCAAAATGACAGAAATAATAAAAAAACGCAAAATTCTAAGGATGTATAAAAAATTAAATGTTCCTCTCATTAGAATCTGGAGTACAAATTAAAAATTACCAATGTTGGAAAGTATGTCTTACTTGATAG
This sequence comes from Epiperipatus broadwayi, assembly GCA_028023455.1. Taxonomy (NCBI): domain Eukaryota; kingdom Metazoa; phylum Onychophora; class Udeonychophora; order Euonychophora; family Peripatidae; genus Epiperipatus; species Epiperipatus broadwayi. Next base: position 5,250,328 of record JAQFVV010006277.1, on the reverse strand, counting down.
GAAATATGCTCTTTTAATGATGTTGCAGATCAGACAAAGATGCCAAAATGAGAAATAAATTAGAAAAGCCACTATCTTAATAAATAACATGATAGGGTTGGATTAGAAAGTTTTTGTTTTTTTTCAAAATTAATTAATCATTTTATCTGTTATTCCTAAAAATTTGTGATGCAAAACAAGATAACTACTTTACTACTATAAAAAAAACTAAAGCTTAGGATAAAGGGTTACAAGAGAATGATACACAGATGTAATGTAAGGAGTTAGTTATGATTAGAACTATTATCGTAAGTGGTAGAAAATTGGCAATGTATGAAAATTGCAAGAATTACATATTGGATTATATATAATATTAAATGAACCCTTAGGGCATAATGCATTTATGGTTTAAGCTGATTTAAAAATAAAAGGTTTATAATATAAAAGATTTTAGATCATATTCCATAAGAAAAAAAATAAAAATAAAGTAAAATAAGTGACAAGAATGAAACAATGTCGAGCGTTGTTAGCCGAGAGGTCATCACAGCCACTTTGCAAGCAAGTAGTTGGTTGCAGACGGTTGTGGGTTCGCGTCCCGGCCGATGCTATGACATATGAAAAAAGAATGAAACAATGTATGAATACATGCTATGAATTCTCATTTTTTTATTATCTTAGTTTTTATTATTAAACATTTATATAATAATCTTAACAATAAATATTATTTCATTTCATTCAACCTTTATGCTTTTGGGGTTTTCATTTAATTAAAATAAATGTATTCAACAACTTCTTTAGAAGTTAAAAAGAAAAAAAAATATTGCTATTTCATTGTAAATAATGATGTTTTATACTGACTGGGATTGAAAATAATTAAAGGAAATGCATCAGTTCATATTTTTTATAAAAAAATAAAATAAAAGCAAGACATTTTAAAATATTTAGTTAAAAAGAATCAATCTATCAATAGAAATTGAGAGAAAGAAAATGGAAAGAAAGCTGCTTTGTCAATGCCATATTAGATACTTAATTATATAAATATACAATTTTTTTTACAATTTATTATTTTTATATGTTCAAGAAAGGTGCACTTATGATATATTATACAAAAATAAAAATGAAAATTGATATAATTTTTAATACCAAAGTGCATATGAATAAAAAAATCCTTTATCTACCATTCCAATACAATTTTAGTCTGGAGTAAGACTAGAAATAGAATTCAATATAATTTTATACAACAAAAAAGTGATCAAATGAATAAAAAATTACATGAAAAAAATGTGTAGATACTATGTGGTTTAAATAAGTGGGGGGAGGGGGGAATAGTAACTTTAAGGAAAGTAATATATTGTTTGTTCATAGTTCTATTTGTCTTTTTTATATTGTTTACAAAATTCATTGCATTATAAAGTCTCTTATAAGACAAACTATTATTAGTTACAGATTTTTTTTACTTTATATTTGATCTTTAATTTAAAATACTATTAAATACTTTATATTTGATCTTTATCTTAAAATACTATCCAAGGTCTATTATGATAGTTTGTGATTAAATTTGAAAGAGAAAGTATATAATTTTTATTGAGAGAATTAAGTAATGTGCCTTTTATTGCAAATTATATTACTAAAGAAAGATCCATCTAATTATAATTAATTTTCAAATTAATAATTTTTTTTTAAGAAAAGCATTATGAGAATTGAAGGAGTAGTATTATGAAGTTTTAGAGATATTTCAGAATGAAGTGATCTATGTGTAAATACTTTATAAAATTTATGAAATTAAATAAAATGAGTGAATAAATATTCAATATTGAATATGAGAGGACTAAAGAAAATCAAACAAAAAGGATTTCAAGTATTTTTTATTAAATACATATTTTAAAAGTTATTAAAGTTAAGTTTATAAATTTATAAATTAACTTTTATAAAAATCTCAGAAACTGTACATTCTTTTATAAGTTATTAGTTATTTTTATATAATATTTTATGTATTGTTTTTAAATGGTAAAAATCTTTTTAATTATAAAATTACACATGTGTATTAAAAGATGTTAGAATAAAAGAATATTTTTTTAATCAAATTAATTTATTTATTATCGTCGTCATCATTATTTTTATTATTGTTCAAAAGTAAACTTTATCAAGATTCAAAAAGGGTTACATGAATTACATATGAAAACATAAGGCCTCAGATACAAGTTAATACATGATAGTACATATACAATAAGAGTTATATATAGAGCTCACAAAATAAGCTCTTAATACAAGTTTTGAGAATATCTCCAACCCCAGACCAGTTTTTGCTATTGGCATCGTCAGTGAGGTGCCAGGATATTTAAGCATTAGATTAAAAATACCATGACAAGCCCAGCACTTTATCTAATGTATAACTATTAATTAGAAAATCTGAAATTTTCAGACATCCATATGTCTTCCAATCCAGCTATCTAACTTAAATACCATATGGGATTGAACTAATAGCAAAAAATGAAATTACAAAAAATCAAGTCAGATGTCACATGACCTAATTTAATAAGCTTGTATTTACAAATGTTATATATAGAGCTCGCAAAATAAAATAAAATTAGGTCACATGACATCTGACTTGATTTTTTTTTTTGGAAATTTTATGTTTTGCTATTAAGGCTTTGGCAATTTTATATTGCTAAACCTCTTCATATATGGTGCATCTGAACTTAGTTCAATCCCATATAGATATTTAAGTTAGATAGCTGGATTGGAAGACATATGGATGTCAGAAAATTTCAGATTTTCTACTTAATAGTTATACATTAGATAAAGTGCTGGGCTTGTTGTGGTATTTTTAATCTAATGCTTGAATATCCTAGCACCTCACTGATGATGCCAGCAGCAGAAACCAGTCTGGGGTTGGGGATATTCTCAAAGCTTGTTAAGAGCTTATTTAGCAAGCTCTGTATATAACATTTATAAATACAAGCTTATTGAATTAAGTCATGTGATATCTGACTTGATTTTTTTGTAACAATAAGAATTTACAATCTTGCATGATGGGGGGGGGAACGGACGATGACACAGTAATTGAAGGAAGAATGATCATTACATAACAAGATACATGGATTAAACTAGATTTATATAGAAAGTAGGATCTTGAGAAAAATACATGGTAAAACATGATAGTATGAGAGAAAATATATATGGGGAGAGGGTTTGGAATTGGTGTTAGATTAATATGTGACTGTATATGGGCCTATTTGGTGGGAAAGATTATAGTTTTCATGGCTGTCTTATTGTTACATGTGTTACATATGTTGCATTTGAAAAACATGAGTTTTTAGATACAATTTGATACATGAGATTACATATGCAATGAGGGTTTATAATTTTTCTTATGATTAAAAAAATGGTGATTACAGTAATTGGAAGAATAATAATTGTTGCATAACAAGATATATATTTCCAATTAGATTTACATAAATATTACAAATGCATTATGAGATAAATACATGAAAGCACATAGTGATATTTGTTAATACATTTAGGGAGGGTGAGTGGAGTTAGTATTTCATTGGTATATGGTTGTTTATAAATTGTGCATAGTAGTTGGTGAGCCTTATAGGTAACTTGTTATTGTTCATGTGCTGCCATTTAAAGTTCATTTGATGTACATTGGTGGAGTGATCTTGTAAATGTCTTTGAATCAGTGGGTTGATGTGGTGGGTGTACTGTTACTCTCAAGTGGTGCAGTATTTATTCCAGATTTCACTTTGGTGTGACTTTGAAGCTACAAGTTCATGTGTGGAAGGCATTTGAATTGGTTGAAATTCTAGAGAGTGGAGTGGAAGTGACTGCTTTAATGATAGACTTGAAGGGAAAATGTTTTAAATGATGCAAAGTATTCTTTATAGTTTGATAATAAGAAATTTTGACAAAATTGTTGTCAGCATGTGAGGCATCTATACCATGGGGGGGATACAATCTTGTGTTTTTAAATATAGGTTTTAAATGTTGTTTGCATTGGTTGTCTTGAAACTTCAAATTGGATTATTCATTAATGAACTTGAAATATCTTTGCTATTGCTGACATGGAAATTGTTCTTAAAGATGCTGGTATATGTTATTTCATGAGCTAAAGTTGGCAATATGGTAGAATAGGTTTTGGTACCAACCACTTGGTCATGTGGTTGTATGGCAGCCATTTTGATTGGTTTTGACTATTTTAAAATGTCATTTTTTTTTTTTAAGAAAAAGCTTTTGTAAATTCAAAATTATCTTAGGAAAGATGTATAGTCTTGCATTGTTAGCCGAGAGGTATCGCAGCTGCCATGCAAGCAAGTAGTTGGTTGCAGACGGTTGTGGGTTCGCGTCCCGGCTGATGCTATGACATAGGGAAAAAAAAGATATATGATATAGTTAATTGTTAATAATTGGGTATATGTTAAATTTATCTGAAATATTGCAGATTTTGAGTGGTATTTTGGGGGTTTAAACCTGGAAATATATCTTTGTTGCCTAGTAACACTAAGGTTTACTCCCACTAGTGAAATTTTTTTTTGCAAGTTATGCATTGCAAACAACGATTTTTTTTATAACTAGACTGTTATCTAATTAGGTCAAATTCAGTCTTTGTGATGATTTGAAATTTTTTTTTTAAAAAACTAATATTATGAAAATTCTTAGGATTTGAAATGAGCTCTTGGAATGAACATGGTGATAGGATTAAGATTAACTGCAGAACTGTTGTTATTATTATAACAATAACAATATAATAATATTATTAATAATCGTAAGAATTAGTTGTTATATTTTGATGGGTTATATTTAACCAATTTCTGGCAATTTGTATTATCATTAAAAATTAATTCTGTAGTTTTTAACAAGATCTAAAGTCTGATTAGGCAAGTATTGGTATTTTAATGTTATGTAGTTTTTACTTTATTAATAAAATATAATTGATTGAAATCATGTTTTTGTATAATACTATCTTTTATTTTAAACTATTTAAATTTTATCATTGTCTCATATACAAATAAAATATTATCAGATGAACTCCATAGTCAATATTTATTTAAATGCCAGAATCATTTCTAGCTACAATAATATAATTGATTTTTTAAAGTGATTTGGAATTAACATTTTGTAATTCATTACATCTATTATTCTTTAAAAGTCAATTCAGATGATCTCAACATACAATTTTTTTCTGTATTTTTGTGATATTTAATTTTGTATATTCAAATTGCAATGCATTATTTATTTATATATTCTACTTTATATTGTAATGGGATGGGGTAATAGGATGTGGAAGGAAAAAAGATTTGAATGGGTAATGGCAAATCATCACTCAGTCTATTTATAAAATAATGTATTTAACATCAAGAAATATATAAGAATGTTATCTATTAAAGAGAGCATGAGATAATGAGAATCTCCAAGAGATCACCCAGTCACTCCTCAGAGCAACCATAATAATTAATCAACAGTCAACCTTGTGACTGGATTGGGAATGGGTCTTCTGTAGACCAAGCTACCTATTGAGCCTATGCCAGTTTGGGGCAATTATTTAAACATAACTTGAATGCATTATTTTAAGTGCTAATTCATCAGAATACATAAAAATCAGCAATCGAAACAATAATGCTGGGATATTAAAATATGCTGATCATCATCAATGCTCAGGCCACTTGTATTGATCAACAATAAACTTAACTTCTAATAAGACTACACTAAAAATAAAATATAGTGCATGGACTTTAAAGAGTATTTTCTTTTGTGCCAACCAGGATGATGATTAATCATCTCTGAATGCCCAAAAGCACTAAATACACATCCCCATTTATATATTCATCCTGTTCTCGAATCTAGCTCAGAGAACATAAGCTCTATTACTGTATGTGACCAAGAAATGATGATTTAATACACTTTTTAACAGTTGAATACAAGTTTATTAATAATAAAAATAAAAATGGTATTATGACCCTTCACATATCAATTAAACCTTCTGATTTTGATTAACATACAAAATTTCAAATGATCACATTGCTATTTACTTAATTACTATTCAAAATTCAAATTGTTACATTGGTTTACATATATGTGTGCACACAAGCGCGATTTCTAATATACAATTAATACGTCTTTGAATAGACATTTAATAATAAAAATATATGATTAAAATTTTACATATAAGTCATACTTGACAAACATTGGTCTATATATGCACACATATATGCATGTGCGAGTAATTTTTGAACATATTTAACTTGTTACATAAAAATAATAAATGGTTAAACTTTTAAACATATTTTTAATAAGACCATACCTATACTAGGTTTATTAAAACATATATATCGAATTGCACTGATTCTTAACATACATTTAATTTTGTCAAAACAATAAAAAAAACCTTAATTTTTATAATTACAAATTTCATTTTGAATATATATAAAATTTACATACTTGTTATGATAATCAAAGTTATTTTCACAATTATTCTTTGTTGAAAATGTATAAATTGCTTTCCTTATTTTATAGTAAGTTCCACTCTTTATCGATTAGTTTCTTAAAATAAATAAATACTATCAACTTTTTTTTTCTTTTAAAACATTAAGTCAGTTTTTTGACAGGTCACTTTTGATTGTTGATTAATTAATTATCAATGCTTTTAAATTTAAATTATAGAATAATCGATTCTTTACTTTTTTTTTAATATAATTTTTTTTTAAATAATGCCCTAGAGGATTATTGTTCAAAAACATCTCTTTTGCCTTTAAAACCAGATGGTCAATGAATTATTCTTGACCCTTAATTATAATTCAAGTAAAATTACTTCATATTCTTTTAAAATATATAGATTTTTAACCGACTTAAAAATAATATTGTTCTATATATGTTTATTTTTATATGAATTATTTTAAAATAACTCACCAGCTTATATATACATTTATCTGTGCTTCTCTGCATATAGCTGAAATAGCATACATATAATTAATACTTCATCCACTGATGGTTTCTCTTGGGCAAGCTGGTTTTTTTGGTCCACCAGAAAATATATAATCCAGGCTTGTTGTCATCATCAGGTAAAAGTATGTAATTCATGTAATATGTTGGTCTATAATTGGTCTCTTTCTGTCTAGGATTGTTCCAAGCAACTTTCCTCTCCACATTTAAGGCTATGAATTTCAGCACAAAGAAGTGGGTCATTTTTTCCATGTAAATTCAAACTCCTGCAAAGAAAAATAGTAGCATTTCCTGAATCTACTGTCCTGCCATCAGCTACATCAGTTTAGGGTAGCTATTCTACCAACTCTGCTACAGTCAAAAACATACTGCAGCTGTGTATTTTGGTCAGCTAATTGCTGCCACTTACTCAAAAAAAAAATTAATAGCCAAGCTGTTCTGTTCAGCTCTTACAAAAACTACAATCCAGACTGCAGCTGATATTTTTATCAGCCCTCTTATAGAATCATCTGAGGTGATAACAATATCTTGATTGAAAACAGAGTTTTATTTTTATCTCTCTAATCCCTTTTGAAAACAGACTTGAAATTTTATCAAGGTATGATATATATGTTTTCACTTAGGGGATTTCTAATAGATAGAAGTTTTGTTTAATTAATTAAAAAATTTCAAAAATACTATACTTGTTTTTAAATTTCAAAATCAGAATAATAATAATACAATATTTATAATTATTTTAAAGTTTAATTTATAAAACAATTTGTACTTTAAATCTGAGTTATTATTTATTTATTTATTTTTTATTTCAATGAATATAGAAAATATCTACTATAATTTTTGTCTGTGTTTAGTTCTACTTTTCTTTTCAACTTTATATATATTTATGCACACACACTATATTATTGTGTGTTATGTAACCCAACTGGTCACAATATATATATAAACAATAACTGCATGTGGTTGAAATGAATCACATTTATTATTCTAATTACATAAATATTGACACTTTTGTTTAATAAAGTTTTCTAATGAGAAAATGTAAACACGTACAATGCATTTTCTGAACTGTGCAGAAAAACACTGCACAGATGTTAAGTAAACATAATAGATATCCATTGTGGACATTATATTAAACAAAAAGATAATTATTGAATTCTAAAATGTGACATCACTCGTGCTTAAGCATATTTCATATGAATTCTTCTATTTATCTCATAAGATACAAGTAGATAAACATTGAAATTTAATTTGTCTCAAATTTATAAGGCTTATATCAAGTTTTTCAAAAGACTGATCTGGTACTATTGAAATTTGTTTAGTATTTTTGTGCTGGTAGAACATATAGGTATGTTTTGGGCATTTTTTTATCTTCATTTATTTTTGACAGAGGGCTTCCTAGTTCAGGGATAGCATAATCTGTCAGTCATACTTATGATCTGACATTGAATTTGAGTTGGAAAAAAATATTGGGGTAGTTTTTTTTCTAGATAATCAACTCTGCTATTCATTCAATGTCTGCCAATAAATGGATATCTAGCTCTTTCTTATCTGGAATTATAAAATTAGAAAATGGAAAATGCTCAATTCTTATTACTTGAAATTAGAACGCCTGATGAATAAGGCTTTTTTTTTTCAAGTGTCATAGCATCAGACGGGACACGAACTCGCAACCCAGGCGACTGCTTGTAAGGCAGTTGCACTGACCTCTCGACCACCAATGCAAGACTTGGAAATTTAATGGCTATTTTAATATATATTTTTATTTCTATAATTTCACCCTATAAAGCCTTCTTATTATCATAAAAATATTGCATTGGTAAGTTTTTGTATTTTTTAATGAGAGATATTTATTTGTAATTAATCTGTTCAATTCTATTCTGCTCATAATGCTGTTGTGGTTGTGATTCGTGCTTTATGAAATTATATAACTTCAAAAACATCACATTACTTTCAGAATGTATTTTGCTACATTAATAATATTATCTTTTTAGAGTATGATAACATAAAGATAGTTAGTTTATTGTAATAGTTTCTAAAAAAATGAATCTTTGAGCCATAAAGTTTCCATATTTTGATATGAAATGTTTTAAGACAATTTGGGGTGGTCTGTCAGTAACTGCAGAAATGTATTCATGAGTAATGAGGTTTTTGCCTTCATGGACAAATTAATATTTTCAAATATTAGATGAACTAGAGTAGTACAACAATATTGATGTAATTTTTTATTCTAAAGACTGAAGGTTTTATTTTATTTTTTTTTACCAAAGAGAGTAAAAGCGATTATTTGGAATGGTGCGGTTACATACATTTATGATTTGTAAAAATGTTTCATATTGAGTTATACATAAATCTGTATTTCTCACTAAACTAGTATTTTTGCAACTTATATCATGGATTTGTTTTGCAAATATATTTATATTTTTTTAAAAGTATGTAAGATGCATATTTATACATAAACACTAATTTCATTATTATGATGGTCAATTTTGATTAAGAAATGATTTATTATAAACTTTCTTTTTAATTATATATACTTATTTTCTTTTAATATCAAGTTATTTCTAATAAAATTCTCTAAAGTTTAATTCTGTGATTAATTTTTATTTGTTAAATTTCCATTTATATTAATTACTTGTTCAAGATATTTTTAATATTCAGCTTATACTTATTATTATTGAAATTACCTTTCTTATTTTAGTACATCAAATATTAATTTAATATATTTTTAGTATTTTTACAATATAATATGTCCTGCATAATTTAGAGCAGTGATAGAATGACAAACTCTATAAGTTTATGGTTTTTAGATTATAGTTCTGTTATATCACTTCCAAATAATAAACTATGTGAATATTATTATTGTTGTTGGCTCTAATGGTTTATTTTATCTAACATAACTCATGTAAGATTCCCTAAATTCTGAAACAATATTTGTAAAAGCAACTAAATCATCTGCAAAATTCAGGATTATTTAAGCAATTTTCAATTATTTTTCTGTTCTTATTTTTCATCTCAATTTATAAAATATACTATAAAATTGTTTTAGAGAGATAGAATTATGCTTTGTAGCTTTACTATGTAGTTTAACCACTGTTGGTTCATGGTATTAAATAATATTTAAAATTTGACAATATTGTAAATCTTTGTTATAATATTCCAAAATTTTTATCTAAAAATGGCAATTTAAATTTATTGATCCCTTTATATTACTTTACTTAATAATTGGACATATGTTATAACTATTTGTTAATCCATATTTTTTTTATTGGTTTGAATCCAAAATTTTCATAGACAATATGTATTTGAATATTTTTATTTATTTATTTTTTCTAAATATTAATATATTTTAACTATTTTATATATTATTTTTATTTAGACATTTGTGTATAATTCTGACAATAATTTTATTATTTGTTTTTTTTTTTTTAATGTCTATAATGACTGAATTATTTTCTGTTGCTATTTTTTTTCATAGATAAAATGGCATATTTCTTCATTTACAATATTTGTTTTTTAATTAATATTATGTGATAGTCTTTGTTTTTATTATTATATAGTTTGTCTGTTGAATTTTTTTATTTAGTAGATAATTTATTCTCATTTTTAATACCAAGCTTCATATTGCTGAAAAACTTTTTACCTCCTAGTACTAAAATGCATTGAAAGTAAGAAAATCAAGTCATATATCATATGACTTAACTATTTCTTTTTTTTTAAATGTCTACAATGACTGAATTATTTTTATATTATTGAGAATTATCTCTCCTCTAGATTTTCTGTACCATTGATATTTCCTTATGTCAGCATTAGTTCTTTTCTTGTATCATTTTACAGAATTTCATATATTCTGTTCTTCTATACAAATCTTTTAAAATTATTTTCAAACATCTTTTCTGAATACATATCTTGTTTCAAAATTCAGTGTTGAATTGCTGCTTTTTTATTTCTGCTATCTTTAGTAGTAAAAGTACTTTGTTTTCTTGTCATTTTTTTTATCAATTTTATTTAAATTAAAATTATTATGATCAATGTTTCTTAAACCTTTTAAAATGATTTGTAAATTCTTGTTTAAATTCAGAGGAATATTTTTCAAATTTAGGGCTGTTTACTGTTGTAACCACCTTTTGTAACAGTTTTTGCCTTTCTAACTCGGCATTTTTATTTTAATTATTGATTGTGTATGTGAGCATGGATAACATTATTTACAAACTCTTCTTTTCTGATTCTAACTTTTTTTATTTTCCCTAAAAAAAATATTGATAATCCAATAGCTAAGGTCTTCAGTCAGATATCTAAATTTAAACATTTAAATAAGGCATTATTTCCATTCATTATTATTTATCACTGTTTAGATAAACTGTGCATATATGCAGGTCTGTATAATTATTATAATGATGCTAAGTATGCATAAATTATAGAAATATTCTAAGATAATAAATATGTTTTAATACTGTATATTACATGACTTACTGGGCAATCATATATATAGAAACCCCCTTTTTTTTCTTTCCTCATTTGAATTAATTTTTGCCATCATTTTTTTAAAAAAAAAAATAATATTACATATTTTCTGTGGGGGATAGGGGAAAAGTCTTATATTTTAATTACATTTATTTAATTATTTTTTTTAATCTGCTTAGTCTGTTTTTATCAGTTAACTTTTTTTTATTAATTAATCGTTATTTCTATTTAGCTATTATTACTAATATTATTATTATTATTTTGTTTGCCTTTTTATTAAAATTTCTTTAATATTCTGATGACTATTTTTATCTGACCTTAATCTTCTAACATTTTAGAAATTCTAAAAAGCATTTACAAAACAAGATTATTTTTTAAAAAAAAAAATTGAATATTGCATCTTCACAAAAATGCTTGATTTTTTTTCCCTCAAGATAATAATGGGGCTGCTTTTAAGGTATTGTTTCTTTAGTTGTCAAATTTATTATTTTAATGTTTGAAACATTAAAACAACTCTTTTCATTCTCTCCATCTCTCTTTTTATTTTTTCATACATATTTTTTGCTGTTATATATGTCTCTTGGGCCATAAATTATAAATGTTGGTCTTTATTTCATTTTTTTTCTTTTTGGTTACAAAATGTAATGGTTGGTTGATTCTGTCTTCTTTTTTTTTTTTTTTACCCTTTTTAAAAAATATATAAATATATATGTGTACGTGATTACATCAGCTACACTTAGCCTTATTAATTATAAAAATGTATGTTGGTGAGAATAGTGAGTATAAAGAAAAATATGTTTTTGCGAAGTTTTGGTTAGTTTTAAAACAAGCCTTTCATTTGGTTGTTTAGGCTATAGGGTTCTTAATTTTTAAAATGTAATCAGTGTAATACTAATATTTATATAAATCTGTGTATATATGCAATAAATGTCTGTGTGTATTTTTAAAATCTCACCACATTTATAAATAAATATTTAATAATTCAACATTTTCTTATAAATGAAGTTTTCATAGACTATACATATAAGTTTTCTATATTCATTTATTGACAGGATGTGTGTTTGTATATGTATATAGAGAAAGATAAGAAATAAGATTTTGCTTATTTTAAAACTAATTTAACATACTTAATGTAATCTTTTTTCTCAAGTAAGCTTGTATTTGCAAATATATCAATTGTTATTGTCAATTTAGTTAAAATTGTTATTATATTTCTATATGTATACATTTATAAATTTTTATAACTGGAGTTTCAGTTCAATCTATCTTAAATTTGGACATGATACACCTCTTTAGAAACATTCCTATCATGAACATTTTGTCTAGTGAAACTATGATAATTTAATGTATATATTCTGATTTTTTAAAATAAATAACAGGTATATATTTATATCTCTAAATAGATAGATAGATAGATAGATAGATAGATATATAGATAGATAGATAGATAGATAGATAGATAGATAGATAGATAGATAGATAGATAGATAGATAGATAGATAGATAGATAGATGGATGGATGGATGGATGGATGGATGGATGGATGGATGGATGGATGGATGGATGGATGGATGGATGGACGGACGGATGGATAGATAGATAGATAGATGGTGGATGGACTGATCCATGTATAAAAAAAAACCCATTTTTTCCATTAATGTTGTTAAAGTTAAGCTTATGTGATTAAGATAGAATTATATTGTCCACTTAGGAAAAATCTCATCATGATAGTCTAATTTTTTTTGAATATGAAGAAACTTGATCATGTCAGAAGCCTCTCTTTTGACAGACTTTTCTTTTTGCAAAAAAAAAAAAAATGTAATTAATTAATTTTCTGTTTAAATACTTTAAGTAGACAAATAATATTAGTACAAAGTTTTGACATTTCATTATTTAAAAAAATATTTAAATGATTTATCGCTTTGAAAATGTGTGGTGTTTGTATGTTAAAATAAGAGCTAGTCAAGTGTTGTTAGCCGAGAGGTCATCGCACCTGCCTTGCAAGCAAGAAGTTGTTTGCAGACGGGTGTGGGTTCGCGTTCCGGCCGATGCTATGACATATGGAAAAAAAAAATAAGAGCTAAAATTTAAATCCAGTAATCTTTACCTCCTAATCGAATTAGGACCTTTAAAGTATAACAAATTAAGAATAAAAGTATATCTAAATAGCTTCAATAGTTTTAATATTTTTATATTCATTCTATATATATATTACATGTGGTAACAAGCTTTGAATTAATTTAGTGCCAAGAGTTGCTTTCCAGTTTTATTCTCAACAAACAAAAATGAAAAAAAAAAGTGAGGGTGAATTACTCTTGTTAATTTACATGGAATTGATGAACTTCATGATTTTAGTATTTGAATATTATTTGATTTCATAAAAAAAAAAATCCAATATAGCAACTACTATAGTCAGACTTAACCGATTTGTCATTAAAAATGATTTCTGGAAATGTATTTATTAAAATGAATCCCACTAAATAGTTAAATGGCATAAACAGTGATATGTTATATCAGTATTGATATTCAGTTTAGTAATAGAGGACAGTTATAATGACATTTGCCACATTATAATGGGAACTTATATATAGTGTATACTTATCATTGCTTTCTCGATTATTTATAAATTATAAATGCTAGCTGTAGATAAATAAAGAGACTTCCAATCTGAAAAGTTCTTAAATCCACGATGACCCAAATATAATAGTGAATAATATCATAATGTAATATTGAATACAGTGCCATTTCTGCCCATGTCAAATATTACAAGCTTATAAATAAGTAAAATTAAAAAGGATATATTTAAATTTTTATATTAGTCTGGATTTAGTTAAATATTTTCTTTACTAAAAGATAATATAAAAATTCTCTGTTGTTTACAATAATAATGTGAATGATTTCAAAAGAGAAAGAAAAGTATACAATAAAATAAGCAATTTTTTTATTCTCTCTTTTCATTAATTTTCTTATCAGTTTTGATTTTAATGTTTAAAAAAATAGTAAGTGATTTTTTTTTATTCTTTACTAAGTATTTATAAATTTTAATTCTAATTTTTAAGAGAGATAAATCAGGTAAAATATTTTTTTAAAAAAAAAAAGTCTCCACATTTTTTATTAAATTTTGTTCTAAATAGTTAAAGTGGTTTTTTCCCCTTTTCTCTTTATCTCTCTCAAAGACAATAAGCAATGGTTATCAAATCAGGATAATTAAAGGATTAACATATTTTTGGCATAAGAGAAAAACATGTATAGGGGGATTTTTTTATTTGTTTTGCAATTTTAATTTTAAAAAAGAAGAAATAACTAAACATTTTTTTGTAAAAATAATGGTCAGTGTTTAATTTAGTCATGTGAAAGACAAGATTGTGACTATTTGGAGACAGTATTGTTCCAAATTAGAGAAGAGAATAAATCAGTAGACTCAATATTTTGTAAAAATAGGTAAGTCTTGAACCAGCTGCTGAAGAAGACTGTAGAGAAGAATCTTGACTCCAGCTGTTGAATAGAGCAGTAGCAGTGACTGTTAACTCAACAATTAAATAGATGCAGAAACTCAGATGTTTATTGTAATGAAAATAAATATGTGCTAAATTTATCTATAAGCTAAACATTATTTACATCAATGTAGCCAGCTCACTAAAAAATGTAAAGATGAATATTTCTACCTGTAACAAATCTTGTCTCTATCCAAGAACATAAGTATCTCTGTCTCTATGTGTTATCCTGATTTGGAAAATTATTATTAAGAAAAATGGATAAACTCATTATTATGTATTCATCTGACTTGGAAAATTATTATTTAGAAAAATGGATAAACTCCTGTGTTAGCTTGAAAATATTCTATTGTAAAATGAAGAAATTTTGATTATGTACATTAATCTGGAATGGAGAAGCCTTCAAGAAGAACACCTACATGGAAAAACTGTAAATTACAACTACCAAAGAAAGGCCCAAAAGAAAAACAAAACCAAAGGTATATAATATGCATATTATCTCTTCATTTATAGATAAAAAATGTATAGAAATAATAATTGATAAGAATGAATAATTTTTATTAATATGACATTTTCTTTTGAAACATGTTTTTATTTATTTGATTTTTCCTCTAAATTCTACAAAGTGTTGATGACTAATATAAAACTTTCTTATCTCTGATTGTGATAAAATTGTTTACCAACTTGTTATTTTCAAAGGTAGTAACTTAATGAAAGCAAAAGTTAATTAATTTAATGAATAAAAATCAGTTAATAAATCTTGCTATATGAAATTATATTTTGATTAAAGTGTATAAATTTGAATTGTCATATTATCATGTCATTTTTTAATTTTATTATTATTAATCAGTGGGTTCATTAAATAATTGTTCAAAAAATATTCGTGCTAATATCTTTACTCCTTCGGCTATCTGTTCTATGAATTGGCAGTGTGTGTGTGACTTGATTTCATTACAGCTTATGGGGATTTTTAAATTACAGCTGTAAAATTATTGAAAATAGAGTAAGCTGTTACATTTATCTTTTTTGTTCCCTTACAGTTTATAGATTCATGTGAGCTTGAGGTAGCTCTAGAATGCAATAACAGTTAAATTATATGGATGTATGGGTTTGGATTGTTGTTTGGATATCCAGACAATTCTCTGGATGACATAAAATATCACATTTAAAGGTCATTCACTGCATTTTGTTTTTTATTAGACATTTAGTTTATAGTTCACCTTTACATTAGTGGTACCAAATGGCCAGAGCAATGATGATGATCAACATGTATTAGTATTCCAGCATTATTTTTTATTATGTGTGGCAGATGAGCACTTAAGTATATGCATGTATCCAGAGTATTTTATTATATTCTGAGCTAAACTTGATAGTGCTAGATAAGTAGCATGTTTTATAGTGTATTTCTTTTAGATCTATGAGGATAAAGATTGATTGATGATTGTTTTATTTACTGATGATTAATCACTGTTGATGATTATTCTAGTATAATTACTGGTAATATTATAGTTTAATAAACTATTATATAACCATATATTGTTATTCCTGTTGATCTTATTCTCTTTATTCATCTTTATATTCTTATTTAACATTTTATATTTGTTATTCTATGTGGATAATGATAGTTTCCCATTTCCCCATTTCATCATTTATTCAGTATCATTACAATAACTATTAATTGACAGGGGTTATTAACAATTGATATTTTCAAGACTCAGTTTTTATAATAAAAAAAGAATTAGTTTATATAGAATGTTTTAAATGATTATTTATTATAATGTGGAAAAATAGGATACAAGGAGATAAGATTTTATAAATGAATTTAGAAGGAATTTATATAATCATAATTACAATTAAAAATATTGGATTTATAAAATCATAATCAATGCAATGCACAGCTGAATTAAAAATAAATTTTATCTGTATTTTTATATATAAAATAATTCTTTTCAATAATTGTCATTTGCACTATCAACAGAAAAGACAAATATAAGGTAAAACAAAATAATTCAAAAAGTTTTTTTTTAAGATATATATTTTTTTTTCCCTTCGTTTTAATAAACTGGCAATAACTTTACGTTGCTATCTTTACTTAATTTCTATCTCAGATCTGGTCTAGCTTCCTGGATTGGTATTATTATCACACAGTGATTTATATTAGTTGAAAGTTTCTTTTTAAACTTTTCTTTTTTATGTGTTTGCTATTCATTTACTTATATTATCTATTTCCCCCTTCTCTTCTTAAAGCAGTTTCTTTTTGCTGAATACATTTGATTTTTAAAATACAATAGTAATATTTTGTGGGTATATTTTTTCCTGAAAGCATTTTTTTCTAATTTGTAAAATAAAATTTCTATGTTGTTTGCTTCTTAATACAAACCAAATGCTGTGATTTATTATAAATTTGCACTAAAACATGCACATACATATACAGCATAAGTAAGTATGGACAATTTCTGTTGGCAAACAAAGACATAAAAATAAACATATGTTAAACGTGTGTTAAATAATACTAATGAAATATACAAATAATTATTTTGTGAGAACTAACTTTTTGAATATAAAAATTGAAAAATTTAAATGATTAATAAAACAAAGAAACAAAATTATATTTAAACAAAATTCATAATGTGCTGTCATTATCAACAGTATTTTGTCCCATGGACAGATCCAGAGAGTAGTCACATCATCAATTTATCTATTTTTCCACTCCATTTCCCTCATTGCCCAGCTTTTCAATTCCATGTAACTTTTTTCATATCTTATATCTACTAAGACAATAAAGCCAATTACTCAAGGCTTTAATAGGTTTATAAATGCAGATGATAGCAATTAACCCTTAAACTATCAACAATCTAACCCTATAGTCAGTCCATAAATAAAGGTGGTACTACCTTTAGTGTTAAAAGAGGTTGCCTTGACTATAGGTTGAGATTGTTGATAGCTTAAAAGTTGATTGTAATCATATATCATCCAACAATGTCAGCCTTATAATGTGCTGCAATTAATACAAAGGTTTAAAAAAATGATTATCTGCTATTTGAATTATTATTGCTTTCTTTAATTTCTATTAATGCAATTTTAATGTATTAGCCAAAGATTTATAAATTTTGAGCAGAATATTAACTGTCCTATCCCTGCTCTATTAATTTAATGTGTATAATTTAAAATTAAAAGGAAATTGGTAAATACTTTTGATAGGCAATGAAATTAATATTGTAGTTTGAAATGAAATTTTTAGTAGTGAACCGTGGGAGATATAGATAGAATAAAAAAAAAAGTATTAAATAAAAATTTATTCTCTTTAATAAAAAATAAATTGTGAAAAACATTGTTGACTTCTTTTATAGAAAAATGACAATATTATAAAATTATTTATTATAAATTCGATCTACTCCAGCTGCAATTTAAGTATTGCATCACACCAGTCCCTTAGGCAGAGAAGCATAATATCCAGAAGGTACCTATAACCAGACTGAAGCTATATAAGATATATAATCACAACCACCTTTTCAGGCCATAGATTTTCTAAACTGCTGAATTCAATCCCTGTCATTCAAAGTATTTGTTTGTTTTGAGTAAACTTCAGATACCAGCTAACTACAAGAAGTAGTTAACATGCCCTGAATGATGGCAAACTAATTCAGTGCTTAAAAAATACCAGCTAGCTCAGTGGAAACAAATGGAATAAACTATGTGTCTAACTTCTTTGCTAAATTGTTCTTAGTGGGGTAATTAAAGAATTGCTCGACAAATGCTAAATTTTCAAGAATAATTTATTTTATAATACTTTAAACCAATTTATAAATTCATTCATTATGCCTTCTCTGAATAAAATAATAATACATAACATATCAGGCACAAGTATTGCAAATAAACATAAAGCATTAAAATAAGTACAAAGCATTAGAACATGCACATCTATGTTACCATAAGTTATTTGTATGTTTAAGAAAGTTCTATCAATATCTGTTCATTTTTAATTGACTCTGGAGATACTTGAAGATTGTAATGGCTACTTATAAATTAATATAAAAAATCAGGAATGGGAATAAGAAAATGTTATTACTATAGGATTTTAAACATTGTGGCTTTTTGCTCTTTGCTGCTGCATGTGTGGTTTACCAATTTTAGGTTTCTGATGCGGTCCTGATGATTGCAATTCTTGGCTACTTCTATTTCAGGCAGTTAGACATTCTTGGTGTCTTCAAATTATTAGATGGGCATGGCTTCTATCGGACAGACTGTTGATGTTCTTGTGGGTAAAGGCTGGAGTGTATTGCATGCTCCAACTTCTGCTTAGCGTGGCATGGTATTCATTGAAAAATATGTCTAATAGTTGATTGAATCTAGATACGTGACTGACTAATGATGAAGTTTGCAGTCCTATTTATGCAATGCCATCTTATTGTTATCTTTTAATTAATTTTAAATCCGTTAATTATTTTCATTGTTAAAAATCCATCCACTGCTTATGTTAATCAAATTTTTGGATATGCTTTTTAATTAGTCTGGTTGTTTATGGATTTTAATTTATTAATTAGTAGTCATTGCTAATCCCATTCCTATGCAGCTTATCAGCATATACAATCTTTAAGGGAATTTTTAAATTCAATTATAAGTTTTCATTTATTTTGATATTTAACTTTCATATTATATTTATACCCATACATTTTTTTTTTATATATATTTAAAATCAATCTCTATTCATACATTCCTTATTCTTAAAAATAAATGAAGAAAGAGTTTTTAGTTTTTAGATTTTTTTTCTTTAATAGTTTTAAAATTTTTCTCCATTAAATTACCCCCCCCCCCCGTTTAACTGCATTTTCTTTCACTACAACTCTTGAACTTTCCAAATGCCACTCTTTTTAACTTATTCGAATGTTTAATTTTTGCTAAGTTAAGTTTTCTCTCCCCTTTAATTACTCTTTAAACTTTCTGAATTATATTTCTCTTTCTTAAATTTTTATAATTAATTCTTTCGAACAAGATTTTTTTTTTTTTTTTACTTTAATCATTTCTTGATAAAATCTGTAGTGATTTTATTATTCATTAATTAATTTTAAAACTTTTGCATTATCTATAAGGATTTTTTTTTTATTTTCATAATTTTAGATGAAATTATTATAGTGCTTGACTAGCAGTACAGATGTTTTGTGGCATTCAAGAACTGAAAATTACAATTTGAATTTAAGTTTAATATCTCGAGTCTGTTTCTTTACCATTGCATTAAACACCAAGTATATAGACTATTATCATAATTTTATTTTTTTAAATACCCATCCATTAAAAATTGCATGTCTTGATTACATCTTAATGATTTTTAAATAAATCTGATGAACATCTGAGAACAAATTAATATCTAGAAAACAATGTTATACATTTTATTTTTGTATGAAATATATAGATTTGGACAAACAAAATTTATTTCATATTTATGTAAATTTATTTAAATTAATATATTAACTTCACATGTGTTTAATTTGTCATCATTATTTTTATTTTAGTATAAAATAGAATACAATTCTTAGTTAAAAAGGGGCAAATTTATTTAAACTACAATCTTTATATAAATATTTTCCAAAACTTTGAATATCTAAAAAATTTACTACTAAAAACTATTAGAACTGTGTCTTAGAGCCACATCACTCAATTTTTTAGGATCAATTGTGGATCACAATCTCAAAAAAAATATACAAATATTTAAATTATGATGACTAGCTATTAGAATATTGTTGTGTTGGGCTTGATTTACAGGTTCAGTTTCAAATCAACAAAATCAACAGAAAAAGTAATGATAAATTACTCAACAATTAATATGTATAGATTTATTAGTTACAAAATACACACACATTAGTTAATCAATAATATAAATATAGTTTATAAATTAATGATGAGATAGTCATACTGAGTGATAGAACTCATTTCCAACTATAAGATCAACCTGCCTCATGAGTTCAAGTAAGACTCTTCCGTCTGTTATGGACAGCTTGACTCAAGTCAGCTCTAGATCAGATTCTTCCAGTTGCACTCAGAGTTGACTGCAATCATAGTTTTCGGTCCTAGGTGGATTTGCCCCACTATATAGACATATCAGTAGTGACTAAGATACCCCTGCTGTAGGCAGAGGTTTCACTGGAGAGTACATTCAGTTGTTCAGGTTGACAGAAGGTAATGCTCTCTGCCTTGCCCCCAAAAAGGCTGACTATTTAATGTCAGATCACCTACCTTACTGGGAACACTCGGATTCAGGGTGCAAACCCCAATGAAGGATTTATTCCCATTAGATAGGAACTGGGTGCTAGCCAACCAGGCAAGGAATCTGAAATAGTCCACTTCTGAAGGCAAGATCAGATATGACATTTCCCTGGCTAAACTTAGCCCTGGATAATGTAGTCATTCAGATGTGCTAGATGACATATAGTCCGCTTTGTTGGCTGCTCTCGTTTATTACTGTTTTTGGTCTTTTTGTTGTTTGATGAACTTGTTCCTGGATGTTCGCTGCTGACTTCACTTTGATGTCCATGTTTTTTACCTGATGTACTTGTCCCAGGTTGGTTACTGCTTTTGTCGGCTTCAGGGTTGTTCAGTCTCAGTTGGTTGAGATGGCAATAATGTTGATTACCATCTTCTGTTTGCGGTACAACCCTTTAGTTATGTCACCACTGCTGGTATCCATTTTGTGGATCTGTAATACATCCTGCAAAGTACTGGTGAATTTATTTGCACTTTTATATTGCTTTTTTACTTTTGTTCAAGTTTGGCATCAGGCTTCAGGGTTGATAGGATAGTTCACAGGGGTATGTTGAATATCAGCTTTTTTGCTTTTTGGATCAATATCTCTGCCTGACCATTGCTTTCTGGATAGAATTGAGGGCTGTTCACTAGCTCAGTGTTATTATTATTGCAGAAAGTTTTGAATGCACCTGCTGAAAAAGCTGTGCCATTATCAATCACTAATGTTCTAGGAAGACCACGTGTGGCAAATAGCCTTCTCAGAGCTTATGTGATGATACCTCCACTATCTCTAGCCACTCGGAGAATGAATCGACCACTATTAACAGCAGATTGCCTTTTCATGGGCCTGCATGGTCCATATGGAGTCTAGATCAGGACCTTAAGGTTTGGACCAGTGAATTGTTTGTTTTTTGCTGGCATGTTCTGATTCATCTTGTACTGCCAGCAGTGGTGGACTTTGGCTTCAATGTCAGCATTTAAGGTAGGTCACCACATGTATGATCTTGGCAGCTTTTTCACCAGGACTATCCCCAGGTGCCCATAATGCAACAAACTGAGAACCAGGGAACATCCAGCTAAGGATATTACAACTCTGGATCCCCAGATAATACCGATATGTTCAGCTAAGAGATCCTTCCTACACATCCAGTAAGCTGAGTGCAATTCATCTGGTTTCTTATTATGCCAACCCTGTTGGACTGATTTTTGTAGCTTTTGGATGGTCTTTGTTAGTCCACCCAGTGACTAATTTACTGTTCAGTGGTATGTTTGGATCTAAATCAATCCTGTTAATTGATTGGCATGGATTTTTTGGACTGTCTGCCACTTCTGCAGGCAATTTGCTTAATGTATCTACCTGAGGATATACTTTTCCTTAATGTATTGAAGGGTAAAAGCATAACCTGACAGGAAATTGAACCACCACAGCATTCATGATGAGGCATGTTGAGGGATTCCTTATCAGATACAAATATTCCACAAGGGGTTTATGATCTGTTTGAAGTATAAATGGTTTTATTTGAGCATAGTTTTTCTCAGCTCTAGAGAAGCACTTTGGTGCAAATGCACTAAGTTGCGTGTTTTTTTTTAATTTTTTTGGGACAACACTGCCCCAGTTCCTACTGGTGATGCATCACAAGTCAGCACTAGTACTTTTTTCAGTTGAAATGTGCTAGCATTGCAGTATCTGATATTAAATCCTTTATCATATTAAATGCTTTTTCATGCTTACTGTCCCATTTCCAGACTGCTTTTTTGTCCAGTAACCTGTATAGTGTTCAGCAACCTCAGTTTGTGGTATAAAAAGCCTTTGTAATAATTTATGAGCCCTAAAAAGGACCCAAGATTCTTCTTATTTTTAAGTGTTTTAGCTTTCTTTATGGCCAACATTCTTTTGAGTTGCATAAATGTCACTAGCAAATCCAAGCTCATTGGCTTCAAATATGCACTTTTTCCAGTTTATTTTAATGCCAGAGGTTTTGAATTTATCTAGGAGTTTCTTTGTGGCACTCGTGAGTTGTTCTGGTGTTCATCAAAATATGGTAGTGCCCCTGGTATTCCAGCAGTCAGTTGATCCATGACTCTAAGGTATTACTGGGTTGACCAATATACCAAAAGATAGTCAGTTCATCTTGAATAACTCTTTATGGGTTATTATTGATAATGGACTTGCATTCTGATCATTCACAGGTAGTTGAAAATATGCATGTTTTAGATCAATCTTCGTAAAAGCCCTACCACCTGACAGCATGGATAGGATTTGTTTGACTGATGGAGGTTTATAATTATCTGGATCAAGAGCTACATCAGCATTTTTTTTGATAATTGGTACTATTGTGGTGGCCCATTCTGAATATGATATACCTGCTGCTTTCTACTTTCTGAGCTCTGATTTTACTTTAGTATGCAAAGCTAGTGGAGTGGTCTGCACCAACAACTGATTGGTTTTACCTCTTTATTTAGTGGTAAATAGATTGGTTGCTCTAAGTACAAACCTATATCTTTGTTGAAAACTTCTGAATAATCAGATTTTTATTAATGTTGTGATCTGGTTTGCTTTTGTCCCTTAAGTGACTGAACCAGTCAAAGCGTATTAAATTACTATGATTATCTAATGCCACTACCATTGGTAGGTATATAGTCCTGTTAGGCATTGTACTTTTCCCTGTTTGGCCCAACAGTATAATTTTATTTCCTCGATAGTCTGATATTGTCTTGCTGCTAGGATGCAGTTTATATTTATTATTTTTATTAATGATCACCCACGTTTTTCTTGAAACAATAGATACTGCAGACCATGTGTTCAGTTTTATTCTAACTGGCATATCATTAATTATAACTGTGTATAAATCCAGACTGGTTGTCTTTGATATGATTTATACAGGCAACTTGCTTATTTTTCTTATAATTGCCTTTACTATTTTCTAGAATGGGTTTTTCCATTCTCATGTCAGCTGTCTGTCTTTTTTAATTTCAGACATGCCACCTTTATATGTCCAACTTGCTTGCAAAGTGTACATGTTGTATAGTGGTGCAAGCATTCTGTATGCATGTGCATTTTCTCATTGCATCTATATCAAAGCCTTAGACTATTCGATGCTGAGTTCTCTGAACTGGCTGAGTATTTGACCATTCCAGTGTTATGCTCAATTTTTTGCACATCATACTTAGTAATTTTTTAATGGCATAGCTTGACTAACTATTGATTCAGCTAGTCCTGCTTGAGCTACAGCTATTTCAAAATGAAAAACCAAAATCATCAATATTTTTAGCCTTAAATTGTGATCATTTATGCCACAAATAAAATGATCATGAAATGCTTCATTTATGAAGTTTGAAATCACACTTCAATGCTAATGTTGAGATTCTTGTTGCAAATTCTCTAGCTGTTTCCCCCTGTTCTTGAATGCTGAGATTGAAATAATATCCCTGAATTATTATCAAAGGTTTTGGAGGGGGGATGCTCTGTGAGAATTGTCAATGCTTTGTCAAAATTTGGATCAGCTGGAGTTTCTGCCATAGATTGAGACTTGGGTATGTTGTATATCTGTGGACCTACAATGGTCATTAAAGTGGCTAATTTTACCTCAAGCTTTTTAATCTGGTTAGCATGTAGGTAAAATATCAAGTGCTTCTTGTAATTTGACCAGCTCTTAGATTGAGCAAGGTGCCAAAAGCTTTCATAGGCCTGATTGCATTCAGCATAGTTATTTATGCGAGATACCACTCATATTTTTTTACACTACTGTTTATAGCTGTTCAAAATAGAATTTTATTTTTATTTCAGAGTTACCACTCAATTTTTTACACTACTGTTTGTAGCTATTCAAATTGATTTTTATTTTTTATTTCAGAGTTACCACTCTCAATTTTTTACAGTACTATTTGTAGCTGTTCAAAATCGATTTTTGTTTTTTTATTTCAGAGTTACCACTTTTAATTATTTACATTACTGTTAGTATCTAACTCACTGAAGCTTTAAACCTCTAGGATGAGCTTTTGTCACTATGTTGTGAGTAAAGCTCTCATGATTGGCTGTGGCTTTTAATTGACACACTTGTACGTTTGTGGTCAATTTTTATTTGAAACAGTTTTTAAGTAATTTTAGTAATCATTGTAATGAACAACACAATATATGCATCCACATATTTACTTTATACATTTAACTACAATTTTTCCAGCCATGAGGGAAAACTTCTCCTTATGTTTGACTGCACCCGATCTATTGTGTTTAGCTTGATTTACAGGTTGGGTTCCAAACCAACAGAAAAAGTAATGACAAATTACTCAACAATTAATACGTATAATTTACTAGTTACAAAATACACACACATGTTAGTTAATCAATAATATAAATATAGTTTATATAATTAAGGATGAGATAGTCATATTGAGTGACAGAACTCACTTCCAGATATTCAAGTAAGACTATTACAGCTGTTCTGGACAGCTTGCCTCAAGTCGGTTCTAGTTCAGACTCTTCCAGTTGTACCCAAATAGCTTGCCTCGATTTGCTGCAATCATAGTAATTTCCAGTTTTAGGTGGACTTGATTCACTGTGGAGACATATAAGTACTGACTAATGAAAACACTCTTGCTGTAGACAGAGGTTTTGCTGGAGAGCACATTTAGTCATTCAGATTTACAGAAGTTAAACACTCTCTGCCTTGCCTCCAAAAAGACTATTTAATGTTGGATTCCCTACTTTACTGGGAACACTTGGATTCAGAGTGTGAACTCCAATGAAGGAGTCAGCCTCATTAGATAGCAGCTGGGTGCTAGCCAGCCAGGCAAGGAATCTGAAATAGTCCTCTTCTAAAGGCAAAGTCAGATATGATAAATGTAAATAAATCTTTCAACTTTGACTGGGCTTTATTTTAACTATTATTAATTAAGATTTAATATGGGCATTATACATTATTAATAAATATAATTTGATTTAAAAAAAATTACTTATATAAAAGAATTACAACAAAAAAAAAAAAACTTTCTCTTGAAATTTTATCTATCAATAAGTTCAAGAAAAAATAATATTACAAAAATTTAAATTTATTTGTGGAGTGTAATTGTCCTGTGGGAAAATCATTAATTCATCATCAATTATTTTTCATTATGTTTAAAACTCTGAATGTTATGAGGAAGGTTGACGTTATTTTTTTTATGTATAAGTATCAAAAAAGAGGCTCAATGCATTTTTAAAAGATACAGTTAATGTGATTTATCTATATTTAAGCTACAGACTTCATGAATAGGATTTTATAATTCAATTTTAAAATAGTTCTAAGGGCAAGTTAAGAAGATTATTTTGAGATGCAAATACATTTAGTCACTTTTGGAATTTTTTTTTCAATATCCATATTCGTTAGGTGTTTCTCTATTATCTTTAAAATGAAATCTGTAATTATCATTTTAAAACTTTTTTTTATTTGAATAAATAAAAATTAGTGCATAAACTTTAACATTTGATAATTTTTTATAAACTTTAACATTTGAAGAAGCTATTCATCTAACAATAAGCTTAGCATTGCTTATTGATAATAAATTTTGTTTTCAATTACATTCTTATGCTTCTTCTTACTACTTCTATTTTTCTCTTATTTATTTGAGCTAGAATGATTGCAAATAAAAATTGACAAATTTTTGCTATTAAGAATTTGTATTAGACAACATATATTACTTGTTGTGCTGGATAAATGTGGGTTTGATTAGATTTTGCGATTTTTCTTTGTCTCACTGATAAACTACTTAATCAAATATCTTAATTTTAATCAAGCAGAGTTATTAGTATACTGAAGTGTTGTTGTTTTATCCTGGAACATGGGTTTTTTTTTTTGATAATCTAGAAAATACAGTATTTATGATAATGAGATATTATTTTATATAGTGCTATGTTTTAATACTGTAATAGTAATATTACAATAATAGTGATATTACTATATATTGTGTCTGGAAAAAATGAGAGTATTGATTTATAATTTATCTTTAAAGCACATGTGTATTGGCTTAATGACTATTACAGTATTTATGATAGTAATTTTAAAACATAATGTTTCTTACTAATATTTATTTAAAATTTAAATGAAAATTGTTTTAGTTGCATATTTTAAAACATTTAATCACCAAAAACATCTTTTTACTTATATTTTTTTACTTTTTGATATTAAAGAAATTATTAACTGTTTAAACAGTCATTTTCAATTAAATACATTTTGAGAAATGTACTATTTTATAAATTTAAGTCAAAAATAATAAACTACAATTTAAAAACCACTGTTTCTCTAATATCAATATAAGAAGAAACAAAATATAATAGTGAATGAGGGGGGTGGTGTGATGTATATATTTTGATAATTATATAGTTTTTAAGAAAAATAATGGTTATGTGATTAAGAAATAGTTTATACTTACAATAACCCACAATTTAGATAGTGTTAATATAAACTTGGTGTATCATTAAAAGAATAATAGTTCATTTTAAATTTGTTAGTAAAATACTTATTGACAAATTAATATATAAATTCATAAAATTTCTTAGTTATAAAATATTAATCAAAACTTCAAAATATTATTAACAACAAAATATCTAACCATATCAAATTACAACAAATAAAATTATCATTTGTATCCTGTTAAATGGTTATTACAAAATTATTTATCCTTTTGGCCTCGATAGCTTAATTATCTTTAGCATAACTCTCAATATTTTTGTAAATTCTGCCATGAGAAGATGTTCTATATGTGCACATGTGTAAATTGAATACTTATTAGGTCAAGCATTTTTTTTATCTGAATCAATAAATGTGAAGAATTCTATTTCAAAATATAGAATTTATTATTAATACTATCTACACTCACTTTTTTATATTGCATTTTATATAAGGTCTATATTAATCTACATATCTGAATAAGTTAAGAAACTGGCTTCATTTTTTAATCTTATCTGTATTTTATAATAGTCTATTTACCATTGTAAGTGTTTATGAATATATATATATAGTTTATGTCCATAAGTATGTCATTTCATATTTACATATATAGATGCATGTGTTCAGCATACATATACACATACATAAGTTTGAATCTCATTAATAGAGATTTTACTTTCTATCAAAACAGATACTAAATTAATGTTAATCTATTTAACTTGAAACATTGATAAATAAGAAGAAGTTTATAATTTTTTATAATTAAATAAAAAAATGATATTCTTAATATGGAATTACTTAAAAAAACATTTAAAATCTATCTGTATTTTTTATATTGAACTATTTTCATCAGCTTATATATAAATCACTGACAATGCAATATGATACTAAAATGTTTTAGATAGATTCCTTGGTTTCTTTGCTCTAGAGGTGTTTCTTGGTCAGTCAAATTTTAATATCAAATTTCCAATTACATTGGTATCAGTTCAATAAGTTTTTAGTAATATATATAAAAGAATGGTATATGGATTTTTTTAAAAAAAAGTTTACAAAAAATTGAAATAAAAACAAATATTGATGATAAAAGTTTCCTTTTTAAAAAACTATATTAATTTTTTTTTTTTGACTTGAAAATATTTTTTTTAATGTTTTTTAAATATACAAATTTTATTGCATATGATTTTTACTTTCAAATATTAAGAAGATTGTTATATTTTCAATGATGCATTTGAAAAGGCATTATATATTTAGATATATTTTAAAAAAAGATTACATTAAAAAGTATTTTAGTGTTCATTTAAAATTGAAATAAAAACAAATATTTAATTGTAAAAGTTCACTATTTAACAAAGTGTATATTTTTTCTTTTGTTTATAAAAGTTGCATGTTTTTTGAATAAACAAAATTATATTGTAAATGATCTTTATTTAATATATATGATTTTGCTTTGACATTAAGTTTATATTTGGCATAATTGTAATAAATATTTGAATGCTAAAAACTTAAAAATATTGTATATAAACCTTTTTTTTAAATAACAAATTGCTTTTATTTACTGGGGATTAAAAATTCTAAAAATAATTGTTTTTTTTTTTCAACCACAACTGGGGTTTTTAATTAATTTAATTCTTGTTGTCAACAGTAGGAATTAAATTAATTAATTTCTGGACCCCCCCCAAACATATTTTTGTTTCAAGTTAAATACAAAAATCTCATTTGTGATTGAAGAAACAAATAAAAGTGTTTGTTATAAAATTATACGTATATTATTAGAAATTAATTTAAAAATAAACTTTGTGTTCTTTATTTATATTGTTAAAATATTTTTATTTGTTAAATAAATGTATTTAAAACTTGAGTTGTTCATATAAATTGTTTTATTATTTACTTAGTTAGGTTTTTTTTTTTAAAAAAATGTAAAAATAAACCTTATGGAATTTATTTAAATCTTATTTTCTCAGAACAGTATACATTTTTAATAATTTGCATTGAAATTTTTATGGCAGAAAAATCTAATTAATGTCAAATATGAACAACTTTGTATCAAATGTGGATCTTCTATGATGGAGAAAAAAAAGAAAAATTCTAAATAGGGGAGTTTAGAGTGATTTTTCATTGTTCACATCATGATTCAAAATTCTTGGTCCATACAAAGTGACAATACTTTTTTTTATTCTTGAAAACTAAAAAGAAAACAATTATTAATAGTAATCAGAAGAATTAATTTTTATTTTAATCTTTTAATTTGTTGTTTCAAAGCCCATTTTATTTTTATTTGGATTGTTCTATTTGTTTTATAATAATTTATATTGAATAACAAAAAAAAAAGATTTTTTTTTAGATGAAAAATAAAAAATTTGTAGGTAACAATTACTTTGACCTTCTGTATTATTGTTTTCATAACACTGAACTACAAATACAATTGTCTGCATTTTCCCCCTCACTTTTTCAAAAGCAAATAAGAAATTTAAAAGACAAATAATAATAATAATAATAATAATAATAATAATAATAATAATAATAATAATAATAATAATAATAATAATAATAATAATAATAATAATAATAATAATAACAACAACAATTATTATTATTATTTCAAACAGTCCTGTTAATTATAAGTAATAAGAATTTGTTAAGAATTATACATTCAATTTATAAATTAATTTGTAAGTCAATATTAGATATTATTACAAGTATTAATTTTCAAAATAAATATTAAATACTTACATTTGACAATATTTCCATTTTCTTTTCTCTCAAAACTAAATAAGAAATTGAAATGACAAATAATACCAAAAGTTTGAAACAAACCTATCACTGAAATGTAATAAGAGGTTTTAGATTACACATTTAATTTATAAATTATATAGTATTAGAATAAATCACTTTTCCATATAAAAAATATTTTAAATTTATCAATTAGTTATTCCATACTTCATGATGTCGAAGCAGTGTTTAAAGATTCAACTAAACATGAAATAGAATGTAGATATCTGAAAACATCAGTTCCAGTAATCCTTCAACTATTAAGTAATTATGTCTATCCTCATTTCTTTACATTTAATACTGGCTATGTATTTGTGGTCCATGATTTATATCTATAAATGAATTTATTTTAGTTTCTTGGATATAAAATCAAATTATTCATAGAAATGAGTTATTTAATTAGAAGACATTCAGTCAGCAGTCTACAAATAAACACATTATTTGTAAAATAAGTCATTAGGGTTAAAATAAATACTATCTAAAAAAGCTTCATTTTGTAGTATTTCAATAGTTAGCTTCTTTCTTTGAACTTTTGATTCAAATTCTCTACATGGTTTAGTGCAATGATAAAAAATCAGACTCTGGAATGTGAAATCCATTCCGTTTCTGATACTTTAAGCACTTAAATTTTTTATAAATTCTCATACAATAAAGCCATTTATTTATTTTATTTAAATGTGCCTGACTGACTATATGAGTAAAGCCAATCATAAAAATATAATATAACAAGTTATTTAACTTCAAAAATCTTCAATATACTGTAACAGAATCTAATTAGTCATTTTAAAACTCATCAGACATAAAATTAACTATCTCATTTTAAAGTAAAACTTAAAGAAGCCAATCTGTTATTTTAATACTATTATTAGTCTTCTAAATATTAAATGAAAAATCTAGCAATTACGGTAATTTATGATAAGAATTATCAAAGACTGTTCATTACTTCTCAGGTAATTTGCATCTAACTTTAAAATGTTAATTATTAAATATTGTAAATAAGTCTTATTTTATGTGCAGTATTACATTTCCAGTGTCAATCATTTAGTCTCAGATCTTATGGTATGAGTTAGTAACAGATTTGCATTTCATGCTTCTGACTTGTAATTCAAATTGAGTTGGTTGATTGAATTTTTTTCAGCCTTTAAAGATTTCTATGTATGACTAGAATATTTATTAAATAGCTCATAGACAACCATTCAATTAATATTAAGTAAATAGGTATCTAGTTATTTTTAGTTGGAAGGTTCAGAATAATCTCATTTAATCAGATTTGATGTCAGTGCATTAACATAAAGCAATATGATTGTAATATGTTGTATTTGTATTATTGATGAAGAAAATGTTATGCTTTTGTGTATACTGAGCATATGACTTACCATTAAGTTTTTATCAGTTTATCATAACACTTTACTGTTATCAGTTTCCAATCTCACAGTTCACAGAGGTGTGTTGCTACAAACAATCACCAATGGAAGCACAGTTTCTCTTTTCATAGTATTTTGAATAAATATTCAGACAAAAAAAAATAGTTTGAAAAATCAAGCTTATTTATAAGATTTTATTTATTTTCTAAGTTATGTGTGCATATATATATATACAAATAAAAGACAATGAGATTAATGTAAGCATGTAATTCTTTATCATTGGATGAATTTTTTATCTTCACTAATTAGCATGAAAAATATAAATATTTGTAACAAGTTTTTTTTTTTAAAAAAAAAAAAAAGAAGCATTATTAAACAAATCTTGTTTAGAACAAATATTTTTTTTTTTAGTTTACAACCTTTTATCATTTACTTTTAACTAGAAGTTTATCTTTTCCATGTTAGGTTATGTTTCTTATGACTCAACAAAACTGAGGCATCAGTGACAAATATTTTCTTCATTCTCAGTCATGTGACTGTGAAGTGAGCTGCTGTTGATGCTTCACATTTAATGTTGTTGCTTTTAAATATTTCTTTTCCTAGTCAGAATGAAAAAAATTTCCACTTCTTTTTTTAAAAAAACATTATCTAACATAAAGCCTGTTTTAAAATATTTATACTGCATAAATAAAATTATAGTAATGCTGATAAAAATTTATAACTATTACTATTTTCTTTTTTTAGTTATTTATACCCAAATTTTATCATTAATTTGCTTTAGTATAACATTTGATTAAGTAATGTATTAAGTATTAATATCATCTAAAAATGTGCTTCAACAATATGTTTCTTTTTATAAAACGCCATTTTATTAATGATATTACAATAATGTTTAGTTGTTAATTCGATATCGATCGATTATCTGGGAATAAGAATGAATGACTAAAGATCAATTCTCAAACGAGGATTGGAGGAGGGAGGGGTAAATCAGTGAATTCTGCAACTTTGATGATAAATGTTGACTTTCATACAACTAATTACCTATACAAAAAAATCACTTAGCATTAAGTATTTAAAAAATTTTAATAATTTTATGCAGTTAATTGCTATGTATTGAACATCAGTAATTCAGCTATTGATTTAGCATTTATCAAGCATGGTATTATCAATATTTATATTGTGTTTATTGGTAATATTATAATACCATTATTTTTTTTTACATAGTTATGCAGCTGATGGTTTTGTAGTATACGAAACATATTTTATCATTTATAATAATCTTTGTTAAGCTTCTACAATTTATTTTTTTATCATTATGAACCATCTTTTAATCAGAAAAAATATTTATTTAGCAAAGCTCAAGAAATAAAAGTCCCAGAAAGAATGTTTAATCTGTATTAAATTTAACTAAATAGACTATAATTTGTCCAAATATTGTAGATAAAATATCTCAAAAAGTATGTATTTGGGTTTTTTCATTTGATGAATGTTCTGTTTACTTTTGTTGTTAAGAGTTTATTATATCTTTTGCTGTTAACCATTAATTCAAACTTCTCACATGTGGGGACTATAGTTTTGAATAGTGCAAAAAGAAAAATTGGATAGACCAGAACATTTTTTATATTAACAAATACATATTAGCATAACATCTCACTTTTATAAATAAAACTGGGGCTACTCATTACACAACTCTGCCATTTCTTCTTTTGATCAACAGTTTGAGTTAAATTTTACACAATCAAATAATTGAACTTCAGAGAGTGGAATGTCAGACAACAGTGTGAATGATCCGTTCGTTATAGCCAATGCAAAAAAGATAAACAAAAAAGCCAAAGTATCCCCAAGAAGAATTACCAGATCACACTATCATCAAATTGAACCAATGATTCTCCTTCCCTATCAATTAGTCTCTTGTTATTTTATACCTATTTTTTTGTGTGTTCACATAAACTCATTGCTCATATTGTCCTCTCAATGCGATTAAACACCAAAATAAATATTTGCTGCACCCACTCTATGTTATCACTACATGCACATTTCTGTGGTCAGAATTAATGTTAGGGAACTAAACTCCCCGAGTAGAATATTTGCCATCAAAAGCTGATTACATCAGAATGCTCCTAACATTTTATTCATGTCTGAAACCAACTAAACATAAATTCTAGTCACAAAATTGATGCTGCATTTTCTTCCTTTGGCTACTTCAAGTATTCGCCTCCATCGTTTCAGTTAAAGGGGTTGCAATAATCATAAATAAGCATTCTGGTCTTTCTGATTTTGTAATTTTACACTTAGATGAGAGTTCCATATTAGTTGATGTTCAATTTGGGAACTTCAGATGCTACATTGCATATCTCTATTTACAACCAGATGACTCATTAAGCGCATCATTTTCAAAAATTAGTATACTAACTGGAAATAACTCAATGCCTTTCCTTATTATTGGTGGCTTTAACATAGGATATGAGAGGTTCAATAAGAAATACATTACATTTGTTTTCCAAGAGTTTTATGGGCATGCAGGATCTATTTTCCAAAGATGCCTTTTCATTTTCTACCAAGAGATGGAAGACCCTTATTGACCTCACAAACTATACTTTTTAATTGGTACTAAACTTAAAACTGTGGTTTTCACAGACCATAAGGTCTTGCAGATTGACATAGATGCCAGTTCAGGTCCACCCATAAACCTGGGACTAAGAAAAACAATTAGATTTCTTAATAGGCAGACCCCATTTCTATAGCTCTTGTCTCGGAGGTTTATATTTACCTATTCAAAATAAATATTCTGTGTCTGGACACAGTCTCAGTTTGGATAGCTTTTGTTGAGATTTTCCAATCGTTCATTATCAGGTTTACTTGGAAGTCTCATGGACCCTTGTAATTACTATCAGAAATGGATCAAATTGCACATCACTTGGACTTGAACTCTGATGAACTCATCACTCTACTCATGCAACAATATTGCAATGCAAAGAAGGCCTTGGCAGAATACATTGCAGTTAAGTGAGCCTGGAGATTCTTGGATAGTCAGCATTGCTGGATCTGAAGCTATCTAGAGTGGACACTGGGTTCAAAAAGGAAGCAGGTCACTCTCCCATACATATCAATGGCAAATTTCATATAGAAGACATGTTAATTGTTATAAGAAATCATTTCAATACAAAGCTTCAAAAACTAGAAATCCAGAACAATAGAAACATTCCTAACATTAACAATGCTCCTCATCATGGAATTATGACCAACACCATTCTAAATAAATTAGAATCAATCCCTGACAGAACCCATCCTGTACCACATGCAATACCCAAGTTCCTTCTTCTGCACCTCACCACTATACCATTTCTATCATTCTTAACATGCTAAATGAACTGGTTAGAGGTTGCAATGTCATCGAGGGACTGTATCTGGTCTTGCTAGTCCCATTTCTGAAAAGGATCGATTGTCATTGGAGCTTGCAAGTCTTAGGCCTATTTCAATGATACCTCTCCTCATAAAAATAATAAGAGTCTAGGGTCAAAGATTCGATCCAAAAACTAATTATTCCTAATTTGTCTCCCTCACAGCACAGTTTGCATGTAGGGGTTGGTCCATGATTGATACAGCTTCTATTTTCAAAATAACAGTCGAACGTGTAAGGCATCAGAGAAATTTCAGAATCATAGCTTTTCAACTAGACCTTCAGGCTGCCTTTGACTCAGTGAGGGTCAATCTCTCATCAGCATACTAAGAACCTCTCCTATTCCTGATACCCTTATTCATTGTGGAGAACCTTCTTAGCAACAGAGAGATTCTTGTTACGATGGATGGCAAAATCGCTCTGAGGTTTCATCCCAACATCTCTATGCCCTGGGGATTTCTGCTGAGCACATTATTATTTACTGCATTCATCAACCCATTGATACTTAAGATGAAAGAGATCTCCCTGAAGTGTACATTTCCAAGCTGGGGAGGTAAATACCTGGCATATGTCGATGACATAATGATCTTCCTTTCATTTGCAGATTGCCTGCCAATGCTGGAAGACATACTCCACTGATATACAAAACAATATCAATTGGTTTTTTAATCGGGATAAGTCTGTGACCTGGAAATTGTCATCTGGAAAGAAAATTTTTTCACCCTTTCTAGCCATACTGCAGAAATTCCTTGGGTTACCATTCATGCTTTCTCCTGAGAATCCAATTACAAAACATGCTTTCTATGTGCATAACAGATACACTCAAATCACTCTCTGGCATTTACCTGTCTCTCTATGACAAGACCACACTACTCAACTTAATATTCCCTAAAATAAATTACTTCCTCCCGATCATCCTTCCTACCCAAGACCTTCATAGTAAAAATTAATTCTCTAGGTTCTGGATTCCTATGGAGAAAGAAAACTGTTGCAATCAGCCTTAGGACTACATATCATCTCTTCTTTTTTAGTACAGAGAGCACATAATATGCTTGTCACAATTAGAAGAATAATCTCAGAGGACTCTTGTCAATCCCTAGTCACTCCCACTGATACTCCACCACCTCATGGTCAGTCCTCACCTTGGTCTGATATGGTTGTCAATCTGGTTATGAGTGATGGAATCTTTGTGGGGGTGATTGGGAGAAAGCTCAAATATTGGAACATTCATCAACTGTTCTGTCAATCCTTCATAACAACCACAACTGCTGTCAAGGTTAACAATAAACACTTCAAACTATGGAAGCTTGTGGCTAAATATTTAGACTTTATTTTAAAAATAAACATACACTCATTATCAACTAATGAATTCCTAGTAAATAAAAGAGGGCTTAACAAAATACATACTCAATGTCAAATATACAGTGGTGCAAGTGAAACATTGCAGCACTTCCTATATGAGTGCAAAATTCTACAGCAGTATAGATTGTTAATCAACTGCTGGATGGTATCATATCTCTAAGGATAGAATATTTAATATTCAAGACTGTATTCAGGCTGGTGTTTTTAACAATAAGACTCTCTATAATTCTGAACTATTCATTGTGGATCCTTAGTTTCAATGTCACATTTGGTAGAAACTCAGGGAATTTATACAGTGATTTGTTCGGTATTATTAAAACATTGAAAACAAGAGACTGCAAAGTATCCTATGCTAAACTCCATGAGGACACATGGAAGCTATTAAATATTCCTATATCTCAACCAATCACAGCAAATTTGTAAAATCATCATTTTATAATAAGTATATGTTCTTCTTATTAAATTTTTTTTTCAGATGTCCCTAATACCAATTGTATTGGTCATATCTTGTCACCTAAGTTGCAAGCTATAATGTATCTATTTATTTTTTTTTGGATGAATAAAGTTTATCATTGAATAAAAAAAAAAGCTGGGCCTGATAAAAAAATATTTTTTAGGAAGTAGATTTGTTTTCATAAGTCTGGGATAATAACTGACAGATTTATTTAAAAAGATTCAAATTGTTTGTGCTTGATTAGCTGGAGCATTAGTATTTAGTTTTGAGCAATATTATCAGGAATGATAGCTATATTTCTCTAAATATGAGAAAATGAAATTTTTTAGTGCCAATTATAATATAAATCAATGGCTGTTAAGAGGAGATTATTGAGGATTGTTGTCAAAACTACAATAAATAATTAACACAACTAAACACTCATCTGTCTAACAAAATAATTCATTACGTTTTATTATCAATTTTTTTATAGCTAAGCCATCATTTTAAAAGAGCTATCATTTTCACTTCATGATGCAAAAGTTGTTTTTAGACATATTCATTTTCCATATGAGATGGATGTGACTCCTTTCTTGTACAATTTGATTTTAATAGTAATATATTTTTGTAACTTATTTTAAAGTTGTGAATTATTAGTGACATTTTTTGTGATATGTATCAAAGATTACCATATGAACAAAATTTTCATTAGTATTTTTATTATTTTATCCATTTTTGTGCATGATTATTTCACAGAGATTTTTAAGTTGTAAGTAAATATCATTACTTTTTGATCTGCATGGATCAACAATATAAAGATGATGATTAACTCTGTCACACTATCTACATTTTGACTATGCTAATTTATTTTAAAGAAATAATTTCATATTTATTAACATATTCTAATAGGATTATATCTCAAGAATAACTGAATATTCATTTACTGACCAATATTGAATGGTAGTATGGCTTATTTTCATCTATGTAGATAATTTTTACTTCTGCTTCAAATCCCAGATTATAAAAACCATAGGCCAATATACTAATCAAAAATCTTGATAAACTTTTATTTGAACTTGTAAAGAGCGAATCCATTTTTCTATCTATCTTTATACTTACTAGCAGATTTTCTTCATTTTTCTTCAGAATTATATATGAATATAATATATAAAATTTATAAAAATATTTTACCAAAATAAGTTTAAATAATAAAATAAAAATAATTAAATGGTTTATTGCTCCAGAGTCACTTGATATTTGAGCATTATAACTAAAACACAAAACATATTTGATTAATTTTCAATACACTAGAAAAAAATAATATTTGATTATAAAAAAGTAAAGAAAAAGTAGAGTTCCATTCATATATCAATGCTATTGATAAGGTCATATAATTTTTCAATTCTTTCAATTTTTATGCTGTTTTAAGCAACTTGTTTTATTTATCTATTAAGCATAATGGAATTGTCCTACACATATTTTAATTGAGAACTTTGTTTGAAATTTTATTTCTGATAAATGATTTAATTATTTTTCCAATCTTATATCTATGATTTGATATTATCAAGCTGGTCTGTGACCACATTTTTTGAGTGTATAAATGGAAGTAACTACTTAAATTGATCAAGAACTTTGATGATTGACTGTACTGCATCAGTTTCCTAACTTGTGTTACATTCTGTAATTTATTTACTAATTGTAAAATCAGTTTTATTTTTGGCTACTTGTTAAGAGAATGTTTTTAAGTTTTTTTCCCCAAATTTTTTGCTAAAACATACACTAGAACCTAATTGGACTTCTCAGACAAAATTTAAACACAAAAAGAAAGACAATACTATCTATTTTTCAATTGGGTTTAAATTGATGTCATTTGTGACAGTAAAACCCAGAATAAGCAATCCTAAAATGCAATTATTATTTTTAAAAAAGCATCTTTGGGAATCCTCTTTATCTTATCATATGTCGCTAATATAAATGAATTGCCGAATAGTGATCTACCTGAATTTATTCTAATATTTTTTAATTGCAACTTTTCCATATAGTTCCAATAAAAAAAAATTATTTTATTTGTTTCACATAAGTTTTATTCTAGATCTTTTTAATGTTTGGGTTATAATTTAAGACTGCAATTGTATATCTGCAATCATTTCTATTTGCAACATTTTCAAGTTAGCTCCATTTCATTGTAATTTTTTCAAAGTTCACTGTGATACTTTTCATTTTCATATTCCTTAATATACATTTCTATATACTTTAATTCCTGCATTACTTTTTTATTAAATACCAAAGTCTTAGATGTATAAATAAAAACTGTCAGAATATTTTTTTTGAAAACTTCTTTTTGACATATAGTAACCCCCTCAATATTAGGTTATTTTAAATTAAAGTATCCCATTCATTTGCAATTCTATGATTCATTTTGTATGTTTATATATATATATTAAGAATGCCCAAAGTATTTATAGTTTTTAACCTTTTTTAATTCATTCTTATCAATCTTTATTTTTTTTTTTTTTTTTAGTAAATATATTGAACATTAGTTCTTTTTAATATTTATCTTTAGTACAACTTTTTTGTTTTCATATAATAACTTTTATGACATTTCTAGAAGCAGTGAAGCAATATTTGTGAGAAAAAAAGCACATCATGTGCATAATCCAGTTAAGATAATTTTTAATAATCTTAATAAATATCTTATATAACTGACAGGTGTGTAATATCAAATATTTTCTTTTTTAATTGTTTTAACAATCGCTATTATTTGGATATTTTGTATATAATTTTGCAGCAATTACTACTTTTTTGTTTTTACCTGATTTTTTTTTTTTTAATATCTGTAATAATTCCATTTATTTTTCTCCTGTTATTTTTAAACATCTATAATTGATTCCATCATATTTGAAATATTTCTCATAAATCTAAAAACAAATCTTATCTCTTCTTTTAGTGTATGTGATATTCCAATTAATTTTGCTCTGAGCTAGTTTGTTTTCTAAACTTTTTATTATTGTATCAATGAGAATATTATGGGCTGAAAATTTTCAAGGGTTTCAGCAGGGGAAAATTTGTATTAATTATAGGGTACCTAAAGACAAATTATTTATAATAGACAAAAATATGTATATGAATAAAAATATGTATTATGTTTTTATTATTACTATTACAAAGTTGATAATTAAAGTTAAATCTAGCTATTTGTTAAATTTTTTTTGGGTTAATAGTATACAGTAGATTAAAGAAGAAACAATAATTTTTTTAAATAGTCTAAGTTTTTAGCAATTAGTAAATGCATGCAGAGTGATATGAAAGAATATTTAATCTTTTTAATTTAATGAAGTGATACTTAAGTTTATATGGGGAGATTAAGTTTAGATGGTTTTGGTTGGCAGCTATTTATTTGTTCTATAAGAAAGTAAATATAATAATTATTTTATGTGTTTCATTTTCTCTTTGATTTTGTTTTATCTACTGTAGTTTAATCATATTCTAGAATTTTTGAATGATTAATTTATTATGATGCTGTTTCAAATATGCTATATAGACATATATTAAAATTCTTAGAAAGGAATAAGGGGACACATTGAAAATCTGTAAAATTGGATATGTGAGCCAATGTTATTC
Source organism: Epiperipatus broadwayi (assembly GCA_028023455.1). Lineage (NCBI taxonomy): Eukaryota > Metazoa > Onychophora > Udeonychophora > Euonychophora > Peripatidae > Epiperipatus > Epiperipatus broadwayi. Next base: position 5,209,838 of record JAQFVV010006277.1, on the reverse strand, counting down.
TGAAATTTTCTAATATGTTAAACTCTTTATTAATAATTTTTATTACTCGTACATCAGACTAGATATTATCTACAATAAATAATATTTCTGTAATGTAATTTTCACTACACCGCTCTCATGCAAATAGGGATTGGATTCTATCTACTTTTAACAACTTGTGAATGGTTATAATTATAAATATATGAAACATCATGTTCATCCCTCTACAAGATGTTAAAAGCAGATAGAATCCAGTTCCTACCTTGTGTGAAAGTGGTGTGTAGTGAAAATTATATTACAAAAATATTATCCATTAAATTCTTTAGAGTGATCGATTTTGAAGTTACCTCTACTATCTTTAACTTCATTTGGGATAATTCACATTCCTGATACTCTTTCTTTGTTATTAAAACTTATTTTTCACTCTGGCTTTATTAAAGTACTAATTACTATTGTTGTACTTTTTCAATTCAAGCCATAATCACAGTTTCAAGATGCCAGTGATAACATCATAGTGTATTGTAGTCTTCAATTTTTTATGTAAAAAATACTGCAGTCAGTTGCCTGTGGTAAGCAATTGTCTTTTATTTTTCTGCTTATACATTTGTTTATTTTCATCTTTATTTTTATTTATTTTTCCACAATTGTATCAAGATTTTCTATTAATCATTACAAAAACATTGAAACAAAATAATATATATATATTTTTTAACGAAATATATAATTTTCATCTTAGTCCAGTCACTTTTTTTGTGTTATATTTTTTATTATTTATGGCTATTTGGTGTTCTTTATATATACAAATGTATATTTTTAGATATTATATAATTATTAAGATTTTCACTACATAATAAAATATTAATTTAATATTTCTTACTTAAAATAATTTTTGTAAGAGTTAGATAGAAAATGGTGTTTATTCAAATTTTTTGTTACTGTGTTCACATTTCATAAAATTCTTTTGAATCAACAAGTCTTTGTACTTGGCTAATTTTTTGATTAAGATGTTCTGATTAAGTGTGTGTGTGCATGTGTTTAAGCTAAAATGTAAAAATTAAAATGTAAATTGTTGTGGATTATTTGATTTGTATATATGCCAAATGTAATTACCAACAATTAAGTGATATTCAAAGTATAAAAAACAAATAGAACTTATTTTAGGCATTTACTTAAACATTAGATTTTATTGGTAGCAGTCGAATTAAGAAAATACTCATATACAAGTTGGAGACTATTCTTTAACTATTTAAAGGACTGTATAAAAAAGTTCATATTATAAATCTAACATTGTCAAACTAAAATCTACAGGAAATTTAAGTTTTGATTTGTGAAGATTTAGCAAAGCTTATATCAGTCTAGATCATTCTTCAGAAGGAAAGTGAAAAGAATATTTTGGAAATTGTATAAATATTTGAATCTATTTTATAATGAATTATGATCACTAAATAAATACTAGAATTATTTTTAGAATTATATAGAAAAAAGAGTGAAAATAATGTTCACCATTTTTGTTTATGTTCTCAACATCCATTGCTAATCTTCTGATTTTCCCACTGTTACAAAAATACATAAATTTCAACTATAAGGAGAATAATATTTATGAAATTAGTAATGGAAAATAATATTTTTTTCAGGCAAGTCTGGATTTTTTTGAGTTGCAGTAATGATAATAAAGGAACAAGGAGATATGTCTGGAACAATATATACCAAAATTGTTGAAAGTTATAACTTTAGAAGCAGTTAATTATGATTCAAGAACATTTTTAATTTAAATTTAAAAAATATATATTTCCTAACTTTATATTTATAAATGCTCATAACCAGTTGTTTTGTTGCTACAAATATGTTTTTATCCAAGAGGATACTGCTGGGCCTTGCCTTTGTTCACATGTCTTCAACAAATTGACCATTTTCATGGACTATTGATACTAACATAACTAGAAAGCATATTAATGAAAATGGATGTTTTTTTTAATAAATTCATTAAAGAATCTTTGAGTTTTATATAGTAGAATGCCAGATATTTTTATTATAAAATGCTCTAGATAAAATAAACTGTATTTAAAGTATGGGAATTCACATTTAATATTAGTTATTTGCTTAATAAAGATTTTAATAAAGGAAATTTTTGTTTATATGTGAATATTCTAAAATGTCTAGTTTCACTGACCATAATATATATCTATATATAGTTGGTTTAATTATCAAGCTAATGCAGGAAAATATTTAGGTCTGCATCAGAGGTTCATGCTATCCATTTTAGACAGATGTACTCTGTATTGACATAAGTTGTAATTTCACAATACTTTTTAAAAAATTATAGTACTCTTTATTTTAAAATATATTTATTGTGTTACTAATATTTGAATATTGACAATATTTCATTTTTAAATTTATTTATTTTTCAGATTTTGACTTATACTCATTATTCCAACATCCAGATCCAGAGAGAAGGGTAAGAAATAAATTATATCATTAATATATAAAATATTTCTAATTGTTTATCATTAATTATAAATTAAAAATTAGAAGATATACTTAAATGTCAATGGAATTTTAATACAAATAATAATGTTTGAACTTGCAAATATAAGGAGAGTTAATATAACATGACAGTGTTATGCGTATTTGCTGTATAACTAATAAATTTTGTTTGTTTGTGATTGATACGATTGATAGTTACTTGGTAGATAGAACTTAAAATTAATAATGTGATTCTTTTGTTTAAATTCTGATAAAAATTTATTGCTAGTGAGAGTAACAAAAAGAAATTAAATAAAGTATCAATTATTGTATCTACTTCATAAAAATTAAACCTACAGAGATTTAAAGATACATTTAATTGAAAAGTGTTACACTATTTAATATCAAGTTTATGTGTTTCTTGAATTAAATCTATGGACCTAGTAAATTAAGGAAGAGGCTGAAATTGGAGATTTTTGTGAAAATTATTCACTTCAAAGATCAATATAAATCTATATTCAGCTTTTTAAAAAAAGGGAAAAAACTCTAGAGAAATTCTTTACTATGAATTGTTTTGAAGATGAACTAAATTAATGTAAAATTACCATCAAGATTTTAAACAGGAATGAAATTATTATAAAATAGTATGCTATTTTTAATGTTTACCATCCTGCAACTACACAGTTTATAGTCGTTTCTGCTTTCATTGCCATAATTAAAAAATATAATACAATCTACATTATTTAGAAAACTAATTGTTTAATAGACATGAATATTCTCTTAAAGCTCACTTTAGAATTGTTTCAGTAGAATGAAGTGAAAGAAGTTGATCTGAAATATATTCAAATTAATATCAGATTTTGGATGGCACACCATGCCAACCATTTGTTCTAAATATTCTAGCTAATGTTCTAAATCAAATATGTTAATTATTCAATGGTAAGAGTAGTGATATTATTAAGAATATAACAATAACATTGAAGAACTGTGTATAAGATGGATGTATTAAAAAAAAATTTGGGATTGATAATAAAAATAAAAAAACTATGGATGGATAGGAGAAACTAGACTAAAGTTGGATAGATTTTTATCATATAATAATGGATTGATAATGTTTGAAAATGTGATATCATTTTTTTAATAGATGAAATAAAATTATAATAATAAAATAATTAATGAAATATAATATTATGGAAATTAATGTTTGGCTCATCCTGTATTATAAATTCAAAATATTAGCTTTGATATTCATTTGAATTTTTGCTTTTCTTACCTTTTCAGGTCTCCATTTAACAAAAGCTGTGACATCAATTTATTGGATGCAGAATTTTATTCCTTCTTTAAAATTCTCATATTGTTGTTTGAAAAATTTGTCTATTTTCCATTCAAATTTTCTACTATGTTTATAGCATTAGTAGAAGTTTGTCATTTATGACAACAATTAAACATGGCTTTGTTAAGATTTTTTAAGAAGATCCAAAACTTAAATTAGAGAGTTTTTATGACTTTGGAAAGCTGTCCTAACATTATATTGATTACAGATTATTTTTAGTTTGTCAGCTATACTGGTTATGGTTAGATGTACTGCAATATCTATAATTATTTTTCCTCTTGTTTTTTTTTTATGTTATTTATTTAAGGTTTTCATAATGATCGGCTGATGGATATTCTTCATGGCCGTTTGTTCTATACAGATCTTTTCTTTTTAAATAATTGGTTTCTGAACATATTTCTTCATGAGTTTGTTTTACATAGACCTTTTCTTTGCCAAACCATTAGTTTCTGAATAAACAAATATTTTGCACTGATCCATAGTGTTAATGTAATTCCATGTAATGTGTTTCTGTCATGAATGAATATGTTTGCTAAATATTTTCCTGTGTGCATGATTTTTCTGTAAACTGCCATTTTGATTTTGTCTTGTCACAAAGAACATCTAAGAATGGCAATTTTTGTTTTTGTTCTGATTCTATATAAAATTAATTGAAGAGGATATATTATTAATATGTGTCCAAAATGTTTATAATAATGCTTTACCATGAGCCATATAACAACTATATCATCAATATAATGAAGCCAGAATATTTAGATGGATATAGACTAGTATTTGTGGCTATAATTTCAATTCTTCCTTGAAAATGTTGCTAGTCAGGGGTGACAGTGGTGAATTCAGAGCCATCACATTTTGTTGGAAGAATTTTGTGTTGTATTGCAAATATGTTGTTGTAATGTACAATATTAAGACTTCCATTTCACTATCAATAAGAAGAGTTGTTCTGGCTTGTAATATTATTGTCATTTAATTTTTTTCCTTACAACTGTCAATGATCACTAGTATCTTTGTGAGTAAACTTTCCACATTAAAGTTTATCAATGTGTCTGTTTTTTGAATATTCATGTTCTCAATTAATTTCCACAAAGTGTTTAGAATCCTTGACAAAGGACTGTATTTTATATACTAAAGGACTAAAAACCTTGAAAAGAAAGCTTGACAAGGTAAATTTGTAGCACTGACAATGGAAAAAAAATCCATAAGTCAACTTAGTATGATAATTCTTAATATTTGGAAACTACTTATTAACCTTGCCCTTAAGAAAAAATTGGAGAAATCAAGAGGACCTCATAGAAATGTATATGAAATTTTTACTGGCTGTTGCCTTTGTTAGAGTAGCTTAGTTAAATAGAATTTTGCTTTAAATTAAGTAAGATTTAGATTCAATTCCCTTACTAATATTCCCACTGGTCAGGTCAGCAACACCTGAAAAAGAAAGAAGAATAATGGCATTTGAAATATTGTCTTATATACTAATCTGTGTGCTATTAACTAATAGATGAATGTATTAGAAAAGTTTAGATAAAGTTTGAAATTTTTTAAAAACATTTAATAATTAATTATAGATGATTGAAATACTCCAACTTATTATTACAACTACAAAGTATTATCACAAACTTTCATAAACACACTGAGCACTTGGTATAGATTGATACTACATCAAACTTTAGATATGGATCAGAGTAGAAAATCAATTAACTTCCCTATTTAAATGTAAATCTAATGAAATTATCCGTAAAGATTTTCAACTAAAATTTTCAATTAATTCTCAGTAAGCTGAGAAAATTGCTAGCCAGTGAGATTGTGATAAGAGAAAGAATGTATATAAAAGGTTTTTAAAGTACCATATCTTGTGTTCTATTGGTTATACAAAATATTTGCTAAAAAAACTCATACTGATGAAGACTTCATAAGAATTTTTCAAAGAGTAAAATAATCATATTCTAAATTGCATAAAAGATAAGGTCAAGAAAAAATGGGTATATCAAATATCATACTTCATCAAATGATCTACCAGATTTATCATTTAAAAACTGTAATTCTGAACATAACAGATGCTGAAATTTCTTTTCTAATAAAAGGTCTAAACTTTTCTAACACACTATCTAAAATCCCTTTATTAAATATAATGGCAGCAACTTAGGAAGAACTCAAAAATTGTCTCTAGAAGAAGCAGCAGAATTATACCAGAGAATAAAAAAAAACATTTGGACACCAAAACCCCAAGTAAACATGTTCTATGATAAGAAGATATCTCTCAAAATCCAAAATCATTCTTTCCTTCCGATAAAGACAATGCTGCAGTTCTAATAACAAAAGAAGATAGCTTCTCTTTGTAAGCCAATACAAAAAAATGTAGTAAATAATCCTTTAACAAACTATGGAAACAAAACAATTATAGTTATTGCAGTGCATCTAAACATAACCAGTATAGCTAACAAACTAAAAATAATCTGTAATCAATATAATGTTAGAACAGCTTTCCAAAGTCAGAAAACTCTCCAATTTAAGTTTTTGATCTTTTAAAAAATCTTAAGAAAGTCATGTTGAATTCTTTTCATAAAAGACAAACTTCTACTAATACTATAAACACAATGGAAAATTTTAATGGAAAATATACTACTTTTCCAACAACAATATAAGAATTTTAAAAAAGGAATAAAATTCTTTATCTAATAAATTGTTGTCACATCTATTGTTAATCAGAAACCTGAAAAGGTAAGAAAAGCAAAAATTCAAATGAATATCAAAGCTAATATTTTGAATTTATAATATAAGATGACCCAAACATTAATTTCCATGATATATTAATACAATTATATTTCATTATTTTATTATCATAATTTTATTTCATCTATTAAAAAAAAGTGATATCATCATCATTTTCAAACATTATTGATCCATTATAATATGACAAAAATCTATCCAGGCCAGTTTTATTTTATTCTTATAACTCTTTGCTCTCTCACCCATGTATTTTGCTTTTGATCCCTCCTTGTTACTCTCGACACTCATATCTGCACATTTCACTGAATATTCTGACTTATTAAGTATTTAAGTCTCTGATTCATAAAAAGCAATTGTAAAACACATTTATTTTATTTATTTTTTAATATAAAAGCATGCTAACAAAGTTTAATTATATGAATGGATTTAATTTATTATATTGTTAATTCGACCAAGGTGTTTGAAATTGTTAAATTTTAAATCATTGCTATCAATATTTTATTCTTCCTTTTTTGAAAAGTCATTGTTTATTATTTTACTTTTTTTTAGCATTTAATTTTAATTTTTCTTACTTGATTTTATTTGGGAATTTTTATAATGTTTACTGAAGTTCTGAGGCCTTATTTTCAAAATCAAACACATTACGTACAAAATTCCCATTGATTTTTATTTGTTTAGTTTGCTCCTCATAAAATTATCCTGAAAAATTTCAGAGATATGGAGTCACCTTCTTTATATTCTTCCAATTTTGTTATTTTAATGTACAATACTGCTCTTGTCTGCATTTGGATATTCCAAAGTTTTAATCATTGCTGAAATGTTTATAGAAGAATCAAATACCTTTTTGTAATTTATATATCCAATGTAAAATAGTAATTCACACTCATTGGCCTTTTCTATAATTTTTTTTAATGTGATCTACTGTGACAAACCACTTTTTAAATTCACTTTGTTCTTTTGATGGGTTTGAGTTCCAAATTTTCTGTAATTGAGTCTTGTATAAAACTAATAAAAGAGTTAATAAATGTTAATTTTAACGGAGTAAATATTAAAATCTTTTTTTCTTTTTAAATGTTAAAATCACTACTAGATTTTTTTATCTGATATATCTTTATTATTTAAGAACTTGGTGTTTCACCTGCTTTATTATATTGATAATCCATCATTTCTTAGAGTGTTTTTATTTATCACATATTTAATTACATACTTCATTTTTTTATTTAAAGTAATTAACATTTCAAAGATTGTTATAATTGTAGAGGTAACTTGTTTTCTTTTTTCTTATTCTTAAATAGTTTTTTTTTTTTCTCATTGTTTTAAATATTTTCTGATGTGTTTATCTTTTTAGTAATAGTGCTATATTTTTTAATGAACAATTTTTTTCCAATGAACAATTTTTTTCCAATGTCAATATGTTGTATTATATTTTTGTGATTTTTGTTGCTATGTTTTTTTTGTTTTTGCTATTTCACTGTTATGGTTTTTATATCATTCTTAACTCTTTTTTATATTATTTTATGTAACTGCAAATTTATTTATATATATATTATAACGGTCGATGGAACCTCCCAAATCTATCTGCCATACCAAGGCGCCATTGGGCTATTCAAACCTAGAATACGGGAGAGGTTACTCTTTTATCGAACAGAAAGCCCCAGTCACTAGCTCAGGGAGAAGCTGAGCTTAAAATATCACACTGTATATTTAATACCAAAATTTCTAATTCTTAATTTTAAAATATTATTAATATAAAATAAGTTACTGCCAAAATTAATTCAACTGAACATTTTATTATGCACACACACATTAATACAAACATCTAAATATATTTGATTTATAGAATATGCACAGATGGGTACATTAATAGATTTATTATAATTTTAACATTTTGCTAAGCATAAATATGCTACATAGAATATGCTTATAATTAACCCAGTCCCTTTTAACCTTAGGCTAAAATTTCACATTTAAACCAACACTATCTTACTGATATACCGATGTGACCAATGCAAAATGAGATTGTTAGCATAACATAATCATGCTAAAGGAATTTACATCTGTAGCATGATATCATTAGAGAAATAACAAATTCTGGTGGGAAGGAATGAACATCTTTCCCATGATCATTAATAAATTTTACCAACAGACAGGAAAGATCCACTGCCCAATTGGTGATACAAAAATGAAATCATTTAAATATATATATGAGATGCTCTGTAAATGGGGATAGCAATCTTTGCTGTCTTACTCTCCCAACCATGACATAGGAAATATGTCTATGACCATTGACAACATGATAGCTATACTTTTGAGCCATATGTTCAAGTGAGTATTATGCCCTGTATGCTAACATTCCACAAGGGAATGAATATTCAATGCACCTATCCAAATGACATTGACATAAAACACCTGTACATCTATCCACCAGCACTGATTTAACTATGAAACAATTAGCCCAAAATTAACCCACTTAAACTTAACATAATCTTACGAATCTATGCAGCCATTTATGCCTATTTTTAAATAATTAATTTAAATGAAATTTACAAGGATGGAAATGATATCAAACACATGTATAATAAATAATTTAAAATTTTAGTCAGATAAGATTTCTTTTAAAATTAAGTGATGTTTAAAATTACTACTTGGAAAAGTTTGTATTATGTAATTAAAGTTCATTTAAAGCAAAAGTTCATACTTTCTAAAGCTGTAGATTTATTGAAGTCCATCTTTGTGATCCTTAATATATCACACACTTATGTTCACAGTTCCTTCCATCCCATATTGATATTGTCCTAGGTGGAGACAAATTCGTTGCTGACCAGTTTCCGGGAACCATCATACCGGAGGCTGCCTCAGCTAGTACAAATATGGGAAATGTAATTTATTGAGTGACCCCTACATTTTGGAGATCAATAATATACTTATAAAATATGGTTCAATATCACACAATAAGCAAGAGCAATCCAAATCTCCACTTAAAAATTTTCTTTTTATATCCATTTTGAATTCTTATCATCAAATTCCAGGATCTATCTTGCCTGGCTTGGCACTGTTCTTATTGGTGATGATGACTTTTCTCAGTGAACCATGTGTTTATTTCCATCATTATTGGCCAGCTTGCTAGTAATTTCTTATATATATATCTGAGGTTGAGTTTATTTTATATATTTTTTCACTTTTATTTGAAAGTGATGTAACAGCATATATGTATACCATTACTATATATATATATATATTGCAATGCCTTATCTCATTTGAAAATTTACTGGTGAATTGTTTTTATATAGAAGTTGTCTTTTTACTGAATTCTGAATTATCATCAAAGTCTATTATTTTAAAATTATTTTCAAGTCCTAGATTAAATTCATTGGAATATTTTTGAAAATTGGAGAAATCACCTGTTAATATTATCTTTTTATGTAACTTTTGTCTTTCTATATTTGCATTAAAACATAACTCATGTATCACTAATTGGTGATCATTTTCTACATTGAATCTCTGCACTATATTAGACTTATGAAACATTTTCTGTTAGTTAAAATACCATCCAACTCTGATGAATCTTCATTTAGATACTTAGAGGTTTATTTTCACTCTGTATTTCTTTCACAAAAAGATTCAAAATATATAGATTTTCTTTTTTCGCAAATTTCACAAATGTTATGTTTTTATCTCATATCCAAATTTACAGTAATTTTCTGTTTCTAACATTAAAATTTCCTCATGATATTTTTAAAATGTTATTTAGTCTGATGAAAAGCATTCTGTGCTTTTATATAAAATTCCTTAACTTTTTTATCAAAAAAAGAACTGGTACTAGGTGGAAGTTAAACTTGAATTTGACATTTTACATTAAGTTGAATGACCAATCCTTTTATTCTCTCCAATATACTAATTTCCACAATGTTGTTTTTCTATTTATTTGTAAAGAATTCTCTCCACTTGTTCTTTCAATTTTTATGCCATTGTAATAAATTAAAATTACTTTTCAAATTAATTGTCTTCTAATTTCACAAAGTATGGCTAATATTCCATTAAATATTATATAAGTATTCTGTCCAATCATGCTATTTTCCTTTAAATTGAAAATGATTTATAATTCTAGTTATTAAATAAAAGTTTGTTATTGAGCTTTGGTTTATAATCAGATAATATTTAACATTTTCTGCCTTTCATAATCAATGGCTATTTTATTTGAATGATTAAATATAGTCTTCAAGATGTAAGGACCATAATATATTTTGTATGTCATATATTGCAGATATCAGAAAAAGTGAATGAGCATTTACACACATTCACGCATTCATTCTGCCTTCAAAAAACCCCTACTAATGTCTCAATAACTATCAGATTGAAGTATAGATCAAATAATTTAATAATCAAATTAAATCAGATATTAAATTAACAATAATAATAGTAATGTTTTGTTAAAGTAACTTTTGGTTCATCCTTTTTTTCATGTAGTGTGAAACAAAATTTTAAATCTATTTTTAAAAAAAGATTAATTTCTAATGATATATTTGAACTAATTCATATAAATAAATCAAATAAATTTGCATCTCAACTATATATATTTAAGAGGAAAAAATCCCAACTATTTCTGGTATTCTAAGAAAACTATACATTCTTCTAATATCTTGACTGATAATAATTTAAGATTAATAAAAGTAATGTTAGTGCTGAAATATAGTATGATCTCATAAATAACTAATTATTTCACATATATTAGAATGAAAAAAACAGCTGTATTTTTAAAACTTAACACATTCTTAAGGAAAGCTTGCATTTAGAAGGATGTCTCAAATGTTTCTATTTTTCAGTAATTCTTCCTATTTACAAGATTATGGGGTATGGAATACTTAAATGGTATTAATGAAGCAGGATTGAGTGACTTGGTTGACTTCATTTTTATGCTGAAGAAAAAAAGTAACAATCACAAAAAAAAAACTTTAAAATGGGGAAATTATTGCATTATATGTTAAGAACTCAAACCTGGTGATATCAAAATGTATTATTCACATTCTTATGAGATAATAAAATATGTTAATGTTTTTTCAACATTCTGGTTATGATACTATAGAATCAACTATTGCAAAGTCACACCATTGATGGATTGGACATATAAAACAAAGGAATAATGCAAAACTTCCTAAAAATGCTTTATAGTGAACTTAAATATGGTTTTTGTGAGAAAAGAAGATTCTATTTACAATATAAGGATTATTTCAAAGACATTCTAAAGAAGTGCAATTGCTTTCATTGGGAAGATATAGCAGAGAATAGAATACATTTCTAGAGCTACAATTAAATGTAGTGTTGAAGTATTTCAGTAAGAAAAGTTTTCTGCTGAATAAATTAAAAGATAACATTGTAAAATAATAAGTAAACAGAAAATTGGACCAGTATGCTCTATATGTGAACATATTTGTGACTCACAGATTGGTTTGTATAGTCACGATAAAACTCATTTTAAGAGTAGGGTTTTTTTTCTCTCTCCCTGTCTTTTTTTTTTTAATTGGAATGACCATACTCTTTTTTGAATGGCTATTTATTATTATTATTCAAAAATATTCACATGCATTTTTAAAGTTAAAGTAATAATTCTTTCTTGTAATAAAGCTGAAGTCTTTTCTCAGCCAAGTGTCAATTTGTATATGGGTGGTACTGACACTCTACCAAATTATTGCATTCTACTTCATTTTTATTATCACATCTGTACTATAAAACAGCATTTTTTTTCCATTTTTAAATTTGTTATTCAGTCTCTTATCACTAAAAGTATGTCTTATCTGCAAGTTTTGTTAAGTTTCTATTGAAATGTATTATAAAACTTGATGTGATAATATATTGGACAATTTCCATAATCTATCATTAAACATTGAATGTCTAGAAAATTTTAAACTTTATTTAAAGTTTTCAAATACAAACAACATGTTAATAATAACACTCAAATAAACTATGCAGGTTAGTAATTTATGTGTTATTACTAACAAGTTGTTTGTATTTGAAAAGTTTAAATAAAGTTTAAAATTTTCTAGACATGCAACATTTAATGATAGAGATGGGAATAGTCCAACATATGATCACATCTAATATACTATCATCACAGACCTTCAGACAAGTATTATAAAACTATTTCCTTTATCATTACTTTATCGAGTTAATAGGCATAAATTAATAAATATTCCAGTAATTTTGTATCAAATATTATCATAACATTTTTTGCTTTAATCTTTACTTTTTGAAAAAAAAAATTGGCATAAATTTATATTAATGTAATATTGAATGGGATTCTGTAAAATCACCAATTTGATTTTGTAGAAGCTCATTTATAAAACTTATTCAATGACTGATCTCTGCAATATTCTTTCCATCGATGAAAGATGAACAAAATTTCTTCATTTTTCTATTATGAATATCTAACACTTGAGATATTTAGTAGTTTACAATACCATATAGTGAATTTTTATTTTGAGATCTGTGATCCTCTTCACTGTTGTCCTCATATGGCTATTATTTATAATATTTCCAGTTTTTTTTCAATAGATTTGTTGTGTGCTTTCATTATTTGTTATCTTTAATAAGGAATTCATCTAGACAAAATCTGGTTTCTATTAATTTCACTTATGCATGCTATCTGCAGAGTAAGCTTTAAGATCTCTTCAATTAGAAAATTTCAATAAAATTACTTCTTTAACATTGAACATATATCAAAATGAAAAATGAAATCCTCTACAAAATAATTCTTGAGCGCTATATTAGAGGAATTGCATTTAAGGAAATTCATTATACTTTTAATAATGAGCATCTGTTTAAAATTCCTGAATTTATAATATTCTTGATAGAATGCATTTTAAATATGATATGGTTACTTTTGTTTAAAACCATCTTGTCAAGAAAACAACTTCTATTGAAGATCATTCAAATAATATTATAGTTATTATTCTGATAGGTAATGCTTGTATATGTAATGTTTTCAAATTTCCAATATAAATTGGCCAACTCTAGTCTTCCAAACCTTCACACAACTTTTGTATTTATAGACATTTCAATTTTCATAATAATCTTTGAGGATATGCAACTAAAGATCAATTAGGTTAACAACTTTTATAATGAATGTATTTAAACTTCACAAACTTTGTAATGCCAAACATTCATTCAGGTAAACAGCACCTGGTTTGTGATTTTTTATATAAATTAGTTCACCATTATCTGATAATTTATTAATATTTGTTAACAACATAAAACTAAGTCAAATTATTTTTGGAAGTCTAAAGTCACCAAGTTTTAAAATGAAATTTTGGGAAAGCTAATTGGTAGGGGGGAGTAATATATTAAATATTGTGAATGCAACATATAATAGAACCCATTTATTTTCTTTTGTTGTAATAGATTTAACAAAGTTAGACCATTATCTCTCAAAGGGTTTATCCCTCAGAGATATTGAAAGCAATTCATTCCATATTGGAGGTTATCAATTCTCTTTATAACCAACATTTATTCTACCAAAAATTTGAAAATTTTTGACAAACTTATACAATTTTTGAATAATTCTAGAAAATAAAAATAAAGAGAAATTATTGGAAACCAAAATTTTACAAAATTTAATCATAAGACTTGATCATTTTTGTATAATCTGGATAATTGGAGAGACTCTTCTAAAAGAACTACCATTAATCACTACTAATGAGATTGCCATTTTTATATATCAGACTTCTAAACCCAAGATTGGAAGAATAAGAAATATCATTAAAGAATTACAAGCTTTTCTTTTACAATGTTGCTCTACCATTAATCTAATAAAAGCAATAAATATAAAATGCCTTTAATTGTCTTAAACCAGGAAATATCCCAGTAGCAGATAGTATATTTCCAGAGTTTCTATAAAATAAGAACTTAAAACTAAAGAATAGTTATCAAAAATGTTCAGCAACATTATTAATGTGTAAGTCTTAAAACCAAGTAGATCTATCAATGGTCCAAAAAATTTATCATGCTGTGCATAGTTGAGAGCTGTCTATCTACATTACAAACTGGATTTAGGCTATAGGAAAAATTGCTGTAAAAAAGTTTTATCATTTACAACTCTTACTGAAAAATACTTTTAGAATAAACTAAAAACTATGCTACCTTTATTGATCTAATTTTAGTTTACGACAGTGTTTGGAAAAAAATATTTTTAAAAGTTTTTAAAATTCTTAAATGCATGAAAACCATTAATTTACTTGACAAAATGTTCTCAATAAAAAATTTCAAGTCCCTAAATGATTATTACAATTGATTTTTTTTTCCAAAGTTCATTTGTTTTGCCTATTTTATGTAATATATTTATTAATAGTCATATCTTTGAATTAACAAAAGAGATTTGCTTCTAGAAATAGAGAAATTATATGAAAAGTTTGGAAATATTTTTCAAAGTCTAATTTTATTTCTAATCCATTTTCTCCTAATAATAAAAAAAATAATATGATCTGAATGGAATCTTCTGCAACAATATACTGAAACATTAGCATACCACATATTGCTTAAGAATAATTTTATACCATAGACTGACTTATTTTCCTCATTAATCAAAGGTTAGATCTATTTCTATGAATAATCTCTTTAGAAAACTTATTGGTATTCCTTGAGGTTACAAGAGGACTTTTTATAAATATCCAACTCCGTTAGCCCTAGCATATTCTTCCAATGAATATTGTTCTCTGGTTTGGACAAAATGTGTTTTTGATAACTTTCTAGCTACTCATTTATATATTACTATGAGAAATATTATTGGCATATTCAAGTCCTTTGAAATGATTTCTTTTTTTACATTTTTCTACTTTAGATATCAGAGAAGTTGCTTTAGAAAAATTATAAAAAATTATTAAGGAAATTATACTTACCACTAACTCAATATATCGTTTCATCATTTAAGACTCATTTCAAATAATAACAAAAGAATTATGACATAAAAATTGGATTTTATAGAGAAATTTTCAAACATTTTTTTCTACTTAAATTTAATTATTCTAGATATTATATTATAGGATTCTCATCAACAAACTTGACTACTCATAGTCATTGCTTTCATTTACTTTATAAATAAAATTTAACAGCTTGATGGTGTAGTCAAACAAGAAATAATCCTTTTGGATGCATCATTCTGTCAGTTTACTTTGACTCTTGGCCTGAGGCAGTTGCTCTAGGTTAAGTGCTTTCTAATTGAGTTGATTTAAATGGATAACTACACACATTCAAGATTTCCATAAAAAAAATTCATTAAAAATATTGTATTACTATATATATATAATTCATGATTTAAAATTTATATACATAATAATAGGATAGAAAATGTTAATAAAGCCACTAGTAAATCTATCCCCTGATTGGGATTTCTAGAAATTTCATTATGGTGCTTCTTAATAGTTACTGTCTTCAAAAAATCATATAACAAATAAATAAATGTGGCCTGAATATGATGGCCTAATTAAAATCTTCCAAGCAGTACCCTTTTCACACATCACAGTAAACTTTACTTAATTCTTATTCTACAAATGCCAGGTTTGAATAGTGATTTTTTTTCTTACAATTTAGGTTAATTTTTTTTTGTGTGCAATTATTATCACTTAGACATTTAAATGATTTTAACTTTTTCTGCCATCAATACTAGAGAACATTTTAGCTCTATATTGATAAAAAAAAATTATATAGAAAATATACATAAAAATCATTGTCTACTTGGTAAAACATATTAAAAGAAATTAGAAAAGATTGTCTCCCTTGACTTTATTTATAATCAGCCATTTTATCTGATTGAATTGTTTAATATTTTTTTAAAAAAATAATTATTCTACTAAAGAAATAATTCTATTACTTCATCATCATCATCAACCATTATCAATCCACTGCAGGATGAAGGTCTCTCCAAGTTCAATTCATCTCCAATCTTTAGCTTCTCCACATCACCCCTGCACACTTTCTTATTTCATCCATCCATCTCACATGTGGTCTCTTTCAGGGTCTTTTACAATCTCTTGGAATTTGGTTTAAGATTTCAATTGTCCACCTATTATTATCTCTTTTAGCAATATGTCCAGCCCAACTCCATTTCAGTCTTTTAATTTTTTGAATGAGGTCAGTAACACCTGTTTGTTCTCTTACGTATATATTGCATTTTTGATCTTTTCTTGTTACTCAAAATATGCATCTCTCCATACTTCTTTGAGTAGTTTGAAGTCTCTGTATTTCTTTTCTATTAAGAGTCCAAGTCTCAGATCCATAAATAAGAACTGGTAAGACACATTTATTAACAACTTTTCTTTTTAAACACATAGGCATATTTCCTTTTAGTATCAAGTTATTTCTACCAAAAGTACTCCAAACAAATTTAATTCTATGATTAATTTCATCCATTATGTTTCCATCTGTATTAATAATCTGACCAAGATATTGGTAGATGTTAACTTGTTCTAACTCATCATAATCAATCTTTATTTTCATATTTTAAAAAAATCCATTAAACATTACTTTAGTCTTTTTAACATTTATCTTTAGTCCTAGTTTTATCTGATAACTCTTGAAACATTTCCTGCAGTCTAAAGCATTATTTGCAAAAACAACTTCATCATATGCAAAATCTAAATGACTTAAATAATCTTCATTTACTTTCACTCCTTTAGCTTCCCATTTTAATCCACAAAATACTTCTTGTAGCACTGTGGTAAAAGGTTTTGGAGATATGGAGTCACCCTGACTTGAACCCTTCTCAATGTTGAATTTTCTAATATCATTATGTAATCTAATTGTTGCTGTTGCATTTTTATAAATATTTTTTAAAATGTGATAATATCCTGGATCTATACCTTGATGATCCAATGCTTTAATCACTGAAGAAATGTTTATAGAATCAAATGCCTTTTCATAATCTACAAATCCAAAGCATAATGGCAACTCATATTTATTTGTCCTATCTATAATTTCTCTGAATACTTGGATATGATCTACTGTACTAAAACCACTTTTAAAACCAGCTTGTTTTTTTGGTTGGTGGAAATCCAATGTTCTCTGTAGACGAGTTGTAATTATCTTGGTAAAATTTTTGTATAAAACTGATAAAAGGTTGATAGGTCTCTAATTTCTAATATCTTCTTTATCATCTTTTTTAAATATTAATATTAATACTGCATTCTTCCAATCATCTGGTATATCTTTATCATTTAGATATTTGGTATATAACTTTGCTAAAAAAAAAAATTCTATTTTTTCACCTGCTTTTTTAATATATTTAATATTTAAAATTCTGGGCAATTTGGAAGATATAATAGATATAGGAGGCACTTGTTCTTTATTACTATATAATTCTTAATAGAAGTCTTTGACCCATTTCATGATGTCATCTCTCTTTTTAGTAATAATTCCATCTTTTTTTTCTTATTACAGATATAAATTTTTTACCAATACCAAAATGTTGTTTTACACTCTTGAGACTTTTATTCTATTCTACAGCTTTTTTTGCTAGTTCACAGTTATACTTTCTTATATCATTTTCAACTCTTTTTCATACCATTTTACAAAATTCAAGATATTCAATTTTTTTTAATGCATCATCATTCTTTTTTTCATAAATTCTCTAGTCTCAGTAGAAATTTTAGGGGTCATTCGCTGCTTTTTTTTACCGGTTATCTTTGTTGCAGTTTTTAAAAGTGTATCAGTTATTTTCATATTAATTTCATTCAAATCTGAATCATGTTTAAAATCTATTAATACTTGAAATCAATTGGTAAGTTCTAATTTAAATTCATTAGAATTTTTCTGAAGATTAGGAATATCAACTGTAAATATTGTTTTCTTAATAATTTTTGTCTCTCTAGTTTTGCATTAACACATATCTTACATCTTACTAATCGATGATCACTTCCTATGTTAAATTTATTAAGAACATTACAATCTTGAAATATGTAATTTCTGTTAGTCAAAATATAATTCAATTCTGCTGTATCTTCATTTGGATGCTTCCATGTCATTTCCTTTTAACATTTTTCTCAAAAAAAGAATTCATAATACACCTGGATCTCATTTTATGTGGTAGATAGGTTCCTCAGAAAATGTGCACAAAAGAAATCGCACACAAATAAACTTAACTTATCTTGAAAAATGGGGGATAGGTTCTGTAATTTTCAGAAATCGGCATAAAAGCAAAGCAACAAGGAAAAATTACTTTAAAATTCACATTAAAAAAAATAAGGAAATAAAGTATGACTAATAAAAAAATTCAAATATTTGAAAACAATTAATACAAAACAAACTTTTTTTACTTTTTTTTATTAACTACAGTATTTAATTTTAAATTTTTTCATATTTTAATCATTACCGCTATTTGACAATATGCCTTCGTTTGTGAACTGATAAGAAATCAGATTCGTGACATGATGTACAACTAGTGCCACTTTCAGTCTTGTGCTGTGTTAATGGTTTTCTGTTTTTATATTTAAAAAATGAGATCACAATCAAAACAAAAAGATTATACATTATCATTAGAAAGATTATTTTCAGTTTATAAAATCAATAAAATCTTCATTATTATTTATTTTAAAAATCTAAAAAAATATTTATTTTTGTTATATCTAACAAAATACATTTTAAAAGTTTAAAATTTTTGAATATTTATTGTGATATTTTTATACATACATATAAATCTATTATTATTATTTATTCATTAGTATAAGTAGGTTATTTACATAGAAGCTAAGATTCTAAATACAGCTTCATGCCATATTCATGTTAGCTGCTAATATAATGTTATATTTTTAAAAAAAAAAGTATTTCAAGTCAAAATAAGTTATTAATAATTTAAATTTCTTGATATCTAATAAATATAGTGAAATGAATCACATAACTTCAAAATCGCATTAAAATAATCCGTATAAAACGAGACCCAGGTGTATAAAGTTTTTCTTTTTCTGCAAACTCCACAAGTCTATGTTCTCTTTCATTTCTATTACCATAACCAAAATTACCTACAGCACTTTCATCTTTCATTTGTTTAACAATTCTAGCATTAAAGTCTCTCATAACAATTTTAAAATGTTGTTTACTTTGACCAAAAGTCTTTTCTATATTCATTTAAAAATCTTCTACTACTTCATCACTATGAGAACTTGTTGGGTTGTAAACCTGAGTTATCTGCATTTGGTATCTGCTTTTAAGTTGTATAATTAATCTTTCCACTCTGTCCGATACACCATCAATCTCCACAATGTGGTTCTCTCACTTTTTATTTATAATGAATCCTATTCCACTTGTATTTCCAATATTTGTGTTTTTATAGTAGAGTACATGTCCACCTTTTAAATCAATTGTCTCTTCATCTTTTCTTCTAACTTCACAAAGTCCAATAATGTCCTATTTAATATAAGACAGTTTTTCTAATTCTTGCAATCTTCCTTCACTTGAAAGTGATCTGCAGTTGTAATGTAATTACCTAAATAAAAAGTTGTCATCAAATGGCAGCCTGAGTCCACAATCAGGGATTCTTAGCACCCTCCACATTCGCCACCAACAACTGCCTTGGTTGTGACTTTATAGCCTCCTGGGAATAAGGGCCATGATTTATTTTTGTCAGTCATGATTATATATATATATTGGAAAAATGCATTTACACATACATTCATTATGCCTTAACAAGCAAGTGAGAAGAAAGACCATGGTGTTTTTTGATCTTAAACTCAGCGGTAAAAAGCCAATAAATTTACCACACTGGCTAATTCGTGTTGGTGAGCACAGCCTATCCATATTCGTATACTATATGAATAATCATATAGTAATAACAGTTGCAACGACAAGAACTTATGGAATGGACATTAGGAATTTGCCCTGCTCGGTTCCTTTAAGGCCTCCAAGAGGAATCAAAGGGTCTCCTTTCCGTTAATAGCAAACTCCTTTCTGCAGCCTTCTATTAATTATTTATAAATAAGTACATTATTTATTTTTCTTTGTTTTCTAAAATTATTTATTTATTAATAATAAATAAAATTGTATTCTTGACATTTTGCTTATAATAAAATTTTGTTCTTATAAAAAATCTACTGTGTTTATATGCATATATTTTGCAAGCTTTTATATAAAAGTAATAATTTTACTAAGCTGGTGACTTAATTTAAAATTTTATTTTAATTTTTAGTCGTTAATCAAAATACTTATCTAGGAACATTATTTATTCTTTGTTTCTGATTGATCAATATTTTATTTCCATTGATAAAGAAAAAGTAGATATTATTAATATGATTGTAGCTATATTAAGAGTTCTTATTTTAGATTAAAGATATAATTTTAAAAAAATAATTTAATTATTGACGTATTTGTTGCTATCATTTGCCATATATGATTGTGAAGAACACATTTATTTCAGTCTTGTAGATATTTGCCTTTTCAGTGTTTTTATAGTTATATAGCTTGCAAAATTTTATACTTCAATTTAAGGTTATCTAATCTTTTTATATTTTTTAGATTATGATGACTTTTTTTATCAGCCTTTAAATTTGATATCATCTCCATTCATTAAGATTATTCATACCGTAATGTTTTTATCTTTCCAACTCTATTTTCTAATAAAGCACTAATGGATTTGGTAAAGCCTGAAACCATTTGTTCCCTTTTCTTCTTTCAATGAATTCAGTGGTCTAATCTTCTATCCCTATATTTTACAATGTTTATTTTTTTTTCTTATTCACATTTCTTCATTTGCCTCTTTTCATTTTTCTGCTGTCCCTCCAGGATAATGGACGAGATTTCGATGATGATAAGATTTTGCTTTTATTGTTCAAGAATTACCATATATTGATTATTCATAGGTATGAAACTAATGATTTGATCTTATACTGTAAATATCGCAAGATAAAAAATCGAAACAGCATTTTATTTTATTGAATTATTTTTTTTAAAAAAGTGAATATTTTATTCTTAAATATAAATCTTGTAAATCCTATTATCTTTGCAAATAATTACTATCACCAATTTTTAAAGTATGTTGATTTTTTTTGTATGTTTTTCTTTTCTTATGAAAAGTATTGAATTAGTTTAAATCTAAGATGAAATAGTAGTTATAGTTAAATTAGTTTTTTCCCCCTCTTTATAATTCTGATCTCTGCCTTTGGTAAGGGATTATTCTCACTAAGAGAAATCTTCCATAGTTTAAACTTTTTTTAAATATATATATAATACTGTTTTCCTTAGGAAATGTTTTTGCTTTGCGCATATATATATATGCTGCTTGAGAAAAAGAATTTAAGTATGTATATTAAAAAATAAAAATTCTCTACTGTCTTATTCTATTCAAGAGAAAAATATAATTGCCGCCTTTTGAAAATATATATAATAATCACAAAGTTGCGTGTGAAAGGATACAAAGAAATCGATATGTTTATCGAAAATAATTTCACAAATATTTTTTTAATCTGGGGGAGAAAAAATGAATATTTATTGTCTAGATATTGCAACTTAGGGCATATATATTGTTATATATATGCCTTAAATATAGTCCTCACTTATTTTAAATGTAATGAATTTTGAACAAATTTTATATTTACTGAACTTAATCTTCAAACATAAGTTAAAATTAAAAAGCTTTTCATTTTTCTCATGACTACTACAAAGTATAAATTTTTACTTATTGATGCAAGTTTATTATATATTGTACATACATACATTATACGCAGTGAAATAATATTTTTCTGTTAAGAAAAGATTCCCATATCTATTATGGAAATATAGACAGAAAATATTTATGAATCGGATATAGAATTTTTAATTTTTTTCAAGCATGTTATGATTTTCTATTGCTGACTTAATGCTTATTGGAATTTTCAATAAATAAGAGGAATTTCTAAAACTAAACTATTATTGGTATTTACTAATATGTGATGCTTAATGTTTGAAAAAAAAAAGGTAATATTATTTCCATAAACTGTAATCTCTATAAATAAGTTTGAAGAATAATATAAGTAATTAGAAAGTCTGTACCAGCTTTAGTTACATGCCAATAGAAATGCAGAGAGTGATCTTACAATTAATGCTGCTAATGATATAATGGCCATGACTATCACATGACAATGATGAATTATTTCTAATATCTTTAAGTTATCGTATATTAAACTTCATCAACTATATTAGAGTATTGTATCTTGTCTACTTAAATTTTTTTTATCTGCTGGCCTAAAGCCACTTAAATATTTTTTTCTGTTTTCACTTTGCTAAAAAAGAAATTTTGAATTGTTTTTAAAAAATCATTATAGCGCAATATATTAACCAAGGAAAGCCTGATGTGCAAAAGAGTTAAAGGGTTTGCTTGCAGACTGATATTTTTAGAAGTTAATAAATTAAGATGGGTTGGAAGAATTTACTTCAAAACTACATACTATTTATTATTTTGCTCATTTCGCATAAAGAAGAAATAAACTACTTTTATTGTCAGAAATGGCATTGGAAATATCATAAAATATAATGCTGGGAATGATCAATGGACATCAATTTCAGTTTTGAAAATATCTATTTGACATTACTATAATCAAGTCTAAACTCAACAACTCAAGAAAATGAAAAAAAAAATAGATTTTATTATCAGATTTAAGGGTAAATGTTTAAAACTTGTTGAATATATTTCTAGTGATCAATGATTGGATTGCTAAAGTTAAATGCTTAATGAAAAAAAAAAAAATGTTATTAGATAATAATTACTTAAAATGAGTAATAAGTTATAGTAATGCATTTTTGTGAATTTAATGACTTTTTTATCACCAACACATTTTTTAAGAAGCTCAAGAATCAATCATGCTCAAATGTATCAGCAGCTGGAATTTATGGAAATTAAGTATATATTCTTGGCATACAGCAAAGAAAATTTTCAGTTTTAAAAGTGAAATTATAGACACAGAGATTACAAATTATTCATGAATTAAATTAAAGCTGAAAAGTAATCATAAACTTATCTGACATTCTAAATATAAGCTATCTAATAGTTTTAGGACTTATATCAGAAATCATTTTGATATTTTAAATGCAATGATGATGTACTAGATAAACTGTGGATAGAAAAAAAAATTGGTTTTGAGACATTTAATTAAAATGAAAAGCAAGAAAAATTTAAATGAATGTTGAGATATATTAATAAATGTAAATAAAGTAAAAAAAACGCTAAAAGTTTGATCTCAGGAAGCACAGTAGAAAATTCTAAGAAGTGCTGTAGGAAAAACAAGGAACAGTATTATCATAATATTTTACAAAGATAATATAGTGGAAAGGAATTTGAAAAAATAAGTGCATTTTTCAGAGGATTTACGAGACCAAAAATGAAATTCGGCATACAATGATAAACAGTGTTTTTGGCTCATTGATTTTGATGTTTTTTTAAATATACCTTTAATATTAAATTTAAATATAAAGTTATATTTTTTGCTATTAAATTTTTAATAAATATATCGATTTTTAAAAGATAAATCATGTGTCATTATAATAAATAAATAAATGGCTTTATTGATGTGAAGTTTTTAAGAAGTTTGAACACTAGCAGTGTTAGAACAATATGATCCATGGATATTAAGCTCTAGATTCTGCCATGCTTCCACTGCATTAAATCTTGCAGAGGATGAGCCTTTCAAAAATTTTATCTGATAGAGAAATTTTATAAATATATTTGATTTCACCATTAAAAATTATTATAAGAAGCAGATGTGTTTATTCTTAAAGTATGAAAAAAAAAATTTTTTTTTGCTATCCAGTGATAGCAAAGGTCAAACAAAGATGAAATAAATATACAAAATAATTATATCACAAAGATATCTGTCTAAAATGCTTTGATCATATAGAATTCTCAAAAGTGTTATATCAGATTAGTTTAAATAATTTATGGTATTGTACTAATTATTGTATAAGAAACTGAAGAAGAATCAATAAAAATACTGCTTGAATTAGTCACAATAATCTTGAAAACTAGGAAATCAATTTATACCAACAACAAACAAAAAAAAGAATATTGACAGACAATATGCACAAATTATTATGCCGATTTTTCTTGCATAGTGCAAAAAAGTATTGCCGAAAATCATTGAAGAAAGGACAGAATATTACATTGAAAGATAATTTTTAAATATACAAGCTAATTTTAGTAAAGATTGTAAGATAAAAAATGTCATTGAAGGAGAAGTCAGTATGGGTTTAAAAATAATCATGTATGTAACTACTTGGAGAGTCATGAGATATTCATGCATCAAAATTTTGGTTTAGGAATCTTTAAGTCTTATTTGATTGTCATATTAAACCATTGATTGAGCCTTGGTCAAATCTGAATTATATTCCTTTCTCTAAATGAAAAGTATTATAAGTATTATTTATTTATTTATTTATATGCAAAAAAAAAAGAAACTATTTTATTTAGTTATGTGATAGCAATATAGTGTTACTTCAATTTTATAATAATAAATAAAAGTCAGTCTTATTACTTTTCTAAAAAGATAATAATGATTTTAATATATGCAAGTAGTATAAAGATGACTGAATATTATCATTATTTTAGCAATTCTTAAAGCTTCTCCTTCTCTCTTTCTGAGTTTGAAAAGCCACTATGGATCTGAAGTGGTGGACTAAACATTCTTATAAAGTTCATCGAAAATCTCGAGTCTTTTTTTTTTTCTGGACCTATTTTCAAACTTCAGATGTCCATTTTATCATTTTTTTTAAAAAAACTTCCTGCCCAGTTTTCTTTTTATCATTGACATACACTGCATCATATTTTGTCATGTGATCTGAAACCTATATATTGCTCTTTTTTTAAAAAATAAAAAAATGTAAGTTATATATTTGTAAATGAAAATTCATAATACATTTATTAAAAATATTTTTTAAAAAAAAACAGGTATATTTGTTTTGATTAACTTTAGTTTTTGTCCAATTATTAATTTACTATTGTCAATGTGCATTTTCTCTTTTATTGTAAACTTTTATTCATTTTAATATTTATCTTTGACCATACCTTTTTTGCATTGAATTGTCAGCTCTTATAATATTTTCTGCATCTTTAAAACCTTTTGTGAGTATGTCTAATGATGATAGTCATCCAGTACTCACTGATATGGTCATACTGGTTTTTGAAATTTTTAAAAACTTCCATAGTATTGCTAAATATTTTTACAAACATAAATACTTATTATTTTTATTTGACAAGTAGAAATGAACTTGTGACCTCATTATATACATTCTATCTCTTGACATCAAATAATTCCAATAAAGACAAGGCCCTAATCATCAATTTGAAATTATGCAAGTCAATTTTATGTCATTTCTGATGTAACATAATTATTATATTAGAAAAATTGAAATATGTTTAAATCTCCATCCAGTAATTAATTCACTATGTAAGTTTTATTTTAAGCTTTAAAGTGATAAACAATTATTGCATGTTACCAATGTTTGTTTAATTTATTCTGTAAATTTATTATTTAATTAAATAATTCTGAAATGGTATCATAGTTTGGATATTTTTTTTAGCATTTTATTAAAGAAATATAAAATAGATAGTTCTCAAAATGTGATAAAACAAAGTCCAGTTTTCATCACTGAAACAAGATTCACTATTTTACAATCATGAGAATAGTGGTATTTACAAATAAAATCTTTAAATATAGAAAATGCTAATACAGATTTAGATTGAATGGCAGTTCTGTTCTGTAGGAATGTATATTTTGCAATCCTCTACATGAATTGCATAAGATATGCTGAAAAAAATTTAATTTTTAAAAGTATTTGCAGAGCCAATGAAAAATATTTGAATAACACTGCAAACATTTTTAGCACAATTTTTTGCCTGATTAAATTGGTAGATCATTTACAGACATGAATCATTTAATTCCTTTACAGAATAAGAATAATATTGTCTTGATTGCATTATATTATAAATTTGTGATTCCAACTGTTGTCCAAACATTATCATTAAAATAAAAAGGCAAAATTTTTGAAAAATAATTAATTAATTATATCAATAAAGCTTTTATTGTTTCACATAAAAAGG
Organism: Epiperipatus broadwayi; assembly: GCA_028023455.1. Taxonomy (NCBI): domain Eukaryota; kingdom Metazoa; phylum Onychophora; class Udeonychophora; order Euonychophora; family Peripatidae; genus Epiperipatus; species Epiperipatus broadwayi. The sequence goes on along the minus strand of JAQFVV010006277.1, from coordinate 5,183,295 downwards.
TTTTAATAATTTACTTGAAAGCTGAAATTCAAAACAGTTTTTGTTAATCTTGCATAGAGGAAAGAAACAACAACAGACATAATTTATCAAACTTTCATTTTTGTACTTGAAAAATATATTTTAATAAAAATTATTTATAAAAAAATTGTCACTGGATTTTGTTCAGATGGTGGAAATATAATGTTAGAGAAAAAGGCTGATGCTTCAACAAAACTTTTATCAAAATAGCCAGATATCTATATTTGGCCTTGTTTAGCTTATTGAATTCAACTATATGTAGACTATGCCATAAAAGAGATTTAGTAAACGATTTGTTTTTTATTATTATCATTTTTTTTTAATATTTTTTTATTAAAGAGTTAAGTGATAAATTTTGAAAATAGGAAGAATGTTTGGATCATGATAAACAATCTTCAGTGCTGGAATCATGAAAGTAATTTGGAAGTTATACTTAAACCAATTATTATTTCAGAAATCCATTGTAAGACTTCACTATGATTTTTAATTAACAATAAATTCTAGCAAGGATAGAAAATGGGGTAAACCTAGATCCCTGCTGAGAAATGTAACTACACTTTATAAAAATGATCCAAGATTCATTTTTTGATGATAGATTAGTAAATAAACATTTTTACAGCCTTTCCAAACTAGTATATAATAATTTATACAACAAATGTTAAGTACCAATGGTTAACTGACTAATTATTTATGTGTGTATATTACATGATCCTAGTCCTCATGCTTGAACTTAAATCAATAAATAGTAATCAAGACAACACTATCAGTAAGTAAAAAATGGATATCTGTTTTCTATCCTTGTCTACCATTTTAATCAGGCTATAATTGTTAATAATGTCAGAAAATGGTGTGAAATTAAAACTGCTGAGAAATTTAATTAAACTTCATGCCAATCATATAATATAAACTGTTTAATAAATAATTATTTTACAATCTTTCATTGACAAATTACTATGTACTATAATTGAAATGTAAGTAACTGCAATTCCCAATGAGCTATGTAAACATCAATCATCTAGAAAAAGATAGAATTCTACTATCTACCCTTTTAGATTTGTTGGTATTTATACTTAGTCTTCATTCATGTTGTTCTAAATTAGAGGGTGAAATCTGTTTATTATTTTATGTACAGAGTAAATTAATCTAAAATTACTTTTGTTCAGAGAGTCAAAGCAGTGCTTCAGTTTTAACAACCTCAAAATATCAAATGAAACATCAGTTTTTAATAATTATAACTATAGTATAATGTAATAGGTCTATACCATTGCATGAAATTACATTACTATAGTTCTCATGCTTAAAATTAGACCAATAAATATTTCAGCAATTCATTGTCATGGCAAAATACTATTATTAGATAGGAAATAGGTCCTCGTTTTCTATTTTTTTCTGATTTTAAATGAATTGTAAATGCTAATAATGACAGAAAATGGAGTGAAGTTAAAACCCTGCCAAGAAACATATTTGAAGATAGAATAATAAATAATCATTTTTATATCTTTTCAAACTGCTACATAATATTTTATACATACAATAAATTTAAAGTGTTATTAGCTAATTGATTAATTGTATATAAATTATATCATCAGAGCCCTCATTTTTAAACTTAAAGCAATATATATTTCAGCAATCTATTGTCGAGACAACACTAGAATAGATATATAAAAAAAGAATGGATATTATGGTCAGAGGTTGGGGAGGAGCGGGGTTCCTGATAGAGATATTTTAAATGCTTTCTCTGGCTAAGCATTTATCACAAAGCTTGTTGAGCAATTGGCAATGCTCATTGCTTATATCATACAAGCTTAAGAGAATGGGGTCATGTGATCTATGACTATTTTTTATTTTACTATTAATGGATATCCACTTTCTACTCTTTTCTATGATTTTGAATATACTTTAAGTATTAACAATGACTTTTTTACTGAGAAGTTTCATTAAACTTCATACAAATTAACCAAAATTAGTTGTTCGAAAAAAGTTTAATAAATAATTATCTTTCAAACAAACTACTGTATAATCTTATGTATATAATAAACAAAGTATCGGGTAGCCAATTGTATGTTACATCACTATAACTTTCGTGCTTAAATTTAAAGGAATAAATACTTCAGTCCATTATCAAAGCGGCAGGTAAAAAATGGATATCTATTTCTTACTTTTCTCTATGATTTTGAATAAATTATAAGTAATAACAATAAGTATTGATTCTCCCTTTATTTTCTGCCATTATTAGCATTTATGGTGTTTTTAAAATAAAGTAAGAGTAAGAAGTGGATATTCAATTCCTATCTTTTTAGTGTTGCTTTGACAATGGGTGTCTGAAATATTTAATGATTTACAGGTAATCATGAAGACTGTAGTGATTTAATTTAAATATAATTGACCAGTTAAATATTGATACTAAGTTTGTTATACATATATATATTTATCAGAACTAGATTTGCTTCATTTGTGTCAGGTTGAAAATGTTATTACTCTTCCTCATATATACATATATAAAATGAAACTTAAAATTTTTTTAGTCAGGGACACAACCATCCTCCTGGTAATATCAATTTTTAGCTGTTAAAATTTGTTTATATATAAAAATAAATTAAAACCTGTTGCTGATGAGTATAGATTTAAAACATAGAAAACAGTTTTCATACTTTTTTGTAACGTAATATTTTTTTCACACTCATATGACTTTGGTGATTCAAACTACAGCCACATGATGTAACACTGATGAGAGTATGTGATGAAACCTTCATAGCTCTTTTTCAAGTCAAATGAAATTCAATATATATATATACGTTTTTTTTTAGCCAAATCCCTCTTGCTAAATTTCTGGTTTTGCTATTGTTAATAATGAATAAGACAAAAATATGTATACATTATTATCAATTATACATTTATCAACAATATACAATTGCAGTTTATGTTTCTTCTTTTTTTTCCGAGCGAAAGCATTTATTATATTAACTAGTCAATAGAGAATGTAATATTAGTTTTAATATTATTTCGTGGGCGTCTGTTGAAATGTAATACCAATCTAGCAGGCAGCAGTGATATTGATTTTATTGATGTTTATATTTTTTTGATTTGATTTTACTGATGTATAATAAAAACAAATAATTTCTAGAACTTCAGGTGCTCTATGTTTACTTGTGGGTAAATCCGTTTCTTATATATATATATATATTTCTCACCATCCCATCTTATATCGCTTTACGGTTTCTAAATCGAAATAACTCTCTAGATATGAATAGCTCAAACATTTTTAAAGTTGTTTATTCAAGATTTCAACAACATTTTACATATGTTAAAGTAAGATTACAAATCCTCACATTTCATTGTAATAGGCCTTTTCTATAATGTAATCTATAGCTGTTGAAATCTTCGCGAACTCTCTTTAAGATATAAATTACATTGCATTCATTCACGATCTTGAATAATTCAACTAGAATCATCAGGTTCCTGTGAACTGGCAGTTTTCATTACAGTTAAAGCTTTTGCAATTCTTTCTTTCAATCTTTACTTTCTTTTTCAAATAATATAAATATGTTTTATATATATATGTGTGTGTATTCTTTATAAAAAAAAAATTTTTAGTTCAGTAATCAAAGGTATTATTGTTTGGGAGTTCATACGAGATTTGAGCTCCTGAAGTGCCACAATTGGAATTGATCTGAGGATCTGAAATACAGAGCCTGATATCCTACCATTGCACTAAACTATGGAGGACAAATAAATAATTAAATGACTTTATTGCTCAAAAGGCATAAAAAGTTTTGAGTGCCAGAACTGGAATTAAAAGGACCTCACCCTTTAGAGTCTGACATTTTGTCACTGCACTAAACTATGCAAGGCTATCGCTTTACTCTTCTAAATAATTTTATTTGGCTGAATATTAAAATTTTTATTTTCTTTCCATTCCTTCTTTTATCTCTTTCGCTTATTTTTATATTTTACCATCATCTAATTCAAGACATTTCTCTTACTTTTTTAGAACATAGTTTTTTTGCTATGTATTTTAGTTTTTTTAATAATTTTCATTTATTTGCTTGTGAAATTTAGAGCAAAAGAATGGCAGTTGATTAACATAAATTTAAAATAAGTCTCAGTTCATCACTTGAGTGGAACAGTTGAAATCATTCAATCACTAGGTGCTCTGGCATTACATTATTATTGTTTATTTGAATTTACTTTATGAATTAGCCTATCATTTTTTGCACTAATCTTCTCATTCAATAAGTCCTTTTTTTTCTAATTTTTTTTTTTTAATTTATTATTTACTCACTTTTTTATTGAGTCAATTTTTCTTTTTTTTTTTAAATTCTATTATTACTAAATTGTGATCTAAATGTGTATCACTTTCGTATTACACTGAAAGTATTTGAATCAAAAAATAATGTAATTGAAATCTATTTATTCACTTTAAGCTTTTCATACGTAAATTCTTTGTGTGTGTGTGTGTGTGCGTGTATGTGATTTTAAAACCATGTGTCCATTGGTATCATATTATTATCACTATATAAAAATGATCAACCTTTCACAATTTTTATTTCTTAATCCCAATTCATGATCTCCAACAATTTTAAATTAATTTATTTGCCTGCTATAATAGTGCAATTTTTATGCCATACCCGAATAATGACCTGATCTTTTGAAAATACTTTTTGTCTTCTGCAAGCTTGAATAATTATTATCCTGTCAGGTGACATAGTGCTATAATATTCCCAATTTCCAGAGTTCTGGCTCTAGAATGAGATGAAGAGAACTGTTCTTGGAAGCATATAAATAAGCATATGATACTACTGTTAGTTAATATATCATAAACTTGCACCATTACATTTATTAATCAAACCAGAATGCAAAACTTAAATTATTATTTTTACAACCATTTTTTTCTTTTTCACAGAATATCAAGATATATAGCCTTTTTCTCCAACTTATACAGTAAATATATCATATTGTTTAACATTTTAATATAGTAATATACAGTGCACTTATTTTTTTCAATGCACTTCTTAATGCCAGTAGTTTTAAATAAATAGTCATAATTGAAATGATGTGATAATCTTGGAAACTTTTACCTCCATTAGAGTACTTTTTCATTTGCTTTATCAAGCCCTCACAGCTTAAGTCTGCCCACATAACAAAAATCCAATTGTGTACATATATGAATGAAAAGACTGATGTTTGTAATTTTTAATTTTTTTAACTTTCTTAAATATTAATATCACTATTGTTATTTTTCAGTCATCTGTTATATCCAAGTCATTTAAACACTTGTCCCTAAATCAAAGCTTTATTTATTACATCCAGCACTTGAACATCATATGATTTCCCAAGTAACCAATCATTCAATTTCCTTATATTGAATAAATCAATTTCTCCAACTTTGCTATGAAGCAAAGAAATCTCACTAATATCACTTCCTTGATTGAATCTATTCAACACATTATATGTAGTACATATTTTAAATGTTAATCAAAATATAATCCAACTTTATTGTTTTTTTTAATCATATATTTTCATATCCTTTTCCTCCGTATTATCAATCCACTATAAGATGAAGGTCTCTCCAAGTCCAATCCATCTTCTCCAATCTCTAGCTTCTCTTCTCCATATATCACAACAGTTCCTTATTTCATCCATCTATCTCACATGTGGTCTTTATCTAGCTCTCTTCAGTTTAAGATTTCAATTGTACATCCATTGCAATCTCTTCTAACAATATGTTCAGCCCAATTTCACTTCAGTCTTTTAATTCTTTCAATAATGTTAATAACATCTGTTTGTTCTCTCACTCATGTATTTCATTTTTAGTCTCTTCTTGTTACTCCTAACATGCATGTATTGCTCTTTTTTTAGAGTCAAAGTCTCAGATCCATATGTAAGAACTTACATTTATTAAAAGCTGTTCTTTTCAAGCACATAAACATATTTTCCTTTAATATTAAGATATGTCTATCAAAAGCATTCCAACCAAGTTTATTTCTCTGATTAATTTCATCCATTATGTTTCCATTTGTAGTAATAATGTAACCAAGAATTTGTAGTTTTAACTTTTTCTAAGTGATTATTATCAATCTTTATTTCATTAAAATCTATAGAACATTACTTTAGTCTTTTTAACATTTGCATTTAATCCTACTTTCTTATTTTCATCTGATAACTCTTGCAACATTTTCTGAAGCTTTAAAGCATTATTTGCAAAAACAATTATATCATCTGCAAAATCTATATTACTTAATTTTCATTTTATTTCCTTAGCTTCTCATTTTAATCCACAAACTACTTCTTGTAAAACTGTTGAAAAAGGTTTTGGAGATATGGAGTCATCTTGTTGTTTAGTATCCTGGGTCTATACCTTGGTGATACAATGCTTTAATCACTGAAGAAATGCGTATAGAATCAAATGCTTTATCATAATCTACAAATCCAAAGCATAATGATAATTCGTATTCATTGATCCTTTCTATAACTTCTATAAATACTTGGGTATGATCTACTATACTTAAACAACTTTTAAATCCAGCTTGTTCTTTTGGTTGGTTAAAATCCAAAGTTCACTATACATAAATTGTAATTATTTTGATATAAAAAAATTGTATAGAACTGATAAAAGACTGATAGGTCTGTAATTTCTAATATCTTCTTTCACAACTTTTTTAAATATTAATACTGCATTCTTCTAGTCATCTGGTACATCTTTAACATTTAGATATTTAGTATATAACTTTCCACCAAAAAATTCTACTTCTTCACCTGCTTCTTTTGAGATGTTGGTTATAATTCCATTATTACCTGGAGCTTTTCCATTCCATAAATTTAATTGCATATCCTTGGGAAATTCAAATGATATAATAGTTGTAGGATGCATTTTTCTTGTTCTTTTTTGCCATATAATTCTTGATAGAATACAAATACACACATTTCATGATGTTATCTCTCTTTTTAGTGATAGTTCCATCTTTTTTTTATTGCAGAAATAATTTTCCTACCAATACCAAGATATTGTTTTACACTCTTGAGACTTTTATTCTGTTCTCTAGTTTTCCTTCTTAGTTCATAATTATACTTTCTTATATCATTAACTCTTTTTTGCACCATTTTACAAAATTTGAGCTATTCAATCCTTTTTAATGTATCATTTGTATATATTTTCATATTTTTTTTCTTTTCTTCATAAATTATTTTGTTTCAGTAGAAATTTTTTTGATCAATTGCTTCTTTCTGTTGATTTTATTCAAATCTGAATTATGTTCAAAATCTGTTACTATACGAAAATGATTTGCAAGTTGTAATTTACACTGGAATGTTTCTGATGATTAGGAATATCAATTCTGAATACTGTTTTTCTTAATAATATTTGTCTCTCTACTTTAGTATTAACATCTATCTTACATCTCACTAATCGGTGATCACTTCCTGTATTGAATTTATTAAGAACATTACAATTTTGAAATACTTTATTATGTTCTTTTACTTTTCTTAAAATGACTATAATAAATATAGTAAACATCACATGATCACCATTTCTTATGCTTGCTTATAATTGTTATTAAAACAGGCAAAACTCACTATACGTATTATAGTAAGTGCTTGGCAATACAAAATAAGAAAAGTTTAACAGCGAAAAACTTTTAATCTAATATGCTAAGCATGCTTTCAATATCTTTGTATTGATATCATAATCATAGTGATGAATGAGTGAAATTGTGGGTGAAGAGTGTGATATAAATATCATGTAAATTATATTCAAATTGTTTCAAATATGCTTACATGGCTCACTTTTTAGAGAGGAGGCAGTAGGATTCTTTGTTGTTTATAGCATTGTGATTATTGGCAATATTCCAGGCTTCCTTTATCTTAGTTTATCATTTTTTTCTAGACATTCACTGCTTACTGATGCAGATTTGAATGTATGGCCAAGTTTGTTTTCATGCTCTAAAAATATGGATTTGTGGGGTGGATTGCATCTTGCCCCTTTATACAGGTATTGATTGGTGTTGGTGAAGATTTGTTACTCCGCTGGTATGAGATTTTCCAAAGTAAATGACATTGTAGTTGCTTTGGTTACATAAGATCTTGTATATAATTTGGAAAGTTTGTTTAGGGGGAAATTTATCTTTGAAGTTGTTGATCAAGAGGCTTAGAATGGGTGGAGTACAAGACTATTGCTGTAAAATTCAGCACAAATTTTATTGATACTTGAAGAAACATTAGGGATATAAGAGAGCTGTCCAGGATTTGAGATTGCTTGGCATGAATTTGGATCTTGGCATGAATTTAGATCTGATTTTGGTGTAGAATTTCTTTAAAACATTGATAAGAGTCTTGTACTTGTATACAGACTGGAATAACTCATTAATATATTTGTTGATATTAGATTTGTGAGTCTGTTTCTACATTGCTCAAGTAGAAATTTTTATGTAGAAAAGCTTTCAGGCTTGTATATTTATGCGAATTAGGAGTTATGAATTCAGGGTGTATTATACCTCTAATTTGAATTGGTTTAATTATCATTTTGTAATTCAATTGAATAGTAACCCATTGGATATATAAGTCAAGGAACTGTATTCCTTTGAAGAAGTTTTCATTTTCAATGGCCTAGATTAATGGGATTTTTGTGCAAGTTCACATTTGATATTATTAATTTGAAGTTCGGGAGCACAAATGAAGACATCATTGACATATAATATTTATATCATCCCCAGTGTTTGTTGGAAATGTTTCAACAGGATATCTGTTCCAATACAACACAATACTGGAAACTATGCCACTTGTGGGCAATCCCATTGATCAACCATTTTCCATATCATAATATTGTTCATTGAAAAGAACAGTTTTGTCATCATCAATCTAGTGTAAACATTCAATGATATGCTGATCCTATTATGAGAGTAGCTGGATGCTATTAACTTGTGTTTAATAATTTTTATTGATTGTTTTCTGCTTATCGAACCATATAGTTCCTGATATCTAGAGATGCAACTCTACATTGGCTGTTAATATTTGTATTTTTAATTTTGTACACACATTCAAATGATGATTTGATGGTATACAGGTCTTATTCTAGTTGGCCAGTGAGCCACTAATTTATAATTTTTATTGTGTGGTAATATTAGGATCTTCCAAAATCTGTCATTAACCTAAGATGGTGGTCTGGTTTATGTAATTTTGCAATTATGAATATTCAAGGAGGGATTTAAATAGAGACAAAATAAATTTATCTTTTGTTTCTTTTTAAATTGTAAAATGGTGCTGGCTTAAACTTAAATTTGTTAATCTGTGTATTCATTTTATACAAATATTTTTACTTGTCTAGTAGTAATAAATGAGTTATACCAATCTGGATGCAAATATAAGATTCTTATCAATATTCTTAAGAAATTTTACACCAAAATTAGATCTAAAACTTAATCAAGACCCAAATCTATACCAAGCAATTTCAAACCCTGTATATCTCTCCCTTATATTTCTAATGTTTCTTAAAGTATCAATAAAATTTGCACTGAGTTTTAACAAAATTAGTCTTCATACTCCACACATTCTAAACCACTTGATCAACAACTCCCATGATAAACTTCTTCCTGAACAAACTCCACAAATTGTGTACAAGATCTTATGCAACCAAACCAAATGCAGTGCTGTTTACTTCAAAAAATCCCATGCTAGCTTAGCAACAAGACTTTCTGAACACCAATACCTGTATAAAGGGGGTCAAAGGCAATCCAGACTACAAATCTATATTTCTAGAGCACGAAGACAAACTTAGTCATACATTCAAATCTGCATTATCCAGCACTATATATCTAGAAAAGAACAATTCTAATCATAAGATAAGAGGCTTTGCATATTGCCAATAATCATAGTGCTATAAACAAAAAGGAATCCTGCTTCCTCCTCTGTAAAGAGTGGGTCATGTAAACATAGTTGCATACAATTTGAAAACAATTTACATGATATCTATACTACACCCTTCACCCACAATATCACTCATTCATTATTATGATTATATCAACACAAAGATATTGAAAGCATACTTAGCATTGTTGTTAAGCTTTTCTTACTCTGCATTACCAATATTTTTTACAATCTTGAAATACAATTTTTTTATTAGTCAAAATATAATCCAATTCTTCTGATCTTCATTTAGATGATTCCGTGTCCATTTTCATTTAACATTTTTTTGAAAAAATGAATTCATTATATAAAAGTCTAAACTGTTATTTGATCTGTTCAAACCACTTCTTTATCACAATGAGAACTTGTTGGGCATAAACCTGAATTATCTGCATTTGATATCTGCTATTAATTTGAATAACTAATCTTGTCACTATGCCTGATACACCATCAACCTTCACAGTGTTGTTCCATTTTTTATTTATAATGAATCTTATTCCATCTATACTTTCAATGTGCTTGCCTTTGTAGTGCAGTACAAGTCCACTTTTTAAATTATTTGTCTCTTCACCTTTTCTTCTAGCTTCCCAAGGTCCAATGATTTCCCATTTAATATTAAACAGTTCTTCCAATTAGTTTAATCTTCTTTTACTTGAAAAGTGATCTGCAATTATAAGTATCTAAGTAAAAGGTCATTATCAAATAGCAGCTTGGATCTGCAAACAGGAAATCTTAGCACTTTTGGCCTTGGACCACCAACCACTGCCTTGGCTGGCAACTTTACAGCCTTCTGGGAATAAGGGCTATGATTTATTTTTGTTTGTCATGATTGTAAATATCTATTAGAAAATTTTTTATTCTCACCCACATTCATTCTGCCTTCAAGAAAACTCAACTGACTACAATCAAGAACTATCAGGCAATTGAGAAGAAAGACCATGGTGTTTCTTGGAGTTTAAACTCGATAAAAGGCCAATAAACTCATCATGCTGACTAATGTATGTTGGTGAGCAGCCCATCCATGTTTATATTTTATATGAATAATGACTTAGTAATAACAGCTGCAGCAAATTTCTTTCTGCAGCCATATATAGATTTTTTTTTCTTTTGCAAATTCTACAAATATATATATATTCATTTTTTATCTCTAGTGTGCTTTCATTTTTCAAATATTTTTTAATTTTTCTAGTACAATTGTAAAATGTTGCTTGATCTATAGATATATATTCTTAGAGTGACAGTTTTTTGGAAATAAAATGAATTCATTATTTTCCAAGATGAATAACTTATTTTTTTGTTTTGACTGATGAACTACCAATCTTTATTGAATTGGGTTTTTTTTTTCATTTTTTATTTATAATGCATTTTTCCACATTTATACTTTTATTTGTATCTTTATAGTAAAATATGTGTCTACTTTTCAAATCTTTTATTATATTGCTATGTTTAGATTAACTAGTGTTCTAAATTAAAAGTATTTTGCCTAGATAATATATCCGAAAAGACAACTCTGGTGCTGAAAAAAGTTTAAAATAACTTAAAATTTAGCTTATTGTTAACATTAAATTTTAATCGTTACTCAATAAACGAAGTTTAGACAGATTTGTTAAATGTTTTATAGCTTAATGTATTTTCTAAAAAAAAAAACCAATAATGACATTTTCTCTTTCCAAATAAAAAAATTTTTTTAATAATAATAAATTTGACCTTGTATTTTTAAATATGACTTGATAGTTTAAATAGTAGTAAGAAAAAGAGAGCAAAGGCACAATATTAGAATAATGATTTCTATGTCGTCGATTGGTTCATTAAAATTTAAGTGACTGATTCATTTTTTATTTACTGACTTATACATATTTTACATTAATATTATTTGTTGTTTCAATTTAATATCTATTTAATTTTTTTTTTTTTTAGATGTCTCCTTACCACAGCGGCTTGCCTGCTGAATTTATTAATTACAAACCAGGTAGCTCTGCTACTGATATCATATCGTTGGATTGAAATAAGTTTGTTGAATTATATTTAAAATATGTATTTATTAACTGTCTGGAAGAAAATATTCAATGGACCAAAGTCGACCAAGGCAAAAGAAAAAAAATTCTAAAACCTATAATAAACAGTGAGCTCTATAAAATATTATTAGAAGTTTTGATTCCTCGATGCAATAATTAGCCAAAGATTCAATAATTGCTACGAAATATTTTTTTTTTTTTTTTTGCAAATCTTAAAGGATATAGAAATGATTTTACAGAACAAAGATATAAAAAATACATATATTTTTTAATGAAGACTATAAGACTGTGCTTTGTTGTTGAGTACAAATATCATTGAGCCATAACTTGATATTCAACATGGCTGTTTTTGGTGTATGTGTGTTTTTATTATTTTTGTTTTCCATTTATAGTGTATTTAAAAACGGAATTTGGTGCTACATAATATTAATTTATAAATAATTAATTATCGTTATCTCTTTAAAATAATTTGTTTGTTTGTTTGTTTTTTTAAAAAAGAAAAAAACATGGAATTTAAGTAAAACAACTGTTGTAAAAAGGCTTTGAAAATAAATGTAATTCTAAACTTGAAAAAAAAAATCACATTTTTAAAAATATGTATCAAATTAGTAATTTAGTACATTTAAGACTTCTTGGCATAGTAGTAATGCAATGATCTATAAGTCTAACAACCTCTGTGGAATCTAGCCTCCGTAAAAAAGTTTGATTTTTTTTCCAGTTCAATCAGGCTTACTTTTTTTCCCACAAATAGCTAACCCATAGTCAATCCTGAAAATTATTTCTATTGGTCAGTAAGTAAATAACTAATTGCTTTAGTTAGAAAATAAAATAAATATGATAAAACTATTCAATATTTTGCCAGCTGGAGATCAACAAACTAGTAAATGATGCCTTTTCCACTGTTTTTCTATGAGAACTTTAAGTAGATGTTTACCATATCTATTTAATAGTTCATTTTAATGATTCAAAGGGGTTTTACTATATTAGAATGATGCTCTAAACACCAAAGTTCATCAAATTTAAAATGTAATTCTAAATATGAGAAATTAGAATAAATTGTACTAATGTCATAAGTACCAATGCCCATCAATGATGGTAGATTTTATTGCAGTAACCTCTTATCTAGACACTTCAATGTAACTTTTGACAAAGATCTTTGCATATATTTTTTGTTTATAAAAATAATTGTTTTTTAATTATTTTTATTGTTTTTAAAAAGTATAATAAAATATATATTAGATGTGCTTAATCTATAGCTATAGTTTTTTAATTGGTTGAATATAATTATTTCATTTAATAAATAAATTGATCTCTTTATCATCAGCAGCAACAGTCATTCATAAATAAGAATAGTCTTTCCAATTCCTAATAATAAAAATCCACTAAAAATGACTTTATCTCTTTATACTATACAATATTATATCTACATTTTTTTTAGTGTCAATCTACCTTCATTTTGATATCATAGCAGTAAAACAATTCTCTGCAAGGCAAATGTCTCCAACAGTTTCTTATGATGTAGATGTTATTCACTAGGCTTGACATTAATCAGGTGGTAAAATATGATTTTTTTTTTCAGTCTTATGCCCTTTAGTAAGATAGCTAGATCACCATTTACTGATCTACTATTAGATGATTAACTGGATTGGTTAGAGGATGTCTACTTGAGGAAAAAAAATTGTAAGACATTAAATCTGACAAAAATTTTCAAATTTACATGGTCCAGATTCAAACTTAGCATAAATGCCTGACATGAAATTATAATAACATTGTATAATGAATCCCTTCCAAGAACTTTAATAAAAATAAATAATAACTGAAATACAGGCTTATTGTATACCTGTATAAAAATATGTAATATATAGGGTATATGAGCACAGACTTTCACGTGACCCACCACTCTCTACTCTATCTCATAACACTGATACACTTGAACACATATATGCCGAAAAGATAACTTTTCAGCATATATGTGTTCAGGTATATCAGTGTTATGAGATAGAATGGAGAGTGGTGGGTGATATTTATCTTTTAGGCATATATGTGTTCAAGGGTATCAATGTTATGAGATAGAATGGAGAGTAGTGGGTCGTGTGAAAGTCTGTGCTCATATACTCCATATATTAAAAATAAATAATAAAAATATTGTAGGGGACATGATATGACACAGATAAATGCTAAAATATTTAAAAATATGTAATGAAGCTTCAAGTAGATCAAATCTTTTTCAGTTAGTTATTTTTATTTAAGCAGGTCTCACACATTTGTAAAACTCTCATAAACTACCTTTTTGCTTAATAATATTTTTGAATTGTTGTGTATATGTGTTAGTGGAAGGGGGTTCATCCTGAAAATTTTTCTTTAAAATAATATCTTTCATAATTCCTTTTCATCTGAAAGTTGTGTTCTCATAGATTCTTTCCATTATTTTTTATTTTGCACCCAAATAATTTATTTTACTCATTTTATTCCAACCCATATAAAAAACTCCAGTCTTTTTCTTTTCCCCTCTAATTTTCAAAGCGTTTGCTTTATATAAAGCTTCATCGAACATTTTTAATGATCTTTTTTCTTAATTCTAATTTCAGTTTATTTAATTTTCTTTCTAATTTTTTATTCACGAGCTTTATTTTTATCATCCATCCTTCTAGATAGCCAGAACTATTAATCTGAATTTTTAATTTTAGCTCAATTATTAGTCTCAAAATCGATTCTTTCCAAATGTCTCTATGATTTCTTAATATTTTTTTGATCCAAATTTTATCAACAAATATATTGACTTTTCTTTAACTCTCTGCAACAATTTTAATATCATTAGCAAATCTTTGCCACATTTAACTAATGGCAAGTTTATTTCCCCTGAATATTATTACACAACATAAGTAGATATTTTATTATTGTCTGCATATGTATGCATATATGCACATGCGTATCGTCGGTGAACCTCACAATAAACATTCATAACAATCAAAATACCTAATATTTATGACAATAAGTTAATCGGAGATTTTTTAAATAAAATTTTTAAGGAGTATAATTGAGTTGACTGCTTAATATGTAGTAATTAATTAGATAAATATAAACAATTAGGAAAATAAAGGCATGAAAAATCCTCGTAAAAAATCTTCTCTTAATTGCTAGTTTATGGGTTTGATACACTAAATTCCTTTTTTTTATTATAAAAAAACAAAAACGTTTTAAACTCATTTTAATAAGTTGTTATAATAAAAGTTTGGTAATGTTTTTTTTTTTTAGATTCAGTTAAGAATATAAATATTTTATAGATTTAATTGTTCTTTAATTAATTTATGCTGCAATGAACGTGTATTTAAACAAAAATTGTAGTTATGATATATTTGATCACACATATTTATAAAATTAGTTCAAATTATTTTACTGTTTTAAATTGTAAATAAGTACTAAAGAAAATCAGTTAACTTTGAAAAATTCTAATTATTTTCAAAGCCTTCACCTACATAAATGTTTGCTTTGGGATCTATGCATAGATGAATAAATTTTAAATGGTTTTAGATATTTTCTTTGGTTTTTAAAGAGTCATAAATGCAAATGTGATCAGTTGGTCTGAAGGTCAAGCACAACAGTTTCATTAATTAATTCAAACTGAAGCTTTTTTTTTTTACTTCCTCAGCTGGTAATTGTCCAGTAACTTTTTATTACCCTTACCATTATACCAAACCACACAGGACAATGCTTGTTTAATAAAGTAACTTTGTGATTTACTTGTAATATTATTTTTTTGATTGCATTTAGCAATAGAATTTGTATTGTTTAAAACATGGGATGTATATTTTACTTGATTTAGATTACCAGCTCTACACTTTTCTATGATATTAACTTTGGAATAAGACATTTTTTAATAACAGAACATTGTTATGTCAGCCATGTTGCAGTTGAATTTATGGTCCTTAGATCTGTATATGTTTGTAAGTATGCAAGTGTGTATGTATATAATTATGTGTATATAGGTGGGTGTATATGTGTATATATATAAATTCACACACACCTATATATACATTGGCTTTGGGATTCTCAGGCGTGTTTGTACAAAGTTTGTAATTTTTTCCCCCAAGCTTGTAATTTTCAAAAAAATATATATATAATTATTACATTCTGTTTCTATATTCAAATGATGTATTTTATAAAAATTCATTTTCCTATATGTGTATATTGTATAACTTATTTCTTACCTACATTGTATTTTGTTATTTTATGAATGTTATATTTATTTTTATTACATGTTAGTATTTTTAAAAGCAACATAAAAGCTTTGAGATAATTATGGATCCAGTGTTTTTTTATTTTGCAAAATATTGGCAATGTTAAACTCACAACACTCAATTATTTCTGAAAGAACCTCAATTTCATGTCTTTTTTTTTTTTAGTTCCATTTATGTGTGTGTGTTTGTACATACATATATAAAATATTTATTTTTAAAAATATGTAAATGTATTTATATAAGTTTGGTATGTAATAATGATTTTTTTATAATTATTTAATTTTATAAATATAATATGTTAAATCATTATATATATAATTTTTGAATATCTTGTTTTTAGTGTATATATATATATTTAGGTTTTTCCAATATGATCTTAGAAGTTCTAGATCAATAGGAATTACCCCTGCTAGTGTTTATATCAAAATGATACCTACATATAGTACTATATAAAGCAAACATAATTAAGATGATAGTTTCATAATTAGCATTCGATTCTAACTTCTTTCTCTTAACTTTTTTTTTTTGCAAACATCTGAATACCATTTATTCACCAAAATAATATAACAATACTATGCTTTCTTTTTAAACTCCATAAATATATTTTTAAATTCATGTGTATACATATATATATATTTCACCAAAATATTTCTCTGAAAATATTTTAGCTGTATATCTTTCTAAAATCCTGTTTTTCTAAAGTTGATGTTGCAATATTTTTTTTTTTTAAATTGTATGAAACCTTTGTTTTGGTAGCTTATATATAACTTTTAGAACATATGACATGAAATATATAAATGAAGTGAGAATGAAGATTTCTCCAACTGCAATAAAAATAATCTTTAAAATCTTACAGAAACTCATGTAAGTAATTAACAATCACAGAAAATTTACAATTAGATACATAAATTTCTATGAGATAGTTTATAGAAATCTTCACTTATAATACAAATAGTACAATGATTACAATTTTATATTGAAACCAATATTTATGGCATTAGAAAATCTTTGTAAAAATGTATATAGCTTCTGCCTTCTTTCAATATATCTCTAAATCCAACCAACACAATTCTTCAGTAAAATCATGAAGTTTACAGATCAGCAAAGTAATAATTGATAAAATATATACAATCAAAATTGCTAATCTGTTTACATATAGTAATATAACATTAATAACAAATTAGTAAATCCTTTTTTTAAAAAAAAATCCTATAAATATAAATAATATGTATTAAACTATCCTCTTTATAAATATAATGATACAAATAAAACATTTATACCTTTAAATAAAAATCAACATTTACTTCATTAACAGGTTGTTTGATTTATAAAAACACAAATTTCCCTCTAGTTAAATCTATATTTCTCATCACTATGACTTGTCTACAGATCCAAGCAGTGCATATTTCTACAAACAGTAATTAATATATATAAAATCAGGTAAAATAATTATAATAAAGAAAAAAACTCTGGAATAAAATCTGCAATATTCAAGATATCAATATATGAATAATAGCTATAGTCAGTTTATGGTATGTTTGCCATCCTGAGTAATATCTTGCAGTTAAAATTTAAATATATATATGTATATTAAAAGTCACACAACATTAATGACCATAATTTTTATTTATTGTATTTTGAATATTGGAGAGTTTATTCCAGAGTTTTTTTATATAATAAATATATGTCTTCAGAAATTACTAATGTATGTGTTAACCATTCTTGAAATTATCTAGCAACTAAGATTCTTATGGTTGTTGAATATATTCAAAATCAATCATTATAATATGCTTTGTATTTATAATTATTAGTTTGAATTTATATTTGTAAGATACACATTTTTATATATTAGAATTTTAACAATTAAATGTTTGTGAATTTGTACATTGCCCAAACATGTTGATAAGTTCTGTGCTATTCATTAAATAGATTTATCAGAGACAATTAATCTACATTTTTATGAAACAAAACATTTTCTTGTGATATAAGTACTAATTTTATTTTTAATAATAAAGATGTTACACTATGTGCATTATTATAATCATAGAATATATTGAGTTTATTTTACATTATTTAGCATCTAAAATTCATTAAGATCTCTTTTTAAATATTTGTTGTGTTTATTTATGTATGCAGAATCATTTAATTTATTGGGCTGTAAAATAGTCACTAGCATTATTGATTACATTGTGTAGGAATTTTAGCATCTGTTTATTTATGGATATGTACACAATTTAAGTCTGCTGAAGAGTTATCTTAGTAGTAATTTAAATTATCTGGAAAAGAAAATTGCATTATTATAAATCAAAGAGCCAGCTAATGACACAAGTGTTTATTTCAATATAAGAATGTAGATGTATTGTTTATATTGTTATTTTTATGAAATTGATTATGATTATTTTTTCTATATATAATTTTAGTAAAAGTATTGCATGCATAAAGCTGGGAAAAGATTTTTTGCTCTAAATTAACAATGAGTTAATAATATGTTGAAAAATAAACTTTAATGGCTGCTTAAATTTTAGCAAAAAAAGTTGTGATTAATCAGTAGCATTTGATCATTATATGTGATAATTAATAATTGTTTCTGATCATTTCTTAATAAAAATTACTATTTCTTTTGTTCTAGATTTTTTATTAAAAGAATAATATTTTATACATATAACAGGGGTGGCCAAACTTTTAGATATTGGGGGTGACTTTTTTGGTGAAAGTGTACCTGAGGGCAACTACATTTTTTTTCAGGGCTTCGAACCAGTAACAAGAAAAAAAACATTATTTTTGCCAGAACGAAAATCAGAATGGAAAAAAATAACAGTTTAAAGTTCTGGGTTTTTTTTTTAGAATATTCTTAAGAATTATTTCTTTTTTATATAAAGAGTTTTTAAGTATTCACAAATATTGATGATGTTTTTAGAAGATACGAACTGATGAGGGTTTTTTCTATAAGATACAAATTGTTGAAGATATTTTACTATGACTGCTATTAAATTAACTCAGCTCCCTCTAGTATTATAATTCATCCATGTCACTTTATAAAATATTTATTAAATTACAATTAATAAATTACCTATAAATAATTGTTTTCTAGAGCTGATCCTGAATTTTAGAAAAAATTCAAGAAAATATAGAGAAAAAGAAACAAAATTATTGTTTTAGAATTGTATTAAAATAAATTAGATACAAATTTTACAAAAAAAAATAAATTATACGGTCGACATCTTGGTCACCCCTGTTACATAGCATCATCAAATTATATTTATAAAGTATAGTTTATGATTCACAGTATTAATATCTGAATTATGGATAGAGATATTGAAGGACTGCACCAATTAATGATTGGATTTGTCTGAGGTTAATGTCTTAGTCCTGAATCTTTGTGGTTTATTGTTTATTTTTCAGGATTTAGCAATTACCATAATACTTAGAAGAATCTTAGTTTTAGTTATTACCTAAATAATAAGCATATTAATGCTTTAAATAATGTATACATAGTATTTTCTGTATAAAAATCAAAGTAATTAGATAATTTGTCATTTGAAATATCACAAGATGTTTGAGCTTTAAAGTTACAGAGCTGAGATGCAATCCATGGATCTTTAGCCCTCAAATCCTCCATTCTACTGCTGCATTAAATCACACAGAACATTTTCTATATATTTTTTAAAAAAAATAGAATTCCATAGAAGAATTTTAAAAAATAATATCACTAAATTAATAATATTATGAAGAAAAAAAATGAATGAAAATTGAATGAATTTTATTAACATATATATATATAACTTAAAATATTGCACAAACAGAAACTGTCAATGCATATGTTAATAAATGCATTGTTAAGAAATCATTTTTAAAAAATAATTCCAAAAATAGCATAAAAGATTATCTTAAAAGTCTGGAAGAACATTACTATTACTAATAGTGCAATTATTATTAGCATTATTATCAAGATTATAATTAAGAAAATCTTTATTAAGCTTTTTGGATCTTAATTATAATTGAAGATGAGTCTCAACACATTTAGAAAAATTTTAAATGAGCCATATATGACATATTATTAGATAAAAAATTTATGAATATTCTCCTGTATTATTTACACCTCTTTCAGAACATACATACATAAGAAATACACATAGTACAAGTAAAAATTACTAAAAAGATAATGACAAACTCTATAAAATGTATATACCTTAATATAATCATACTTCAAATAAATAGCTTAAATTCTGCTTTATCTTATCTTCCGTGTAGGATGCTAAAGAGACTTTTAACATAGTGGTCTTTTTAAGCTTTACAGTTTTTTTTTATTTTTTTATTTTATTTTAACAAAAAAAATTATTCAGTTCTGTTGACTAGTAAACAAATCTTTAAAAGAAAAAGATTGTCTTCAATTTAGTGCGACTAAATTACGTAACTAATTGTACTGTTTTATAATGGAGCTCATTATAAAATGAAGTCCTAAAAAATTATATTTAAAAAAAATTATTATGGGAGGTGTGGTGGGAAACTATATGTTGTTGCTTAGTTATAATATCTTAACATCTAAATCTATCTTCAAATATAAAATACAAAAGCTTATATTGACTAGTATAAGAATTTCATTTTAAATCTGAACAGATTTTAGCGTAATCTTAAATGTCAGCCAAACATTTAAATGCAACTAAAAAATGAAAGTGTAACGGAATTTATTTTTTCTAAAAATCAGAATGAGTTTTGTGCGTGTGTATATTACTAAATAGCAATAAAGATAAGTAAATTATTGTTTATATTTTCCTGCCTCAATATTCTTTTGATTTTGCCTTGAGTACGCACACACAATATATATATTTCAAAGCTTTTTTGTTGTTATATGCAGAGTTTTTTTTATTATCTTTATTTATTTTAGATCCATTCCACTTTTTTTTTTATAATTACAAATGTTATTATGCTTAAGTTTAATATTAATGAAATCGTATGTATTAAGTTTTGTTTATATGCAACGTTTTTCTTTCTCTAAGTTCCTAAACTAATTATAAAAAAGAATTATAATAATTAAAATAAAACATGTTTATTATTTATAGGTATATGTCACAATCTCTCAAGATTTAAGACTCTTGAAAAATGAAAACGGCTTGTATTTTTTTTTTTAATAAGTAAATTTATGTATTATTTCAAATTAAACTCTTCAATTTCTGGTCATCTCTGTTTTCACAATCTTATACAAAGTTTAGTTTACATAACTCATTGTAAAGAAATTAAACAAAACAATTTAAATGTGCTCTTCATTAATAAATTGCTATAAAAATGATTTGACTCCTTATTAAATAAATCTTCATTTGTAGAAACAAACTTAATTTTTCTGAAGATTTTCTTCAGTTGTAAAGGATTTATTTGTTTTATTAAAAACGGTGATAATTTATTCATTAACCGTGTGTTTTATACATAAATGTTTATATATATCTGGCTTTATTTCTAAAAAAAAAATTCATATGAGTTTGTAGAATAGAAATTATTATAAAAAGAATATAAATTATTTTTCAACAAACATTTTAAATGTTATACAGTATTGTGCAATATAATTTTTTTTTAAAAACTGCAGAAAGAGACAAAATTCAAATTTTCAATATGTCTATAACATATCATTTAGTTCATAATAATATGGTAACCAAATTTTTCCCTCATTTTCTAAGCAATACATAGCACAATATCTATATTGAATCCTATTCTCTGATATTTTGATTACCTGATAAGGACAAAAAAAAAAAACAATACCATTTAGTTTTTGAATGATTAGTAGTGCTGATAACTGTGAAATTAATTCTTTCATGTATCCCAGATAAAGTTGATGCTAATATTAAAATCTTTAATAATGACTATTTATTTATTTAGTCCCATTCTATTCATATTCTAGAAAAGTATGAAGTCCTTTAAATCAACTTAGGTTAATATAGGTCCTGTCATTGCAAGCTTCTTATGCCATAAACTATCCATCTTTCTGCATTAATTTTAATAACCTGATTATATGTTTGTGCAACCATATTTCCATGTACAATTATATCCAAGGCAATTTTTATTTCACTCTGTTCTCACTTTTTTTAATTTTATATGTGCATGAGTGCATAAAATATGTAATGTGGTAAGTTAAGGTTTAGCAGATTGGAATCTTGAATAATGATCTCGCATCAGATACTAATATTGAGTATCTTGAAACTAGATTTGAGATATGAACTTCAGAAAATAGTATTTGCATTGAAAGAATAAGGTCTTATATAAATATAATAGAATCTAAAAAAGCTATTCTAAAATTTGACAGTTTCAAATATTTGACTAGATTGTCATGCTTAAAGGATTGTTTATTTAAGTGATGGAAATAATTATACAGCACCATCAAATATTTTATTTTTTTCTGACTATAGACATATAGAATATACAAACTTCGTGTAATGTGAGATTTCAGAACTTGAATCTCAAACAATGCTTGTAGATTAGGATTTATTATGTTTTAAGATATTTATATATATGTAATTAAAACAAAACCATTCTCTCCAGGCTATAAATAATAATTATATATATATGATTTTAGTAAAAATTTTCATAGAAAGAAGGCTTAATTGAACAAATTGATAGCTGTAAGGTTTTTTTTTTTTTTTGGAAGGGCAGCTTTTCAAATGAAAGATTGCATATTTTGAATTT
The DNA here is from genome assembly GCA_028023455.1 of Epiperipatus broadwayi. Taxonomy (NCBI): domain Eukaryota; kingdom Metazoa; phylum Onychophora; class Udeonychophora; order Euonychophora; family Peripatidae; genus Epiperipatus; species Epiperipatus broadwayi. The sequence goes on along the minus strand of JAQFVV010006277.1, from coordinate 5,160,455 downwards.
GCTGTTAAATCTAACCTGCTATCATCTATTGTTAAAGTTCCAAAATTTATCATGAAAAATTATTAAAAATCAATGGAATATTAATAGTATAAAAAATTATTTTTCACAATAGTATATTTTAACAATTCTGTTCCAAAATTAAGCTTAGAAAAATGATTTTTTTTTTTTTTACTTGTTAAATGGTGCTATTGTATCAATGCTAATAAAAGACTGATTATGTCAAAAATAATAACCTAATGTCCAAAGTTATTGAAAATAAAAATATTACTTATGTGAACTCATTATGCTATTATTAAATTTTGCACAACACAACTATTGACTGTCACAAATACTTTGACAAAACGATCTCATAAAAGAATTGGAAGGCATTCAAACAATGGCATTTTATAATGAAAATCAGAACTGAACACATATTTGTTGGACATATGATAGATTAATATATTCTACATTTAAAATGATAGTGGCATTAAAAAATAAATTCTATCATTCTTTAGAAGCAACTACTACTCATATTAAACTTTGACAGTTGTCAAAACAAAAGCTTCCAGTTTGAATTATCATGCTAATCAATCATGTTAGTACTTTCATGGAATTTTCTTTATAAAGATTGTGAATATAAGTAAATATTGAATTCTCTAAAATCTGGATTTTCAATCTGTGGGTCAAAAGGATAGTTATTTTGAGAAGCAATTATTTTTATAGAAAATTTCATCATGAAGGTGTTCACATTTATATACTTTAAAGTAACTGCACTGCAATATTTTACAAATGGTTGTAGCACTGATTTTAGTTAAAAGGATGTGATTTATGCTTCACAGCAGATTCTTAAAAAAATATTTGAAACCCATCATTTTTATACATATTTAAAATTTTAATTATTTGATATGGCAAACGTTTAATTTTTTTTTTTTTTCAAAATTTTTGTAAGATATTTTATGATGAATAATAAATGTTAATAGTATAATTCCTAATAGAATATATCATGCTAAAATATTTTGTTTAAATTACTGTTTTATATAAAATTATTGATTTAAAAAAATTATTTTTATTGATTGAAAAATATTATTAGTAAAAGTAACAAAAAAAAAACAATTATTGAGTTTAAATTATCAAATTACATATAGTAAATATAGAATGAGAATAATATAGTTTTTTTTTTTAAAAAAAATGAAAACTTTATAATATATAAGTTTTAATTGCTCTGAAAAAAATTCATTTTTAATGTTGTCTTTATTTTATTACAAATGTCTTTTTGTGCAAGTTTTGTAAGAAGGGGAGTCGCAAATTATTCGATTATTATAAAGGATGAAGAAGTGATGACTTGAAAATATAGTGGTGCTTAAAAAAAATCTGACTGATTCTTTTGTCTATGAATGTATAATTAATGATTCTAATAAAAAGAAATATGTATTTTTTGCACGATTCAGTAAGAAGTAATCTAAAAATTTTAATGATGGAAGTTCGACAGTTGACAGGAAAACTTCAGAACCAAAAGGTATACAATACAATCCATTGTTGATTATCTTACTTTATATCTTTTTTCTTCTAATTTTTTTTGAGGTGATGAAAGTAACACATGAGCCTAAAATATATTATTATTTTTAATAAATCAATGTCTGACAGTAATTTATATGATTGCAATATTTTGAACAGATTCAAAGGAGAAATTATTTTGATTATCTTTTGAATAATGTCACAAGAATTCAAGTGACTGCATTTGTGATATATCTAACCTATTTGGTTCATTTAGATGTAATGATATTAAAACAGTTTGTTTAATATTTTGTTGCAAGTTCTGGTGAAATTCTCAAAGATTTGAAAGTATATTCAAAACTATGAAAGTTTTTAAGAATACATAAATATACAAAAATGCATCTTGTCCTCTAAATGATGCTTTTCTTCTTACAATATATAAATATATATTAGAAATAAAATTAAGAAATTCACTTTTTTGGATTATTAAATTAATAGTAATCTAATAATTATGCAATTTTTTGACAGTTTCAAAGGATTTAGAGAATAGTTTTAATGTTTTGACTTTAACTTGTAAAGACTTTAATGATTAATGTTTAAAAACTGAAGTGCTTGTTTTTCTTGTAATGAAAAAAAACTAAATACATAGAATATACTAATTTTATTTGTTACAAACGTTTCAAGTCTTAAGCCTTGGTGGCTAAAGAATTGTCAAGATTTCATTGATATAATTGTCTTTATGAAACTCCTTTTCCTGATGAAGAAGTTTAACAGAACAGAAAGATAGCTATAAATTTTTTGAAAGGTCGATTAATCAACAAACAGTGATTGCATAATGTTTATTATTTTCTATTCTTGTAATTTCTCAATACATCAATGAAAGATTAATGATTATAAAATTGGAACCTATGTTTATTTTATTGGGCATATGCAACAATATTGAAGAAAGATTTTATTTCTTATTGAACAGTATTATCGCAGTAATACTATTAAAAGTATTTGAGAGGGGGGGGTGAAACTTTAATGCACATGTTGATACAATAATAGACTTTGGTGAAAAGTTGTTGAAAATATCGGGGTTGCTATTCTAAATGTTATTGAATTTTTGCACACACGTAGATTGGCTATCTCAAATATTTTATTTAAACAAAAAAAAATTGTTATATATCCATGCTCAAAAGAATTGCATTTGATAGATCACATTACAATTTAAAATTAGAATACAAGAAAAGTTTGTATTATACAAGCACTTCTTACAAGTGCAGATTGATGGCTGAATATGATTCAAGTTGAAACGATAGCTGCATTAAAAATAGATCTTGTTTTAGTCAATTTCACAAGAAAACTTAATATTCATTTTTTACAGTTATCAACAGCTATTAAACCCAAATTTCTAATTTGACCTTTGGGATTATTAAATTAGTAAATCGATTTCTGGTTTCACTAGAAAGAAGAATCATGATTGATTTTCTAAAATGATTTTAATGTTTCTGTTCAAGGAAATGTACAGTATTTTCTGCTTGGCGGAATAATAAAATGAATTTGGAGTCTCGTAATAAATGTAGGTATTTAAAAAGGTTCAATAACTGACAAGAAGATTTAAAAATGATTGATAGATTAAAATTGCAAAGGAGATACATCCATTAAATGATTGTTATCACTTTAGATTTTTTTAATGCATTGAACATATGAATCTAAAAAATAGTATGATCCCATTAAGTCAATCATTGGTTTTCTCTTATATAATATTTTAAACAGATAGAAAGTATTTAGATTATCTTTTGAATAATAATATAATTGAGATGGCAATTTTGAATGATTTATTCATTTTATCTACTCATTTAGATAAAGATATCAATCGAGTAAAAATGGCTCTTTATTTTTAAAAATGTGTGATGTATTTAGCTTCTAAAGTGCTAGAATTTTTAAGGGTTTCATGAAGTTGTATTGTCTGATCTTGAAGGTTGCTTCTGTTGTTCCAATTTTTAAAAATAAAGGAAGCAGATAATATTCCAATTATTATCCACTACAGTAAAAGTACTGTCGAGTATTTTAATGAATAACTTGCTTTCAGTTTAGATGAAGAATAGAGAGGCAAGACGCAATGAACTATGGATTTTGTTAACAGGAAAATACAAGAAAAGTGACAGAAATTATTAATAAACTGCCTTTATTGATTTTTTTAACTTAATTAATTGAACAGATCTGTCACTGTAGTTGACTATCCACTAAAGTTTATTCATATTCTACAGTTTATATAGGGAGAGAATGAAACGAAATTTTATTACTACAGGTGGAAAATCAAGCATTTGTAATGTAAATTCATGTTAAATAAGGATGCTTGCTCTAACATTGTTTTGAGTTTTTGTGATTTTGACTTTTGGAATTGTTTATAGGCAGCTTAAATCAAGATCAAAATGTGACAAATATTTGATGGTGATATTTTTAATATAAATCGATTAAAAGCAAAAACAAGAAATTCAACATGAATTCTGGATTTACAATATGCTGATGATTATGCTACAGTTTAAAAGATAATCTATAGCAGGAGTGGCCAAACTTTTAGATATTTGGGGCAACTTTTTTGGTGAAAGTACATCTGAGGGGATATTGTTTTTTTCAGGGCTTCAAACCGGAAACCAAAAAAAAATGTTATTTTTGTCAGAATGGAAAAAAAATAAAGGTTCAAAGTTCTATTTTTTTTTATAATGTACTTATAAATTTATGTGTGGGGGGGGGGTTGTGAGGGCTTTTTAGTTAGTCCGAAATATTGGTGCTTTTAGAAAATATGAACATAAATTTTTTCAATAAGAAAAGAACTATTGAAGACGTTTATATGACTTCTATTAAATTACTTCAGCTCCCTCTAGTATTACAATTTGTCCATGTCACTTTATAAAATATTTATTAATGGACTGTTCTTTATGAAGATACTTGTATATGGCTTTAACTCTCAAACCTCTAATTTTTGTTATTTTGCTGATTTTACAATCATTTTATCAAGAAAAATGTACTGTATGATGCTGCCCTCTTTACAATTATTTTACAACTAAAACATCAATAATATTTAAAGATGTAACAAAGAGATAAAACCTGCCTTCCAAGGTGCTAGTGCTGATAGGTCTTACATTCTCTACAAAAGGGAGTGCTTGTCAACAATTTTGACAGTTCTAAATTCTTTGTTTTGATTTTCAAAATGAAAATGTATGTTTTAGAGTATTGTTTTACATATTATTTTCATAAAATATGTGTGAAAGTATAATTATTTTAGAAAAATAGTTCAGATTTTAATAAAATTTACTGTTAGACGAAAATAAATTGAAAAAGAAGTCAATGACATAGGTTGCATTTTTTGTAATAGGTTATGAAAAGCACATTTTATGTTGTCCACTGTAGATTATTTTTATCAATTATAAATAGAAATTTATTTTTGAAAAAACTTTTCATTTACTTTAATAATGTGACAAATTATTAATGTGCTTTTTAAAAACTAAACTAAAATGAGTAAAATTTTAAAAGACATATATTTTTGCTTGACCAATCAAAAATTTAGAACTTTAATTCATTTGGCCAATAGGTATTTTGAACAAGGTAACAGTTAAGTTACAATTATTAAATTACTATACAAAGTGTTTTAAAAAGTTTACAACTTCTTGGTTTTAAAATCAATTCATTAAAATCCTTGTTTTTCCAGGACAAGTTATTTCCATTTCTCCTTGGGAAAATGGCAATTAAATATTTCTAAGAATTTTAGCTCTAGTGTTACACAAAAATAATTCTTTTTAGCTTCTTCCAACCTGGTTTTATTTTTGAGATCGACAATAACAACAAGTGTTATTTTAAATTTAACTTATTTTGAAATGAGAATAATTTTGAATTTTTACTTTTTTTATTATTTATTATATTCAAATCAGCTTTGAATTTTCACTATAATTTGTCAATGTTCATGACAGCTTCGTGATCGACTATCTTGGCCATCCCTGATCTATCGAATATATTTAATGTTTGTAATGCAATGTATAAAGACTTCGTTTAAAACTAAGATTTAAAATACTCAATTCCTTTATCAACCAACAATGGGGGGGGGGGAATTAGTTTGGATAGTTATCCATTTGAGAATATTTTGGTAGCTCTTTAAGTAGAAAGATTAACTTAGATATTGAGATACTGTAGAGAATCTAATGTGATGCTGCTTCTTTTAACATGTTAAATAATAGGATATTTCACAGTGAAATAACTATTTTAACTAAATTATCTGTATATAGGGCTGTTATTTATCTAATTTATCAGATGTTTATATATATGCTCTACCTACTGGTGAAATCATTATAAATATAACAAACAATGCTAAAGTAAGCTAATTGATGTTTTATTCCATAAAAATAATAATAAAAAATAATATATATTTTAAAACATGAAAATATTGTTATTTTTTATAGAAAACAAACCTGAAATTAATGTACTTGCAAACATACAATGACTTTTATGAAAAATATTTTTGAAAATGTGAAATTAATAAAATTTATTTAGAAAACAAATATTCAGAAAATTTTAGAGATAAGAGCAAACAATTTCATAATAAATTGATAGTATTGATGACAAAAATGTTTATTTAGAGAAATGATTGGCCCTGATTGTCATTGTTTGTTGAGAGTAAGCCATTCATGCTCATAATGCTCTAACATTAGAATTCATAAGTGCTTGTCTATGCATAATTTTCCATAGCTTCAATTAGTTTAAATCTGCAAGTAATAGTTTTGACAATTCATTATTTCTGACAAAATGTTGAAAGATTTCTGTTGCCAGGTGATATATAATGATGAGAGAGCATTGATTTCAATGATATACTCTAATAAATAGCAAACATATACAAATTTAAATGCCAGAGATTTCCATCATTCAACACAATTATCAGAAGGTTTTTATCGATCCAACAGGATGCTCACACATTGTATAAAATGTTCTTCACTTAAGGCAAGTGCAAATTTTTGACAAAAATGAGAGGAATTGCCTGGGAACTTTTTTTCAATTACATTGTGATCATATATATTGGAAAAAATTTCAACAAGATGTAAATCAAGAGCTTTTCGTTGCATTTCTGTAATATTTTAAACACTTTATGCATAAATGTTTTCCACAGAGACTACTTACTTTAGCCTTCTGTTCAAAACATTTTGGTTAATTTTTATGTTAATATTTGTTTTTTAATCAATATCTTGTAAAAATATATTAATTTCATTAATTAATATTTCTGAAATCATGTGAGTGCATAATTTAAATTCTGCACCACTGTAGCAAAAATCCATTATTATTATTATTATTAAAATGGAAATTTGAAGATTAAGAGAGTTTATCTAAAAACTAATATATAAATGATTATTCAGATTCAATTAAAGTATTGTCTTTTGCATTAGAACGTGAGCTATTTATAATTATCATAAATAGTTTTAAGTTATAGATAGGTAAAAAAGTTAAACAGTTTTTTAGGGAAAAGGTTTGTCCAACAATTCTCTATAACTGATGAGGGAAGAAAAATACTTTATTCATTGGACTTTTTATTGACTGTATAATGAAAAGTTTAACAGTTGTTTCTGCTTATTTTGTCATCCAATTAAAAATATCTAATTATTTATTTCTAAATTAATAATTGAATACATACCTAACCCTTCTAATTTTATCCATTGCAGATTCAAACCTCATTATATGATAAGATCTTTGACACAAATATATATAAAGGTACATAAAAATAGGGTTAACAATATATCAGTTCTACTTTATATATCCATGAAAAAGATACAGACCACATTATTAATTTTGATGAGGCTAAGGTTGTTTTCTTTGAGAGAAATGAAATAAAAAGAAGAATTAAAGAATCTTTTAAAAATTTGTGATTCTGAAGCAATTAACTTGTTTAAAAGTTATTTTAATATTAAGGGTGTATGGGATGTAAGTGGAATTGTGGGTAATGTTTATTATAAATATGTTATCTTGTAGTTCTTTATGAGAAGTCTACTTGTAGCAGCAAAACTCCTGATTGTGTTTTAGAGTTTATTTTCTTTGGCTAGTCTAATTGAGTTATGAATTTGGGGTAATTTTAAATATATATGTTAATAGATAATTTTTAATGCTGTAACATTACCAATAAAAATAATTGCAAATACTTTAATGAGCCAAACACAAAATTTGTAGCATCATTTCTGGAAGTATGTTTACATTTTTTAGCAATTAAAAATGTACATGTCTTTAAGCTACATGCATCAAATTAGAATGTAATAGTATTATCTTATTGTGTTACAATGCATTTGATCCCAGATAAAAATAGATGAACTTCTGAGTCTGAAAAAAATTTGAGCATAAAATATGCATGATTAGAAAAAGAAAACCAAAAATTTATATTATAAAAATTAAATTTTTTATTTGAAAAATTTCTTATTAAACATTATTATTTAATTATTATATAAATTTTGATCTGTTGGTCAATTATAATATCAAATCTTTAGTTGGTGTTTCATTTAAAGATTTGATAAAAACTATATATCCAACAGATATTTATGGCCAATGCTTCCGATCCTAAAACTTTAACCAGATTCCAAAAGATGTGCATTCCTCATCATGGTTGAAATTTTTGTTTAACTTATTACTTAGTTTTCACCAAAATCTTCATCATTAACCAACCATTTTAAATTAAATGTGAGTCCCACATGTGTCTTGAATAATAATCATCCAAAAAATAGGATATACATTTTTCAAAGGTGTTCGTACTTCACATCATTGTGGCATTTTAACTTTCACGAGCAAATAATTAATCTTAAACAATTGCTTAAAAAAATATTTAAATTTTTTTATTCTTATAATGCTATAGTAATTATTCACACTCTTAGAATCATCTGGCTTGCTTGCTGATCTGTAATTTTTGGCAACAAAAATAAAATATTCTTTAAAAAAATAAAGTGCTATAATACATATTTATATGCCCTAAAATACTTTCCTAAGCAAAATTTGGCAGAATAATATTTTATTAGCTGTACATTACTTTAGAATGATATAAAGCATATAAATTATATATATATATGAATCTACATAAAATTGAATCATTTTCATCTACTCTCAACTACTAGTCATAATGATTATGTTTTTATAAGCTATGTATTCTTGAAAATTCTTTTCTTTTGTATATATCGGAGGTCAACTTTTGTGTTCATAAGATCTACAAATGTGTTGCAATCAACTTGTTGTCACAGGCGATCGACTTGTTATCATAGGCGTAGTCTAAGTGGAGGGAGATGTGAAATACATACTATTTTTATATATCTATCTAGTAAAAAATAACAATTATTATAAAGATAAAAATAACAATTATTTAACAGGACAAAAAACTCATGTCCGGGAGAATTAAAGCAACATGAGTAATTATTAACAATATTTATTAATTCAAATTAGCTACATTAAATCAAGATTAAAAATATTATTTTCAATAATGATATGGCTTAGTGGAATTTACCTATCTAGAATTGAAAAAAAATTTAGAAGAAAAATAAAACAAAAGAACTTTAAAATCTTGACTTAATTCGTTTCACTCATTACCTGACAGCTATTGCCAGATTGGCCTTGCGATCGACCAGTGGATCACCATCGACTTGTACACCCCTAGTATATATGTTAATACTTGTATATATAATTTGTTATTAATAAAGTTTTATTTTATTAAAAAAAAATAATACACTTTCATTTGATATTATAATTTATAGTTCATAATTATATCAAAAGATTTGCTGTTAATTTTAAATGTATTTAATATTTTAATGATTCAAATAAATGGTCACCATTTTTAAAAGAGGGGATGGAGTCTTTTGAGTTTTGCAAAAATATTGTCTGACAAACAGTCAACAGTGATTTCATTTAATAAATAATTATACACATGGTTTGGAGATGATGTGATATTAGCATCCTAATAATGAGATTTTTTTTTTTACTTTTTTCATTGGTTAATATATTCAGAAACCTTTAATTCTTTAGTTAGTCATTCTACCATGCATTGATTTACACTCATATATTTTAAAAAAATTAATTGAGTTATTCCTTGAAAATTCATAAGAAGTTTGAGCACTGGAAATGATTGAACAATCGTTAATAAGTTCTAGAATCCATTACTCTATCAATGTATTACACTATGCAGGATGTATCATTTAATGAAAAGTAGCACCTTGCATGGGTTCATTCAAAGTTTTATAAACAAAGATGGAAATTATTATACAGAAGATACATGAGCATGAGAAAATAAATATTTACTGTTGCAACTAGTCAAAATTTAAAATCTAACATTTATGGGAATAATTTGTTGTTATTACTAGCTTTAATATATATATATATGTGTGTGTGTGTTAATAGCAGATTGTATGTGAATGTAAAATGTTATTTTTAACATTGTTTTATAAAATAACTATTAAAGTATTCAATGTATCTTGAACACATATTACATAATGGAGACATTTAACATCTTCCAAGTGACTTAGAACATTTTATTTATACTATGATATACAGAAATATGTGGTATAGATTTTTCATTACATTTGCAGAAATCTTAAAATATTAAATAAAATGGAAATTTTATGTATGACATTTATTTTCCAGATGTGTATTTGTGAAATGAACATTTCAAAATGAATTGTCAAAGCTCTTGTAACGTATTGAAATCTTATTTATTCAGAAAATGATTCAAAGTTTTCAAGCATTTTTATGTATTATTATTTCCATGTGATAAAAACCATGAACATTTTGATACTTTTCGCATGTGCACATGCTTGTCTTTTTTGTCTTATTAAATTTGACCATTTTTTAAAAAGATTTTGTTGATTACTTGGATATCCTGAGCAGTTTAACACAATAACAGAGTTGCAATCTTTAATTAAAAATAACGGACTTTAATTTTCAAATTGAGTAAAAAATCTCGTTTTGATCAATATTTTTATCATTAACTTCAGTTTTATATGTTACCAACATCCTATTAATTTGCATTTATTTTAAAATTCTCAGCACAGTTATGCCAGCATTTTAAACTAATCAAATTATTATTAAATTTCTGGATGTTTTCTGCCACCTTGATTTTGATGTTTGTCTTTCCTGCTTGACCTACTTGTCCCAGGTTAGTTACTGCTTTTGTCAGCTTCTGTTGTGTGGTTGAGTCTTAAATGGTTGAGATGGTGGTGATGTTGATGACCATTTTCTGTTTGCACAACAACAGTATAGAGACCCTTTAGTTGAATCACCACTGCTGATATCTATTTTGTGGACCTGTTGTACATATGGCATAGTACTTGTGTACCTATTTGAAGTTTTATTTTGGTTTTTCTCTTCTTATTCAAGTTTGTCATCAGGCTTCAGGATTGATAGAATAGTTCTTAAGAGTCTGTTGAATAAAAGTTTTGCTGGAGTCTTCCATGTTGCTATGCTCAGTATGGAGATCTGTGTTAGCACAGTCCTGGTGATTGTCATGTTCCAACTTCCCATATCCATTTTTGTTATCAGCTTTTTAACTTCTTGTACCAATCTCTCCACCTGACCATTTACTTTCAGAGTGGAATGGAGGGTTGTTTACAAGTTTGATGTTATTAGTGCAGAAGGTTTTGAATGTATCAGCTGAAAAGCTGTGCCACTGTCAGTTACAAGTGTTTTAGGAAGACCATGTGTGGCAAATAGCCTCAGAGTTTTTGTCATGGCTGTGGAGTGAAGAGAAGGGTACCTCTCTAGCACAGCATGTTGTTAGGTTGCACTTTGGTGATTATAAGTATATATGCCTCCATATTGGAGACATTAATGGCACTCTCACCATCTTCTTTTCTTTGAAAGTGCTTATACAATAGCAACATTGGGTAATAATAGATATAGGATATATAATAATAGTAATATAATGCTATGATAATAATAATGGAATAAATCTCTGTCCTTTTATATGCTTCTTCCTTATTGTTTTCTAGTTATTTTCCAATCTGATTTAATCAATTGATCATTTCCTTAATTAATTTTCTGTTATGTTTTTAATCTAAATTCTTGCTTAGATTAATCTAACATCTTGATAAGATACAGTCCTAAATCCTTTTTTTGTCTCTTTAATTAATGTAATGGGAGTTATTATTTCTTTTCTTTTTAATGGGAGTTATTATTTCTTTTCTTTTTTTTATCAACCAGTCAATCTTTAAGTGGATTAAAGTTTAAAAACTTTCTTTTACATATTTCCTTTTTTAAAATTTACATTTATAAAAAGATTTTTAACTCTTTACTTAGAGTTAATTTTCCCTCCTTCCTAGTTGCTCTTTATTACTAAACTTTCTCTTATTTTGTTAAATGACAAGATGATGCAACACTTTATTTTTGACAAGTTGTGTTGTTTTAAAAAAAACTCTTTATATATTTTATAATTTATATTTCTCATTTATTATAACTTAATTATTTCTTTCAAAATTAATTTGATCATTTATTGATAAATGATTTTACATGTAACACAGAATATGTATGTTCTCAAATCATACATTTATTAGCAGTACAATATAGACACATCAGCATGATTTCTTCATCAAGCTGACAGACTTTGGACAAGATGGTAGGCTCGCTTGTTATCATTGGAACAGATATAATCAGGATAGGATTCTGTAGTTGGTTCCACCCTGACTTTAGGTAAGCAGTTTTGTCCTCATTTTCACAGGCTAATGGCTCATTAGAAGTTGATCTGAACTTCAGATAAATCAAAACTTCTGAAAAGAAACCAGCAGAAGATCCTAGATCTACTGTCCTAACTTCAGATACATCCCCATGGGAGCTATTTTTATAACTCCAAACACCAACCACTACTAGTCAGCTGCCTCTCAAAATAATAAAACCAAAACCCTTCTGGCCAGCTCTTAAAAACTTACAAGCCAAAGTTTCAAAACTAAAAACCAGACTTTGTAGCTAGCCAATTAGGTTTACTGTTTTTCAAAAATATTAAAGCCAACTGAACATATTTTATCAGCCCTTTTTATAAGAGTCTGGTGAGGTGATAAAAACAATTTACAAACTGGGTTTTTTTTATTTTTTGATTGGAAAAAGTTGATTTCAATTCACTTTAATCCTTTCAAAAGCACTTTTAATTAAAAGCTTCATTTGAAAGCAAGGTTGAAATTTTTATCGAAGTGTAATGTACAAAGATTTTTAAAAAATAAATAATTTACCAATTAATTAAAAGATTTCAAAAATACCATACTTGTTTTTTTTAATTTCACAATCATAATTCAATAAAAATATTTATTAGAACTTTTTAAATGTTTAATTTATAATGAAATTTTATTTTAAATGAAAAATTATTTAATTCCTGATTATTATTACAGGAAGATATTTACTAAAAATTTTGTGTTTATTTCTACTTTTCCTTTCGACTTTATATATATATGTGCATTCACACACACAATTATGTTGCTGTGTGTCATGTAACCCAACCAGTTATAGTATATATATTGAACTATTTTTTATAATCTAATGAGTAAATTTAATTTTTATTTTAAATATTCCAAATACATTCAACTTTTAGTAATAGTACACAATTTAGTATATGCCCATTGTTTCAAGAGTTATTTTTCTCTCCTCTTCTTCAGTGTTGCAGACCTGTCCAGTGACAATACTAGCATGGAAATTGAACCTGGACCCCTAGATTCTTGAGTACTGAATGTTAAAGTAATGCTCTAACCAACAGCCATCCTGCCAAAGACAGCAGTTGGTAGAAATTTTATATCTATGAGGTTCCTCCTGATTTCTCCATTTTTACTCAAAGCAAAGTTGGTTAGTGGTTTCTATACATTATGTATAATCACACTAAGTTGATTTATGGAATTGTTTGCCATTTTCATGTGAGCAGCTTCTTTACATTTTTTTCTTTGTGCCTTCTCTATGCAATCAACTTTATTCTTAGGGAAAAGTGAAGAAATCAGGAGGAACCTCAGTTGGTTAGAGTATTACTTTAAAATCCAGTACTCAAGAATCTAGGAATCCAGTATTTGTCTGAAGGTGTATAAGATGTGATATTTTGGACTATTTCCATTATTTATGAGTGAATGTTGAATGTATAGAAAATTTTAAACTTGATTTAAAATAGACTACAGGTTAGTAATTACACAACATTCCAAGTAGTATTATTCTCCACTCTTCTTCAGGTGTTGCTGGCCTATATGCACAGTCACAATATTCACTTAGAAGTTAAAGTCACACTTTTAGATTCTTGAATATTGAATTTAAGGCAAATGCTCTACCAACAGCTATTCTGTCAAAGACAACATATAGTAGAAATTTGATATATTTACATATGAGGGTTGGTTCAAATCCTCCTGAGTCCTTCAATTTTTTTATAATGAGGCTAATTAGTTTTTTTCCTAAGAGCAAGATTAATTAGAGACTTCCATACATTGTGTATTTCCACACTGGGTTGACTTATAGGATTATATACCATTGTAATATGAGCAGCTTCCTTGAATCTTCTATGCATTTTTTCCTTTTTATCCAATATATTTGTATTTTCCCACTTAAGCATATGGTCATTAGTACATACATAATCTGCTATGGTAGATACATATGTTTTTTTCTGTTTTAACCATTAGTTTGTGCTCCTTCAATTGCTGTTCAACAGGGTGACAGGTCTAACCAATGTATTTCCTTCCACATTTACATGGTATTTTATAGATAGTTTTTGTTCTTTAGCATTTCCAGTTTAGGCTTAGTAGAAGTAAGCATTCTTCAAAGTGTAGTATGGCTTTGGAAAGCAGTTCTAGTGACTGCAGATTTTTTAAATTTGTCTACCGTTCTTGGTATGTATGGATACACTACCATACCAATAGTTGTTTTCTCTTTTGATGTCTTTGTGTTGCCTATTGAAGATTTTTCTGATGAATGCTGATGGATAATCATTCTTCATAAGCATTTGTTCTATGTGAATCTTTTTTTCCAAATCACTGTTTTTTAAAAAAAACCTCCTTTGCTCTGTTCCATAATGATAGTATAATTTCTTGTTTAGTGCTTCTTGTATGATTGAATGTAAATGCCAAGTATTTGCCAGTGTGTGTTGGTTTCCTATACACTGTTGTTTTTACTGTGCCCTGAGGGAGTCTTGTCACAAGAACATCCAAAAATGCCAATTTTTGTTGTTGGTCTGATTCCATCACGAATTTGATTGTAGGAATTATGTTGTTAATGTGCATCCAGAATGACTGTAATTTTACCTCACCATGTGGCCATACCACAAATGCATCAACATATCGAAGCCACACTTTAGGTGAACATGGAATAGTATTTATGGCTGTGGTTTCAAGTTGTTTCATGTAAATGTTGCTGAGCAAGGGTGACAGTGATTATCCCATGGCCATCCCTTGATTTTGTTGGAAGAATTCTGAGTTATATTGAAAGTATGTTGTTACACAGAATGTTAATAATTCCATTATACTATTAATAGGTAGAGCTGTTCAAGTTTGTAAACTATTATCATCATATAACCTTTTCCTTACAATAGACAATGTCTCATCACATGTTACATTTGTAAACAGACTTTTTACATCAAAGCTTACCAATGTGTCAGTTCTTTCCATTTTTATGTTCCTGACTAATTCTACAAAGTGCTTAGAATCCCTGACAAAAGAAATGATGACAAACTTAAAGATATAATTAGTTATTTGGAAAAGAAAACAAATCAAGAAATGAATAGTTCTCAAGAAGAAATGAAGTCATGGCATAAATATTGAATTAGGAATGAACATTTGTAATATCAAGTAAAAGAACAAAGATGGAGAATTGAAATTCCTTATAGCTTCAAAAGTATCTAATTAATTATGTACATCAGTTACATAGATATTTGAGCCTTCAGAAAACAGAATATTTGTTGTGTAAACTGTTCTATTGGCCAAAAGTATGGGTAACATAATATCAGTGATATGTATTTGTAAAATTTGTCTCCAAACTAAGAAGGATAACATCATATGCCAGAGCATTACATCTCATTTTGCCTAAAAGACCTAGTGAAATTTTAGTTATTGATTATTGTGGTCCATTGCAAACATTTCAGAATGATTTTGGGTAGTTATGTATGATATTTTCTTGAAATATGTGGACATCTATCATATTACACAAGCTAATACAAAAAATACTATTTTATGTGTTGAAAAAACAAATTCCTATCATTGAAAAACCAGAGTACATTCTGACTGATCATGGAATGCCTTTTCTCTTCACAGAATGGAAGTATCGCATGATAAAAAAAATGACATTAAACATATATTATTAACCTTCATCTGAAATCTAACCCATGTAAATGGGTTATGAGAGAGCTGGGAAGACTAAAAAAATTACATTTTAAGAATCATGAATGGGTCAAGCAAATCAAGGCTATAGTAAAATTACATTGGAACCCACAGGATTTGATCCTATCTATTTTCATTTCAGGAAATCAACTCCAAATTTGATATAAAAAATTTCTTAGAGATAATACCAGAAAATATTAATATGAAGAAGGATCAGGATCAAGCATGTCAGAAGATGTGTATCCAGGAAAAAAAGTGGAAGCATAAACAAAAGCAAACTCTTTATACTTTCAAGATTGGTGATAAAGTGTTTGTGAAGGTATCCAATATTAGTCATCCTGTGAAATAAATCTTTTAAAAATTTTAAGACTTTATATGAAGAACCTTATGAGATGACAAAGAAACAAGTTGAAAAAGCATTTTTATTAAGGATGACAGAAGTATAAATGGGCCATATAATGACCACATCCTCAAGATGACAAATTATTGATCTTTATTTGAGATTATGTAAAAACTGATATTAAAGAAAGATAAAGAATTGATCACTCCACATTGACTTTAGATTTGTTAAAGAATTAATGATTTTGGATAAAGAAAAATATAACGGGAAGGGAATATTTTTCATTTAAAAAAAAGATTTGAAAAAAATGAAAAAATAACTATACATAAAAAATGTATGGTATTGTGATTGGAGATAAATGGAATATTTCACAATCCCATTGTTTCTTCTTTATGAGAGGGGATATATAACAAGTTATATTGGCAATACCAAAGTTACTTCATTGCACTTTTGGAAAATAAGCAATTAATTTTCCCTTGATGACCCCAAAAAAAGATTTATAAATATAACAAAAGCTTTGATCTGTAAATGAAGTTGAAAAATATTAAAATGAGATAGATTTTTTTCTCTCTGCTCCACTTTTTTTTAAGTAGAGAGGAAAAAAGCAAAATAAAATATCTATCAAGTAAAAGGAAAAATGGACATAAGAAATTGAAAAATTATAATTATATTTTAATTTACTTAAAGTAATGGAAATACTCTGTGTACTCAGGTTGGAAGATAAAGTGCTAATTTAAAATAAATAACTTATTGGTTCTGACTTTAGTACAATTTCCCTATCTATTTTTTTTTATCAACTAGTTAAAAAAATTGCTATAGGTAAATGGAATTCTGCAAATGGATTGCCAGAGAAGAAATAAAGATACTAAAACTGTGTGTAAATGCTTTTAATATTTTACTCAATGATACAGAATGGAAGAAAAATATTTAAGAAAAGAAGTAAAAGACTTTCAAGGCAGTGGTAAGATATTCTAAAGCGAGTATGTTTATTGCTTTGATATTGTTTTTTTTTGTGTGTGTATGAATATTCAAAACAAGTAAATAGAAAGAATATTGAAATTTTTTAAAAAAACTAAAGGATGAAAACTATTTTGGAACTTGTCATTTTTATTTATTTATCAAGGAACTATAAGAATATAATATTTGAGCTTGAATTACTTATAGCATAAACTATCATAATTCTTAATAATAAAGTAAATGAAACTATTTTCAGAAAAGCTTCCTAGCAATAAACAATAATAATTCTTTATTTTTATGTGAGAAGTTATCACCTAAAATTATAAAGAGATCAAATCATTTTAAATTTTATTATAATTTCTGACTTGAAAAGTAATCAAGAAAGAAAATCACCCAAAAAAGATTCTAGTGATTTATTATTTACTATTTTGTCATTAATAAATTTTTTCTTTATTTACAAACTTATTAATTGTTATTTCATGCATTTACTAAAGTAAGCATAATATCATAAAACACATTAATTATTTATATTGAATTAGAGTGCTGCTATAATAGTTTTATCTTATACATAACACTTGCTGATAAAATATATACACATTTAATTTTATACACACTACCGGTAAATACCTCCCATAGCTCTAAGAACTTGCTTTCCAATATGCAATATTTGGAGTATAGGGTAGCTAAAGCAAATGAATATTTGTATGAAGAATGAGCTTTAGTTAATCAATTACATGTCTCATATTATTTTACTTGTATATTTTGCTGCTTCTGCTTCTTTTGACCAGAGTTGCCATTATAATATACATATTATTATAGATATATGCCATAATAATATTTATGAGTTACCTACAAACTGGGCAACACATTATATACCAGAGCCCAAACTTCTAATATTACATACATTAGGCAAGTTGTGGGCCAAAAATCACTTCTCATCATCAGCAGCTTTATATTTTTCTGTGAATACCACAAACAATATTAAGTAGTGCATGGTAAAATAATAACCACAAACACAAATAAACTATTGCCACTCTGAACTTTTGGCTCAAAATAAATCATTTGGGATAAAATTATATCCAAAAAATGTTAATAATTTTATTAAAATTTATATTCAACATATACAATAAATTATTATTACTATAAATATTATATTAAAGAACCTTTAACCATAATCGGTGATATCAAATACTATAACACAATATTTACATCTGAATTAAGACACACTTTTCATTCGCAAAATGATTTTCCTTACTAATACAACCATTTATGATAAAAGTCTTTATTTAATCCAAAGACAAGAATGAAGAGCAAAACAATTATACATTGTTTCAAAACTTAAAGAAGTTCTTGGGGCAAAATGTTGCATCAGGATTCTCATTTGACAATGATGAATATAATGAAATGACAGTTCAAGAAATGATAAAACCAGTAAATAATTTTATGTATATATAGAATATGGTGATATAAAAATAATAAGAAAGTTGTAATGAGGTTTTTACTTTCTCTTCATGTATATATATTAAAGCTGTAACAAGATTTCTTTCTCTTCATGTATATATGTGTGTGTAAATAAGAGTGTGTGTGCGTGTATGAAAGATAGAGCACTTGTATTACTTCCATCAGGTAGTTTTTGACAAAGTTGTAAGTCTAATACATCAATTGAACAATGATAATTGACTATTTATATATACTGAACAATGATAAAGATATGTGTAAGAGATTATGGTCTGGGCCAACTGATGAGTACTCATTCAGTATGAAATGTGTATTTTAGTAATCATACATCTTTTTCACATGTCTTTAGTCATGTATTTATGATTCCACACCTCCATAAAGTATTAAAAGTTGATAGACACAGTATGAGAATGTTATTTAGAAAATGTCTCTAGTCTAATGAATGACTAATAAAAATTATTAATACATTAGTATTACTGTATTTTTATTGTAGAAATTTTGTATTTTAATCTTTTTATATCTATTGAATTCAAAATAATTTATTCTTTTCAAATTTGTTGAATTTAAAGTAAATATTCGTTATATGTATACAATGTATAATAAGAGTGGATAATTGATAAGCAATAATTTTCTGAATCAATTCATGTCAAAGAAAAAAATCCTTTTGAAATGGAACAGAAATGCTCCTATCACTACGAGTTTTAATAATGTTTGATTTTATAAAACCTGAAAAAATATTTTCAAGAGTGTTTTTAGATACTGTGTTTCCCTGAAAATAAAACAATCCAAAAAACCCTTGCATGATTTTTCAGAATAATAATAATATAATCCTGTCAGCCAAATGAATAGATTGCATTTGTGTGTTGAAACACACAAACAGATTGAATTATATGAGAAGGGGTCCTAAATATAACCAGAATTTTGTATTAAAAAAATTGAATATTTATTTTTAGGTGTTGCTAATTAAATCTCTTTCAAAGTATAGTCTATTTAATGCAATGCACCAGTCTAAATGTGTTTTTCATTTATCAAAATATTTCAAAAACACTTGCAAAGAAATCACATGGAGCAAGATCGAGTTAAAGTGCTGAGTCATGCTGAATTTAATTAAAAATTGTTTCACACTCAAGATTTATGTGCAGTTGTGTTAAAACATGACTTTTCACTTTGTCACAAAACAGGACATTTTCATTTTATTGCATAAGTTTCAGAATTTGTATATTTTAAATGACTGATCATTACAAATAAATTATGAGTGAATAATGCCATTTGAATTCCAAAAACAAATAAGCATTGTCTTGATATTTGACTTTACTTACCACATTTTTTGGGAATGTGGAGAATTTAACACTTCCATTATATCACTCATAAGCTTGTGATTTTCCAAATCAACTTGCTTGTAAGTTATTTCAAACAGTGCTACAGTTTTCCCTACCATTTTTCCCTAAAAGAAACAGAATTTAATGTTATTCCAACTTTTCACCTATTATAAAAATTGATAAATATGCGAAATGCACTTTATAAAAAAAAAAAGTGCTATTCGTGAGCATGATTTCACATGATGACATCTTTCAGCATATTGATGCAGAAGAGTTCCTGTAAGAAATATCTAAGAGAAGAAGCAGATGTTACAACAGATCTACCTATTAGAGAAATATTCTAGTTATTTTTGTGTGTCCCTCATAAAGTGATGAATGTATAAATAAATGTAGATTTTTGTACATGAAAAAATAAGATATTCCCTGAAAATAAGCCATAAGATGTCTTTTAGAGCAAAAATTAGTATAAGACCCAGTTTTATTTTCTTATGTATTAGTCCTGCATCACAAAGGAGATAGCATGCCTTTTTACATCTGCGATAAATGTGTAACCTTGCAATCATGTCAAATAAACCCTATCATCTTATCTAATCTCATCCAATAACATGTTTTTTGTGATAATTTTACACTCTCGGTTACTGTCCAGATTTCATATTGACAAGATCTTTAGTGCTGTCAATTGTATTTTCTGGCTATTTTTTACTTTATTTGTATTTGTAATTTTGATTCAACAATTTTACTTCCATTTGTATTAGTAGTTTTGACTCAATGATTTTTTACTTCATTTGTATTTGTAGTTTTAATTGAATTACATGTACTTTTAATTTTGATTTCATTTTTGTAATTTCCTGATTAATAATTCATTTCTTTTTTTTAAAAAAAAAACAATACAAAATGATGACAATTTGGAATCCACCTGCTACTGAAATGAATGCTGCTCTAAATTTTCAAGAAAATGTAAAATTGGAGGCCCTAACAAAATCACCAAAATTGATGAGAGCCTTTCCACAAAAAGGAAAAACCAAGCTGGATAATTTTTTCCTGAACAATAGATGTTTGGTGGCTTTCACGTGGGAGACTGATAAGTGTTTTATCATGACAATTAATGATAGAATAGTGTCAACTCTCATGGAAGCCCTCAAACAAAATATGGAAGAGTGAGCGATGATTTATTCAGACTGTTGGAAGGTCTATAAAAGTGCTGAATTATGAAATGATGGTTAAGATCATTTTCATGTGAGCCAAAAATATATTCTCATGTTAAATAAGTGTGCATTTTACGAAAAATAAAAATTTTATTTTTACTCTTCATTTTGGGGGAAAAAATTATCCACTTAAAGTAGAACAGACAAACTGATTGCTTCATCATGACAATGTGTTATATATTACATGGTAAGTACTGTATATTTTGTGGGTTTAAAGGAATATTTTAGAGTACTTGGTAATTTAGTGATTGGTTTGTCCATATTTAAAGTTACATTGTGAAGTGCATAATGGCATGTCATATTAGTCCGTATTTAATTAAAGTAACATTTAGGAATTGCAAATGGCGTATCATATTTTACATTTTTTATGTCAAATCAATTCTTTTATTATTGTTAAAAATGTATTTTTTAAGATTGATTTTTGTTTGAAATTCATACTTTTATTATTGTTATAAATTAATATTCCATGTCATATTTTATATTTTTTAATATTGTTAGATATTAACATTTTTAGTATTGTTAGATTTCATCTGATGCAATTTCTATCATGTATTAGAACTGCTGTGCCTTTTTACATAGTGATATTCAGACTGCCAAAAACTTTGTAAATCTTGTAAAAATATCGTGTACTTTATCATTTTCAGTTTGTACAAGATCCAAGTGTTCATGTTATTTGGACAGATCACACAATTACAAAGTTATCAATGGATTGATATGACTATGAAAAGGTGTGGCATATGTAATGCATAACTACTATGGTACTTATGCATGCTTGCTTAAAATAACATTTATTATCAAAAACAGTGTGATATATTTTTGTTGTATTCTTTATTTGAGAAATAAATAGCAAAGTTACAAGAAACAATTTACTCCAGAAGTTTTCTTATTTTATTTGAAAATAAAAATAACTAATGTAAAGTCAAAAAATTATAATGGAAATAATTATAATTCCAAACAAAACTGCAGAGATTTGTTTTTATTAAAGATAAAAATAACTAATTAAAGTTAAATAATTATAATGGAAATAATTATAATTACAAAACAAAGCTGCAGAGATTAAAAGTTATGAACAATCAAAACGAGATTTTGGAAAACATGCGATAAAGAATTTGGAGAGATGTAGCGGATAAGACTAAAACAAAAGAACACAGAGGGATATAAAAATTGTGAGTGGAAAAACATTGTGCACTTGTTACAATTTTGTTTACCAGAAAAAATTGGATACATGTATTAAGCTGTTAGAGCTATTTGTGTCACAACTGTTTAATAATGGGTGTTTAACCATATAGCCAAGTTCCATATATTTATCTAAATTTCTGGTCCTCATTTAGTATTTATAAAACTTAGGAGAAAAAGACATTACAAGATTGGCACAGTCAAAATTTTCAAACCTAGTGAAGCTTGAAAAAATAGGCCAGATGAGAAAGTCAAATGAAATTTTTTGAAACAGGTAAAATATCGTTAGGACAAAGCAGTATTCCTGAATTTAGTATTAGAAATGCCGAGGAATGGCCTTTCTATATTATGCAATTGGAAATTTTTTTCAAGTTGAATGGGATAAGAGATAATGAAAAAAAAGTGGCCGCACTTTTATGTTTAGCAGATGTAAAGTCATAGAAATTGTAGATAAATTATGGGACAGACCGATAACCGATGGAATACAGTTTGAAGATATAGTTAAAAAATTAACAGACTATTTTAGCCTGAGGCTGTCTAGACATGTAGCTAGATTAATGCTTAGAAATAGAAAATAAGCCAGGGAGGAAAAAATTAAAGACTATGATATAGTATTAAAACAGTTGACAAAAAACTGTGATTATAGCGAATTTTGAGAATAAGTTTTGCTGGATCAATTATTATTGGGGAATGTACAATGAAAGATTGCAACAGACATTGTTAACAGAAAGTGACTTATTATACAAAGTGTCTTTTAAAAAAGGAATAGTGTATGAAGTAATAATTGAGCAAGTCCTAGCTTTTAGAAACAATTCAGAAGAGACCAGCAAAATGGCAGTTTAAAAAATAGATCGAAAGCAGCAGCCGAAGAATGAAAATATAAAGAGAGGAATAATATTAGCAGTGAAATGTTTCTGCTGTGGTAAAACTGGCCAAGTAACCAAGAATTGCAAATGGAGGAAGGAAAACTGGTTTAACTGCGGATTTAAAGGGCATTTAGCAGCTGTGTGCAAAAAACTACGACAAACAAAATGTAATCCAGGTACAAATGGTAGAACATGTAGGATTAACTATATATCAACTAATGGGCAAAGTATGGCCATGAGAGATAGGACCATTTTGCAAGGAAAAATAGAAGTCACTAAACTACAAGAATTGGGGTCGTGTAACCAAGAATTAGCTACCATGCTTGAGAGATAGATGCAATCTGAGCTATAACTCAACTTGCAGATACAAGAACTGAAAAGTTATAATTCCAAATTACAAAATGAACTGGAAGAATTTCAAGGAAGATTGAAGACTTCTAAACAATGAGTAACAGAATTAGAACGTAGTTTCTAGTCAACAATATGAAAAAATGACTAAAGAATTATCAAAAGAAGTACATAAATTAAAACAGGATGTTTATAAATTAAATAAATTAAAAGAAGAACTTGAATAACAAAATTACAAACCAAACTTTCAGAATGTCAGAGTTTTGAAAGATCGAATGAAGATTTAAAAAGTAAACTCGCAATGTCAGAATCATCCGAACAAGTAAAGAGTTGGCAGCAGTGTGAAATGGAACTACAAGAAAGGATGGCCGAAGGTGAAAGTGAAATAGACACTTTCAATGATTTTTTGAAAGAGTGGAAATCTTTGGACAATGAGCTGCCAGAGACAAAAACTAAAGAACAGGGAAAAACCCAGAGTTTCTCCAAGCCAAAGAAAATTGCACTCAAGGTGGTGAGGAAAAAGAAGAGTTTGTAAACAAATTTCAAGATTATATTGATTAATCAGAAAAATCAAGTGTTTCTCCAAGTGTAAAAAAGGAAATGCAGATCTGTACAGGATAAAAGGAAACTGTGCAGATTGGATGATTATGTGTAACATAAATAAACTCTAACTTCTGGAGTGAGGGGAGGAAGTGTTGTATTCGTTTGTTGAGAAATAAATAGCAAAGTTATAAGAGACAATTTATTCCAGAAGTTTTCTTTTATTTTATTTGAAAATAAAAATAATTAATGTAAAGTCAAAAAATTATAATGGAAATAACACTTTCTAAATCGCATGTTGTTATTAAATTAGTAATAATTGAAAGGTTGCCAGTTTCTCACATGTGCCACAGTTGTTTCCCAGACAGCCAATCATTTTTAAACAGCTGTCTTTAAGAACGATCAGGCTTTTGACACACGACAGAGATTTTAATAAGAAAAGGATGATACCAACCTTTTCTCAACTTAACTTTTATATAAATAAGCCAGTTTTAAGCATCTTGGCCTGAAAGCTTGAAATATAAACATATTCATTTATTACTCACTAAAGACAGCTGTTTAAAAATCTGATTGGCTGTCTGGGAAACAACTGTGGTGCATGTGAGGGACTGGCAACCTTTTAATTATTAATAATGGAAGTAATTATAATTCCAAACAAAACTGCAGAAATTTATTTTTATTAAAGATAAAAATAACTAATTAAAGTTAAATAATTATAATAAAAGT
The DNA here is from genome assembly GCA_028023455.1 of Epiperipatus broadwayi. NCBI lineage: Eukaryota > Metazoa > Onychophora > Udeonychophora > Euonychophora > Peripatidae > Epiperipatus > Epiperipatus broadwayi. Next base: position 5,135,738 of record JAQFVV010006277.1, on the reverse strand, counting down.
AATTATAATTCCAAAACAAAGCCGCAGAGATTAAAAGTTAAGAACAATCAAAACGTGGTTTTGGAAAACATGTGATAAAGAATGTGGAGAGATGTAGCGGATAAGACTAAAACAAAAGAACACAGAGGGATATAAAAACTGCAAGTGGAAAAACATTGTGCACTTGTTACAGTTTTGTTTACCAGAAGAAGTTGGATACATGTATCAAGCTATTAGAGCTATTTGTGTCACAACTGTTTAATAATGGGTGTTTAGTCATGCAGCCAAGTTCTATATATTTATCTAAATTTCTCATCCTCATTTAGTGTTTATATATCGGATTGTATGTTCTTTTCTACCCCTCTAAAAAACTTAGGGGTGAAGATATTACAATTTTATGTAAGAAATTTGTCTTGATCAGAAAGAATGCATTACAAATATATATACACAGGCAATTGTTGTAACTGTAAATACAATTAGTTCATTCCATAATTTTATGTCTTAAAAGTTTAAAGTTTATTATGTAGATATAAATATTGAGATGCTTCAAAAAATAATGATACAATCATGGCAAAAAAATATTAATTTTACCAAAGAGAAACTTTTTTTTTCTTGTCATATAATTACTTTATTCCTTGATTCATCAGTCTATCTTTAGACAGCCAACTTATTTCACTTATAAATATATATTGCTTAAAATAATCCAGAAAATTTAATAAAGGAAATATGACATACCTTATTATTTGATTTAGTATCCGGTTGTCTAAAACATTGGATCCTTAATAGACAGACAACACATACATAGACAACTTTGGAGTTTTTTTTTATTTATTTTGTTACTTTAAACCATTTATAGTATAAAACATTTATCATATTTTACTAATTACGATATGATAATCCCATTTTAATTATATTTCCAATTTATTTTCAATAAATATTTAAACATTCCATTTTGATAATTATTTTTATTAATTATAAATTTTGAATTAAATTCTCTGTCAAACCGATCAATCAATTCATAGAAGAAAATTAATGAGTTAAACAATTGTATCTAAATCTATACAAAGTATCAATGACCTTTACAATGTAAGAATCACTGATATATTTAAAGAAAGTCTTAGCACTTTTTTTTAAAATGCAATAAAACTTTTGATAGCACCTTGGCAAATTAATTTTGTTAATGCTTTAATGAATCCTTACATTCAATAATTTACAAAATGCTAAGTAATTCATATTAGCAGCCACTCAAAAATGAAAAGAGACATTTTAATTCTAAAAAAAAAAAAAAACAATAAATGAAAGATAAAGATTAAAAAAATTAGAAAATATAGAAAGAAAAAAAAGTTTAAATTAGAATGAAAATGTGATTACATTTGTGTCCAATCTTATTGTCATTGTTAATGCATAGGAATGACTTACATGTGATGTGATGCATTGTGGCTTCACGGAGTCAAACATCTTTCAGCCACTATGTCCAGAGAAGTTTATTAGCAACTTTACCTTCTCTTTCCATTCCCCACCCTGTTTGTCCCATAGTCGTCTCTATTCTTTTTCATCCCATTTCCATAACATAATCTCTGTCAACTATATGACCTTTATATATAATCACTTTGTTTATATTTATTCTCCCACAACTTCATTATTTGTACCCTTTCTGCTTGTAGGAATTTACATTCAATTAACAGATGCCTAATATTTTCTATGCTTTGCTTACATAACTTGCAGACTAAATTACCCATGTTTTTCATTTATGTTATATTTCTTTGTTGCTAACCTTAAACAGTAAAATAATTTTCTTGCTATTATCATAAATTAACTTGCACCCGATATTCTGTTTATTCCTACATATATTTAAACTTTTTACTTTCCATGCTAGTTCCTCATCTCTCCAACTCCCTACTTTTTATTAATGCATCTATTCTTCTATCCCATTCCTTACCACTATAACATTCAACAATTCTCCTAACACAATCATCCCACCTTTTGCATAAGTATACTCACATAAAGTCATTATCCAAATCTTCTGCATACCAGGCTATCTTTTTCACTCATCTTGTTACTTGTCCTTTACTCATAACCCAATTAAATACTATTTTGGCTATTTTCTTATTATTCATAAATTGCATTCTACTGAACATTTTCATTTTGCTTTTTGCATCTTTTATATAACAACTTGACCGGCATACCTGCATCTAACGCTTATCTTCTTACTTCTCTTTGTATTTTTTCGAAATAATCTAACACCTCTTTACTAACACATAATACATCATTACCATAAATTAACCCTGTTTTTTCACTCCTATACAATTCTTGCTACATCATATTTATTACATGATAATACTATTAATTTTTTTATCAGTCCCTTTCCTTTCTTTGCTTCATTTATCAATTTTTTCTCCCATTTATCCAAGCAATTTCTCTGATTACCCCAATAAAAATTCTTTCTCTTCTCTTTTCCCAGAATTTATCATTATTACTTTTGATTATGACAGGTTGGAACTTCTTTATGAGAATGCAAGGAATATGTGGGATGACAGCATTGCCAAACATAGAATAATGTTTTGTTGCTATATATTAGCAGCAAAAGAAAAATATAGAAAAAAATATTAGAGCTCCAGAAAATCGTTGGAAGAGGTGCAATCAAAGTTGATGCATAAAGTTGGATCCTGAATACTGAAAGGTTGAGACCCATTGATTTATAGGATGACAGTCTCACCATGATCAGATATTATACTATTTTAGTGAGAATGTCATGTGATACTTGGATACTAGTGATGGATTAGATATTTAACAATTCCACTCATTTTATTCTGAGCTAAATGTTTTTATTATTGTACTCAATTGAGAATTAATCCTGGGACCATCAGCTTTATATTTGCCTTTCTACCACTGCTCTAAACCATTCAAAGCATTTAAGTGAGTGAAGATAAGAGAATAAAAGAAAAGAGAATGAAAATTTCAAAAAGAGTAAGTATCTATCATTTAACAAATAAAATTTTGGACTATATTTGCATTCTATTTTTTTTAGGTTTGTTTTTCACTGCTTTTTGAAACAAGTTAATGGTGCATTTGTATATATATTTCAATTTAATTAATTCATGTGTAAAATAGCAGTATTTAGCCCCAGTTCTCTATTGATTAGTTACAACATCCTAACACACACACATAAATGTACAATATATATAAATATAGAGCACATAGCTATTCTATTACTAATGTAAATAATTCACAAATAATCATTACTAATAATAAAAATAGTAAATAATTGTTCAAGAGGTCATGTGATATCAAATCTGAAAGTCTTGAGCACTTAAGGCTACCTATATGTTAAATCTCACAAGATTATATACATATTGTAAGGGTAGCTTACAATCTGGCTCAATCCCACCCTTATATATCCACAGTAGTAAACTAAACCCATAAAAAAGACATAAGCTGAAATAATAGGTTAAATACATATTGTTTTATATGCAAACATACATATAAATACATATACACTTGAAATTTGTTTTAATAAGTACCAGACCAAAATAATGTTGAAATGAAGTAAGCGCTCCTTATTGATGAAAAATAAATGCTTAATCTTAGAAATCTTATATATATATAATAATATATATATATATATATATATATATATATATATATATATATATATATATTTTTTTATATATATAATGATTTATTTGTTAATGTGTAGGCATCATGATATCAGAAAGTAATTTAGTCGATGTGGTGATAACCTGAGATCAAGTCAATATCTAAGCAACCAAGTTTTGGAAAATGAGAATACACTTTTACTATTTAATTCTATTATGTAACATTAACAGCAACCATTAATTCATGCAACAATAGACACCTATAGTGATAGAAAAGGAAATTGAAAATGTGAATTTGCTAGACAGTGGGTGTTAAGTCCTAGTATAAATATAAACCCAATCCATTTCCATTCTCTTTCACATTTTATCAACTGTTATAAGAACCACAAGCAGCAAATAGCTTAATATTGAACATTAATAACAAAAAAGAATGATGTGTTCAAAGATATATCTTCTGTATAAGATTTTAAAACACTGACAACTGAAACAAATCATCATCAACACTTGAAACAGTAAAAGTCAATAACTTTAGCAGCATAATGAAAGAATTAAATTAATTTTATAGTGACAATTGAAGACAGAAGACTGTACAATCAAACAAGAAGAGGAATGTTATATAGCCAGCGCATACTGATAAATGATGAAATAAAACTTTCCTTTACATAAATTCATTCAATACCAATTATAAGCTGATGGAAATTTAAATCTTTCTTGAATTCTCAAACAATGTATATTGGTTAGATACACATGCCATAGGACCAGGGTACTATCTTAATTGCCATGAAGCATGGTGTTGTAACTCGCTCATATAAATAATGCCTAGAAAAACAGCTAACATCTAAGTTGAAGAGTCTGTGTGGAGCCTGAAAAAGGGAGTGATATTGTCCAAGCATTACTGGAGAATGATGGAGAAGTTATCAGAATGGACTGTATCCATGAAAGACACTAATGTTTAAATCATAAACTAATCAGGAAAATTTGAACAAAATCAAAATTATCATGTTATATATTTTTTTCACTTTACATGTTTGTAAAATTATTTTATTATTCTCACATTTGGAAGTTTCAGTGTGTTTTCAATCAGGAGAGTCCATTCCATAAGAAGCAAGATGGAACGTGGGGGAAGATTTATTAATCTAGAAATTTTTTTTTTGTTTTGTAAATAAAATTTAGGTTGATTCCCTCCATAGTGATTCAATTTTCAGTCATCATCATCATTACATAATATGGATGAGGTAAGAATTTTTGATCCTCTTCCATATTAATTTGCACTCACTGGTACAGGACAGAGTTTACATTATATGTTTATTTGTTTATGTTTTCACTAATACTTGTTATATTTAATTTATTTGGTATGAATGATTAATGTTCTTGTATGAAAATCTTTTTCTATCCATTTTAGACAATTTGTACATAGGTAAAAGGAGGGGGAATTCCCAACAAAGACAAAACATCACCAAAGAAATTGGATGATGGAGCTATTGGATATATTGTGATATAATTTTGTAAATAGTTATTTTGTTTCGCGATCATCATCCCGACAATGAAATCATAATTTTTCTTTTTACTTTATTTTATTTCTATATCTTAGCTAATCTTATTGACTTTGTAAATAGAGAATGTCTATTAATGTATATCTACCAGAAACATGGGTTGGTATAATGAATAATTTAGTTATTGAAATGGTAGAGATGCATATGGACACATGTAAGCACATTTTTTGCTATATGAATAGAATTTGAATTTTTATCTGTTATTAATAAAATTTGTTAGCATGTTTTAAATTAAATTGGTCTCTAGTTTAACAAACTCATTCATATACTCACTCATCAATTTATTTAACTAAGTCTACATATGCACACACCCACATTTTTATAATATAGAACATAACAATAGGATTTGATGTGTCTTAAGCCAATAAAAATTTAGTTGCTACATTAAGTAAATTCACCCCTGAAGAGAACCAAATGCAACATTCTCCCTGGGTTTGAATAATGAGACATAATGGAATACAAAAGAGAGATGAAGTATGGATGAACTAGCCTAAATTATATCTAGATTTAATGAGTAAACCAAGAGTTAGTGCATTGGAGGTGGATATGATCATTGGTTAGTTACTTCATCACATCATTCACAGCATCCTAGGTCCTACCATAGTTAGATGTGTTCCCCCTCTTCTAGTGGAAAACCCGGACTGTTATAATATATATATAGTATTATACTAATCATATAAATAGCACAAAATAATAAAATTTCTGTACAATTTTTTCAAGTAAAGAATAAGTCTATGCAGCTTAAGAAATGCAAATGTACTAATAGCTAAATATATTTAAATATGATAATTTTGCTAATAATTGTTGTTAAATAGAATTTTTTTAAACATGATACTTTATTATTTAACAAGCTTAGCTACCACTCCTATCTAATTAATTTCAACATTTATAAATATTAAAATTCAAGGAAACTTATTTGAAACATCAGCCATGATGTATTCTGTAGATATATGTTTATAATAACCTTTTCATAAATAATCATCTCACATACAAAATATAGTAACTTCCAACAGAAATGGCTCAGATGCAAGTTTCTGATTCTCCATATAATCTGTGCAAGCAGATACTTTTTGTGTTTATTATTTCATATAATTCCATTTTATAATCATTCATTAATAATCTATTTTTGGTTTTTGTTAGTGAACCTGCATCCCAAATTATCATATCAGAATCATCCACCAGCACAGAAACTCAGAATATCTGTTCTCACTATGCTTGTCTTTCCTGAAAAAACCTTCACTCATTAGATGAGCTAGTGGTATTGAACACTTGGATCTTTATGTACATGTTGATATTTCAATATTTTTCATTACACCTCTCTCTAACAAGATAGAGACTACTTTTTATCTATTATTATCTGATGGAGGATTAAGTATTCCCAAAATTGAAAAAGAGTATTCTATATTTAAAGAACTTTTATCAAATTAAATTTGTTGAAAATTTTATTTCTTTTAAATAGGTTATTTGTTCTAAGTAGATATATCAAATTAGTAAGCAGAATAATGTGACAATTTTAATTTTAAACAGTGCATCATTTTTTAATTAATTCTGTTTATTTCAATTAATAGAATCAAATAAAGGCTTACACTTTTAATAATATACAGAGATATTGCATGTTTTTCACATTAACATTTAGATCAACATTTTTTATCTTTGTAAGAAAGTACTATAGTTATTTATTTTTGTATATACCTTTTACATAAAGTAGTGCAGTTGTTTTACAATCTAGGGTACTTTATCAGATGATTGAATTATTGATTTGCTATTTTTTATTTTTCTCTAATAATGATACTTTGTTAAAATGAATGACAAATTATATTTATTTGGAATGTCATTTTTATTTGCTTCTCTGTCATTTATTTCATTTTTTCCTCAGTCAGCAATGATGTGTCTCATAATGACTGGATTTAATATTCCAATCATCATGCATAATTTATCTGTTGAATAATAATGTGTTTATGATATTGAGCCATTGCACAGAAGATGGCAGACCATAATTTATTTATTGTTGAAAAAATTCTTAACTGTTAAAAAATGTGTAAAATTCATAATAGCTAAACTATTTATTAACAAATTGTATTCTTTTAAAATTGAGATGTTCTATGAAAAAAAATTTTTAGGATTATTTTAATTATCAATATATTTATAAATTTAAATATACCATGTTTAAAACTGTACTAGAATATAATTGCATAAATATGTGAATCACATATGCACTTGCCTATCAAACAAACATGTTTTTGGTGTATTACTCTCATAGGTTTGTCTAATTAAATGCATTATGCATACATGAAATAGAATCTACAGAACTGAAATGTATAATACAAAATTTAAATACATTAATAATTTAAATCATTATATAGTAATTATCAATATTACATTCACAGGATTTTATATAAGAACAATAAAAATAATAAATATAATGGTAATTAACAATTATATACAGTTTTTCAATCTGCAGAAGTACTTTTGGTTAATTCCTTATAATAGTTAATTACTATTATATTTATTATTTTTATTGTTATTACAATAGTTTTTTAATTAACGGATATTTTTATTTGTATTATATATATATATAGCCAATAATTTCATTCTAGGATCATGATTCTATCTTTCATTGTGGATAATATCATTTCTTTTCATTTAGACTTACAAATTATAATGCTCTCAATTCAAGCATAATTAAAACTGTGTTATCAGAGATGAAATAAATAACTTTACATATTAATTTAATTTTTAGTGTTAAACAGGTGACAACTGAAAAATATTCTTAGATCATCTCTTTGAACATGGTCATGTATGTTAACTATCTCATGATTGAAATAGCTTATTTTATAAAAATTCATTGAAATCATCACTCTAATCAATGATCAGAGATCTAGGTTGATTGTACCATGATTCAAGTGGCATGCCAATTTTTTTAGCTTAACTAGTATGCATCTTTACATTTTTTCTTTATTGTAAATCTTCTGTACTATCACCTATTAAGACGATTTATTAAGTTAGGAGTATCAAAATTACAAATATTAAGAATACATACTAAGACCATTTTCCAAACAACAATATCAGGTACAAACTCTAGCATTATTTTTGTTAATAAATACCTTTGGGTGCACAGACAAAATTCTTATGAAAATATTAGCTATTAATAAGTGAATTTAGTCACATAGCTGAGTAATAAAATATGATAGTATTAGCACACTTGAATATATAAATAACCCTTATAAGATTCAAATTGCATAATGTTAAAATTTTAATTTACAAGTATACATTAATTTTTCGTTTTAAATACATTTGCAGACATTTTTGCATTTTTAAATACTTTATTTTAACTGTATATGACATTTTTTGTATAATTAATTTTAATATATATATTATTATATCTCATGAGAAATTGGCAACACTCTGAAGAAGCTATGAAATAATATCATAAATTAAGATTGCTGAAGTCTTATTTTATTTCGTCATTAATTATACCATTAAAAAGATAAAAAGTAAAATAGATAATCAAAATTGTTTCCAAAACCTTTTCTTCTCATTAACTTCAAATTACACTTCATAATGATCAAATTTCTATATATATTAAATGGGATTTTAAGAACACTTTATGTAGAAATTTTTAATGATAGGAAAGAATTCTATGATCAGAACAAAATGGGTCACCTTAAAAAGTTCTGCATAGAAGCATAAAAATTCTCCATAGAAGTTGCAAGTAACATTTCAGTAAAAATTTAAAAGCATATTATTTAAAAAATAACTGTAATCAAAAGCTTAAAACAAATATTAAGAATATAAGTTGTATAAGAAATATTTAAGATAATAGTGAATAGAATGTAAAATGTTTTACACTTTATACAGAATTTTAAACAGTTAATAATAGTTATTCTTTTTTGTTTAATTTTTTTCTAGTGGGGAATATATTTGTGGTATTTCTAAATCCAAAATGACTATTTGATAGGAATCCTCTCTTGTTTATTAATTTTGGGCAGCTTTCAGTTCAAAATTTAGAGATAAAAAGTTTGATGAATGACAGACAGAAAATAGTATTGCAACTGACTTAAAAGAGTTCTAGTTGAACATCATTTCGAAATCTGCATAATATATGTACATCGGAGCAACATTTGTTGCTGTAACTTCCATTCTGAACTTCTGATTTTAAATAAACAGACTTAAAACTAACTTGAGCTATATTTTCAGATTTGCTTATGAAAAAGAAATCAAAGAAAATAGTCAGATGTTTTCTATTTACAAATATATAAATGTATTATATGGAATCAGAATTATATAACCAGTGATAAATGGTTTTCGGACTTAAAAACAATTTCTTTTTGCAAAAACAAGTATACAAATGTAAATAATAAAAACGAAAATTAATCAAGTCAGTAATTACTTACTTATGTTTTATATAGGTAAATGAGCACAGACTTTCACATGACTCATCACTCTCCACACTATCTCATAACACTGATACACTTGAACGCATATATGTTGAAAAGATAAATAATCACCAATAAACGTATTTCATGCCAAACCAGCAATCATCAGTTGGTCCAGATTACTATCTCCTACACATATATGCTATAAGTGCTCAGATAAGCTTCAGTCTACTCCACACTCCAACTCTTCAACCATCCATCCAATTGAAAATCTGATGATGGAATGCGTGAAGGCCACCCTGAGACTGAGATTCTTGCACCCATGTTGACCTAAGATCAATCTGACCCCTCATGTACAGGACATAATCCATTTATTACATATATAAGGGGTGGGCAGACATCTCTACTATGTAATAACTGGAACGCACAGGCTTATTATATATATATACCTGTGTCTATATATGTAATATATAGGGTATATGAGCACAGACTTTCACATGATCCACCATTCGCCACACTATCTCATAACACTGATACACTTGAACACATATATGTTGAAAAGATAAATAATCACCAATATCCGTATTTCATGCTAAACTAGCAATCATCAGTTGGTCCCGATTACCATCTCTACACACATATGCTATAAGTACTCAGATATATATTAAGATAGACAATCCTCATACTTTAATGGACAGGCTTCAGTCTACTCCACACTCCAACTCTTCAACCGTCCATCCAATTGAAAGTCTGATGATGGAATGCTCGAAGGCCACCCTGAGGCTGAGATTTCCATATGTCAAAGCGTTGACCGGCAGCTATGCTAACCACTTGATTACTTAATTATGTTTAATCTTATATATATTATAAATACAAAAAAGGGCATATTTTGTTTTAAAATAAAATACTACATCTAATTTTACAAATCTGAAATAAAATTTGAGCTCAATTTCATAAACATTATTGTTATTATTATTATTATTATAAGTCATTCCATGATAATATATATATATATATAAGAAATCATTTAATTTAATCATCGTTATCAAATGATTTTATTTATAACATAGCGTCAGTTTAGAAATTGTTTTTATCTAATAGGGTTCTATATATGTATATGAAAACGGTCCACATATGTTGAAAATGAACTTGCACACAGATATTAATAAAATATTTTAGCCGTATTTTAATTCATTGCTTACTTTGAATTATATATATTATGTTTAAACAATCAAGTTAAAAAGTTGGTACATGGAAAAGGTGAAAGTTGAGAATATTCACATGGGATTAAATGCTTGCAAGAAGAACTATTTACAGTATTTAGATCAAGGTTAAATAATAGCTTTGATAATCATATTTTTAATTAAATTAAAATCTATTTAGAAATATGATATTCATCAGAAAGAAGACAAACAAAAGTTTTATCCTATGGCAAAGAAAATAGTAAAAAACTAGTAATAAAAAAAATCAAAAGAAAAAACACTTATTTTAGAAGAGTATGAATTCATGAATAAATTATAATCCTTTTGACTGAATAGGATAATTGATCCATTATTCTTAAGTTACAATTATGAAATTTTAAAATCAATCAGTTTTGTTGTTGCTGTTGTTCATATTTATTGTCTTAATCTACCAGCATATAGATGAAATATATAAATTATCTGCACAATGCATAAAATATGTGAAAAAAAAAAAAGATGTAAAAATATATTGAATAAAAGATGAAATACAGATTTCATTAAAATAATAAAAATTATTTTCACATAACTTTAGGTAAGCAATTTAATGCAAATCATGGACACTAGATGGCTTTATAATTAATGTCTACAAACTGCGTTACAGATTTTTAAGATTGTAAGAAAGATAATCAATTAAATCTGAGCGGGATAATTATACCTGTTTTAATATTTGGAAATGAAACACTTTAAATTACCAAGGAAATCGGAACTGTTTATAAAGAATTTAAAGGGAGATGATTAGTTGAATAGTGAATTATAAAAAGCAAACAAAGCTATTTTGATAGGAGATGGAATAGAATTTTCTTTACGGTTAAATATATTATTCAAAATGTTTGGAAAGCTACAATATATATGGATAAAAACAGTTAAAAAATAATAATTATTGGATTATATAGAAAGTAGAATAAACAGGGTAAGCTACAAAAATGATAAAGAATGCAATATTTATAGATAGAAAATTTATTTGTAATTATATAAACTATTTCTGCTCTTTAATATTAACAGTTAAATGCTTTTAGAAAAAATTAAACTTTTCAAAGCATCACCTTAAATTCTTCATTTTCGAATCTAAAGGTTCCTGTTCGATACCCATGCCAATACCTTTATTGGTTAGGCCAGCAACTTCTGACGAAAAGAGGATGATAATACTACTTGAAATATTATATTACCCTGTGTGATATAAAATAAAAAAACTAACAGTTGAATATATTTGAAAAAATTAAATAAAATTTAAATTTTTCTAAAACATCAATTAACATTAGATTATGAAAATAGACCAACATATAATTATAACTAAAACACTATTATCTTAAACTTTCAGATAAATATTATATATATATAAGAAATGAGAAAAATGTGAAGAGAATAAATTACAGACATAATTGTAAAGAATAGAAAAAGTGAGTAGGTAAAGTGATTAGGGAAAAATAAATAGAATTATGAATATGAATAGAGAAATAAAAACAAAGTATGAAACAATATATTGAAACAATCGATCTTAGTTCAAGATTGAGTTTCATTGTTCTACCACAGCCCACGTTTCATCCTGCTTTTTTTTTTTTTTTTTTGTAAAATGTATATAAACTATACGTATATTTCTGAGAAGCATCTATGAGATTTATAAATATAAATCTTAAATAAAAATTTTCTTTAATTATTTTAAATATTAATATCTCTAGATGCGACTCAGATATATACATATATTAAGAAGCTTTATATATATAAAAGCACAAAGAAATGTTATAAATAATTTTGTATTTTTTTTCTTAATTATATTTTATTTATTTTGTAAATATTTTTCTTCATATAACTACATAAAAATTCAAGATGGAAGATGCAGTCGTTAACTGTCCAAACGTAATTAAAGGGGAGGGAACATTACTTTGTTTCATGATTAAAAGGAATATTTAAATTAAAGTAAAAAATTTAAAACAAAGCTAATTGATTTAGTTAGCTGTTAACATTTTTATCAAATCTATTTCCAATTTGGAAATTGATTTGAATTTTATTTTTGGACAGTTATCTTGCGATTGCATCTCTACTAACAATAGAGAAAAGATTTCTGTAAATTAAAAATTAATTAAGAGTTAAGAAGTTAGATTAATACAAACATTATTTGCATAACTGAAAACTGGTATAAATAAGCCCAAAAATCTATTGTGGCAGAGTTGGTCAATAGTCATTAACCGACTTTACATCTGTTTGATTTTAAAAAGAGAAACCCAAGCCACCTCTCCTTCCATCTTCAGATCAACTCTTCACCATGCAGAGATGTAGCTCCTACCGCTCATGTATGCCCATGCCATCAAAGAACTTCTGAAACCAAAAGACATGTTTTAAATCAAGGAATGCTGCCGGCCACAGAAGATTCGTCAATACTTTATCCTGAAGTAACAAATCTTTAATCATTACAATTGTATTACCTGAGTACTAACTCTTTAAAATTAATGTTTTCTGTATATTTTGAATCTCTTTTAATTTGCCAATCAGTGAGTATGTTCAGTTGATAATTATTTTCTTTGTGTCGATTCTCTGCAATCCAAATTAATGTTACTATAAAAAAAATTTATCCACCTCATGTTTCTTATTATTTTAATAATTTAGTGCAGTTGTAATTTATTTTTAATGATATTTTTATATTTGTCACTTAATTTTATTTGTAAATGCCAATCAAACCGGTCTTATGAACTTCTATATCCCACTGTGGAAAAGAGGGGGGGGTAATGAGTTCTTATTTATTTATTTCTAAATAGTTCATAAGACTGAGTTTTTCTTGTAAAATGAATATATGCTCTTTTAAAAATATATATTTTACCATAAAATTATACAAAATGTATAAATACTTTGCAATCTGGGGTGGATATTGGTGTCCATTAGTGTTATTAATTTTTTTATTCATTGTCATCACCCAAAAGGCTGGTGAACAAATTCTATTTTGTTGTTCGCACTTTTAAGTACATGAACTTTAGTTTTTTTTATATATTTAAACAAAATAACATTGATTCAAGAAGGGGGAGAAATGCACACTTCATTAATTATAGTTTAACTTCTGATAAATGACTTTATCTTACATGGGTCATTATTTTAACATATCATTATGTATTTGTTAAACCATTTAAGGCTTTATTTAATATTTAAATTCAATGTTTTTATAGTCTTATAATAGCATTGCTGGTATATGTCAGAAATTATTAATAAGCCACATATGGCTCTGATCTGGGTCTCCTGCACTTCATTCCACGGATTCACGATCATCTTCATTAGTCATTCTTCTTCGTAAAGTATATATTTATATGCTGCTTTGATTCACCTGTAACTCATTCCAGGGATTCAAAGCCTTCCATTTTTTTATGTTCCTCGTTCATAACAGATTAGTGTAGTTGTAGCTTTGTATGACTTTGCCGCGATCCGGTCCCATAGAAATTTCCTATCGACCTTTCCTTCAGTACTCTCAGCATGAAGCTGACATACCACCTTCAAATAGAATGACATTTTCTCAGCCTAAGTTTCCACCCTCTCTCTCACTGACATAAAGCTAGCAACGAAATTTCTTATAGTTAATTTTTTAGCCTGTTTAACAAAATAAATCGTAATGATATGTGATAATGAAATGTCTTCTCTTTGTAATATTTTTCATTGGGGTTTAGATCCAACTTCTCATGAAGCTTTCCTCCCCTTTATTGAAATAAGCCGTTCCCGTATTTATATGGTTTTGCAATATTCTATCGTTAAATGTCGAAAATGTGTAAAATAAATGTTTTAGTCTGCTCACTGATCAAAATATGTCCTTATTTTTATTGTTACAAATAAAGTCTATAAATGAAAATAAACTTATGTATGAAATACCAAGGGCATCCTACTAAAATCGTATAATCAGCAAAACTCTATCGTATCTTAATATATATTATTCTTAATGTATAAACGTCCACCAAAACACCCAGATAGATCCATTTGTAATATGAAATAAAATCTTATTTTAAATATATGTTCAGTATTGTAACTGCCACACTAAATTGATATCTATTAAAATAAAATAATTGTGTCAAGTTTGTTAAATGTGTATAATGAAAACAAAGTTTAAATGCATGAAGTTGAGTATATATAAAATCATCTTGAATTTTGTCAAAATAAATATTTATATTTTTAAACTTAATCCAGTTGTTCGAATCTTCTTAATATATTTTATGTTTTCTTTTACTTATATCTCAGGTTCACTCAATCTCTCATTATCATTATCAGCTGAGTTCTCATGCAAAACGATGTAGCACCGGCCCCAGAAATAATTAATTTATGTAGTATCACCATAGGTGTTGTCCATAGTGTTATAGCTTTGGGAAATGGGCAAATAGGTTAGAATTCATGATTGCTCCTGACCTGTGTATCTTGGGCATGATTGGATTTGGGTACTTTTGCTCAAATTCTAAATGTTGTTGGATGGACATACATTTTCGATCGGTACAATATGATGATACCAGAAAAAACTTGTTATTTGGGAAGGACAAGAACTATTTTGAATACTAAGTAAAGAAAACAAAAATTAAACAAGAATTTTGAAGTTGTTATTTGTGTGGTGATAGGGTATAAACTTTATTTTTAGAATGCAGTTTGTTGGGGAAAAAAGAATAGAATAAATTATATGGTTAGTGGGAAAAGCCTAAAGATGATTCTTTATGATAAGAATAGAGAATATGATGATAGGTTTGACATTAATGAAATATCTTTTATTAAAGTGAAATACAATAAGGGATATAATATGCCATGGTAGCAAAATAATTTGCTAATGATAGATTAAAGGAAGAAATGGATGAGACAATGGAATACTGATTGAATGATATACTATTTCAGATTGCAATAGTATAAAATATTACTGGAAGAAAGAATGTTTAACTTGTTTAATAATAGATATCAGTCTGATTAATAAAGTCTTAGCAGAGAAATACTAGTTAAAAATATATCACTTTGTTTTGGTTTACATCATTATCACACAAGCAATACATATTCCAACTATTCAATAGCATTAGATATCCATTAAAAGACAAGTTTTAATTACCATTAACATTCTTAATTCTAAGAAATAATACTTCTTTATGTTGTTTATCTTATAATCAATGAAATATAATATAAATCTTTATTATATAATAATAACAACTTGTAAATACATCAACAGAAAAATTATATATATAAAAGCCTTTTTCGGTAATTCTAAATTTTTTTACCCTTGTCAATATGATACCTCGTACTAATACTAACATGTATATTACGTATATAGCGATATCTACTGACATTTCCTATAATTCATTATTTTTATCATTTTATTTATTTCCTTTATATTACTTTCCATTCTTTATCCATTACCCAATCATTCATTAAATCAATTGACTTTTTGTAAATGTTCATACATGTGTTTATATTATATTTTATATAATTTGTTTCATATATTTTCCTTCTATTCATTTCCTTTATATAATTTAATGCTCTTATGTTTTTAATACAATCTATTTTATGTCCAAATTTTAAATAATGAACATATAATGCTGATCTATCATCCCTCCTTTCAATAGCACTATTATGTTATTTTGATGTTTGTCCATAGTAAACTATTTTACATATCTAATAGTAAAAAATTAGATATATTAATAGAAAATTATAAGATTAAAGATGATATGAAATATGTAAAGGGAACTATAAAATTACTTGTGGGATATGTAAAATGGTTACTATGGACAAACATCAAAACAATTAGAACAAAGGGCAAAAGAACATAATAGTGCTATTGAAAGGAGAGATGATAGATCAGTATTATATGTTCCTTATTTAAAATTTGGACATAAAATAGATTGTATTAAAAACATAAGAGCATTAAATTATATAAAGGAAATGAATAGAAGGAAAATAAAAGAAACAAATTATATAAAATATAATATAAATACATGTATGAACATTTACAAAAAGTCAATTGATTTAATGAATGATTGGGTAATGGATAAAGAATGGAAAGTAATATAAAGGAAATAAATAAAATGATAAAAATAATGAATTATAGGAAATGTCAGTAGATATCGCTATATACGTAATATACGTGTTAGTATTAGTACGAGGTATCATATTGACAAGGGTAAAAAAATTTAGAATTACCGAAAAAGGCTTTTATATATATAATTTTTCTGTTGATGTATTTACTAGTTGTTATTATTATATAATAAAGATTTATATTATATTTCATTAACATTCTATATACTATATGCATGAAAAAAAATCTTGAGCTATTTTGAAAAATTCTTCCATCCTAGATTTGTTTTCAGTTCATGCTAAACTGAATTAACAGCTATTATGCCTTAGAGTAGCAAAAATTCTAATATAAAAGAACATAAAATAAAGCATTTTAAAATTTAAGTGGTATAAAATGTAAAATATTTTAGTAAAAAAAATGATTAAAGACATTTTACAATTAATAAATAGATCTGCAATAATCAGGAATGAAACAAAAAGATTTATTTTCAATTAAGAAGTTAGTTGGTTAAAATACAAGAATAGTGTTATACTTATAAATTGAGATATTGTTTTTAGAATTTTAATTTAAGTATAAGATTAATAAAATAAGAAATTTTATTTTCAATTTATATATTGATTAATTAAAATAATGTTTAGATCTAATTTTTTTATAAAATCAATTAGAAATTTTTGAAAAAAAAGTGATTTATTTATAAAGGAAATATTTTTTTGTTTTGTTTTTAGTTAATTTAAAAAGAAATTGTTAAAGATAGGCACAAGATTAAAAAGATGAATTACTTTTTGCAAGAAATAATTGGAAGTAGTTTTGAAAAACTTTATTTACTTTCAAAAATATAATTTTGAAAAAAAAATACTTTTTAAAAAAGTTTTTTTTTTTATTAGTTTGTTTGTACTTTTTCTTTTTTTAAGATTTTGGCAACATGAAATATCTATTTTTTTTCCTCCATGATTTTACAGACATGTTTTCTATTTGTTTAAACTCTTAAGAAAAGACTATAATAATTGTTGAAACTTTGGGATGATCTTTAATTTTTTTAAGATTGATATTTTTTTTCAATAAGAAATTAGTGAATATTTTTTTTAAAAAATGGTGATTGAAGTTTTATTTTTTAATTATGTCTATGATTAATGATTTTCCTAAGTTCTCTAATCAGGTCACATGACCATGCTAATGATATACTTGATCATCACTGGTAACAATATACTTTTTCTAAACTTCTTAATCTAATGTAACTATGGGCTATAATAACACTATTTTTGAGCTCAAAAATATATACCATCATATTATTCTTTATTTTATTAATAGAGCTTGTGAAGATTGATTTCACTTTTATAAGTCTGTCAAAATAAAATTTGTCTGAGTTTTAAAAAAAATGTTGCAATTAAATTATATGAAACATTAATATCCTAAATGTTTCAAAACTTGAAAATCTTAACCCATAAAATAAACAATCAGAAGTATCTCAAACGCACAGAAGTAATGGAAACAAATGAACAAATTCATTCTTCAGAGTTAATTATCAATAAAACCTCAGAGGATATATTAAACACATTAACATTGATGCCTCAAAAATAAATAATACCTCAGGTAAACATAAACTCGGATGCCCAGCATTCCAAAAATGTAGTAGAAAACCTGAGTTGGAAAAATCTGAATTAAGTGAAGATGATTTACCACCATTTGTTGACAACAACAAAAAATTTAAAACAACAATTCTAAAGGTCCCCCCAGACACTAATACAGAAGTTACAATGGATGACAAGGCTGACACAATAGAAAAGGTAAATATAACGTTTAAAATATGACAATCTTATGACTGAAAAGTTGCATAGGGTTGGACTAGATAAACAGATAGCAATAGAATGAAGTCAGATTAATTTATCAAGAAAACAAATACAAGGAAAAAGGTTTAATTTGATGTAATAAATAAATACAACAGGAGGATAAAAATCTGATCATTAAATGTTCAAGGATTAAACTCGATAAAAAAGAATTATGAATTTAAAAAATGGATGAATACTATCCAGCCACAAGTAATAGGATTAAATGAAACAAATATATATAATAGATCACAAATAGTTCTATCAAAATATCTTAGTAAGCATGGATACACCATTTTCTCTAAGGGAGCCTTTTCATCCTCAGCAGGGATGGGAATTGTCATCAATAAAATTGTTAATTTAAATCATTTACAATTATATATATATATATATATATATATATAATTGTAAATGATATAAATGTTACAATCAGCATGTGTGCATCTATATATATATATATAGATGCACACATGCTGATTGTAACATTATATCATAAGTCTTTAACACTTAATATTATATTCATTTACATCCTACCAGATCATAAAATAATCCATATATTAATAAATACATTAAATGTCAAATTTGCATTCTCAACCTATCCCATAATACTGATTGGGGACTTTAACATGACACATAACAAATTTGAATTGAAATGGTTACACTTACTGGCTTTTCCATTTATGACAGGAGAAGGGTTTCTGCCACAGAACTCTGTATCATTTAATAATGGCATATACTCATCAATGATTGACCTGGTATTTTATTAACCAGCACTGCACCATATGATGAACTTATCACTGATAAACACATCTTTTTCAAACCATGCTGCAATCATAGTAACTCTTAAAAAACCATTAATAACAGCCAGCAAAACCATTACCGTATTTCTGTCCAGTAACACAACTGAACATCTATTTTTAAAAATATACACATCCAGTTCAAACCTGGATAACATTTGTAAATATATCAACCAGCACCACCAAAAGTCCTAGCTCTTGCAGATGACAGTAATAAAAGAATCACGTGCAGCTCTACCACAGCAGAAGAATGCAAAAAGGTCAGCATGTGAAACACTCAGAGAATACATAGCTATAATAAAAAAAAAAGAAAATATACTTAAATTATCTCCATACTTGGTCAAGACAATATATTAGATGGGCATTAAGTCAAGCATTAGTAAACTGATTCACCACAGTAATAAATATGAATAATGAAATCATTGCAAGCACTATTATCATACTTTAAAACAAAATTACAAAAGGGATTAAAATTTACTCCAAACGTAACTTCTTGGGAGTACCAGAAGATAATTTAAAATTTATACCTGAAGAATTTGTTGAATGCCATCCAGGGATACATTGTATGCCCTTATTTGTATATAATCATTTAAGCAAATTTACCTCAAAATACTTAGCAAAATTAGCAATTTTCTTAACAAAACAAATATATAATATTCAAGAACTCTATCCAGTCTCTCTGATATCATTTATGAAAAAACAGAAAAACATATTCTCACTTACAAATCTCAGATCAATATCAATGAGTCCACTTGGCATTAAAGCATTAGAGTCAGTGATCAAGGAAAAAAAATCAACCCTATACATTGTCACAACTCTTGAGATTGCAGTTTGCCAAGCAGAATTTCTGTTTAAAACAATATTAGATTCAGTCAGAACTAATAAGAAATTTGTCTGGTTGTAGTGAAACTAGAAATAAAATCTGCATTGACACAGTACCAATTGATCTACTAATCAATGAACTAATAAAAACATCAATATCAACTTCACTAATATATTTGATTATAAATCTACTTCTGAGCAGGGAAACACATATTAGCCTCAATGGGAAATATTCACTATCTTTTAATCTTTTTTCTTTAGTTCCACAAGTCAATCCATTGATGACAGCAATAAAAAACGATTTGGCAGGAATATTCATATCAAAATTAAAATAAATATTTTATGTGTAGCATATATGGATGATATATTTATGTTTTCAACATCGAAAAAAACAAATTCCAAAATTAATAAAAATTCTTCACACTTATGCAAATTCAATATGAAGAAGTCAATTGCATGGTCAATATATGCATGCTGCTATCATGAAGAATATTTCAAAGGGACTTAGAACCCAAATGCACTTATAAATCCTAAGAGAATTAATAAATAAAACTGAAAAATAATCAATTCACTCTCAAAATCCTACTTCTCACTATATTCAAAAGTGGTACTTTTTAATCTGTCAGTAACGACTAGAATTCCATACTACACCCCAATAATTATATACAGCAAAGCCTTCACACTAAAAATTGATAGCCTATGTAGAAAGCTATTGTGGAGGAAAACTATGTCTACAATATCAATTAAACAAATTCCAAATCCCCTAGTGCAAAATCGATTAGGATTATACACAATAAAAATATTTTAAATTCAGAAAACCATCGATTTAATTACATCATGCATAAGGCTTTTTCCATATCTTGAAGTAATCCATAAGAATCACAAACCACCAACAATTACTAGTTTTTAAATACTCTTCAGTCCACATTGCTAAATATCACAAGTTCAGTGATCTGGATACAGAAAACTAAGTATAGGTATTGGGAAATATATGTATTAATCTATCCTCCATCTTCAAATAACAATAATAAACTTTTTTTAAATATAAACAACAAAAAATTAACAAAATAATTTAAATACTGGTCACTAGAACTGAAATAGTATGACTTCCTACTTAAATTAAACATAGAAGCACTACTGGATCTAAACTTTCATTATAAAAGGAACTGCATTAACATAGATGATATATACAGGTTTTGCAAAAGAAAATCAGAAGGGTCAGTCACACATATATATTTTTTGTTCTATATTAAGTCTGGAATTCCCAATTTATTTAAAAATAGATAGTATACTATTCAAACACTCCTTCAACCCTATGTGAAAGGTAACTTTGCACACATTAGGGCCAGTACATTTACATTATTTTCACTATTGTATACCAGAGGTACATTTAAATATAATACAAACCCAAGGATGCATCCAAATACCTTTTGAAACAAAATAGAAATAATAAGGCTAAGGGATGAAAAAAAAAATCATCAACAAACATTTACACATCAACTTGGTTACTAATGTGACTATGCTCAAGCCTATAAAAAACAAGAAGGAAAAAAGTGGACAAAGAAATATGATAAAAGAACTTTTGATCAACAAGAAAAGTGCCCATGGCAATTAAGATAAGTGGCATCTTCTATGCAAGACACAATATGCTGAACCCCATATACCAACATTTTAAGAAAAAGCTCCAAACATATAAACAATACACACCAACCACTAGTCAGTTCAGTATACCTGAAACAGATATTCACTTTCAGATCCAACAATTTACTGAAAAACTTGGAAAATTTCCCAACAGTTGCCATCCTGGAATCATTGGCAAATCAATATTTGTCTTTTCACATTTGAGTCAATTTATTACAGAGTACCTTTGCAATATTGCTAACTTTCTATCACAAAAATATATACAATTCTCGGGGACTGTTTCAATAGCAATAGTACCATTTAACAAATAAACAGCAGACAAATAAAATCTCAGCAATTTTTAACTCATCTCCATTGGCCTGTTAGACATTAAAATATTGGAAAAGGTAGTCAAAGATAAAATAGAAACATACATATTGCTCCTGGTATCAAACACGCAGTGTGCAAAAAGGGATTCTCCAACACACAGGCTGGGCTTGTATGCCCATTTGCAGGTCACCTGGATTTATAGGCAGTGTTTGATTCTTTCACAATAGATGTGTGAAGATGCTTGCTAATGTAGCAATCCCACCCACCCTATATCATCACCAATCTATTGCTCAGCTTAGAGATACATCCCATGCTTAGCGGGAGAAACACAACATCATTTACTCTCTCACAGTCAATTTCATAGGGTTTCCCACTCATCTCACTGCTGTTTATTCTATATATAAATCCATTCCTAAAACAGATTGAAAATGAATTGCCAGGAATATTAATAGCATGAACTTTTTAACAGATTTCATGCATTGCATTCATAAATGATGTGACAGTATTTCTGACTTCAAAAAAAGAAATGCCAGTATTGGAAAGAATATTTCAGAATTACACAGCCACCCACAGACTACAATTCAACATCAGCATGGTTCATTTACACTAATAAACCCTATACATAACTATTTCCATTTTATCTTGGGTCATATAGAATGAGACAAACACTGCAAAATAAGCTCAAACAGAAAGCAACCAACCTAGCCACATCATTATGGAATGCATACTTATCTCTATATTCAAAAGTGCACCTATTTAACCTACTCATAACAATAAAAATTGCACATTATTCACCTATAGTTAACTTTACAAAAAAAATGTACAACTACCATATCATTTTTCTGTAACAAACTAGTATGGGGTAGGAAAACTGTAACCATTTCAGTCAAACAACTAAGTCAACCAACTATATGGAATGGTCTGGGGCTCCCCACAATACACATGTTTCACAAACAAAAAAACAATTAACCTACTGACAAAAATTATTGCACTGTTTCAGCAGCTTCAAAGTTTCCTTGATATAATCTCTACAGATTGTCCACTCCCAGCATATAGATGTCTCATATCATTAGCACACTCTGCACAAATTAATGTCTGGAACTACAACACTTACATTTGATAGCAAATACACATACTGGCAGATATACAAGTTGATCAACAAACAGCCATAAGTTTAGTCTAATGCTGGCAGTAAACAACAAGAAACTCTTTAAAAACTTCAGAAAATAATCAATGGAGCTGAAGTTCTTTAACTTCTTGATCAAACTAAACTATTTGCACTACCAATATCTTATTTTTATGCTACTGTCACCTTTATATGTCAATTGATCCATTCTACAACTTATTCCATACTGCTGAAGAAGCACAACAACCCATATGTTACAATTGTATAGCACTAAATACTATGAGAGACAAAATTCTGAATCAGTATAGAACAAAACAAACTATACAGTAGTTAAAAGATTTTTCATACGAATAGACATCTATAGATAGCATGAGCAGCAATCTTGGCACTCTATATTCAGCTTGGGCAATAACACCAGGTGACATCCAGCAACATTTTACAACAAATAAGAACAGAAATGCAAAGATTGTGAATCCAGGTATCTTCATGGCCACCTGCTCACTATTAAAATCACAAGCTAACTTATAACAACATGCAACTATTAACCATTATATAAACATAGTCTATACAAACAAAACTGATAATGAACAAGAAACTAAAGAGAAAATATTAACAAAAGATTGAAGAAGTGACTCTAATCAATAACAATATCAGAAATTAACAACAGTAAAATTAAACAAAATATCAATGACAAAAATATTATAATGTAAAAAACCTTATTATGTACACACATAGTTTCTAAAATATTGTAATTGAATAAGTTAACAAATGTTGACTCCTAATCAACACTTCCATACCCATGTAATTAGCAATGAAAGTCTCAAAGTGAAAACAAATGTGTGAAAATCATTATGCCACTGTAACCAAGGCATAAGCATGTAAACATCATTTAACCTTTGTTGACAATAACATATATTATTGAAACAATAATAATAGTAGTAATAGTAGTAGTTAGTAGTAGCAGTAGTTGTTGTTGTAGTAGTAGTAGTAGTAATAGTAGTAGTAGTAGTAGTAGTAGTAGTAGTAGTAGTAGTAGTAGTAATAATAATAATAATAATAATAATAATAATAATAATAATAATAATAATAATAATAATAATAATAATAATAATAATAATAATAATAATAATAATAATAATAATAATAATAATAATAATAATAATAATAATAATAATAATAATAATAATAATAATAATAATAATAATAATAATAGCTGAAATACACAGGCTTATATATACCTGTGTTTATATATGTAATAAACAGGGTATGAGCACAGACTTTCACATGACCCACCACTCTCCACACTATCTCATAACACTGATACACTTGAACATACATATGTTGAAAAGATAAATAATCACCAATATACGTATTTCATGCTAAACCAGCAATCATCAGTTGGTCCAGATAATAATAATAATAATAATAATAATAATAATAATAATAATAATAATAATAATAATAATAATAATAATAATAATAATAATAATAATAATAATAACAACAACAACAACATTTTAAATTTAAAAGAACTTAAAATAATCTTTAACAATTCATTACATGCTTGCTATATCAAGCATGTATTCTAGATGACCTCTATAAATAACAATAATAATAATAAAAATCTACAATATCTATATGTGTGTGTTTGATAGAAAGAATCATGAGATACAATGGCTGTACATGACCTTAAGTTGATACTGGCCTGAGTACACTTGAAAATTTTTTCAACACTTGAGATTTTTCTTTCAAATAAGTGATTCCTAATATTGACTGCTCTTAGCTAGAAGATAAGACGAGAATGAAAAACTGCCAAACTTTCACTATCTAGCAATTGGAAATTCTAAGTAAGTACTTCCTTTTCACTTTTTCTTTATGAGGGAATGATGAAAAGATATTTGCCCAATAATGAATAATTTAAAGTTATTTTACTCTTCTTTTATGTCCGATAGAATTTACTTATTATAATTTGTTGTATAATCAAGTTGTTACTTCAGTTATTAATCTGTATATTTTAATAATTAAATTTTTATCATAACACAAATAATTAAACAAGTCTTATATGTGTGTAATGTTTGCTATTGTTTTAACAAAAATTTATTCTTTTTTTTTTTCTAATATCGATTTTAGATACTAATATGGTCCATGCACTTAACATTTGCAGAAGTATGATATCTTCCATAACCAGGTGCGAGGATAATGCCAAATTTTAAGTTTAATTGCTTTTATAATCAACATATTTATCTTATCAATCCATTTTATTTTATTCTCAGGATAAAAATAGCTAATAAAAAAATCTAAGTTTACCTGAAAATTTGAAAAAAGAATTGGCTAAATTCCAAACAGAGCATAACATTTTGGACATTTAATTAGAAGAAAATATATTCTATAACTTTTTTTCCTCTTATCATTTTTGATGGATTGCAGCTAGTTTTTAAATAATTATGTAACAAAATATTCAAGCACTAATGCTAAGGTTGCCAGAAAATCATTATTATTACTATTATTTTTAAATTAATCTGATTTTTTAAAAAAGAATGCAATTAAATTATAAATTATATATATATAATGCTTTGTAGTGATGTAGTTAGTATATACGCTTTTATGTTTGTTTTTTGAGGATTATATCTGAATAAAACTTGAAGAATGTATCAGGTTCCAAGCAAGCTTATATTTTTTCAAGTAGCGATCTCATAACTAATTAATTATCACTGAATAGAATCTAGCTATTCATAATTAGAAAATAAAGCAGCCCTTTCCTCCATTGACATTTCTATTGAATATAGTCTTCTCTTCATTTTTATTTTGTACTAAAAAGCCTTTATTATAGGGCTGTTTTACTTTTATTCTATTATGCCAATGTAAATCAATTTAGGTAAAAGAGAAAAGATGGTCTGTTCTTTTCTCTTAAAAAGTTTTTATTGTGCTATGGATTGAGAGTATTTTATTTGTTTAATAAATCAGTGTTGGAGTATTAATCTAGTGTATTATATATTGTAATGGTAAGCACCCTAATGAACAAATGGTATTAAAACCAATTAACAATTAAATAATAATAAAGAACATTTGGCAATTAAATTTTCATTTAGGGGAGTTTAAAGACAACTAACAGTGACCATGTACATGATAGAGTGAAAGAATACAATTTATTTTTAATTGACAAATAACTTCTAGTAATGAGTAATGATAAAATTGAGCCCACATATAAATAAGTTTCCATGCAGATCCAAATATATTTCCTGATCATTACCCCTCTCCACCTACTAAATTATTACATTAACAAATAAATAATTAGCTTGGTTCAGATGAGGAATAACAAACACAAAATTATTAGCAATATACAATAACTTTAATTAAAGACATAATAATAATTGATAACAAAAAGTATTTACATATTTACAAATCAATAGAAAAATATATGGCAGTTATGCATCAGAGGAAAAGAAAAAAATCCTTGTAACTTACAATCTCTTTGAAGATATCTATAGAAAGTTCAGTTGATTCACTTTGATATCTTATTAAACTCATGTGCACATTTTGTATCTTTAAACATGGAACATGACCATTTATCTTTGAATTTTAATGTTTTCTGGTAATATAAGAGTTTTGTTTTCTTTAGTTTCTTTCAAGGCAGTTTTCTTCTGAGAGTTTCTACTGCAGTTTTTTTTCATCCTCTGCACTGGCAGGGGTGGGCAATACCAACTAAATAGTACATATTTTCTCATATTATAACCTGCTAGTGCGGAGAATGGTTTTTGCATACTTTTTCCAGACCAACGCCAGCAATGGATGAGCCAACATTAACAAAGTGTTTTTATTATGCATCTGTACAATTTTATAATGTCAATAAATATATTTTTAAAATAAAAAAGTAAATTAACAGATTAATTTATGGAAATACATTTTTGTGAAATAATAACTTTAGATAACTAGTTTTTTTTTTCTTCAGCAAATAAATGTTAGACACTTCTTCAGCATTCAATAATGATAAATAGATTGGCAGAATAGAAATTAAAATTTAGGGCATGTTTTTGTCAACAACTCTATATTCAGTTACACTACTGGAAAAGTCAGAGAATGCATTCTGGAGGAATCTCTACTTCATAAAATGTATGATATTAATTTTAAATGTTTATAAAATTCCACTGACTTTTAATAATAAGAGATGTTATGATGCTACAATTCTTTTTCTGGTTTTTTGAAAGCAGATGAATTTGAAAGCTTCTGTTGGTTACCACAACAACATTTTTGTTTTAAAAAGAAAACATATTTTTTTATTTTTAAAAGAATAGAATACATGTTATCTTTACACATTTCCTTTTTTAACATTTTAAAACCATTTTAAAATTTATTCTTTATACATAACTTTAATATTTTGTTATACATAATAACAAAAAAATATTTGTATAAAAGCAATACCTGTAAACTCAGACATGAGAGTTACAATATATATATATGTGTGTGTAAAATAATGAGTTACTTATTAAAAATATATATAAATTTTAACTATAATAATAGTAGGTAATAACAATATATATATATATATATATTAATTAAACAGAAGTACTTTCAATTACAATGCAATCATTATCCATTAAACATTACTTCAATTGATAATGATTACAACATAATCGAGAGTACTTCTAAAAAAAGAGAGAGAGTTTTTATATATAAATTTATTTATTATCACTTATTTTAAATGAATCAAGTGATTTACATTCTTAATAAAGTATTATTGATAATACTGGAAGAATGTAAAATAATATGACAAACTGATTTTTTTTTTTTTTAATTTTTTTTTATCAAATAATATATTACATCATATATTGTAATACAGTGAATGTTTTATTATTAAAAAAAAGATTGAATAGATTAAAATATGTATTAATAGATTCATTTATTAATGTTTTTATTTATTCATATTTTATTTTACTGCATGCATGTAACAATCAACACATAAACCTAAATGAACAAATAGGAAATTCTTAATTCATGTGTATGCAGAGATGCTTGCATTTTCGTTTATGCAATTAAAGTAGTTTTAGATTATACATATTTAAAGGTATTATTTTATATAATAATTATTTTTAATAGTTAGTTAAAATGTATAATATTTTATATTGAATAGAAATGCAAGACATATTTATTTATTTACTTTATTCAAGTTATAATTTAAAAATTAAGTATTATTTTTTTTGTTACTATTTTTAAAATTGCTTATTTAAAAGTTTAAGAAAACATTTTTATTCTGGAATGCAGGCTGTATTTAAAAACCTTTTTATAAAGTAGAAGTTGACTCTTTGTAGCAAAAAATTATGGAATCAAGTGAATTTATAGATACATTTGGTGGTATCAGCATTTCATCATGGGGAAAATGATATAAAAGCCCATGATTTGAAACTGAACTCTCTCTTATTTTGTCTCTTCTTTAAGCAAAACTTCAAAGTGTTATATATCAAAATTTAATTGCCAATGTGAAATGTAATAATGGAGGACTAAATAAAAAGAAGTGGTTGCTCTGAAAGACACAGTCTTTTGAGAAATCCAGAACACTTGGGAATAAAACTATCTCAAAGCATAATATAATCGAAGAAATGTACAATGCATGTTTTCCATGATGAAATTAAAATATTGATTGTGTACCATAGAACAGATATAAAATAAAAACGAGTAATAGTTTGATTTACCAACGGATTTAAATTACCCTAAAAGATAAAATAGTTTTTATTTTTATATAACAATAAAAAACATATTATTTCACTAATTTTATTATATTCTGATTATGACTGATACTTTCAGAACTTGGACAAACTTCAAATACAGTTGCTTAATGGTTCTTCATCTTACATCAGAATTAGTGAGAAGCACCAGGACTTGTGAACTATACATTTTTGTATAGTATATATTTTTATGATTATTATGTTGATAGTATTAAATGTAGTTTGTATAAATAATCCATTAAATAAATAATTCTTGGGGAAATTTACCATATTGTATATATTTTTTCATTATATAGCTGTTGTGTTTCTATATATTTATTTAATGTAGTGTGTGTGTGTGTGCGTGTTAGCATATATTATATAAATAACTTAACCAAAAAATAAAGTAAACAATTTTCAAAGGAGAATTTTAAATATCTTTATTAAAATTTGATTTTAATTTTATATAAAATTTTAAAAGTGTGTTTTATTTGTTTCATTATTTATCTGTAATGTGAAAAACCATACCTTTAAATATATATATAACTCAGGGGTCCCCAACCCTATGCCCGCAGACCATTTTACGTGTGCCCGCCACTATCCGAACACACTAAAAAATTATTTATCTGATACAAATAAATTTAATTTTTAAAATTTCTGATAAATTATTGTATTATATTGTAATCAAATTGTAGGGCATACTATACTTTTACAGGGTAAAAATATAAACGTTAATTTATATGTTAAAATTTTATTTTTGAAATAAATATTTTTTTGTACATTATGTGTATTATTAACAATATCCAACTATAAATTTACATTGAAAAAATAAATGGTGCTCGCCATCTGGTTGAAAAAATAAATGGTGCCCGCCACCTGGCCAGTATTATAGAATGTGCTCTTAAGTGCAAAAAGGTTGGGGACCCCTGATATAACTAGTTATATTTAATAAAAATATATTATTCATGTATGTTTATAAAAGATATCTGTTGTATTTAAATTGATTGTCCAAGAAACAAATTAAAACATATTTAGTTGTTTTTTTTTTTAATATCTAAAACTTTATTTAGTATTGATTGTAGAAATAGATATTTTCTTTCTGGTTATCCGTGCATTGTTCTTTGCACCATTTCACAGTGACAGAATTTAGAAATTTTAACAAATCTTAAGATTATTTCTAATTTATTGATTACGTTATACTGTGGTGTTAATTTAAAGAGATTCTACATATTTTTGTTTTTTATAGTAAATACTTAGCTAGCTAAAATATAAATAAACATTTATATATCTTAATAAGTTATTACCTTATTTTAATAATTTTCTTATTGAAAGTTAAGCTAAGGTCTTAATAAACATTAATTGGTTATTTTAAATTAATAAATAGGCACTCAATATATGTTGTTTTATGGTTTATATTTTTTACTATTAATCTATATATATTTCATGCTGTTATAATTGGATATTAAATTAGAGTATTATAAAATTATTGATTAAAATATACAGTTATATTATACTATTATAAAATTAGTATTATCCAAACATAACGGGCTATTTGGTAAAGTAAATTATAATTAGTGTTCAAATGTGATAAGTAATTTATTTAGTGATAGTTTATTCATTTTAAATCTGTTGTAGGTTTGTTTATGGTAATAGTTGATGGCATTCATATTTATACAATTACAAATTTTAGTCAGATAATCTAAAACAATGTTTATACTATTACAGATATAGCTTGCTTAGTTTGTGGCGTGTAATAATTCTTATTCACATTTATACCATTATAAATTGTGATTCCTAGACATAATGGGTCATTTAATTTCAGTATTTATTCATTTATACCATTACAGATTTTGGCTTGCCCCTTTTGTAGGGCTTGGTGATAATTAAAACTACATCATTTTTATATTGTTATAGATTTTAATGTCCAAATATAAAAAGGCCATTTAAATGATAATAACCATTTGGTATTTTTTTATTTATTTATACTGTTACAATATATATATACACCTGGGTCTCTTTTTATGCAGATTTATTTAATGTGATTTTGAAGTTACGCGATTCACATTTCTTCGGAAGTCGAACTCCGATAATGCGCTATTACTTTAAATAATAAATTTCACGCACTTATGTCATATTGAAAGTAATAGCACATTATTGGAATTCAACTTTCATCTTAGTAATTTCAATATTTTCAGTGCTTTATATTAGTAAGATTTTATGCAATAATAAAATTAAAATCATGATTTCCACATTTTATGTATACACACATTAAATTTTACAAGATTTTAATGTAAATTTGTTCAAACATTGTGCGTGTTAATTTTGCATTTTAAATCACATTCTGTTTTTGCTTTTTAAAAACAACATAATCAATTATTAATCATTTAATGTCTGCAAGTTTATTTTTAATTATTTTCTTATTAATGACACTAATCACGAACATGATCTTAAATTCCGAGAGCTAAATGGTTTTATGTCTGGATATCGTGAGCTTCATAAACAATTAATAAAATCATCATCTCAAATATTAATTACTAATTACATTGTCACCAGAAAACCATTAACACAACATGAGAGTGAAGTTGGTGCTAGTTGTATTTCCTCTTGTGAAGAATCTGATTTTTTACCAGTTTGCAAACGAACCTGTTTATTGGCAAGTAGCAATAATAATTAAAATGTGTATCAAAAAATGTCAATTACTGTACTGTAAATTATGCATAAAAATATATTATTTTGAATAAAATTAAATATTATAGTTAAAAAAAGTTTGTCTTGTATCAATTTTTTTCAAATTTGAAATTTTTTATTAGTCATATTTTATTTTCTTATTTTTTTTTGTGCGAATTTTAAAGTAATTTTATGTTGGTGCTTTGCTTTTACATGATTTTTGAAAAATCACAGTCTGTATCCCCTCCTTTTTCAAGGTAAATTACATCTATTTTTGCGCGATTTCGTTTGCACGTGCTTTCTGAGAACCTATCTATCGTGTAAAACAAGACCCAGGTGTGTATATATATTGTCTACCATTATTATATTTTAAAATGTATACAAATATGGAAACAATAAAAAAAATATAAACTAACTAAAAGACATATATAAATAAAAAACAAAATACAATTATTTGTTTTAATATTTCAACCAGAGAATTGATTTTCATCAGAAAATACAACTAAATGAGGTTATATAAAAATTAAACTTTAAATATTAATTCCGTATTTATATCTCAAAAACTAAAAATTATTATAAGAAAATAATCTTTATATATAAAGAAAGAGAGAATTTAACCAAGTGCAAATCTATTGTAATAAATATTTTATTTATTTTCTTAATATATATATACTATTTTCTTATCAACGCTGTAGAAATAAAGTAAAACTTTCCAAATAGTTAGTTAATTCATTTTCAATTCTACATATTGAAAAGGAAAATATTTTATTTTTTTCTAAAATATCTAATTATTTTCTTATCAAAACATTGAATAAAACTTTTTAATAATTAGTTAATTCTCTAAAAAATAATCGATCCATTAATTTAAAAAAAATTCTATAACATATATATGTTTGGGCAAAAAATATATACATACAAAAAATCATATATGTACAAAAAATTACTGTATATTCATATTAAAGTCCATATATATATATATAATATTACTAGTTGACATAACAATTAATAAACAATAATTAATAAAAAGTCATCAAAATTAATAAAAAAATAACCAAAACATAATGTGTTAAGAAACTAAATTGTCTACATTCGTGTTTATTCCATGTGATGTAAGAGTCTACATTTATAAGTAATAAAAACGTTTGTTCTGGATTCTTTTTTTGCAGCGGAGTGTTTGAATATTAGTCTATCTTTATTCTATGGAAAATGTCAAATTGGTAGTTAGTTCTAATATTTAGACTGTGTAGTGATTCATCTATATAATAGTTCAAGCATCTGCTATATTATATTAAA
Organism: Epiperipatus broadwayi; assembly: GCA_028023455.1. NCBI lineage: Eukaryota > Metazoa > Onychophora > Udeonychophora > Euonychophora > Peripatidae > Epiperipatus > Epiperipatus broadwayi. The sequence goes on along the minus strand of JAQFVV010006277.1, from coordinate 5,102,809 downwards.
TACATTAGGTTTAGACTTTTGAAATTGACATATCAGTTAAAATTGTTAATGACATTACCTTGACCATTTTTATAAAAATAATATATTGGAATATAAAAGATCTTTTATCTTCCCATAAAAAATACCCTTTTCCTGCTATAAAATTAGTAATAAAATTTGTTTTGGAAAATCCATTCTGAAGTGTTCTATGTCTTCAATACACAACCTTAAGTGCTTTGAGAAAAATAGATTTTTGATAATCTGTGGAATTTAATATGTTAAAATGTTTCTGCAGTAAGAAATTAGTATCATTATTAAGAAGAACTAACGAGGAACTTCCAATTGGCTAATTTTTCTTAGAGAATTTTTTTTTCTCAACTTCTGAAGCCTGATATTTTTTCATCCAATAATATTTTAAGATATTTCATATTTATATATTTATTTAAATTTATTTATTTATTTAAATTTCTCCTTACTTCAAATTCTAATTCTTAAAAAAAAAAATGACTATAGAGGGTATTTACTTTTAAGTAATTAGGGTAATTGTTTTGAAAATATAGATACCATAGCTGTCAATTGGTTTGCTCTCTCTCTCTCTCTCTCTCTCTCTCTCTCTCTCTCTCTCTCTCTCTCTCTCTCTCTCTCTCTCTCTCTCTCTCTCTCTCTCTCTCTCTCTATCTTTCTCTCTCTCTCTCTCTATATATATATATATATATATATATTAGTTCTTAGAATTTGATTATTGTAAATAATTTCACCATCAATAAAATGGGCTATAGTTTTTAGAAAATTTCATTGTAAAGTACATTTTTATTAAAATTATTTATGTAATCTAAGAAAGTATAAAGTTTCTCCTCATTACATGGCTATATTACAAAGATATAATCAAAATTTCTAAGCCAGGTGTAATGTTTAAATCTAATCTTTTTAATTATAGAAGATTCTAGTTAGGTTATACATATGTTGGCATAATTTGATGCCATTTTTGTATCCATTGCAGCACTTTGTTTTTGAAAATAATTAGTATAATTAAAAAATAAAATAGTTATTTCTTAAGATTAAATCGATTAATTTAGTAATAGTTGTAATATGGGGCTGATCATTGATTCCTACATCATAAAGCATCACATGATCACTATTTCTTATGCTTGCTTATAACTGTTATTAAAACAGGCAAAACTCTCTTTATGTACTGCCACTCAGTACAAGCCAGAGTAATCAATGGATGCCAGAAGGCTTGTGCATAAAATCCCGATCTGCAAAAGCCTTCTGGTATCCATTGATTACTCTGGCTTGCACTGAGTGGCAATATGTATAGAGAGTTTTTCCTGTTTTAATAACATCATAAAGCAGTTTTAATAGCTTCAATTCCATTATTATGAGATATATTAGTGTACATTGATATAAGGTCTAATGTTACTAATAACATTTATAATAACTTAATGCTAGTATAATATATTGTATAAGACTAACAAAAATGGTAGAATATTTTCTGCTAACAATACCAGGACAGTCTGGTTTGTGGACTTTAAGTAGAATGTAAAGTGTACTGGTGTAATTTTTGGTTGGTAATAAAAATCATATATATCCCTATCAAAGAGTCCTCTTTTCTTTATATCTTCCAGGCTGGAAATGGATATTCTCAAATAATTTACTTACAGTAGTTTGTATGATAGATCCACGGGAATTCTTGTCACTTAAAGTAGCAAAGGTTTATTTATGTACTCATCTTCATTCATAATTATGATAGTTAAACAAAGCAAAGCAAAACTCCATATAGTAGTGCTACCTGTGCTAAACAGAGTAATCAATGGATGCCATTGATTACTCTGTTTAGCACAGGTGGCACTACTATATGGAGTTTTGCTTTGCTTTGTTCATAAACAATTATGTGCTAGTATTGGAGATGTGATCATGTGAATTATGATAGTTCCTCCTTTATCAGTATGTTCTGTCTTTTTTATCATGATAGTGTAATGTTGATTGTATATGTTTACCTTGTTTATTTTGTAGACATATAAATTATTGCTTGGTAATTGTCCTTCATTGACTGAAGATAAATTATCTATCCATTGTAAATTACAAATGATTGTATTATGATTTTGTTTAACATTAAAACTAAAAATATTGGGTTTGTGCACATCTAAAATATTATCAATTATTAAATTATCATTTTGTTGATTAATATTAATCTCTAAAGTATCTGGCTTTTTTGTAGTAGTATTTGCATTCTGTGGGATAATTTCTATTAAGTAATTTATAATATTTTCTGATATAGCACATTAAAATACTGCTACAGAGGAAGTAGGTAATTTAAGATTACTTATAACCAACAAAATGATAATTTATTAATTGACATTGTTTTAGATATGCACAAACACATTATTTTTATATTCTATGTTAAGAAAGTCATAATATTATTTGTAAAATAAAAGAAATAGATTATTTACTATTAATCAATACAAGGTCAATCCCTAAGCAATAATTTGTATGTCTACAAAATAAACATGATAAACATATATGACCAACACCATACTGTACAACATTTCTCAAATTTAGAAAATTGCAAGATAAATTCGTAAGATAGAAACACTTCATTAATAATTTTGCTTTTTTTATATTAATAATAATATTATTATTCGTAATTCTAAAAAGAAATATTAACCCCACCATAGATGAACTTCCTAGAGAAGATACAGTTAAATGAACCTTGCAAATAAATAAATAAATAAATAATAAGGCTTAAATTAATTAAACAAAAAATTAAAAATTTTAGTAATTGTAAAATTTAATGAAAATAAATTGGATTGAATCAAAACAAATAATATTATCAAGAAATTATAGAAAGCTTTTCTAAAAAGTCAGAGTAGGTTTTAAACAAGCTATTTATAATTCTGAAACTCATAAACCATTTGAAAATCCAATTTGCCAAATGCACATAATTTAGAATAATACAAACAGTTAGTGACTTGAGTACTGATGCTGTCCACTTGTTTACATTTTATTCAGATAAATCAAATAATATTACAATGTTTTCATAAAATCTACTTAGTAGTATTAATTTATTCAGGATTCACATGTTTACCAACTCTTCTATTAGCGTTAATGACAACATTCTAATCATTAACCACAGCTAGGTGTCTGAATATTACTCTAATAGTAATGTCAATTCATTTTTGATTTAGTTAAAAGGAGAAATAACAATATTATTAGTTTATCTAACATAATACTTAGTTATAGTTCATAATTAAATAAAGATTTATCTTTTTTCCAACAAACCAATTATAGTATCAAAGGAACAAATTTAAAATTCATCAGGACTTCCAACAATTTTTTTTATGACAATAATTTTTTGAAAAAAAAAAAGCAATTCCATTAACAAAATGCAATCTGATTGGATACCTCCACATCAAAGAAACATTTTATTTGACACATATATTGATAATATTTATATTGATGTTATTAAAGTGACTGGGACTTAAACACTATAATAAACATTAAAAAAACTTAACATCAAATGAAAATATTCATTATGTACATTAAGAAAGGGGAGGACATTACTATAAAACTAGATGATAAACAAAGAATGATAGTAATAATGAATGAAGATGAGAATATAAGTAAAATCTCCTAATTTTAAGAATTTCTATGAACCTATAATACAAACTACACCCGGGTCTCTTTTTACGCGGACTTATTTAACACGATTTTGAAGTTACGCGATTCGTGTTTCACCGGAAGTCAATTTCCGATAATGCACTATTACTTTAAATAATAAATTTTGCACACTTGCGTTATATTGAAAGTAATAGCACATTATTGGAATTCGACTTTCATCTTAGTAATTTCAATATTTTCAGTGCTTTATAATAGTAAGATTTTATGCAATAATGAAATTAAAATCATGATTTTCACATTTTATATATACACATATTAAATTTTACAAGATTATAATGTAAATTTGTTCAAACATTGTGCGTGTTAATTTTGCATTTTAAATCACATTCTGTTTTTGCTTTTTAAAAAAGAACGTAATCAATTATTATTTTCTTATTAATGACACTAATCATTAATGTGCTCTTAAATTCCAACGAGAGCTAACTGGTTGTATGTATGGATATCGCGAGCTTCATAAACAATTAATAAAATTATCGTCTCAAAGATTAATTATGTTGTCACCAGAAAATCAACACAACATGAGAGTGAAGTCTGTGCTAGTTGTATTTCCTCTTGAGAAAAATCTGATTTTTTTATCAGTTTGCAAACGAACTTGTTTATCGATAATAATTAAAGCATGTATAAAAAAAATGTAAATTACTGAACAGTAAATTATGCATAAAAATATATTATTTTGAATAAAATTGAATATTATAGTTTAAAAAAGTTTGTCTTGTATCAATTTTTTTCAAATACGAAATTTTTTATTAGTCATATATTATTTCCTTATTTTTTTTTGCGCGAATTTTAAAGTAATTTTACGTTGGTGCTTTGCTTTTATGCGAATTTTGAAAAATCACAAACTGCATCCCCCCTTTTTCAATGTAAGTTATGTCTATTTTTGCACGATTTCATTTGCACGTGTTTTCTGAGGAACCTATCTATCGTGTAAAACGAGACCCAGGTGTATTATAATTAAACACTTCAAAATATACATTTCCAGCCTAAAAGATATGAAGAAAAGTAGACTCTTTGCAGGGATATATATGATTTTTAAGTAGTGTTCTGTTCTATCATGTCAGCCGCTTGATGGCATTGATGCTAAGCAAAAACACATAGATATAACATTCCCGGACCAGTGATTCTATAGAATTATTGACTTTATTTTTGGAATAGGAAATAAAACTATATTATATTATGATTTCCATAAAATTAAAAAATTCACACAAAATATAAAAATGTAAGCTGACTTTTTGGGACCATAATTAATCAGAGACTGGCTTTTTTTTTTGTGTGTGTGTGTGTGTGTGTGTGTGTGTGTGTGTGTGTGTGTGGATATAAAAGTTACATTCCTTTTTTAATAGAAAATAAGAGTACATTTTAGCCTTTTTGGGACATTAATTAATCAGACACTGTGTTTTGAAATCAAAGTCAATTATATTACAATTTTCCAAAAAATTTAACAAATTCAAACAAAATTTTACAATGAAAGCCAACTTTTACCTTTTTGGAATAGTAATTAATCAGAGAATGGCATTTTTTTGCGTGTGTGTGTGCATATATAAAAAGTTACATTATTTTTTTAATAACAAATAATAATAAATATAGTGGAGACTTATTTGGACAGTAATTAATCAGAGATGGGTTTCTTTGGGTGTGTGTGGATTGGAAAAGTTACGACACTTTTTAATAAAAAATGAAAGTAAATTTTACCCCTTTTTGGGACAGTAATTAATCAGACACTGCATGTGTGAGAGAATAAATTAGATTGCAATTTACCCACTAAAGTTAATAATTATAACAAACTATTAAAATGAAAGCCAACTCTGGTGTCTAGCAATTGCCAATTTTCAGAGTTTGAAGCAGCCATCTGTCTTGCTGGATGATTTCTCATGGATATGTTACTGTGCCACACCCTAATATCCGATTTGTGAGGGTAACACAGTATTGATTGAACAGTGACAACCCTAAAACTGTTAGAAGGTACCAGTAGGTCATTTCACATGAAAAAAAAAGTTGGACCTGAAAAGTTCAATTATTTAGACACAATGCAGTCAACATACCCTCACATGATACTGTAGTGAAAATAGACAACCCAGTATTATGATAAAGTGCATAACACAAGCAATTACAGCAGCCAATGAAGGCATTTTTCTGTGCTTTTAGCATAAAAAAAGCCACAGTGGTAACTGGAAGCTGAGTAAATGGACTCTTTCTGTATTTTATCATAGGAAGAAGGCTATCTGCTTGGTTGCGGCCATGGAAATGGCATATTTCTAGCAATTTAGCTAGAAATAGTGCCATCAACTGCCTGACACGATAGAACATAACACTACTGATTTTTATTACCAACCAGAAATCACCTCAGTACACTTTACATTCTACTCCAAATCCATAAACCAGACTATCCAGATATTGTTAGCAAGCATTGATTGTCCTAACAGAAATCAAATAATTTTTTATAATCTTATACATCATATTAAGTTATCATGTTAAAGATACCACACATTTTCTATCTATTTTAGAAAAGAATCAAACCTTAATGATCAAATGAATGGTTTTTAGTAACTTTATACATTACTTCATTGTAGACTAATATATCTCATAATGATGGAATTGAAGCTATTAAAGCTGCTTTATGATGTAGGAAAAATGATTGCCATCTTATTACATCTATAACTGAATTAATATATTTAATCTTAAGAAATAATTAGTTTATTTTCCATTTCCAGAAATTATTTACAAGAACAAAATACTACATTGAGTACAAAAGTGGTCTCAAATTATAAAAACATGAGTATGGCCCAACTGAAATCATCTATATTTAAAATGTTAGTCTTAGACTTCACACCTGGTTCAGATATTAATGATATGGACACATATAATGAGAAGAAACTTCATATTTTCTTAAATTATGTAAATAATTTTAAAGTTTTTTAAAACAATAGCTCATTTTCTTGATGTGGAAATTATTTACAATAATAAAATTCTAACAACTAATATATATATTGTAACAGTAAGAATTGTCCCTCCATGTAACAAAATCTAGAACACAGGCAAGATACACTAAAGCTGATCGAATATGGATGCTGGGATCCAGAACCCGACCAACATTCAATCCTTTCACCTCTGCTCAACAATCTAATACCCTATGGATGACACTTCTCAACTTACACAGACATTTAATTTAACCATGGTCCGGCAATCACCGAGGGTGGAACAATAAGACTTATAAATTAGCTAATTTGACACTGATTTGGTCAGATATACACACATATGACTAAGTGATTAACTAACATATCAATGATTGACCTACATATAGATAAAATGATGTATGTGCAATTAAATCTAGAGTTGGATAAAATGAACTCACGGACAATAAAGATATGGAAACGAGTTATATTTTAAATATTAATTTAATAAAACAATAACAAAAGATATCAAAACCAAAATATTTATGATTATGTAATGAGAACATGAGAGATTATGCTCGCTCGCAGGCATTGCATAACTAATGAGATTAATATTACATATCTCATTATAAGTGTTCAATAAAATGTAGTGTGGTATGGAGTTTATGCCTATATTAACATGCCAAATTTCTAGCTCTTTTGTAGTCTGCTAAATCATATGGAACTTTATAGCCAAAGTTATATAAATAACTTAATAGTGCTCCTATGGCGTCTATCTATATAAAGTTAAATTCGAGCACATAATTAGGCTCAGAGATATGCAGGTTAGTGTGTTAACCTAGATTAGGGTATACACTGATGCTAGATAAGCATTTAATATAAAGGGAGAGAAAACTGGTTTATAATAGGTTTACCTATATACTCTATGGCACAGATTAAAATATTAATAAAGCTCAAAGGTGCGAATGGGTCATTATTCACGGGCTTCAGCTTCAAAGGCTCGGTTGCCCTAAAACCGCTCAACTTGCTACGAATAGGAACATTAGTAGTTCATGGAGTCAGATAAGCATTAATTATGAAAAATCTAGGTCCTTGTGCCCTAGTTCTAAAAGTGTGTGCTTTACCCGAACTAAGTGGATAAGTGTCACCTCCGCCAGCAACTCATCAATAATCATGCAGCAAGCAGATAATTGTACATTGCATACTTAGTAAGGACACATCCACGGCTTATACATATATAATGCAAATATGTAAAATTATATTAGCATGCCTTAAAATTAGATAGCGTCTATTTGCATATCTATACAATCTAGTTCTCAAATTTAGTATTTCAAATATACTATTTGGGGACTAAATTAATTAGTAACCTAGTTTAATATTATCACCTGCATCTCAACATATATAAATCTAAGGAGGACAAAGCATATTTGTGGGGTAATTACGAATAAAACATTAAAATATGTTTTGAGAATATCTCTGTGACTAGTTTCTATGATGTACAAGTTATATATATATAAATAGTTATAATTCATAACTAGAGTTAAGCAAACTACAATTTTAACTAGAGAACGACTGATTATTGTAATATTAATACCCAAAAATTAATCAGTAAAATAATAATATGATCTCGAAACAGCGAGTGAGAAAGAAAAATAATAATTCAATTATTTAATATTTATTATAGTAAAGATTTGAAATTATCTTCGCAGATTGATAAGCTAAAATTATATTTATAAATACTCACAGTTTCAAGTTATTTTGGCATAACTAAACATATATAATATTAAAATGATAAAATCATAAAATAAATTGAATATATTAGGAATAGGCATAAAAGACCGCAAAAAATTATACATTTAATTTAAAATAGATTATTAGAGTTTTACATTTTAAAAGAGAATTCAAGTTTTACTATCAGACAAGATTTAAACATTAACATTTAACAGTTTTCTTTGCAGATTTTAGGAAAGGTGTTTGTAGAGGCAGATTTAATAAATAGTTAGCTTTTAAAAGAAAGAATTGAAAGTCACAGTTTATGAACAGAGCTCTGAGAGAAAATTTATCAATTTACCAGTCTGTGGTTTTCATTGTAGCTAGTTCTGGGCACTTGGGATGATATAAGTTGACACTTTTGGCGATGATTTAAAGTTAATGGAGGTTTTTCCATGGGCTGCTTTGCTGGTGTACGGCATTATATTTTATCGGACAAAGTTCTTTTCCATCTGGCAAGGAGAGAGATGAGTGATTGCCAGACTACCCCACCATTTTGAAGATAAAACGGGTGTGGATTCTGTGTACAATTCACTTATTATATATATGATCGATCCTTGGCAACAAAACTTTAAGTATTTATACTTTTCAAACTCTGGCCACCTGTTTAATTTTACAAGTTTGTCCACATTTATTTATTTTAGAAAAATATCTTTAATTGCTAAAACTAGTAGAAAAACCCATTTATTTATTTTAGAAAAACATTTTTAATTATGACAACCAATTTAGATTTTGTTTTTCTGCGAATGTTGTTATTAACATTTTATATTTATAAAATCAAGTTCACGCTATTTTAGGACTATTGCGTGACCTACTTTAAAATTTGTTTACCAGTAACAACTAAAAGTTGCTTGATAATTAGTAGAAAACTAATTTTATTACCATACATGTAGAATAACAATGGAAATGGCTTATATACATATGCGATTTTGATAACATAACAATAAAATTGGCTAAATAATTTAAACTAAAATATTTCTTAAACTAAAAATATTTATAAAATGGATACATATCTGTAATATATACATATACTATTAAATTACAAACATACCATTCACATATATATATACGTGACCTTGCATATATAGTAATTTAATGTTATTTAAATGGGTACTCAGAGAGGGTTTAAACCTGGCATATAGATAGATGTGGGGGTAAAATACATGAAACAGGCAGATGGGTAAATCTGACTGTTTCAATATATATATATTTATATATATTGTAATGGAAAATATAAAATATAAGAACAATGCTAATGAAGCAACATTGCCTCATAAATAGTAATATTCCCCTCTTGGACAAATCAAAAATATAATGGATAATAATAAAATAATGGATGAAAAACTGCCTGACTTACAAATGCCTATGTATTTTAACAAGCTAGAAATGCAATGGAACAATAAAATACTAGTCATCAACAATAACGAATAATATGGTATATGTAAATATGAGTAAAATCAAATGACTGTTCACTGAATAGCTTGCAGATTTGTGTAATCATAATTATAATAAAAATATTATAGTGGAATCAGGCTAATTGGTCTGCAAGTGATTTATAGATTTAGGTGACCATAAAAGTGATAGATAAAATTATGAACCACAAAGTTTTTTCCAACTACGTACCACATATTTGAGCAATCTAAATATACTGAATAAATGTTGCATTTATGCAATCAAAAAATATAACAAATAATTTGATTGCAAAGGTATTTATGATCATTTAGATTTACATCTATAATAGATTCATAAAATTTATAAGGTGCCAAGATATCCATAATAAGTTTTTTTATTTGCTAATGAGATATAGTATGGAATATACAATGAAATATTTTAATTGTAAATAAATTATATAATAAAATAGTTTTATAATGATTTATGCAATAGATAAATCAAAGTACTTAGGTTAATAATAATATAAATTTATTGAAGCAAACATTAACTCATTGAGGTGGCTAAGATAAAGAACGTAGTTCTACTTTACCAACTGCAATCTAATATGAAATGTATATTTATAATTTACATATGCCAGATTGCAATTAGTAAAGTTTATATCTGTGCTAGAGATAATCTCTAGTTTCGAAAATGATTAGTAATAATTATTAGTATATTTATCAGCAATGTATGGCGTCAGAGTTGTGAGTGGAGGAAGTTTGACAATGGTAAATGAAAAAGTAACAATTTATTCTAGATAAATACTTTGCATATAATAAAGATATATATGAGAGATAGTGACCTGGGCCAACTGATGAGTGCTGGTTCAGCACAAAATGCATCTTGGGGGTCAATTGTCTTTTATTGTATCTTTATTTATATGAATTTAAAAAGAATGGAGAAGTATGGAGGTGTTTATTATTTCTATATAGATACAATCTATGATTAAAATCATTAACATATACAGTTATAAAGGGCTAACTGTAATTTCTTCCTCACAAAATACAAGAAAATAAATTTAATAAAATTTTAATATTGTTATCTTTTATATATTGTGCCTTATACTTGGTACAGACAGTTTAAGTAGCTATTTAAAAAAATGTGTTAGTTTATAAAATGTTATTGTGGGTTTATAGATAGTATGAGTCCAAACTTAGTAAACAGAAGCATGTAAAGATGTTTTAGGTGTTTTAAAGTCATTTTAATGTAAGCTAAGTAATAAGAAAACATAGTGGATCATTTAAAAGACAAAATTAAGTAACATTTATTATATTTAATTGATACAATAATATACAATAGTTAGATGACAGTAATAAATATTATATAGAATGTGTTTAAAATAATTATTTGTTTAAATTATTATTTAGATAATAAATAATTTAATATTCATCTGGAGTGTTCTGAAAATGCCACATGACTTAAAGTGTGTGTGTATTGTATGTGAGCTTTCATGTATTAGGGGAAGAAAACCTTGAATTCTAGTCTTGTTAATAAAATTACATACATTGTAAATGTTGCAAAATTAAGTCTAGAGAAAAATTATTATATATTTTGCTTGAAAAATTAATATTTAGAATCTTAAAATATTTAATTTGTTTTAATAAAGATATATGATATTTTAATAAAAATATTTAATATTTTAAGTGCTAAATAATTTGGTATAATATTTTAAAGATGATGACTCATAGTTTTAAAACTTATTTTTAAAAATAAAATTAATTTAGTTTATGTAAATTAATAAGTGTTTCAAAAGCAGAATTAACCAATGAAATCACTAGATCAAATCAATATAAAAGGAGATGTTCAATCAAATCTAGACAGTGTAGTACAGTGTCAATTAGTGTCAGTGATTGTGAAATTTATTATCAATATTTTTTGTTCGTCCAATTGTTTTAAAGTAATAATTTTTTATAATCATGATTATTTTTAATTTAAAAAGTTTTTAAAAGTATAATTTAGTAATTATTTTAAATAATGATTGAATAGAAACCAGTTATTCCCTATCAGAAAGTTTTACTTGAAGCTTAATTAAGAACTATGATTATTTTTATAGAAAACAATAGTAATCACTTAAGAATGGATACAATGTTTACAAACACTGAGAAGAATTTAACCATAAGACCAGAGGAGATATGGAGATACATAAGGACTTTGAATTTAATATATCTAATATATTCAGAGTAAATGGACATTTATTTTTAATAACTTTATCTCATTATAATAAATATAATTTTTCAGTAAAACTTAAGCTAACTAATATCAAAAAATATTTGTTAAAAGTTATTCTCATAAGGTTATAAATTTCAAAAAAAAAAAGGGAAAGAAAAGATAAGTTAATATTTTGCACCTAAATTAAAATCTAGATAAAAGAATATTTTTTATGATGTTAAAGTATAATTGTTTTTTTTTTGTTATATGGATACGAATGGAATACCTTATTTTTAGTTTATCTTTAAAGCTTAATTTAAATGAATTTTACATCTGCAAGTGATATGTTTTAAATGTTGACATGAAATCATTTTGAATTTATATGCTTTTAAGAAATGATTATTTATGATAAAAACCAATGAATGAACTATATGCTTTTAAAATGACTATTTAAAATAAAATAGACTATAATGCATTTCTTTTTTAAGATTAGCATTGTATTACATAATTTGTGCTTGGATGGCAAAGCTGTCATTTTACCTAAAGTAACTGATTAAAATATATGCATTTTTAAAAGGAAGTCTTGAATTTTTTTTAAATATCTATCTTTAGTTATTACAAAATATGGATGTCTGCTAAAAGAAAAATTAATAAACAGATAAATCTTATGTTATACAATATTCTACAAATGTTTACCAATGGAAATGTAGATATTATATGTGAACTACATTTATCATGATATGTTTTTCTGTATAAAAATTTTGAATGTGTATTAAAAAAACATAACATTAAGGATATCTTATTTAACATAAAAATAAATCTTTAATTATTTTCCTATTGAAATATTGTTTTGCATGGATAAATATTCAAAAAAGAGACTGAAATATCTATTTATCTTTCAATGATGAACAATATTTTTTCCAGACATATTAGGATTTAATTTTGTTATTTATAAGTTATTGAACGGTGCTGAGAGAGGAGAGAAATATCTGTTCAGAACATTCTACTCATAACTAAGCAATAGGGGGAGAATTTTTGAATGTGCTGAAAGTGCAAGGAGAACAAAAGACTTTTAGTAACTTTAATTTTTTTTGATATTTTAATTTATTGCTAATATTTTAAAATATTGTTTAACTAACATGCTTATTATATTATGGGTTCTTAATTTAATATTAAGATAGATTAGTTTTTACATTAAATAAAGAAAAATAGGTTTTCAGAAAATAATTTTCTGACAAGTAATAAATACTTATAGCTTGTTTGGATGGATGATAGAGAAGAAGCAGATTGCCATTTATGGTTTCAATAATTGTTGGAATCATGGGTAATATTTATTTATATTGCATTATTTGCTAATATTTTTAAAATATTTTTTTTAAATTGGGACTTTATTATTATGCATTATATTGCTTGAATATTTAAAAATTGAATGAAAGTAAATGTAAGAGTGCCTTGTAAAATATCTAAGGATATTTTTAAATATTTGTTTTCATAAATACTTGAATATACATACATTTTACAACATTGTTGAGTTATTAATATATTATCATTATGAATGGTATCTGCTGAAATATAAAGATCTAGAAGTATTGGTCTCAAATTATATAATGTTACAATAAATGAATAAGTGTAAAATACTAATGAAGGTTTCATAAAAATCATTGTGTGTGAAATACTTTTGAACCATTTTGAAGTGAATACTAGATCTTTGTTGTTTTATAGAAAAGTAGTTTAGAAATTATTTTGTGTTGTGTGATTTGTATTTCTTTGCAATATTAGTAGATTTATTCAGCATGTGAATGATATAGGATGGTAGTTGGGAGAGTAATTATTAAATGAAATTCTAGGTGTTAGAGATATATTTTGAAAAGATATTATATGTGAGATATATTGTTACAATTTGAATTTATTAAATATACAGGTAACAAATGATTGTATAGTATTTTCCATGGACAGTTGTGTTTTCTTTGCAGTCAGTAAGAGCTGAGATAAAAGCCATGACATGAATTTAAGGTGCTTGATAAATACGGACCTTTACTTTTAACACTCTATCCATGATGATGTTTTCTTAATTATTTGAGTTATTATTATTATTATTATTATTATTATTATTATTATTATTATTATTATTATTATTATTATTATTATTATTATTATTATTATTATTATTATTATTATTATTATTATTATTATTATTATTATTATTATTATTACTACTACTACTACTACTACTATTATTATTATTATTATTATTATTATTATTATTATATTATTATTATTATTATTATTATATTTCAAAAGGCACTTTATTAACTCAAAGAAACTTTACATTGTTTGCATGTTTTATATTGTCTTACATTGAATTATTTAGCACCATTACATATACTAATTTGCTCCAGAAATGGATGTTTCAACTGAAAAATCATTGTCCATTAGTTCATTTAGTTGTAGGAGTTCTATTTCAAATGAGAATATATTCCATCTGATTATAGATATCTAAGCAAGAACATAGTTCCTTGTCTTTATGTTGTGTGCAGTTTCTTCCAATTATAAACTACTGTAATTATGCATGGTCCAATTTTAATTGATTGCTCATTATTTTTTGTATGTCACTATAGTTCATTATAATGTCTCTCTTTTTAATTAAATTGATAAAATGTTTGTGAATTTTGCTGATATTGGTTTAACTGAGTGTGCAATATACTTACAACATTGATGGCTGTTTTAACAGAGACCAAGTTGCTTCATATAAAAGTGGACAGGTAATTAGCTTATCTCTATTTTGAATGCATGCTAATTATTATTATTATTATTATTATTATTATTATTATTATTATTATTATTATTATTATTATTATTATCATTATTATTATTACTATTATTATTATTTTACATACAAATATCAGCCTTTCAAGCTAATTGAGCACGCGCCTTATGAGAGTGTTAAATAAATGAATTTAACACTCTCATAAGGTGTGTGCTCAATTAGCTTGAAAGGCTGATATTTGTATGTAATATAATTGTAAAACACGGCGCTTGATAAAATAATTGCTTATTTACTTATTATTATTATTATTATTATTACTATTATTATTATAATTATTATTATTATTATTATTATTATTATTATTATTATTATTATTATTTTTATAATATATCCCTCACTATAATCACTGTCAATCACCACTGGCATCACATCATAAAATATAGTTTTAAAGATGGTAGGGTAATAGCAAAGCTATTAGCAGTTGGTAATTTATATGAAGTCAAGATGAAATAAAAACTTCTATCACAAATCATATTGAGTTATTTACTGTTTGTTTTAATAAAAATAGGAGAGGAATGATTGATATTGCTATAAATATTGCAAATATTAGAGATCGTTAAACTCAAATAAATGCATATTTGAATTGAATAGGGAGAGCTGCGATTTCTGAATGCTATGATGAATGAAAATCAAAAATATAAAATATAAAGCAATATAATTTATTAATAATTTAAATTTTGCGATAAGGAATATGAACCTATTAAAATGGAGAAAAGCTATGAAATTATATTTTAAATATTTTTTATAAGTAGTTAATTTGCAAAAGGAGGCATAACTATATTTTTCTTTATTTAAATTTTCTGGTATTAGAATACTCAAACATAATAAAAGATTAAGATAATTCCGTGCTGAAATGCAAAAGAAATGTTTTAATAATTTTAAATATTTTACTTTGTGAAAAGTCTACATAGCTGGCCTTACTCGAGAATTATATAATTATAAATATATTTTTAAAATAATATGAAACATAGCACTAAGTTTAAAAAGTCATAATGTTTATTGACATTATTTCATCACCATAGAGACAATAGAATATTATTGCTTTATTTATAATAAAAAAATACTATATCACTGTTATAATACTATAAGATTTTATTTTCATTTCAGGCAGTCAGAATGAAGGCTATCTTATTTTCATTTACTTGTTATATTTATTGTGTAAATATTTTAATTTTTAAATAATTTTTTTTTATAATATTATAGTTGTAATTATAAATTTATTAAATGCACATTGATTACGTAAGTAATATTTACTGAGGCTATAACCTCGATAATATGCGTATAAAATGTGATAGTAGGGACCTCTACAGGTGTTTTAACCACAAGCTATCTTGTGGTTAAAACACCTGTAGAGGTCCCTACTATCGCATTTTATACGCATATTATCAAGGTTATAGCCTCAGTAAATATTAATATTATAGTTGGTATTTGAGTATTAGTCCTGAAATACATTACTAGACATGCTGGCCTTTTCACATTCATATCAAACTGTTGATAACTTTGTAAATCTTGTGATCTGTTCAAAATAACATGTACATGGATCTTGTACATGATATTTTTGCCCAGCTTTTTGTGAAAAAATAACTTGTATATGGATGATCTTGTACATGATATTTTTGCAAGATTTACAAAATTGTCAGCAGGTTGACATGAATATGAAAAGTTACAGCAAGTTTAATACCATATCACAGGACTAAAATTAACACACACTAAAAAAATGTAAACATATTTATGATTTGCAGGAGTAATACTCAAACAACATTTTAATTCATAAATTTTATATTTTAAAGACTACATTTTCTTGGCCCCCATTGAAAATATAGTGAATAAGCTCCCCGATGTTACTTTACATACAATCATTAAATTATAATTTTTTTAAATATTATTTACTTGCAAAAACACATAAAATATACATATATGCTACTTACCACTGGAATAAATAAGAGGAATTGATCATGTTCAAACAACCAAATTGAAGAAAATACATGTGTAATTAAAAACTACATTGCAAAACATAAATTTTAGATCGTAAAAACTACATTTTCTTGGCCCCCAAAAATGTATTGGGTAACAATTCCCAAATGTTACTTTATGTACAATCACTAAATTATAATTTTTTGTAAATAATATTTATAAAAACAGATAAAATATACACATATGCTACTTAAACTGTAATAAATAACAGGAATTAATCGCATTCAAAAAAACCCAATCCAAATTTTATGCTACCACAGAAAATGGACACCCGAAGTGGAAATTTTCCCTCAAAATGAACATGTGATTGCAAAGTGTGTTGAGATCTTCTCCAGAAAAATACTAAGAAATTGATTTTTTTGTAAAAAAAAAAAAAAGTAAACAAAACAAAAACAATAATTCAGAACAATAAAGAAATATAAATTATAAGACTTTTATTAGCACTTTTCATGCAGGGGGAAAAAATTGAAGAAAAATATTCATCAACCTATACTATTTCATGTAAACTCACAAAACAAAACAAAAAATTGTCAACAATAAAGAAATTATAAGAATTTCATTACCATTTTTTATGTAGGTGGAAAAAAGTTTAGATAAATATTAATAAACCTATACCTTTTTTGTAAATATACACAACAAAACAAAAAAGTAAACAAAACAAATCAAATAATTTAGAAGAAATATAAAGAAATATAAATTATAAGACTTTTATTAATTACCATATTTTATGCAGGTGGAAACTTTTGGTAAATACACCAAACAGAACAATAAAACAATGAAGATCAATTGTATTACTTTTTATGCAGGTGAAAAAAATTGTTTAATATCATTCAGTATAGAGAAAAAGGTGTCCTCATTTTTGTATAAACAATGCCATATAAATTCATCAGGGTATGAGTCCAAGTATTACCTTGATGTCTCATGTTGCTGTTTATTTCATCATTTCATGGAACCCCATAGTCTTGTGATGGTTTGGGTGTGAAAGTTCCTGGATTTACAAAATTATATGTGATTTACACAAAAATGGTCATATCCTGCATTCCTCAAGTCATCAGTTTTGTACCCTTTTCTATCTCTTCTACATTGCAGGACTAATACTCAAGTACTTTATAGTTTACAACTATTTTTAAAATTTTATAATTTTATTATTGTATCACAATCGTAATGTTATTCAGCTATAATAAAGTTATTAATGTTTTAAATTATTTTATTGTTAAAAGTGTAATTTGTTTGAGTGTTTTTCTTTGATTCTTCATATCATACATGCATGATCCATGGAAATGTTTGGTTTGAAATATTACTTATTTGCACATGATTCGTAAAAAAAAAAATTACAATATCATTACTATTACACATGATTGATTAATAAAAGTATATAATTATTATTGTAGAAGATTGGTGCTTATTTTAAAATGATTCAATACCAATATCAAAATATAATTTATTTTACAAATTCTACATAAAATAAATAAAAGATTATACAATGTTTTTTCAGAATCTTATGATTTTATTTATGTTTTATTATTGAACATTAATATTTAAATAGATGTGTAATTTTAAGAAATGTTAAAGTATTCTAGTTGCTTATAGTTGTTACTTAATAATTGATTTAATAAACATGAATGTAGGATTCCATAAACACTTTAATCTTTAAATGATATTCAACCATTCCTTTTGTCAATATTATAATCCATGGTAAATTTGATAGTTTATAACTTCATGGTAGTCAGCATAACATTTATTGATATCCAATCTGTTTTAATCATAAATACATCAAATGTAGGAAAGTTTGTATTTCTTCCCTCCTAAGTAATTTTTCTACTAACAGTTCATATTTCCTGAACCTATTTTTAAAAGTAAGGTAAGATAAAACACAAATTTTGAAGCAAAAGAAAACATGTGTGTTCTCTTTGTTGAACTTGTTTCAATAGCTAACATAACACAAAACACAGTATTTTTCCTTTTCTTTTTTTAAACACTACCTTGTGAATATATGAGTCTTTTTCTTCTAATTTTAATAAAGCATTGTATTGTTATCACTGATATAATTTAGTAAAAATAATTCATTTTTTATTTAATAAATGAAGTATTGATTCATTCGACATTTATTCCAAATTAATAAACATATTTATTAAATATAGTTACGCCTAAACTATAAAGACTATAAATGATGACATTTGTGTATCATTATATATATATTGTGCCCTTTTCTATAGGTCAATGATAGTTATAAATGGTCAATTACTAAAAAATTTTAAAATTAATATTATATAGTATTTAAAATTATAGATTATATTAAGCAGTAAAAGATTAATATGATATATTTAATAATAAATATTGTGATGGTGAGAATTGTATCTAATTCTATATTTTCTAAATTGTTTTTCAAAATTTTATATAATTATTTTATATAATATAAGTAGCAAATTTATTAAGACAGATAAAAATAGACTAAACACCGGAAATGACTACGTGACTGTCTGGAATATTCTATGTATAAGCACCGGTTTAAATTAATACTAATAATTAAAATATTTAAATAGTATATTATAGAAGTGGATGGAATTGTCACACATCATAATAAAAATAAGTAGTATACACCTTTATTAATTATTGTTTCAAAATTGTTTTAAAGGTAGTTAAATTGTAATAGATAATAATTGATTTAAAAATAATAATGAGTTAACATTTAAGTCTATTACATCATGATTTTAAAACTTTAGAAATTGTTTATAAATCCAAGTAGGGATTGACCAATAAAAAAATAGATCTTGGCAGACAACCAAAATCGTGCCAACTAATTGTATAAACGGGGGAGAACAAAAATGTGTTGGCTCCAGAGCAGAGGTAAAATTTTAAGCTCTCTAATTTTTTTTTCTTCAATTTATTAGTCAATTTTATTATAATTTTAATAATATCTTTGAAAGAAACCAACTGACAATTTAAAAATCATCCGAAGAGAATCTTAGAATAAAATGTTTTTTTTAAAAAAAGTTTTTCATAGTAATGTTTCACTAACTTTACAGTAACCTGCCAGTGGATTCTATCGAAATATAATCGGAGTTTTCAATAGAAAATGGATAGATTCTTAAAACCAAGTTGTAAATTTTATAATGTTCCAAATATGTTAATATTATTCGTTGATATAGTTTATATAGCGTATCACTATGAAAGCTGTTTTCGTGCGTATAAAATCAATGAAAGGACATTGTGCGCAAAGTTAATGAAGATAATGGAAAATAAAAATAAGTATTATTCGTATAAGAATAAATGGACAAAAGGAATTTTAATATTGAAATAGTTTGAATTGCTTTCTTTAAGATGACTTGAGAAAATACTCTAGAAAATAGTTAAAGATCGAAAGTAGTGTATATAAAATAATAATGAATGAAAGTGAAGTTTACCAAGGAAAACACTTGCCTAAAGAAAAAAAAAAAATTTTACAGAAGAGAAATATAAAATATTGGATCCATGGAAAATGCAATTGGTACCGTAATTATTAAATAATTGTAGTTTAACTAGAAATAAGGATGCATCAATGCGCCGAGGTAATATTCGCCAGAACATTAAAAAGCTTCATGGGATAACTAAATAAAATGTTTTCTAATAATTTTGAATTAAACACTAAAACTAAAGATCATCTAAACAGTTTATTAAATGAACTAATTTATTTAAAACTTTAATAAGCATAAAGGAGAACATTCGGACAAAAGAAGAAATAATAAATATTATGGGACTAACCAAGATTTACCGTCAGAAAAATATGTGATTATGGTTTGAATTATTTTCTTTACAAATCTAAGTTAAACATTAAGTCTTAGATAGCGATAGGGAAAACAAAATGCATTAGTTCGTGATATAACATTATATGAAATAATATGTTTTGATTTTGAATTTTAAAATAAAATTGTATGTATGTGGAAATTTGTATATTTGCGATGCTCGAAGAGAAAGAAACCTACTACGAACTCTGATAGGAAGATAAAGATTGTTTTTGGTAACATTTATAATTATTAATGATATATAATGTATGTTTTATTTATTTAGATCAGCTGAGAATCGAATGAATGTAGCACAAAAGTTTTATTGTTATTATTGTTGTAAAACGCATTTTTGAAAACAACACTCTAAAACACTTTGAGATGTGATTAGATTTTTAAAAATATGCATACGATAATCATTTTATGTGTTATTAATATAGTTCAATATAACCGATGGTTATGTGATATTTTCTGTTAATTTTCCGATTGGGATATTTAAATGTTATTTTAACAAAACGTAGATGTTGAACCTACAGTGTAATAAAGCAAGACAAATTGTTCTTATGGAATAGGGAAATGTTTTTATATTAGCAAATTTTGTTTATTGTTTTTAAAAAGTAGTTAGTATTTTATCGATGGTGGATACAGTAAAAAATCTCGAGAGATAGTTTGGGTAGTGACTTGGTAGTACGTGGTGATTCAGAAACCAAGAGGATGTATTAAAAACTAGGATGCTACAGGGAGTGAAATAATAGGTAGTTTTAGATGTTAATCAGCGTAGTTAACAAAGCCCTACGACTGGTACACATGTTGTCTTGGACAGTGGTATTTTATATATTTCTTGTGAGTCGTACTAGATGTTTGGTAAAGCTGAGTAAATAGCTGCCACATCACGCTTATCGCCAAGGTTATTAGACAATGAATGTCGGACCTATTCACACTGTTCCATACATTTTTGAAGTATATTGCGGATAAGTTATCTATCTATTTTCCCGATATCCTATACATCTTTCGCTATCTTTATCTGTATTTCTTGCAACTACATCGTTATATGATAAGTCTATTAAAAGGGAAACAATAGATATTTTAGAATGTATGTCATGCTATTATTTGGAATAAGAATAGTTAAGTGTTAACGAAGAGTAGATTATGATTATTGAAAGAAAGATGCAGATATCCTAAGAAGGGAAGGAGTTAGAGAATTATTTTAATTCCTTTTTAAGAAATGAACTATAATTTTATAAAAGTATATCCAAATAGAAATATAAAAAAAAAAATATTAAATATAATTTCACGTTTCTTATTGTTAATTATATTTTAAAAAATATAAGTATTGCATATTTAAAAAATACAATAACATTCGATAATTATAGTATATGTGAAACTGTAACAGGTGATAATTAAACCCGTGTTATAGTATTATACATGAGTATGGCTTATGGAATAAACGTATTATAGTTTACGAGCATTGGAGAACAAACGTTAAAGTAATAATAATATTTGAATAATATGCGGAGTGACTTATATAAAGTTACAAGAAAATGTAATTTTCTTTTAAAAACCATATTGATTGTAAAATTATGATGTTATAAATGATGTTTATCCACATAGATAATTTATAATACAGTAACTTTAATATTAAAAGGTAAAGAATGGTGTTACCCATAAAATAGTTAAAATAAGTGATATGATAAACCTAATGAGAAATAAATAAATAACTTTTAAAAGGCATAATAAGTTTAATTAATGATAAAAGAAATATAAATGTGTATAATTCAGTTATTGTAGTGTAAAGAAAAATGAGGATATCCCTTGTAAATAGATGTAGATGGATTTGTTTGTTTTATTTATTTTTATTGATGTTAATAAAATTTTAAAATTTGTTTATTAAAACTTGTGTCTGAGTTTTGTTTTCTCTACATCATTGCATGAATTCACAGGGTATGTTCACAACCATTAAACTAAGTATATGATTGTTTGCACAAAAGATAAATAGAGAAGTATGTTTAATCTTAAATATTTATTGATGTTCTTATAATTAAATAATTATAAAATTGCATTGCGTTACTGGTCATCAATCCATTATCATAATATTTTGCTAAATTATATGCTATTAGTTGCCACTTGCTTTATTTATCAGATTATCTAAACACTGCCACTTATTAATTTATTTTATTACTTAAAGATAAAAAAGGGGATATTAGATTATTAACTAATTTATTACGGTTATAAATTTGCGATGAAAGAAAAGCTGTACTAGTTGGATTAAGCAATGAAGATTGTGATTATTATTGTTTTATTATTAATCTAATTGCAGAGTAGTAGATTATGACATAAAATCCCTTATCATATTTTGCTACCATATGTTTATTAACATATGAATAAATTTAAGAACCTGAGATTATTTCATTTGAGCTAGATGATTACTATTATTATTATTATTAGAGATAAAAGATTAATACTTTAATTGTTAAATGAGTCTTAGTGATTAGAAGTTGCAGAAGTCATAAGAATACTATGTAGTTATTATGTGTAATAGTAGTATAAGGGGGGGATAGTGTTCTTATGCCATTGAGGTGGTATCCTGTGGGATATTGTCTCAATGTAATCTACCTTGTCACCCGTATTTCCACTTCTAGTCTCATGAATTCCTGAATATTTATTTGAGTTAGTTTAAAACAGAACCTAAGTTAATTTTAAGAAACTTGAGCTAGTAAAGCATTTAATTGAATATTTCATTAATTATTAGAGCTAGAACCCGGTTAGGTGATTTTCACTATATTATATTTATTTTGGGGGAAGTGGAGATGCGGGAACGGGGCGGTTAGATTATGGCCCTCAACGTGATTGGCCTGATGTGTAGTGGAGCTACACACGATGACAAGGGCAGAATATATATATATAGCAAACCAATTGACAGCTATGATATCTGTATTTTCAAAACAATCACCCTAAGCATTTAAAGACTAATACTCTGTATAGTCATTTTTTTAAGAATTAGAATTTGCAATAAGGAGAAATTTCTCCAACAAAATATTAAGGAATTATATAATAAAAGTATAAATATGAAATATCCTAAAATATTGTTGGTTAAAAAAATAATAGGTTTCAGAAGTTGAGAAAAAAGAACTCTCTAAGAAAAAATTAGCCAACTGGAAATTCCTATACTAGTTCTTCTTAATAATGATTTATCTCATATTAACTTCTTACTGCAGAAACATTTTAACATATTAAATTCCACAGATAATCGAAAATCTATTTTTCTCAAATCACTTAAGATTGTGTATTGAAGACATAGAACACTGCAGAATGGACTTTCCAAAATATAATTTTATATCAGAAAAAGGATGTCTTTTTATGTGGAGATAAAAGATCTTTTATATTCCAATATATTATTATTATTATAAAAATTATCAAGATAATATTATCAATAATTTTAAATGATATGTCAATTGCAAAAGTTTAAATTTAATATATTTAATATAATATAGCAGATGCTTGAACGATTATATAGATGAATCAGCAAACAGTCTAAATATTAGAATAACTAATCATCAATTTGACATTTTACATAAAAATAAAGATAGACTATTATCCAAACACTTCATTTTACCAAATCAGTCAATTGATGTTTTAAATATAATCATAATACAAAACAACTGTTTCTCTACAAAAAATAATTCAGAATAAAAGTTTTTATTATTTATAAATTTAAGATTTTGCACGACATGGTATGAACATGAACATAAACTATTCTTGAATAATCTAGTTTCCTAACACAATATTTTTTTTGGTTATTTTTCATTAATTTTGATTACTTTTTATTAATTATTGTTTATTTATTATGTCAACTAATAATATATATATATTTGAGCTTTAATATGAATACACAGTATTTTTTGGAAAATATATGATTTTTTGTATATATATATTTGTACCAAAATGCATGTTATTGAGAGAGATTAATATATATTTGTACCACATAATCATTTATATATTATAGATTTTTTTTGATTGAATAATATTTTTTAATAGTTAGCTAATTCATTAAAAAATAATTAAAGTTTTGATAAGAAAATAATTAGTTATTTCAGGAAAAAAATAAGATATTTTCAATTTCAATAAGTAGAATTGAAAGTGAATTAACTAACTATTTAAAAAGTTTTATTTTTTTTATAAAGCTTTCATAAAAAAAAAAATAATTAAGAATTTCTAGGAAGAAAATAAATAAGATATTTTTTGCAATAGATTAACACTTGTTTATCCCCCACCCCCTATATCTATATATAAGACTATTAGCCTATAAGAACTTTTTGTTTTATGAGATATGGAATTAACTTTTTTTATTATCTATTTATTGAGTAACAAGAAACTAATAGAACAACGCACATTCAGTACAAAAAAATTCTTTGATGAGAAGTTTAAAATATAACAGGTAAAACATATAATATATATTATAACAGATTATGTATAAAACATAATATATATTTTAAATATATATATTAATTAGTATAATACAATCAATACTGTAAACACTTTTTAAAAGTGGAAGTCTTGACAAAATTGGATAGAGTTAATTAATATTTAATAGATACTCATATATTTACAACAGAAAATCTGGGATTTAGATGATCCTCTATAACCTCTATCAAAATACTGATACAAATTATTAATATATTACATGCAATATATTACTAATCCCATAAATATCTCTTAACAGATATAGCATGAGATCTGCCAAAAATAATATGTATTGTAAAATTCTATAAAACAGATCACTGAGGCTGAGATATTATAATGTAATGTGTTTTGATAAGAAGAAATCTAAATAATTAAAGATGGTTGAGGTAAAAACTTAGATTAAAAAACACACAATTTAATTTATGTAAGTGAGAACATAGAAAATCATTATGATTTGACAAAGATAATCTAGAACCAATAAATATACCTAGATAACTATAATTATTAACAAATAAAATAGAATAAGTACAAGTATTATTATAATGCAAAAAAAAATAATTATTACAAATACTAATGTTATTAAAACAGGCAAAACTCTCTATACGTATTGTGACTCAGTGCAAGCCAGAGTAATCAATGGATGCCAGAAGGCACTGAGTGGCAATACGTATAGAGAGTTTTACCTGTTTTAATAACAGTTAAGAGCAAGCATAAGAAATGGTGATCATGTGATGTTTATTGACTTAAATACTAATGTTAAGAGAATATAGTACAAATTTATAATAAAATGTATCCTGATTGTTTTATTCAGATTAACTGATAAACAATTAAAAGTTAACCATTAGTAATTAAAAATAAATCATTATTTATTATTGTTTTAAGGTAAGTATATCAACGCAATATTATTTGTAAAATCATACCCCTTTAATTCTAAATTTAATGAAAATATACTATTTATGTGAATTAAAATAAAATAGGAGCAGAACCTTATGGTGTATCATTATTTACTAATTATGATACATCATGATTTGCTGTTATAAAATAACTCGTAACACCAGAAATATTGATTGTTTGCTCTTTAGTTTTTAAGTGTATTGTCAGCCAAGAAATAAAACAAACACAGAAAACATATGAATATAGATATTTTAATAAACTAAAGATCAGCTTTTCAAGCTAATTTACATGCGCTTTATGAATTTTAATAATGAATGAATACTTTCACTTCCAACACAAGATAAAGTCTTTGTGAAAGGATAGAATGAATCACCTATTCTTTCATTCAGACATAGTAAAAAGTAATTTAAAGTGATTGGTCTATCTTTACACTTTCATTTCCAGTGTTTAAGATTTGCCCATACTTAAGCATTTGGGTTGAAAGAATAGGTGATTCATTCTATTCTTTTGCAAAGACTTTATCTTGTGTTGGAAGTGAAAGTATTCATTTATTATTAAGATTCATAAAGTGCATGAGAATTAGCTTGAAAAGTTGATCTTTAGTTTATTACAATTCATAAACATCGCACTATATAAAATAAATGTCTCATTTACATATGTTTAGTTTCATTTAAGAATGACATATCATAAATTCTAGAAAATTTCACTGGCATCATTCATTCAGACATAGTAAAAAGTAATTTAAAGTGATTGGTTTATCTTCACGCTTTCATTTCTAGTGCTTAAGATTTGCCCATACTTAAGTGTTTGGATTGAAAGAATAGGTGATTCTTTCTATTCTTTCACAAGGACTTTATCTTGTGTTGGAAGTGAAAGTACTTGTTTATTATTAAGATTCATAAAGTGCATATGAATTAGCTTGAAAAGCTGATCTTTAATTTATTACAATTCATAAACATCGTGCTATATAAAATAAATGTCTCATAGATATTTTAAGTAAAATGTTATAAGATACAAGATTCAAATATTACTAAATTTTATTAGGCATTCATTAGATTAGAGATTATCCATTTAATGAATAATATTTTGTAGTGTAATGTTCAATACACCACTCTCATGCAGTGTGGACTAATTCTATCTATTTTTGATATCTTGTGTAGGAGTGTAATCATAAATATATGACCAAAGACATGTGAAAATGATGTATGATCTCTAAGATGAACATTTTATGCTAAACCCAGCACATCAGTTTGCCTAGATCACAATCACTGTTCAGTATAACAAATGTGTTTATATGAAATGTGTTTGAGATTGGGTGCCCTTTACGAAAAGTAAATTAAAATTAACATATATTTGTTTTATATCTCTAACAATAAAAAATAATTATTGTATAAAAATCATGATATGTATAATTATAACAATTGTTCAATACCTTAGAGAAATTTTATGGATTTATCAAAATAATCTCAATGTGTTCTTATGTATACTGACTGTATTGCAATGTACAATGGATAAAGACTTGCTCTAAGATAATGAGTATGTTTATTCAGATATGGCTAGGAGTTAACTCTCTCACTCTCAGATTAAAGATAAGGTTAAATCAATTAATTTTCTCAGGATTCTTAACTAAATCTAATTAAATTATTTATTTAATGAAATATAAAATTAAAATTTAGGATTAACTTATCAAACATATAATTAAGGTATCAGAGGGATTTTGTTATACCTTCCCATACCTTATTGAATTCTGTATTTTAACTAGAGATGGGCAATAATAAATAAGGCAAATGGATTCAATAAAAAAAATAATTTAACGAAGTGGATATGAACTCTTTTATTTCAATAATGTGTAAAAGTTGGTGATTTCAGTAATGACAGACAATGGCATTATAAATATAACAACTAATTTATTATTAATAACAATTATATAAAAACAAACAACAAAATATTAGTAAACAATAAAAGTACTTTTAATATCAAAAGTTCTTTGCAAAATAATTACAAATATTATTATTTGTTTTCTTTAAATAATATAACATTGAGTTATGATTATTTATATGGTCAATAAAGTGATACAAATATAAAATATTATAGGAATGTTTTACTATGTCCTTAATTTTTTCACAGAGATAATTAGTCCACTAGCAACTTCATTTCTAAGATTGGTCTAGTTCCTTAACTCTTTTAGAAACAAGCAAATAAGTACCTAACTTCATAAAATCTGACCAATGTATTTCTTATTGGTATGATTTTCTATATTGTCTAGCTTATATTATATTAAAGTTTCAATCTTTAGTTAGGAGTAACCGTTAACTAATGAATAAAATTTAGAATTATTAATGCCAAACAGAGTGCTTTGCTGCACTTTATAACAGCCATCAAATTATATATATAATTTTTATTAAGCACAATGAAGGTAAATATTCCCTGATGATTTAATTATCTACTATGGCTGAATAATGTGAAAGTAAAACATATAGTAAATTAAACATAATGAGTTTATAGAGTTTATAAATTAATTTAATTTAATGCAACCTATATCCAGTACAAAATATAACAACAGAGAGTGCATTTATACCCATGACTCATTTATAATATAAGACAGTTATCTATGCCTTCTTAGATAACAGCATTCTCTTGAGAACTTTATTAATTTTATAATTACAACAATAATAACTATAAAAAAAATAATTCCATAATTAAAGAATAAAATTCAATAGACAGTCATGTTAATAAGTAATTCCCAAATTCCATGCAAAACTCAAAAGTATTATATTTAGGCATGCCAAAGATTATTGAAATTTTACTGGCAATAATATTAATAATATTAAATCCACATTATGGAATAATCCATTCAGAAATTAAGGTTCAAAGCACAGATTAACAGAATGATTTTTCCAAATATTTGCAGAAAATTGCAACTATTAATTCTATTCCATATTGCATGGTTGTAACAATTCATTTAAAAAAATTTATTTAACACTTTATAACATCTTGTTTGTATTCATGGCTATAGCATCAATAATTATAAATCTGCTATCCTTAGGCTGATATTAGAACTGTAGTTTAGCATAAAATGAGCAAGTTAATCCTTCAGGAAACAATAAGGGAATAATATCTAATGGTTGGTATTTATCCCATACATCAAATGCAGTAGTTTGATAATCCATTAATTTAATCAAGTGAAATTCCTACAACTATATAGTTCAGATCATTTTATTAACTTATAAGACTTAGCAGACAATAAATAATTCATTGACAGGAGTTACTTTGACCAATAAACAATTATATGTTAAATGCTAATTCATAATTTGTATGTTGTTCTAACATTCAATAAACTCATAGGGAAAGGCAGTCACTATTATTTCAAGCAAGTTATTTCAATTTCAGAGGAGAAATTGATGATTTCTTAAATATTTATATACAGTAGCATCCCATAAATAATTTTCATAAATTTCCATTGGTGACTTAAAAGATTTAAATTTGATTTCCTTTTTAATAATATTTGATGATAATCCTTATTATTGTTGGAATTTATCCATTTAGGCTAATGAGAAGATACAATTTTTCAATCTAGGCAAAATGCTTAGTAGATTCCTCTACTCTTCCATGAAGAAAGTGAGAAAAATAGTTAGATTTAATATTTAATTGGATATAGTCCTTGATACTCTGTAATTTAGTAAAGACTATTTAAATTTTGACAGGGGATGATATAGGTTATTATCATATGATCTGTGATATGTAATATTACCCAGAGTTCTTTGCTTTTCAAGATTTTACACAAAATTTGTTCCATTGCTATGGTAATAATCGACAGTAGGCTAACTTAAGTGGCTGTGGATTTTAAAAATGTGAATTTTGAGACATCATTTTCAAAATAAACTTGGATATTAAAAATTTAATGTTATATCTTAATTTATGTTATTACTGTACAAATAAAATATATGATTTTTATACTGCACACAAATGATTTATAACATCAGAATATTATACAATAATAGTTAATTTGATTATATTTTAAAGTTCTTAACATTGTATTAAAAAAATTATCTAATAAATCACCTATTTAGCTGAATTTTGATAATCAATAAAACAATTTCCATTTAATCATTTTATGCTCATAGCTTTTTAAATTGACTATATATTTTATCATAGAAAAATTCACGCAGGCACACATATATGTTCAAAAGGAATGTTAAAGTTTATTGTTCTAATTAAATGTAATATTGGTTGTTCAGTTTTCATAATATAACTATTAGATTAATGCTACAAATATTTTGCTTTATTGTAGTTGGTCTAACCTTTTTATATGCTGTGCCAAATATTACAATTATTTTTTTGTCCAACCTCTGGTGTGCCAGGAAATTCTTAGTAGAAAATAAACAATAAAAATTTAATTGTTATAAAATTTTATTAAATTAAATTAAGGAGTTGACTTAAAAATTCACAAAATAATTATATACAATATATTTTCCCATATAAAAGTCAATACTAATTCTAACTTTTATTAATGAGATTTTTGTTGTACTTTGGATGCCAAATGTTGTATATCAGGTTCATAAGTCGTAACTTTAAGCAATGCACATGCTGGACTGGATTCATCAGTCAGCTTATTTCTATAACTATCTTTTATAAAATTTATTTAGGAAAATAATGACTTGCAAGCATAAGTTGAGAAGAAAGTAGACAGTACAGCAGTTGCTAGTTTTTTTAAACAGTTATAGGTTTTGGGAATGGCATTCCAAGTTCTTCTCATTTCATATTCTGTGTTCTTTTTAATTGTGTCCAATAACCGATCATTTTCAATTGTTTCCAAGTCCTTTCTTAAATGACAAATTTTTGTTTCCATGTGGAACTAGATTAAAAATCAATTAATTGCATTTCTAAATCTTCGAAGTTGAGCCATTCAAAAATCCCTATATTCAGTTGATCTAATCCGATGGTATCAGGACATAAAAAAAAAATCATTGCTTATTGCCTGAATTACTGCAGAAAATTCTTGTGTTATTTTAACTCGAACTGGTTTTTCATAAGTTTTTAAATCTAAGAAGAATTTTTTTGTATTTGAGAAATACCTAAATGTGTTAGAAATAACGTCACGGTTGAAAACTTGGAATTTAATTGCAAATGCTTCAATTAAATCGAACATAACAATAACTGTCTTATTAATATCTTGCAATTCGCTTAAATGTGAGCATAAATCAATGAAAAACATTAATTTGCAAAACCATTTGACATCCAATAACTGGCTATATTTTTCCATAATTTTTTCATTATGAAAAAAAGTCTAATTTCATCTAAACAGTCCACAAATCTTTGGAGAACTTTTCCGTCACTTAACCATCAAACATCGTTGTACATAAGTAAACCATTATAGACCGAGCTTACCTCATGTAATAATTCCAAAAATTTTCTTTTATTTAAAGTGCATGAAGATATAAAATTCACCACTTTTGTCACAACACTCATAATGTCTTCCAAAGACCCGAAACTAGTCTTGGCACATAAAATCTGCTGGTGTATAATACAGTGAAAACCATGTACTGAATGACCAATTTGTTTGATTAATAAATTGAGGAAACCATTTTCCTTTCCAATCATACTTCGAGCACCATTAGTAGTAATTGACACAATTTTGTTTAAATCAATTTCTTTTTCCGTAAGTGCATTTACAATTGCATTGCAAATATTCACTCCTTTTGTTTTGTTGCTAATGATGTTATATGAATCAATTCCTCTTTAATATGATTCCCAACACAATAACGAATGAAAATTGCTAAATGGGCTGATTCAGTTATATCAGTACTTTTATCAAGACAGAGAGGGACAAAGTCAGAAGAATTTATATCCATTTTTTGCTGATAAGTTATATTTTTAGCCATGTCCAGAATTCTGCCCTTTTATCATGTTCCTAGCCAAAGGCAAATCCTTTATTCTCTGAATAATCTTTTCCTTGTTTTCAAAGTCTTCAAAGAGAACAGGTGCACATTTCAACCATGCTTTATTCACATATTTCCCATCACGGAAAGGTTTTCCATGTTTAGCAATTACATTGGAGACAACAAAACTAGAAGTGGTTATATTTGAAAAACTGCTGATAAATTTTATTAGGGATGCTGACTGCATATTCTTGTCTTTAATTGCCTTAGCAATAAATTCCTTTTGTTATTCCTTGTGTTTCTCAAGGAACTGCATATGATTTGTCTCATAATGCCATTTTATTGAGGATGTCCTGCATACAACTGTCCTGGAATATAAAACACACACCGCTTTATTTCCTTTATTAGCCATCCCATAGTCTTGAGTCCACCAACTTTGGAATTCTCTGCTGCTTGTTTTTAATAGTAGTTTTTGTTTTTTATTGTCACTAGCCATGTTGGGTAAAACCAAAAGAAATTTACGAGAATTGATAATGAAAATATTTTTTTAAATATTTCAAAAATCTTCCCTTTAATGTATGATTAAATTAATTACCTTTAAAATTCAGCTACAAAGCAATAGTATTATGCAGTGCACAGGTGCAATATTATTATTCTTGTCACACCCAAATTTCAAGCTCAACTGAGTACTCTGCATATACTCTGTCTGTATTGACACATCCCAACTCATGTCCTATCACAAAGTATAATCAGAACAAAATATAAGCAAATTTAGCAGATGTTCAATTAATAGCCACAAAGCTGAGAGATCATTATAAATATAAA
Source organism: Epiperipatus broadwayi (assembly GCA_028023455.1). Lineage (NCBI taxonomy): Eukaryota > Metazoa > Onychophora > Udeonychophora > Euonychophora > Peripatidae > Epiperipatus > Epiperipatus broadwayi. The sequence continues at coordinate 5,070,291 of JAQFVV010006277.1, read as the reverse complement.
ACTTATGAAAGAATAATCTGATGCACATGAATTAAACAACAAAAATTGGAGCAACTTGTTAAATTATAGACAAAATACCAATTAAAAAAAACTTCTGTCACATAACATATATTTATGTACTTGCCATGCAAATCTTTGGTCTCACTTTCTGCAAATGTGTTCTTTGTGTGCACGCATTTCTTCCCCTTTGAATATAAAGTTCCTACCATATCACAATTATATTGTTACTATTTGGAAATTTTTGTTTGGCCATTTGTTCAAATTTATTATTCTATGGTTAGATGGCACCTTAATTTTTTGAAATCTTGCATTTTCATTGTAAAATGAGGATAAAATTTGAAAATTGATAACGTGCCAGAAAATTTTTCGTATGTGCTACCTGTGATACACATGCCATAGGTTTGCCACCACTGGTCTAGTGTATCCTATCTTGTATATTTTCTATGCTATCATTATTGTGTGTGTTTTTTGTTTGCACATATATAAAAATAATTAATTGTGCTTTTTGAAAAAGAGAAATAAAACAAAATAGACATGTATACTTTTGCTATGCATTGGTTATTAAAATCTAGTTAGAAGACATTTTGGACAACTTTCTATCATTTTATTATAATATGTAATATTGTAAGAGACTTTTTCAATTCACTTTTAATCCTATAACCTGCTATCTTACCAATAATAATGATTGATTTAGTTAATTTAGCATAAAAAGAAAGCCAATAATTTTTTATAGATGATTATGTTTATTAATTTTCTTAATAAAATATGAGGTTACAATATAGTTGGCCAATTACTATACTTTAATTGATAAGTGTCAAACTTACTGCCCTCACAACTTTGACACAAAACACTCGATGGAAATATATTAACAATTTTTATTAGTCATTCATTAGACTAGAGATTATCCATTTAATGAATATTATTCATTACCAGAACCAAATATTTTAGATAAGACTTTAACTATATTGTAATAGTTTTGAGATCAATATCTAGAAGTGAAGTCAAATTATTCACATCATGATGTATTTTTACCAAAAACAAAACTATACTGATGCTCAGACAATATTTTATTTTTTAACTATAAATTACATTTCCCTCCCCCAGCATTTTCAACAGTTTAAAAATCACAGAAATAATAGAAATCGGTTTATAATTATCAAGAGATCATTCTTTTTACAAATAGAAGTAATACAAATGTTATCTAATGAGCTTGCCAATAGCTTTTAACAATCTTTTCAGAATATCCCTAACCCCAGACTGGTTTCTGCTTTTGGCTTCCTCAGCGAGATGTTAGGATATTCAAGCATTAGATTTAAAATATCAAGTCAAGCCAAGCACTTTATCTAATGGTTAACTATTAAATAGAAAATCTGAAAATTTTCAGACATCCATATGTCTTTAAATCCAGATATCTAACTTAAATAGCTATATGGGAGTAAACTAAGTTTAGATACACCATATATTAATAGCTTTAGTAATATAAAATCATCAAAGCCTTAATAGCAAAAAATATAAAAGCTTGTTAAGAGCTATTGGTAAGCTCTTTAGATAACATTTGTAATACGAGCTTGTTAAATTAGGTCATGTTTTCAGACTTCTGCGCATGTTATTATCATGGTGTTTAGGTTCATAATCTTGTACATTCTTTATCATTTTTTAATTACAAAGTTCTCTTTTTTATCAAGCTTTTCGGCCATCTTTAATTAGCTAAAATATTTTTCTTTTAGCTTATCTGGATTAGTAATTTGTGTGTCTTTTGTTCTCTCCAATTTTTTACTTTTATTTTTTTTTTTTAGATAAAAAAAAATGTGGAAGAAAAATTTAACTTTCATTGTACGTTTAAAAAAAAATTATACTAATCCAAAAAAAATCTAAATTTACTTTTTTTTTAGCTTTTACCAAATGCCAATATATTTGTACCATATATAAATAAACAGTACACTATGTACTCTCTCATTTCTATAGTTAAAAACATTTTGTACATCTATATGAAAATTCTCTATTTCTTTATCATATTGAAAACTTGCTGGAGTATGTCTGCATTTGGTATCTTTCATTAAGTTGAACAACTACTTTATCTGGTACACCATCAATCTTCACAATGTTGTATTTTTTTTACTTTTTCTTCATAATGAATTACACTACATTTTGCTTCCAATATTAATGCTTCTGAAGTAAAGTAGATATCTAAAAACAATTCTTTTTTTTGTGTATATATATATAATAATGATTAACTTGAACATGTACATTTGTAATGAACGTGCATGTTCAAGTAATAAACAAATTTTAGTACATTCTATCATATATATAACATTTCAGTTATTTAACTACTAGTCTATGTAAAATAAATTAATCTTTTCACTCTACATGTATTTTAGTTCAAAAATCTCATCAGATGAGTTAGAAGTCTTTAACATTAGCCAAATATTATATATATATGATAAACATAAAATGCATATATATATATATATATATATATGCAAACATTAGAACAGGCAAAACTCTCTATAATCTGGGTTGCACTGAGTGGCAATACATATAGAGAGTTTTGCCTGTTTTAATAACAGTTATGAGCAAGCATAAGAAATAGTGATCATATAATGTTTATTGGTTTATATGCAAATATTTTAAAATATTAATCAAATATAATAAATAAATTTACATAAGACAGTATGCTTTCTATATTCACTATATTTTATTCCAAGACACTATAGTAAATAGCATGAAAGAGTGGATTATTGGTTATGCTTTATTTTAAATGCTCTATTTACAATAGAAATGCATATACGTATATAGTATATACACACATGTACATTCTTCTGCAATTATAAAAATTAGATCAATAATAAACAAGTAATATATATTGTTTTCCTGAAGATATGTGATGATGATATTTTAATTTTATTTATATACTGTATTGCTTTCATCGTCTAATATTAATTAAGTAGTGAATGTCTTTAGAAAAATTTAACTTCATTTAAATATTTCAATTACATTCAACTATTAGTAACAATACCAAATGCATGATGTTTCAAGAGGTATTATTTTCCTCTTTTCTTCAGGTGTTGCTGCATTCTAAGATTCTATTGGTTAGAGCATATTACTAACAGTTGAATGTAATTGGAATATTTAAATAAAGTTAAATTTTTCTAAAGACATTCAATACTTAATATTAAATGATGGAAATAATCCAATATATAAATACAAGTAATATATCCTATATTGTGTACTTACATTTTTTAAATTGCTTTAATACCTTTAATTATTAAAAGCAATTTCATGTTGAATCAAAAAAAAAAAAAATAGATTTTTACAATTAAATAAACTGTGATTCTATAAAAAATAGACTAAGTAAATAAAAGAATTTTTTTTTGTTTGTTTTAAATTAAAAGAGTATTTCCCTCTTATTATTTTATCAATGGTAATTTTAAAACAAAAAACTGAAAGCAATCTTCTTTATCTGTTTGTACATGCCTATGAATATTTTAATTGCCTTTATTAAGACATGCACAAGAGTTAAAATTAATTAAAAAAAATATTAAGTAAAATATCAAAAAGACTTTTAATACTGTATAAAAAAGATACTTCGCTTTAGACATGGAATTACTACAATATTAAAATTATGTATACGCATATTTTTTATTTTTATTTTTTTGCAAAGACAATGAAACCACAAACTATTCTGTAACAATATACATGACTTCATTTATATTCTATGCAAAAAAAAAATATTAACAAAAATAAATGTAAATAAACAAACATGCTAAAAATTGTAATTCTAGTACATTTTAGAATATGTGAGCAAACATTTTTCTGCCTCTGAATTGCCATAAGCAATATGCTTTAAAAAAATAAAATTAGTAAATAAAATTTTCAATACACCAATGGACTTGCAAATATGTTTCTATTTTGGAAAACTGCATGTGATTATATTTATTAATAAAATTTCTTCAGTTTATGTTGAAGACACATTTTATTCTTCCTTTCTGATATTTTATGAATTTAGTGGGCAGTATTTAACATAATAAATATTTTTACAGATAATGCAAAAGTTGTTGATATTGACTTAAAATTATCAAAACAATTAGAGATATTTAAACAAGACATTTATTTTTTATATAGTGCGATGTTTTTATAATCTATAATATCAATAAGCCAATAAGCTAATACATATGCGCTTTGCAGATGTCACTATTGTAACGATATATAAATATGTCGTTACATTAATTTAAAATAAAAACTTAAAAGTTCGCAAATAAAAGTAAAAAACTAAACGCTAAAATTAAAAATGTTTGTTATACGTATGTACATTCGCACAGATGCTAAACTTTAAAAAATATTTTTTTTCATAAACAAAAAAAAAAAAGTATTTGAACGTATTTTTTTTAATAAAAAGATACAAGATTGAAATATAAAAATATTTTAATAAAAAAATAGCGTAAGTTAAAATAAAAACAGGTATTAATTAATTCCTGTAATCTATAAATGGAAATGATTGTTTATTAATTATCTAAAAGCTGTTTAATTAAAAAGTCAGATGAAAAGTTAGATAAGAGAGTACAAAGAAATTAAATGACCAATGCAAACACCAGAAATTCAGCACGGACCGTAACTGAAGCACCAGAGGATTAGTGACGTATTGCCGATTGAATCCTATGATCAAATGATAAGAGGCTAAGAAAAATATAAAAGCAAAATGATTATGATAATTGTTATCTTAGAGCTGACTATGAATAGATCGTTATAACTAGCTATATTGCAGATTTTCACGATGTGGAAGTCTGCAATAAATTTAATTTTCCGGACAACCAGCTGAGGCCTCTGGATGACAGTTCCTGACCAAATGCATCGCAAGTCGCAGTTTCATTTCAAAGAAGGACCAAATCTACTAAAGTGATCACGAAGTTGGACTTCTCAATCTATTAAATCCGTAAAGTATGAACTATTGTATCTATCTAATAACTTTCCTAAAATTGCAAGTAATTAATAACTGAAAATAAGAACTCTTATCTGACTTAAAGAATGCAAATTCAATTATTGATATTTTTTTTTATGTAGATGTTTAAGCAATCATTTCCAGTTCATTTTTTTTTTTTTGTGTGTGTATTATATTTTAACTAAAATGTATTAAATTTAAAGTTGTTTATAGACGCTTGCATGGATTCGTTTGCGGTTAATTATATTTTGGTTTTCATATTTGATCAAAATATATAGACATTCGATAAACAATGATACCTTACGGTGAGTATCTAAAATGTATTTATTCGGATGTCTTTTAAGTTATTGGTGACAACGCAAGTATCTTATGGTGAATACTATTGGGTTACTTATAAGTTTCCCTCTGCGATTGTCGGTATCAATAATTTTGTATTTTGATCGTTTATGTTTATTTTGAAATGTTTTTGACCGTGGAATCTGTGTAATCGATTTATACCCAACATTTTTAAACAAATCTGTGCGAACATATATAAATGTTAAAATTAAGTCGGGCGCGAATGGCTATATAGTTTTGTAAAGTTGTATTAAGGGAGGGTAATCTTAGGTTATTCATTTCGTAGTTGAATTGGTTCAATGGATTGGATATATTTGTGTAATTAGTAAATGTAGTATGAGATCCGCTACGGGCAGGATTATAGATATACGCCACACACCCTCTGTTTGCCTATGGATGGGTTTGTAAGTTGGCAGAAGACCGCAGTCCATTCCTATGGAGTTTTTAGTTTATTGATCTACTTGCCCACAGATGTCACATTCCTGTTGGTGGAGAGTCAATGTCTTCTCTATTTCTACTTATTGTTCAGATGTACATTCCTGACAATATAGTATTTTGTGTTGTCGTATCATGCTACATTGAATACATGAATGTATCAGATGGATTGGTGCCAGTTGATTGCGAAATTTGTTGCCTAAGGTTAAATCAGGGAAGAATATTTTCCTTTCAAATGCAGACCTATGTAGTCCATTCATACTCGACCCTCTAAATAAAATATTAAACATTATAGCAAGCTATTTTAAATGTAAAATTAAAAATTAAGATAAAAATCTAAATGTTAAACTTATTCCTCGAATTTAGAATGATTTTATATGTGCGTAAATAAATATTTTTCTGTGTTAATTTCTGGCAGTGGCTTTTATTATTTTTTTATATTTATATCTAAGGTTATATATTTTATTATCTCTGTGTCTCCACTGAGCTAGTGACAATGGGCTAACGATCTAAATATGTAAATAAAGTGGAATCCTAACAGCGCGTATCTGCCTACTTTATAAATTTTTCTAGGCTCAAATGCCTAGATGGCGCCCTTTGGTAGTGCGGTGCGATGCAATCTCCCACTTCGTTTGGATCGTTATAATTGGCACCCAACGTGGGAAATACCTCAGAGATTGACCCTGAGAAGGGGAATTGATGATGAAATTTTCTATCTTTAATAAACACGAGTACCTTGAAAATGAAGCCCGTAATAATTTTTCTGAAATGAGTATAGATATATGTTTTGTATTAACGTAAAGTTATAGTTTGAATTTTGTGTAAAAAGTACTGCCAGAAAGAAAATTGCGCATATGTAGAAATAAATGCAAGGAATAAAATGTAATAATTAATATAAATCATAATTTAAAAAAAAAAAAAAAACCAAAGTCTAAAATCACGTAACTTCTTTGACTTGCCTAAGTTAAAAATGAAATGTAGGAAAAAGGGAACTATTGAGTGAGGAGGTGTAATCTCAGCTGGGTTGAAAAGGAAAGAATAGTCAGCATTTCTTTTTTGTAATTACTAACAAAGTTATGTCTTTTCATTAATAACCAAAGTTTTGTCCTTTTAAAAAAAATGAGTATAATCAATTTGTGTAACGTAATTACTAACACTAAGTAAATTCTTTTTTTTTTTTTTTAATGTTTTTGTTTTTTTTTGAGGAAGTTTACTGATATGTAACGATATATAAATATGTCGTTACATTAATTTAAAATAAAAACTTAAAAGTTCGCAAATAAAAGTAAAAAACTAAACGCTAAAATTAAAAATGTTTGTTATACGTATGTACATTCGCACAGATGCTAAACTTTAAAAAATATTTTTTTTCATAAACAAAAAAAAAAAGTATTTGAACGTATTTTTTTTAATAAAAAGATACAAGATTGAAATATAAAAATATTTTAATAAAAAAATAGCGTAAGTTAAAATAAAAACAGGTATTAATTAATTCCTGTAATCTATAAATGGAAATGATTGTTTATTAATTATCTAAAAGCTGTTTAATTAAAAAGTCAGATGAAAAGTTAGATAAGAGAGTACAAAGAAATTAAATGACCAATGCAAACACCAGAAATTCAGCACGGACCGTAACTGAAGCACCAGAGGATTAGTGATGTATTGCCGATTGAATCCTATGATCAAATGATAAGAGGCTAAGAAAAATATAAAAGCAAAATGATTATGATAATTGTTATCTTAGAGCTGACTATGAATAGATCGTTATAACTAGCTATATTGCAGATTTTCACGATGTGGAAGTCTGCAATAAATTTAATTTTCCGGACAACCAGCTGAGGCCTCTGGATGACAGTTCCTGACCAAATGCATCGCAAGTCGCAGTTTCATTTCAAAGAAGGACCAAATCTACTAAAGTGATCACGAAGTTGGACTTCTCAATCTATTAAATCCGTAAAGTATGAACTATTGTATCTATCTAATAACTTTCCTAAAATTGCAAGTAATTAATAACTGAAAATAAGAACTCATATCTGACTTAAAGAATGCAAATTCAATTATTGATATTTTTTTATGTAGATGTTTAAGCAATCATTTCCAGTTCATTTTTTTTTTTTGTGTGTGTGTATTATATTTTAACTAAAATGTATTAAATTTAAAGTTGTTTATAGACGCTTGCATGGATTCGTTTGCGGTTAATTATATTTTGGTTTTCATATTTGATCAAAATATATAGACATTCGATAAACAATGATACCTTACGGTGAGTATCTAAAATGTATTTATTCGGATGTCTTTTAAGTTATTGGTGACAACGCAAGTATCTTATGGTGAATACTATTGGGTTACTTATAAGTTTCCCTCTGCGATTGTCGGTATCAATAATTTTGTATTTTGATCGTTTATGTTTATTTTGAAATGTTTTTGACTGTGGAATCTGTGTAATCGATTTATACCCAACATTTTTAAACAAATCTGTGCGAACGTATATAAATGTTAAAATTAAGTCGGGCGCGAATGGCTATATAGTTTTGTAAAGTTGTATTAAGGGAGGGTAATCTTAGGTTATTCATTTCATAGTTGAATTGGTTCAATGGATTGGATATATTTGTGTAATTAGTAAATGTAGTATGAGATCCGCTACGGGCAGGATTATAGATATACGCCACACACCCTCTGTTTGCCTATGGATGGGTTTGTAAGTCGGCAGAAGACCGCAGTCCATTCCTATGGAGTTTTTAGTTTATTGATCTACTTGCCCACAGATGTCACATTCCTGTTGGTGGAGAGTCAATGTCTTCTCTATTTCTACTTATTGTTCAGATGTACATTCCTGACAATATAGTATTTTGTGTTGTCGTATCATGCTACATTGAATACATGAATGTATCAGATGGATTGGCGCCAGTTGATTGCGAAATTTGTTGCCTAAGGTTAAATCAGGGAAGAATATTTTCCTTTCAAATGCAGACCTATGTAGTCCATTCATACTCGACCCTCTAAATAAAATATTAAACATTATAGCAAGCTATTTTAAATGTAAAATTAAAAATTAAGATAAAAATCTAAATGTTAAACTTATTCCTCGAATTTAGAATGATTTTATATGTGCGTAAATAAATATTTTTCTGTGTTAATTTCTGGCAGTGGCTTTTATTATTTTTTTATATTTATATCTAAGGTTATATATTTTATTATCTCTGTGTCTCCACTGAGCTAGTGACAATGGGCTAACGATCTAAATATGTAAATAAAGTGGAATCCTAACAGCGTGTATCTGCCTACTTTATAAATTTTTCTAGGCTCAAATGCCTAGATGGCGCCCTTTGGTAGTGCGGTGCGGTGCGATGCGATCTCCCACTTCGTTTGGATCGTTATACTATATAAATGAATACTCCCACTTTTTCAAACCCAAGATAAAGTCTTTAAGAAAATATAGAATGAATCCACCTATATTTTCAACCCAACTGTATATGTATGGGCAAAGCTGAAGTGTTTGAAATGAAGAGTGTGAAGTTAATAATTGATCACTTTAAATTACTTTTTTACTATGTAAATGAATGACGCCAATGAAATTTTTAGAATTTACGATACGTCATTCTTATAATTAAACATATGTAAACAAGACATTTATTTTTTATATAGCGCGATGTTTATATAGTGACTTCTGCAAAACGCATGTGTATTAGCTTATTGGCTTATTGATATTATAGATTATATAAACATCGTGCTATATAAAAAATAAATGTCTTGTTTACATATGTTTAATTATAAGAATGACGTATTGTAAATTCTAGAAATTTCATTGGCGTCATTCATTTACATAGTAAAAAAGTAATTTAAAGTGATCAATTAATAATTTCATGCTCTTCATTTCAAACACTTCAGATTTGCCCATACATATACAGTTGGGTCAAAAATATAGGTGGATTCATTCTATATTTTCTTAAAGACTTTATCTTGGGTTTGAAAAAGTAGGAGTATTCATTTATATAGTGACATCTGCAAAGCACATGTGTATTAGCTTAATTGGCTTATTGATATTATAAATTAGAGATATTGTAAATTTTTTTTACTATTACATTTCCATAAGAGAAAAAGTTATTAAAAAAAAGCCAGAGCATATGTAATTATGATAAAAGTCATATATTTCATAAGCCATTTTATTTAAAAATAAAAATTCTTGCACAGAAAGTTTTTTTCCATATTAGTTTTTGAGTGAATGAATGAGTGAACATATGTTCTGTAAAATATATGTGAATATGACCCTTCAATTTATTGGTATATATTTTAAATTTTGTTAATACTATAATCTTAATTTACATATGCATACCATATGTATAAAAAGGCATATATGTTACATATGAGCATGTTGAAAAATATTATACAGTTTACTAAACAATATGTATTCTATTCTAGTCAAAGTTTATCAATAAAATGTAAGCTATTATACATAATGTAAGACATATATGGAAAGGCTTGGGATATATTATAGTGTTTATCATAGCACCACTGTAATAAGTTAATGAAAATTGATGGTAAATAAAAAGAATGATACAATATGTGAGTGATATTATGTTGGATAATACTGCTTAAATGATGGTAAGAAGAAATAGAAAATTAAAATTTTTTGTTTAACTTTTTTTAAAACTTTTTATTTATTTATTTCATATAATATATAAATGAAGAAGTCAGAAGATGATAATAAAATGTTGTCATGGCTTTACTATGTTATTATGCCATAAACATTGAGAAAAATACTAAACAATATCATTCACAAAGATTCATGATTAATAATAATATTAGACATTTTATAAATATAAAGCAGCTTTGACTACCCCACTGAAGAGAAAATTCCATTTTAGATCTCTTCATAGCAAATATAAAAGACAATAATACTAAACAGAATGGTTAAATGTTTACTCATTAAGATTTTTTATTCCTTTTCTTTTATCATTTTATTCACTAATAATAAATTTAAGATGAAATTCAAATTTGAACCAGATCTAAACATTAATAATAAATAGATATCTATTTACTGACCAATAATTAAATGGTTTGATAGAAAAAATTACCTAAACTAATAAAGATGTAGTCATAAATATGAGATAACTGATATAGAAATTACATGTGCATGGAATTTTATTCCCCAATTAAGATTTTTATAATTCCTCTCAACAATAAATAAACTGTAGTTTTTGAAAGCAACAATATTTTATGGTCAAGCGTTGTTAGCCGAGAGGTCATCGCAGCCGCCTTGCAAGCAAGTAATTAGTTGCAGACGGTTGTGGGTTTGCATCTCGGCCGATGCTATGACATATGAGGAAAAAAAACAACAATATTTTATGCAGTTTAATGTTTTGATAATTATAAGTTTTTATGCATAGAGATTCATACACATAAATCTATTGTAAACCAAGCAAAGTAGTTAAATAATTATATGTCATCTCATATTTTTTACAAATTACATACAAATATAAAATTTTGATTATAGTTTTTTTTATATATGTGCAATTTATTTCAGTTCAATTTCTCTTTTTTTCAACGAAAACAGTACATAGAGATAAAGTTCAATTAGAAAACGTCTATATTTTAAACAATGTTTATTTAGCTTTATAAATCATGGAGTATACACATCCACTAACATTTAAGCAAGTAAGCAGATAACTAACACTTCTCTATATAGGTTTATAAATTCTACACTTCAAGAGCAATTGTAGTATATATATAAGAAAGTCAATACATTTGGTTAGGTTTTTTTTTTAACTTTATCGCAGCATATTTATTTAATTGAACTTTTAATAAGATTATGAATAAGATTACAAATTTAGAAGTGAAGGAAAGCAAAATTTAAAAAAGCTTCATATTTCAAATATCAAAAGTATTTGTGGAAGATAGACTTTTATTTTAAGCATGTGATTATTAATATTTATGATCCTTCTGTTTCATATTCTTTTTGTTTATTTGTGTTGGCAAAAGTCAAAACACAGAAGGAATTTGTAAATTACCGTTTTGCTATTTCATCCCTAACAAAGAAAAAGACATATATTTTTTAAATTATACATATAATCAACCATATGAAAAAGCAATAAAACTCTAATAGAATGTAATTAAATGATAATTCATCAACACATATATAGTATTAATTTACCTGGTAGAGAGACTTTGTTTTGATTTAAACTAATACATCAGCTACTTTATTTGGTAATTTATTTTTTATAAAGCTTATTAGTATTCTATATACAACAGTTCTATTCTTTAGTTGATGTAATAATCTACAAGAGCAGCTATCTTCTCTAGTGCCATCTATAATTACATTATTTCCAATTTTGCTCTCCAAGTTTCAATGATAAAAGCAAAAGCCAGAAATTCATGTGGCATTGGGGATTTAAATGCTTTACCATTTGGTGATTGATGATTACTTGAGCTTATTGTAGATGGCATAAGAGTAATGAACTGCTTTTGCTTATTATTATTTATTTTAATTACAGTAGTTTCATTTAATACAGACAAACTTTATCATATGATTAGCTAAAATTCATCAAATAAATTTTTAACAACGATTATATGTACATTGAAACCACAAACTATGCTGTATTAAAGTACACAAATTTAATTATATGCTATTCAAAAAAAACATAAACAAACAAAAATAATAAAATTTGCAAATTTAATACATTTTATGATACTTAAGTAGCCATTTTCCATTTCTGAATAACAAATATGATCATGTTTAAAATAAATAAAATTTGTAAATAAACTTTAAATTATACCAGCAACTGATTTTCTATTTTGGACATTGTAACTGATCATATTCACTGATAAAATTTATTTGTTTTATGTTAAAAGCACATACATTTTATTCTTCCTATCTTTCACAAATGATTCTTTAATTTTTATTGCTGCACTAATAAGGTTAGTTGTCAATTTTTTATCATTAATGATAAAGATCTAAACAACCCACAGGGGTAAGATCCTGCTATGACTGCACTAAGCATGTTGTTTTTATATTTGGTTGTAATAAAAACAGAACTTGTATAAATATGATTCAATATTTTATTAATGATATGTATATAATAAAATAAATTCTATAAGAGTATGTAGATAATTATCAACTATTAAGGTAATAAATTTTCAACTAAAGCAATATTGAGTACTATATGTTTATTATATATACACCTGCTCTATCTTCACATGATATTGTTGATGAGATATAGGATTTAGTTGTCTCACGTCTATTGAATCAAGGAATTTCAGGTCCAGAGTGGCAACTTGCCTTGTGTCAGATTTATATTCCATAAGATCCAGTTCAATCACGAACTTGGCCTACTGCTTTAGCCATATTGTAGATAATGTGCATTAACTCACAGTAATTTGTTGTTGTCTGATTTTATCTCCAAATGAACTGCCTATTTATAGAGAAATCTTTCATTATGACAGCAATTAGATTCACTGAGTATTGTGTCAGCTATTGGATATATCTTATCTGCAGTGATGAATATTCAATCCAATCAAAATAAGATGGAATCTGAACAAGTCTATTAGTTGAAGGTAAGTTAAGCTATAATATGTATATATTTTGTTAAATACCTATTAAACAGCATTGTTATTGTCATGCATAGGAATGGAGATTTTAAGTATATTTTAAAAAGTTATTACACATGGAAAAAGAAAAGTGAAGTTGTGTTATTTCTATATGTTTATATATATTTCAAAACCAAGTATATTAATTAATAACTGAGGTTTAAAGTTTGTACCTGGGCCAAAATAATCTCTGGTTTAATAAATAATTAGTAATAATCATTAATGAATTTAGTTGAAATGGTTGGTGGCAAAATTGTGAGGGCAGAAAATTTGGCACTTATAAATCAAATTGTAATAAGTATAACAATATAAAATCTTTTATTTTAACCTAAGATCACATGTGAGATGGATGGATGAAATAAGAAAGAATGCAGGGGTGCTGTGGAGAAAAGAGGCTAGAGATCGGAAAAGATGGATTGAACTTGGAAAGACCTTCATCCTGCAATGGATTGTTAATAATTGACAATGATGATGAATGATGATTTTAAACTATCATAACTTCACATTTTCAACTTTCTTTATTGGTTATCTTTAAATGCAAAATTAAGCAGATGTTTTTGGTTAGGCAACCATAGATCCTGTGACGATCTCGAACCTATACTTTATTACTGCGTTAAATCTCATTGAGCTGAGTCAAGCCACTATGAAACTTTCGGCGAATACTCGCCAGAATAACAGTGCAAAATTAATTAACTAACTACGCCGCGAGCAGTTGAAAATATGAAGTAATGATAGGTTAAAACAAGACTTTTTGTCAAGCATTGGTGGTCGAGAGGACGGCGACAGCTGCTTTACAATCACTTATCCCGGGTTAGAGGGTTCGCTTCCCGGCTGATGCTATAACACATGAGAAAAAACAAGACTTTATCCCATACATTTTAAAAGATTTTATATTGTTATACGTATTACAAATTGTTAATTAAAATACTATCACCTTTGAATTGCCCAATGAGATTTAACGCAGTAATAAAGTACAGATTCGAGATCGTCACATGATCACTGGTTCACATAACCATTCCATAGCTTTACGATGTCAGTGAATTAATTTATAATTAATATAGATTATTATAATCTATAAAGTTTTATTAAATTACATTTTTATCATTAAGCTTAATAATTTTATATATATTACATCCACACATATATACACACACACAATACCCTATTTCTTAATTATAAACAGTGTTAGGTTTGATCTGACATTTTAAATGTTTGACTCTGCATAACAGATATTTAAAAGTTAAAAATAAAACACTTTATTATTCGCGTGTGTGTGTTTGGTTTTTTTTAACAGTTAATTAATTAAACTGATTATGAGTTGTTAAAAAAATAAACAAACTGGTATTTATAATTTTCCGCCTCTAAACATATATATTAAAAGTTCAACTTATTATTAATAATTGATATAAGTTGCGCTTTTGTGACGTGGGGGGGGGGGGTAGATAGACTTTAAGCAGACACTCGTACAAAGAAAATTTCTGAACGAAAAAAAGCAAAATTTTATAATAATTTAAATATTAAAGAAATGCTGTTTATAAATTAACTGGGGGGGGGGGGACACGACTAAAAACAATAAGAAAAAGCTAACATTTTGTTATTTCAAAAATGGTGCAATTATTAGTGTATCCATTTGACATGTCATGGGGTTCAAATCCAAATAAAATTGAAATTTTTTTTCAGGTTCCAAACGAATTTTGATTTTTCTTTCAGGCAGTTGGCCAATAACTAATTTAATTAATTATCCAATTATTGAATAGTAGCTGGGTGAGTATTCTCTTTTTCTTCATTATTCTTAATGGAAAAATTTGGATATTGTTGTTTTCATTATATGTTTTTAGCTTTGCAATAAATTTTGAATATACTTTAACAATTTTCATTTAAAGTAGTGATAGCTAACATGGCTGAGTTTTTATTTACTTATTACAGTACTCTTTGCCAAAAGACTACTAAGTTTACAGACAAGTTAATAATCTACCTATATCAGTTGTACAAGGCAAAACTCTCTCCATACAGTAGTGCCACCCTGTGCCAACCAGAGTAATCAATGGATGCCAGAAGGCTTTGTGCATAAAATCCATATCTAGTGCCTAGTCATCCAATATCCCCAGACTAGTTTCTGGCTTGTGGTCTTCATCAGTGAGGAGCCTTGGATCTGAGAGCACTGCAACTAGTCTGGGGATATTGGATGAGTAGGCACTAGATAGGGATTTTATGCACAAAAGCCTTCTGGCAACCATTGATTACTCTGGTTGGCACAGGGTAGCACTACTGTATGGAGAGAGTTTTGCCTTGTTTAATAACAATTATGTGCTAGTATAAGAGATGGTGATCGTGTGATGTTTAGTGGTTATATCAGTTGTACAGATTAAAAACCATATTTCCATTTTTTAAATATCAGTCTCATTTTTCATTGGGTTTAGATCATTTCTTTTCATTCATTCTTTTCATAAGTTTTCTTTTTTTTTTTTCAATATGATGTTATTGTTTATTTATATATTGTTTATTATCAGTTTTTTTTTCTAATGTCATTGTTTTTTTTTTATTGTTCATTCTGAGATATCATGCTAAAAGTTTTTATTTGTGCTATTTGTATCTTTTATATCTTGTTCATGTTTCAATGCAGTATTTCATTATTATGCTAATTAATAATTTCTAATTATGTTTTTTTATTTTTAGGATCACAAAATCAACTTCATAATGCTTCACTAAATATAATATAAGCATTTCACTGAATTTAATGTAATATATACTAAAATATTGTTAAATTGGAGATGCAGTTTCTCATATAAGTATTATTCTGAATTCAAGTATCTTTTAAATTAAATGATTGTGCGTAGAATCCATAAAAATAAATGTATTTATTTTTTCAAGAATTGATTGATATCCATACTATTTAATGTTAATTATGGCTTAGTTTATTTTTAGTAGATCATGAATTCATGTTACATATAAAATAGCCAGAATGATTCATAGACAGCAACTTAATTTACAAATTACATAAAGAAACTTTCTAATTATTTATTACATTAGAAACTAGTTCATTATAAATAAAATGTTCATATTTTTTTTTTAAATAAAGATTATTCGCATCAAAGTATTTTCTGTCTTCTATTAATAATTAATACTAATATAAATTTTCTATGCATAGGTGGCAAATTACATAATTTTTCATCAGAGTATCTCATTATTTATGAATCCTATTTTTAAACAGAAGCTTTATTAAACTTTATAAAAGTGTGTACATAATAGGCAGCAGAAAAAATGTGATAGAGTAATTTTACCATGTTTAATTGTATTCTGCTTTAAGTTTTTACGTAATCTAATGGAGACCAATTTTTGTCAAACTTTTTTATTGACTTAAGCTTATTGATAATTATGTTTAGAGGGATTTAAATGTATTGGTTATACATACATATAATGCACAAGAAGGCAAATAGTATAAAAGTGGAAAGATATCTAAAGGAAATATATCTTTTGAAAAGTTAGCAGGTATAGAAAATTGAATGAAAAACTGATGAAAAAGCATTTTTTATTCAATCCCAAATAGTCTTAAGATAGGGCACAAAGTGTAGTTTATTGTTTCATTTTCTCTGTACTATATATAGAGAGCATTAAAGTTTATTATGTAACTTTATAAGTATTGAAATTTTATACATAACAATAACAATGATGAATCTGCTTTTTAAAGAAATATATTCATTTTATAGCCTTTATTTCAGCAAATGTTTTAATTGTTTATACCTATTTTTTTATATCTGTCTAAACCAAGCTATCCAAGTTCTGCTTCTGCACCAAAATGGTAACATGAATGTGAATCCATCTAGGTAAACACTTAGACTTTTTAATTTCTCAATTATAATTTATTTAATATTCTTTACTCATGAGTTTAGTGATTTGAATACATTACAATGATATTCATCAATTATTAGTCAGTAATAGTTCATATTTATTTGATTATATGTTTTATTTCTTATTAGAAAAGTATTAAATATTCAAAAGTAGTAAGGCAATGTTTAAATTCATCATTATAGAGCATATGCATTTCTTTCATCTCCTCATAAAAGCCCAGTAAAGCAGAAGAGCTGGATTTAGCTATTTCCAGAGTGATAAAAAAAAATTTTCCCTAATTTTAACATGTGGCTAATTGGCTATAGTTACCTGGAGAAAAAAATCCTAAGTTTGATTATAATGTAAAAAAAAAATTCAAATATCATCCAGCCTTGATCTGAACCCAGGATGCAAAAACATCAGACAAATGTAACTATTATGCTGGTAATGTGAAACTCATAACATATAATGGTATGCAATATTTTATAACATATGTAATTAATAATATAATTAATTACTTCATGAGATATGTGTAAAATAAAATATATTTGTTTAAATGCAATTTACATTACTGCACTTCTTGAAAGCATAAATAATCATATATCCATTACTTTATTAATGATAAAGGCTTCCAGAATACTAGAGAAAACTCTTGTTCAGTGTGAAATAAATATTACATCAAACTGTTAGACAATTGTTTTCCCAGGTGACTTGATTTTACAATTGAAAATTAGATTTTAGTTTATATACATTGAATGATGTAGAAGCTATTAATTTATTAAAAGTATGTATGCACTTTAAATATTGTATTACTTTTTCAATTATTCTGTAAATGGTTCATATTATAATTTTGGTTTTAAACTAATTTTAAAGTACTTACATGGTAAAATATTTCAAGATTATAATTGTAATTTTATTAATTTCTTTAAAGAAAAATTGTGTTCCGCATAGTTTAATGTTGTTGCAGACAGACCCTGGACCTCAGGGTTAGTGGATCAGACTTCAGTACTCGTACTTCTGGTGTTGTAACTTCTTATAAACTCCCAAATAATAAATCATGTTGTATTTTTATATTGAACTATTTCCATTATCTAATATGTGTATTGAATGTCTTCAGAAAAATTTAACTTTATTTTAAATATTCCAAATATATTAAATTGTTAGTGATAGCACATCAAATAGGTTAGTACATGCACAACATTTCAAGAGGTATTTTAGAGGTATTATTCTTCCCTCTTCTTCAGGTGTTGCTGGCCTGACCAGTGTCAGTAATAGCATGAGATTCAAACCTGGACCCTTAGATTCTTGAGTATTGAATTTTAAGGTAACACTGTAACCAACTGAGCTATCCTGCCAAAGGCAACAGTCAGTAGAAATTTCATATACTTATCTATGAGGTTCATTCTGATTAATCAACTTTGCTCTTAAGAAAAAGTGGAGAAATCAGAAAGAATTTCATAGATAAGTTTATGAAATTTCTACTGACTATTATCTTTGGCAGGATGGCTCATTTGGTTAGGGTGTTACCTTAAAATTCAATACTCAAGAATCTAATGGACCAAGTTCGAATTCCATGCTATTACTGTCACTAGTCAGACCAGCAACACCTGAAGAAAAGGGGAGAATAATACCTCTTGAAACATTGTGCATATACTAACCTGTTTGGTGTGCTATTATTAATAGTTGAAGGTATTTGGAATATTTAAATAAAGTTAAATTTTTCTAAAGACATTCAATACACATATTAGATAATGGAAATAGTCCAATATAAAAATATGACTAGAACACCATCACAAACCTTCAGGAAAACAATAAATCATGTGGTTAATAATAATCTTACACTTACAATACTTATCTGACTTTTTATTTATAAACTCAAACTTTTTCTTAGATAGAAATATACTTAATCTAGTACAATATTTCTTTCAAATTTTTGTCAATACTTCAATTGTGAGTCAAATTAGAGTAACTGTTGTAAACTTTTCACATTTACTTTTTTTTTGTAATGAAATCAATTGTTGAAATAAAAGTTACTGATAGCTATTTGAAGTATATTACGTCATGCGCAGAAAATGTAATAAATTATAGATGTCAATAAATATATTTTTACTTTTATTTAATTTTTTACTCGTTCTACATTTTTTCAAAGACTTCATTAATTTTACACTCTGTTCATTCTATTCCACTGTATTTATTTTTAAAGCAATAACAATAGGAATTTTTACAGTACTTATCTAATAGTTGTTCAGTAGATAATAAAACAATATCAGTGATGAATTTTATATTATTAAACTGTAGATAGTGATGAGAGAAATATTCCGATCAAAAAACTTATCTTTAATGCACAGATTTTATAAATAAAAGTACTTAAAGAAAATATAGTATCTGTCTCAAAGCTGTATTAATATAGAATGTTCGTATATTAAAACATATTGAAGAAATAAAAGCAATTACTCAAAAAATTTATTAATTAATAATTAAATGAAAATAATGCGATATGACAAGCGTCGTTAGCCGAGAGGTCACAATAGCCGCCTTGCAAGCAAGTAGTTGGTTGCAGACGATTGTGGGTTCATGTCCTGGCTGATGCTATGATATATGAAAAAAAAAATAATGCAATATCTGTGATAAAAGATGAATGGACATTTCTAATAAATACTATCTTATTTATCAGTAACTACTACGTCTTAGTGCAATAATAATAATAATAATAATAATAATAATAATAATAATAATAATAATAATAATAATAATAATAATAATAATAATAATAATAATAATAATAATAATAATAATAATAATAATAATAATAATAATAATAATAATAATAATAATAATAATAATAATAATAATAATAATAATAATAATAATAATAATAATAATAATAATAATAATAATAATAATAATAATAATAATAATAATCTTTGTTTAGTAATAAAAATTCGATTTAAAGATCCCAGCAATTAGTTCATTTGCTCACAATTGAGTTAACAAGCCCTGGCTGTTTATGCTTATAAAGTAGTCAAAACTTTAGGCTAGAAAAAAAACTATATACCTTTTTCAATTTTCCAATTTTCTGTTCAAATCTTCAACTATCATCAAGTTACTAGATAATTTCAAAAAACATGCTGAGCCTAACTACCTGCCTAGAATTTGCCTGGACACTAGCCATGAATCTCACACTTAAATCATATGAAAAGCCTTATTTGGCCACCAACTCTAACACAGCCAGACCCAGAGTCAGAGACTAACCAACCACAAACTCTAACTCAACAGTTGCAACCAGTTTGAACATAGCTGTACCACCAGCCTCCTCTGGATATCAGGACACTCTACACATGGATCTCATTCTTAAACTTCATCAAAAGCCTTACTCAGTTCTGACCTCTAGCACACAGACCCAGAGTCTGATCAGCTTACCACAAAGTCCAACTTAACATTTGCAAACAATTCTAACATAGCTGTACCACCCCACCCCTCTGCAACACTCACATATTTGAATGCACCAGAAAATAGGCATGGCAATCCCACCATGCCTCCCACCCACACCAACACCCTCTCCAACCCACATTGCCAATGAAACCAAGAGAAAGCCTGGTAACCAAAGAATATACCCTAAAAAATAAAAATACTGACATTGATTTCACAACACCAGGTCAGACTTCACAGATATTTGCCACACTACCATGGAAATTTCTAGTCCTCATCTATGTTACCAAGGTAACTCAACCACATATAGAACTAAACTTGTATTGTATCTGTAGATACAGTAATCATGAACATGTAAAATTTATGCAATCTTGTGTAAATCAATAAAACAACTTTTACATGTGTAAAACTACAACTACAGACTACCCATGTAACCACAGCAATCTAAGCTATGTAAAACCATTCTAACTAATCCACAGCATAAATAAATTTTTACATACATAAACCTATACCTATGGATTGCTGATGAAACCATGGCTATCCAAGCCAAAAAAACCCTTGTAACTAATCTACAGCATGACAATTTTTTTTGTAATCTCATGTAAATTAATAAATCAACTTTTATATATGTAAACCTATATCTATGGATTCCCCATGTAACCACAGCAATCCAAGTTATGTAAAACCATGTAACTAATTTACAGCATGTAAAATTCCTGTAATCCTGTGTAAAACAATATATCCATTTTATATGTGTAAACCTACAACTATGGATTGCCCATGTAAACACAGCAATCCAAGCTATGTAAACTCTTGTAACCCTTTAAGACAAATAAAGCTTACCGTTGAAACATAGTAATAATAATAATAATAATAATAATAATAATAATAATAATAATAATAATAATAATAATAATAATAATAATAATAATAATAATAATAATAATAATAATAATAATAATAATAATAATAATAATAATAATAATAATAATAATAATAATAATAATAATAATAATAATAATAATAATAATAATAATAATAATAATAATAATAATAATAATAATAATAATAATAATAATATAGAGAGTGCGCATGTGCCAGCTGGTTTGGTGATCGTAGATATCGGTAGGATATATTATATATTTCTAGTAATAATAAAACTAAAAAATTTTTTATTTAAAATAAACCGTATTGACTCTAAGCAACCCAATATTCAGTATATATAGTTTTTTAAACTTAAGAAAACTCCTCCGACGAGGAATTTGTGTGCAAGCGGGTTTTTTTTTTACTCCAATATGGCGATCTCTTTGAACGCAGCAGGCATTTTTTATGCTGACGCAATCAAAGCATCCACTAAAAAAAAGAGATTTTCCTCAGAACGGGGAAAAAAATCAAACTCCAGTTTCAAGATTTCGACGTTCAACAATGAATGATCTAATGAAACTAGATGTGATTTCAGAATCTGATCCATTACCAGTTAACGTAATAGAAGAAGAGATCTGGACTAATGAAAGTCTATTAAAAATTTCTGAATGCTTTAATACGACCATCCCACGTGACCTGTTTATGTCGTTTAAATGTTTCTTTACTGACCGGTCTGTTATCCTTGCAATTACAGATATAAATTGTTCGCTGTATAGATTTCCTAAGGATTTGCTATACGAAGAATTGAGCACAAATAATTTATGGGATTCTATATTGCGCATTGCAGATCATCCAAATCCTCGCTATCTTGCTATTGAATTCTATAGCGAAGAACAAAAAAACAAATTTGATAAAACAATTAAAACGTTAGGGAAATATGCTTTAGTAAAAGTTAACCAATATAGAGAAAATTTTATTACCAGCACAATCAAAAATATGTACTTTAACTATACAATAAATGACCTCAATAAATTAATGCAACCGTTCGGAGTTGTTGTTGCCTTTCAACCTATATATTTAAAAGGAACTCCGATACCGATCTATGGAAACAGTTATCATTTTAAATTTAAATTAAATCAAAACGTAAATCCAAATGATATTCCCACTCTTATAACCGATCACGAAGCGATGCTACTCTTAATAATTCATGGACTTAAACCACAATGTTTTCACTGCAAACAATGAGGGCATATTATAAATGCATGCCCAAAACTTAAATGTAAACACTGTGATATGAGAGCAACCTCAAGTCATCAATGTGGAAATGCGCCAGTAAATAACACAGATTTCACTCCTCAACCGATAAGTGAATCAACTACAATTTGCTATCAAAATAATCCAATTAATGATGGTGTAACAGACGATCTATACATCACCAGAGAGCAATCAGTAAATGACGAAAGTGAATCAATTTTACCCGAAAATCAATCACGGAATGACGAAGATAAACCAGTGTTACAAGAAAATAGCCCATCTCAACAAGAAATATTAAAAAGTGATTGCCAAAATCACAAACAATCAAAAACATCCCTTAACAAAACTTCACAAGATATTATAGACTATCTAGTGCCTTGCTTGCCACCTACAGACCTGAAAATAAATGACACTACCAACCGAAAACCAGGCAGACCGCGAAGCAAATGTAGCAGGAAAAATGCAGCAGTGCCTATTGATCTTAGTGAAGATGATATGCCCCAGACATTAGATCATAAAAAAAAATAAGAAAAGCAAATATGTATTCAATGGATACCGAGTTTGAATACACTTCAGATGAAGACCTGAGCACCAATAAAAAAGCAAATGTGCAAAAATTATCACAGGAGGGAGGAAGTAGAACCTCCAGACATAAAAATTCTTTGTCATAATTTGTGCAAGTTATCTAAACTATATAAAATTATAATCTAATTACTACATCAGGTGTGTTCTGTTTCTATTGAGTGAAACTATAATGAATATAAAAATAGCGTCATTAAACATCCATGGATTAAACTCACTGGAAAAAACTATCAATTAATAAAATGGCTTGAAATTATACAACCTCATTTGCTAGGGTTACTTGAAACAAAAATTTATAATAAATCTCAGATTAATCCATCTAACTATCTTAATAATCAAGGATACTCAGCATTCTCCCAAGCATCATTTTCACCCTCAGCAGGAACAGGAGTAGTAGTAATGAAAACCTTCCCCTTCTATTCATTCAAAATAAATATATATATATATATATATATATATATTATATTATATATATATATATATATATATATATATATATATATATATATATATGCACACCTATTAATTATAACACTATATGATAAAACAGTTACATTGAATGTAGCATTTGTTTATTTACCTCCAAATCACACAGTAATTAATAAAGACATTCAAATTATAAATTTCCAAAATAGCATCCTCATCACATCCATTAATTTTACTTGGTGATTTCAATATGTCATACAATGAGTTTGTCACATAATGGTTGCACTTACTAGCCATACCACTCAAGAGTGGAGAAGGCTATCTCCCACAGAATTCAGTAACATTTAATAATGGCAGGTTTTTATCATTAAGTGTTACATCACATGATCAGCCTAACAATAAAAAACTCATCTTATCAGACCATTCTGCAATTATTGTTTCACTAAAGAATGATTTTATATACAGATCAATAACATCTATTGGAAACACAATTAGAGTGCTTCTTCCATGTCGAACCCCAGAATATTTATTCTCAGAAATATATATACATCTCTTCAAACTTCGAGACATTGAAATGGATCCAGTGCAAACATGGATTGCCTTTGTTAACATTATTTCATATACAATTCATGTCATAACAAGGGCTACCCCAGCCCCTTCAAGGCTTCTAGCTCTTGTAGATGAAACACACAAAAGAATCACAAACAGTACTACAAATAAACAAGGCTGTTCAAATGTGATTGCCCTGAAGAAACTTTATAAATCAGTCTCTGAAGAACTTAAAGAATACCTGGCAATTAAAAAAAGAAAACTCTTTTTGACACAGACCCACACATGGTCCAGACACTATATTCACTGGGAACTGGGACAAAGCCATCAACTCACATACTGACAGCAATTAAAATGATATAATTTCTGGTTACAACATGTTGCTACCTCTCTACACACATTTCAAATCCAAACTTCAAGAGAAGAAAAAATTCAGCCCTGTGCCATTTTTTCTCGGTGAGCCAGAAGAAGATATAGTATTTACTCCCAAAGACTTTATTCAAAAATTAGCATCAACCCCAAACTCCAGTCACCAGGAACGCATGGTATACCTTGCTTTGTATTTAAGCATTTAGAAAATGTTACTACTCAGTATCTGTGTAATCTAGCAAACTTTCTAACAAAAAAGATCCATCATATACATGGATTATACCCTATTTTACTAGTACCATTTATCAAAACACATGAAAAAATAACCACACTAAACAATCTAAGGCCCATATCAATGAGCCCTCTGGGTATCAAACTGCTGGAGTCAATCATTAAAGACAAAATAGAACCCTATATTATACCTATACTATCTAAAATGCAGTTTGCTAAGAAAGGCTTATCTACAATGCAAGCAGCCTTTCTATTCAAAACAGTTATTGATTCTGTCAGAAATAATAAAAAGTATAGTCCAGTTGTAATCCAACTGGATATAAAATCAGCATTTGATATGATTCCAATTGAACTCCTTGTTGAAGCATTAGCAGACACAACAATACCAAGATCCTTAATATATTTAATCATCAATCTTCTATTAAGTTGAGAAATACATATTACACTTAATGGTAAGAATTCCCCCTCTTTTGTACCTTACTGTTCAATTCCACAAGGTTCACCATTAAGTGCTCTTTTTTTTACTTTCTATATCACTCCCTTACTGAATATGATAGAAAAAGAATAATCAGGCAAATACATACCTGGTCTAAAAGCAAACATCTCCTGTTTTGCCTACATGGATGATGTCTTGATTTTTTTAACTTCTAAAAAACAGATCCCAACTCTATTGAAAATTCTTAATTCATACACTAATAAATATAAGCTGGAGTTTAACATGGATAAATCTTCTGCATGGTCAATATATACAGGACAATTTCACACACAACATTTTAAAGGAAAACCCAGCTCTTTTGTGGGATTCCCCTTCTATTTGAGCAATCTAGAAATGTGTCGACAAATACAAGACAAAATTAAAAATAAAATAGAAAATATAATTGATTCACTTTCAAAATCTTACCTTTTGCTGTATTCAAAAGTATCCCTGTTTAATCTATTAATTATGACTCGAATCACATACTATTCTCCAATAATACTATACACTAAATCTTTTACTAGTAAAATAAACTCGTTATGTAGAAAGTTGCTGTGGGGAAAAAAGATTGTTTCAGTTTCACTAAAACGTATTCAAGCTCCTCTAATACAAAATGGTTTAGGACTACATTCAATACATATTTTTAACATTTAAAAGACATTAAATCTCATTTCTGCATGTGCTTATTTATTTCCATACATGAAAGTGTTCTTCAAGATTACCCCAACAGATAAACCACCACCAACCAATGGATATTGGAAAACCTTGCTTACACTAATTCTTAACATTCCAAACATTATTTTTTCACCACCGCAAGATAAATTTAAATATTGGGATGTATACCAGATAATTTGCTCTCCCCTAAATGATAAAAGACCAATTTAAAACATTAATAATAGACAACTAACCCGAAAATTTAAATTCTGGTCATTAAAACCCAAATATTATGATTTACTACTCAAATTAAATCTTGAAGCATTGCCAACATTACACTTTTGTAGATATAGAAGGCATTACATAAATACAGAAGACATATGCTGGTTGTGTCATAGAGAAGCTGAGACACAAGAACATTTTCTTTTTACCTGCCCTGTATTTGATAATATTCATTCATCCATACCATCATTGTACAAACAAAGAAATTGTGACATTCAAACCCTTTTACAATCATTTATTAAGGGTAGCTACCCACATATTCGAGCAAATACTTTTATATTGTTTTCACTATGGTGTACAAGATGCTCCTTTATGTACAACAATAATCCAAGAAGACATCCAAACACATTCTGGAACAAAATGGAACAGCTCCGCTTAAGGGATAAAAAAATTGTATCCCAAAAGATGTACACAGCCACTTGGTCAATATTACAACAGCGCTCAAAATTATAGAGAAAAAAAAAAAAAAAAGACTAATAAAAAACAGAACTAAGAGCTTTACAAGTGCACAAAATTAATTGGATGTATATATTTTAAAGAAAATAATGTAAACTCAAATTTGTAAACCACGTGCATATTCTTTGTCCTTGTTACCCCCCCCCCCCATTACAATTTTCAACTTATTTATACTAACTTCAATTCATCTGCATGTGGTAAAATAGTTATAAATGTAACCTTTTCTTGTTATATTCAATAAAGTCCTTATGAAAGATAATAATA